>JBAJMU010000002.1:8624964-8688860 GCA_037952995.1 Hyposoter didymator
AAAAAAAAAAAAAAAAAAAAAAAATACGATGCAGCTTCATAAACATTAACGCACTCGATCTGCATACAATTCGTTCCATTAGGACGAGGCCCGAACGCACGCTTCTGATTTTTTTCTTGCGATATATCTTCACGCGCTCTGTGGGCGATCGTTTAATTCATTGGTCGCTGTGTGGCTCGAGGTATACACATCGCAGGAGGATTTTGTAGATTGACGTTTCAGACGCAGGATTATCGTCGCTCGGTTGGCCAATTTCGCGGAAGGTTAGTTAACCCGTCGGTTCTTTATGTAGTGTAAACTTTGCCTCGATGCCTTGGAGCAAAGAAACGGCATGGGAGTCCATGGCGCCTCGATGGAATCGCAGAGAGAAAACCTCACACGTTCTGACCAAAAAATAATAATAAAAATAATCAAAAAAAAAGCAAACGAGGGGGAAGAAAAAATAAAAATGTCATAAAAATGATCAATTTCCCAAAAGTAATTCAAAAAATGAATCTCGTGTATTCAAGTCTTTCAGTAAAATTACGAAAACAGAAAAAAACAATTTTCAAATTTAATCAAATTCAACAACCACGAGAATAAGAAAAACGTTTTTTTATTTTTTTTTATTTTAATGTTGAAACTTTTATTGAATGATTTTTGTGAACTTTGCGTGTGGTTAAGAATCTTGGAGAGTACGCTCTTGTTTTCGGTGTAACCTGAAGCTAAGCGGTTTAAAGGATCAACGCTTATAAGAGAGAACTCGTGCGCGCGGTTTCAGAGCGTAGAAAACAGCGCTCTCGTCTCATCGTCTCAGGAACTGTCTGAAAGAGCAGCGACTGTCGTTTTTTTTATTCTGCGCTCATCAGCTTAGAGCCTCGTGTGCGTGGATTCGTGAACACGCGAGTTGTGCATATGTAAGAAAAGAGTAATCAACGAATGACGAAGAAGTGCGAAAGGTGAAATATTTTCCTCAATCGCCTCGCGATACTCGAATATTTCGTACGCGTTATTATTGCTCGTGAATGATTCACCAACATGGCCGAATTGGCAGCTCATAAAATTTTGCAAAGTCTCGGCGAAAACTTTTGAGTTAAGACACAAAAATATTGAGCAATCATCTTGACTTTTTATTAGACGACAGTTTCGGAAAATCGAATCAAGAATTTGGGACAAGTGGGAGGAGGAAAAAGTATAAGCAGCAAAAAAGCTGCAGCGTTTGTAGAGACGGGATGAAAAATTAGATTTACAAATCTGTCCCGACTACTATGAGATTGCTCGCGCTTACCGTGCGGCGTAGGTTCTCAACGTTGAAGCCAAACGCGTTTTGTAAGTAAAAACGATTGGTTCGGCGCATCGAATCTCCTTTAGCCTGGGCGGTGAAATTTCGTGGAGATACTAAAAAAAGAATCGAAGGTTCTGCTTCGAGCTGAGAACCTCCGCGAAGGGTTTTACCGATGTGCATATACACGAAGCGAGAAGATTGTTCGGCGTCAAGAGTGAGGGAGAAAAGATGAAGAGGAGTGAAAAGGTCGTCGGTGGTTGGAGTCTTTTTCTCGCTCCAACTACTCGCAGCTTCAATCTTTCTTTTTGCATCTTTAGTCTCTTTCTTTTCCCTGCGAAGGCTCCCAATTTTTCTTTTCTTTTCTCCCTCTCTTCTTTTTCATGTTATTACTTATTTCTCTCCCTCTTTCTCGTTGGCCCACGTACGAAAGAAAAGGATTTGCCGGCGAAGGTCCACGAGGGCGTGCTCTCAATCTCTGTCCCTTTCTAGCTCGTCCTTTCGTTCCCTGTAAGTGCGAGAAGAACAAGAGGAGTGTGAGTGTTGGTGAGGAGGGAGCGCCTCACTGGCGCCTCTGACGTTATGAAAAATGAACATCCCTGCTCCTAGCAGCCGCTCTCGTCACTCTCTCTCTCCAAATTCATTTCCGGGAGATCAAAAGAACAAACGCTCACGATAATCCGAACCCTTTAACGAATCCCAGATTTTTTATAATTTCAACAATTCATTCACTCCGAACAGTCCAACTCGAAAATTCGACCATTAAAAATGTTTATAACTTTATCATCGCGAAATATGCCTCATTCGTCGTTGTCTCGTTTTCGGAATAATCACAGATTTGTCATATTTTCAAATCTCTGACTGAATCCGTTAGGTGCTTAAGTATTTGAAGTCAATGATGGATCGTCGTGTGTTCTTTTTCGGTTTTCTCCTGCGCACGAAAGCGTCCTCTGCTTTTGACAAGGTGCTTTCTCTCTTTCCGCTCGTAAACATCGAACGTAATTAAAAAAAAAAGAAGAAAAAAAGAAAACGCAATGAGCCAGATACAAAGAGAGATGCGCATTGAGAAAACGGTCAAAGGCCCACGTGGTCAGTGGCAGATGAAAATTCGATGGATGGAATCGAGATATTTTCTCATGCGACGAGTCCGAATGGTTTGCAACACACATTTGTTTCTTATTTCGTGAAAAAAGGAAACGGATGTTGTGGTAGATAAAAAAATTGAAATTTCGAACGGTAAGCAATGAAGCTCCGTCTCAACAAAGTAAGCACGAACAACCGTAACGTCATTACGGTCGAGAGACTTTGTTTTTCATCGCTTTTCGATCAAATGGATAATCGTATAACTGGCAAATGAAATAAACGAAAGAACGCGGATTTGCAAAATATAGCATGTAAGCGGTTAAACCGCGATGCTCGGGGTAAGACGTTACCTCGATGACGGGTGTCTCTAACCACAGTAACTCTCTACCACTGCACAGCTCCAGGCCAGGAAGACCCCCGAAGAGAGCCTCCGTTGGTTTGAGCCTCGCAGCGAGTCATCTAGCAGCAGCAGCTGGACATCATCCCCAACATTCTCTTAAAAAACATCGTATGGATAACGGTGACTACTACGAGAATGGTCATCTCGGTGAGTGTAAGGATATCTTTTTATAAACATTATTTAATTTATTTGAGAATAATTATAAGAATTAATACCTCGAACTCGAATCAATCTAATTTAAAAAAATTAAGACATTTATCTACGACGATTGAGTATCAAGCTTTCCAGTTCACTGGCGTTCGCGTAAATTGCATGGCAACGATATTTCAATCGAAAATCGTGATTGGTTGAGTTGTGAAGTTGCGAATCACGATTCGTAGCGATAACATCACGTGGGTCCTAAGACAGAGGCGGTCAAATGTTCGTCAAAAGTGATCAACGTGCAGGGTTTTGTGAGGTTGTAAGGGAAAAGTATATTCTGCACATATAGACATATATAGACTTATTTATTAATTGATATGTGGGCATGTACAAAGTAGAGCACTTGTGCAAAGGGTAAAATGGAGTGAGTTGATATCGGAGAGTAAGGCAGAGTATATATGTAAACGAACGTTATGCAGCAACACTTGATTACTGCCATCCGTATCGCGAGGTTCTTGCCGCAGTGCATCGACGCACTGTGACCCTAGCAATCAATTAATTAGGGGAATCAAACACACTTGGAGTGAGCAAATTAACTGCGACTGCACTCCCGTGTTGTGGCCTCTGCGGTGGCGGTCTCTCGTGCCTACAGAGGGTAGCCATGGTCAGCAGCACCGGCAGCAAAGAGAGAGAGAGAGAGAGAGAGAGAGAGAGAGAGAGAAAGAGAGCTGATCAACGGTCCAGAGTCTGACCTATCGGTTGGCATAATATTGCCGTATCCGTGTGTCCATAGGTGAACACGGGTGCGCACTCGAATACCGGCTGGATCCTATCACTTACCGCGGGCAGAAACAGGACACGCTCTCTCATCCCACATTATACATGGGACTCCCCATTTCGCAGCTTGTTTTCCGACTCTGCAGCCCTTCCAAAATCTCATGCACTCTCTTGTTGCACCGCGAGAGCCTTCTGTTACAGAGTCATTAACTCCCTCTCCAATTTTCGTCCTCTCATTCTCCGAGAGGGCTATTCGTGCGGGTATTCGATGTCTTCTTGACCGCGGTAAACAGACGACCTTTGGCTAATGATACTGAAGTTGGCATTTTTGGAATACACCACGAAAAATATATTTTTCAGTCATTATTTTGATAATTAATGTGCTTGTTCCAATTTTTTCACTGAATTCAGTTTCCGAATCGCACATTCTATCCATTGCTATAAAAAAAAATCACTTTTCGATGGACCGATCGTCTCGGGTCTGGAGTAAAGAATTTCGACGATTAATTTTTCATCTCTACTCTTTTTATTCTTCGTTCTCATTCGCACGAGCATGCTCTTAATAAATTCACCCTTTCGTTGACAAGAGATTAACATCGATTCGACGATTCCCAATTAAGCCACGAAACTCAATCAGATTTTGAAGCAAGTCTATATATACGTGCTGCCCTTTCCGGAGGAGCCTCTCGGCAAAGTACGCGGACAGTATAACCGCAGGCTAATCACGTGCCAGATATCAACATTGGTCACAGTTACGCAACTCCGGACGCGGAAATTGTTTGAGCAAATAATCAGCTCCGTGCTGGGCTAAAGTTTATATTGAACGGCAGCAATTTTACAGGCAAATAAACGTTTCCACCATGAGTTATAACGAATTAATGCTCCCGTTCTGAAATTGTTACGTGTCGCCTACGCGGTAAACGTCGAAATTCTGGTCGATGTGGTAAATTAATTACGAAATTTTGCCCTGTCACACACAAGCACACAATCTCTGTCTCTCCCTCTTCACCCACGATCGTAGCTCTAGCAATAATTGTATAATTGTTTTACGATTGGTAACCTGCTGGCTTTTGCTTATATTGGTGCACATTCGACATTGGTTGTGGCTCCAGTGACACCACGTCGAACCTTCCTGGCTGCTCGTTCGATTGCCAGTGCATTAATATCGCATTTGAATCGTATGGTCGCGTCACTCATGTTCAATTATTTCGATCAATTCGCCATGCCCCTCTCTGCTGACAGTCGTTTATCGTTTATACCGCGTCACGAATCGTTCCAACGGACAGGAATTCTGCAGCCCGTGTTCTCTCTTCAACACAAATTTTCAAAATCTCATTTTTTTAAATGGATTTTCTCGCAGTTCTCGTCATTTCGTGAAAATTCATTTATTTTTGTTGCGGAACTGCTGTGGATTGACATTTCAGCGCAGTGCGATGCTGCCTCTGAAAAGTTAAGACTGCATGATCGTACGATCGAACAGATTCGTGTCCAGATCGTGTTTATCAACGGGAAGCAAATTATTCAAGCACTCCCCTGCTGATTTACATATATTATCGAATTATCGTTGTCAATTCAATTTGAATCAACAATGTGGAAAAACATTGATACTACATTACGAGAAAAAAAATGACAAACGCTTGATGGAAAGAATACGAAAAAAATAGGCACTTGTAAAAAGACCAAAGGGTTCACACGCTAAAGAAACAAAACTTGGCAGGCGAACGCGACGACGCCGTTCAAAGCGCACGTGTATTTCTCGGGATCGTATTTTTTTTCTCCCCAACAAGTATCCCCGTCAATGTAATTTCCGTGGCGTCGTGTGCCCATGTTGACTCCGTTGGATCCACGATAAACGAAAAATAAATATTGTGCCAGACCCTCTGCAATTTCGATGATTCCTACTTCGACTGGCTAGCATTGTGGCCAGTGAGCAGATTATATCCGAAGGGTCATAGAGATCGATTCATTCAAATTCTAATTAGTCCGGAAAGTGTGCGTTTCATAACCAATTTGTGAATCTTGACAAATGAAAGAAAAATGTGACGCATTTCAATGTCGATTTGAATATCCGTGTTTTGCGCAATACGTTGGTAAAGATTTAATCGATGATTCAATTTGAAATTCCAGATTTAGTCTCCTGTGGCAGTAAAAAAAAAAAAAAAGTCTTTACGGTCGGTTGTCCCTGATTCGGTGATAAAATTCCTTGATAATGAATCGCATCAGTGTAACTATTTAGCGGAGTAAATTCTCTGCATAATGAGCTGTTTAACGCAATACTCGCGTTTCGCATCGAAGCGATAGAGAAAAGGTGACGGATAGAGGGGATGAAAAAGTCGGAGGGTGGTGAGAAATAACGGGTTGGTAGAGTCCGAGGTTTCGACAAAGTGACCGTGTGCCAATTTCCGTTTGTACGTGTTAGTTTGTTCGGTTCCACGTGTGTATCGCACATACAGACGCAGCGCTCGCCAAACACGACGAGCATTCGCTCGACTGATCCGTGTGTGCGTACGTTTATCCGCGTTGAAATCGCTTTAGGGATTACTCGTAGTCTTGGCAATATCGGCATGTACGTGGGCTGATCTCTTGCACTCTCGTTTTACCATCACCGAGAGAATGCTCATAAAAGCATTGATTAACTGTCGGCAGTCGTAGAGAATGAACCCGCTTCTAAATTACGTACTGCTCTCGCTCTCCCACTCTCGATACACCATGGAAAATCATTTGTGATTATAATGAAACATTTCCACCTGGAAACACCAAATTCTCTCGAATAGTTTATACAGTTTTTTCATTTTATCTCCGCGATCGATCGAATCCGTTGGCAAAGTTATTAAAAGTAATTATTCAAATTTCACCATTTTCACTAAAAATCGCAGAATGAGTTTTTTTTTTGCGATGTCTTTTTTGTACGAGTCAAAGAAAATGTTCGTCCATATTACGCTCCAGGACGCATCGTCGCGGTTTAGCAGTAGTAACAGAGTAATTCGCCAGACCACGTGGCTTTCTGTTCCCTCAGAGACAGATTAACAGACAGGAGTCGTCTTGATCGCCACGAAATTGCGGTTGAGCTGACGTGCAAGGGTTCTGTCGAATACATACTCGAGCAAAGTAATTAACAAATTAGGGAAACTGTGGGTTAAGCTACGTTCGGGGAAGATGATTTCAGACGCAATCCGCCCTTTGTGGTTACATCGCTTCTTCGTCTTGACTGAATTCTGAAACATACTGTCGCGTCCACAGAAAATAAAATTTGATATTTTTTCTCGACTTCTTTCCGAATTCTTACTGATTCAGTGTGTCAAGTAAATTTGTATCAGTTTGTGCATGAAAATGCATTTGGACGAAATCGAAGGACACGTGGAACGACAAAGAGCAACTAAAGTTGAGATTTTGGAATTTCGTATAAAGTTTATAGAATCCGAAGATTGAAAAATCTGTAAGCCAAGCGATTAATCTCGAGGATTTACCAAAAAACCTTAAAAAACATTTTTTTGACTAAAAATATTGATGGGTTAATCGAGTAATTGTGGCAGACAAGTGTTAGCATCAGGAAAAAGGGCAAAGGTTGAGATTACGTTGCCTGGAGAATTCTTGAATCGTTAATCCCGTTGGAGTTGTTTATCCGGTGAGGAACGATTAGGTCGGACGTATAGGAAACACTTTATAGACTCAAGAGTCTCAACTGCATCCGTTACTTCCTGGTCGGCAATGAATTCCGGGGGCCTCGAGATCCCCAGAGCCATCATCCAATCGACGAAACTGTTTGTTCGTTTCGTTGCTTGTCTCTCTCTGTTGGTGGATTTTATTGCGTTTTAGGTTCTTCGAAATGGCGAGTCTCTGGCACAAGAGTTCATAACGAAATCGTGTTAATTATCAGTTGCTCAAACATTTAGGCGTTCTCTTCGAAAATGAGGGTACGAAAATGAAAAATCAGTGGCGTTCGAAAATTGAGCAAAATCTACACTTTTAGTTTCATCCTCATCAGTTACAATCAAGGTTTAGTGTGTCGGGCTGGCGCGCCGCTTGATTGTTTTTATGAGAGAGCTGGGTAAAATAAAACCGGCCAGGTCGGCTGGTTGTCCACAGAAAATCCAGCGAGGGAGACAGACAGAGACAGATCGAGAGAGAGAGAGCGAGAGAAAGGAAAAAAGAGAAGGAGAAAGGGAAAGACAGAAGAGTATGAGCGCGAGAGAAAAAAAGGGATAGGTAGTCAGTGAACCAGCGATGTATGCTGACCATATAGCAATATAGCGATGACCAAGCCACCCGTGGTCGTTGCTGTTGGTCGAAAGTTCCGCGTGCACGCATTAAACCTCTTCATTTTGGTAACACTGTTATGGCTTTACTGCTCACTCACCTCCCTCCTACTCACTCGTCATACACATGCGAAGATAGACTCACGCACATAAATATACGCATGTGTGTACATCAGTACTGACCGTAAATCAAGCCAAGCGAAATTTTCGCGTTTCGCACTTTTTGCCACGCGGCTCCGAATGCGAACGAAGCATCCCCTGCAATTCGCTCTCCTCACAATAGGCCCCTGCAATGAAGACATCAATGTCGAGCCTGTCGAAGAACTCTCGCGGTCGTGAACTTTCTCCTTCCTCTTTCAAAACTCTCCGTCATCCTCTGTACTCGATGATTATTTGTTACTTCAGCTCCAAACCGCAGTACGCACCTCGGTACGCACGCTATAACATTTCGTACCAATAAGTCACGCAGAAAAGCTTCGACTTTGGCTCATTCGAGGGATGCAAAGTTTCTCGTTTCAATTATCAATTTATCGGGTTTTTACTATGGATTTCATTCTGTAGATTCCTCATTTGTTTTTAACGAGATAATCAATGTTCAGAAATTAAGGAGTACATCGCAATGAATAGCTTCTCACTAGAGAGACTTTGCAAAACGATCGTACGTCATGCTGGGGTTACATTAAATACTGAGTCTCGTAACAATGTCACGATGTTGACGTTCGAGATCGAACGATCGAGAAATCGCACTTTTCATCTTGCTCAGCTCGACGGTGGGTGTGCAGTCTGTGCAGTACGTAAATGCCAGGACCGAATTGCGCGTAGTGTCGAGTTCCAAGGGATATAAAAGCTCCGAGACACCGGTCGTTAGTCGCCATAGCAATAAATTCTCCGCGATCTATAAGCCTCGTAGAGTTTGTTTCTCTTTTTTTCGTTGATGTCATAATTTCTTGGATCGTGATCATTTCAGTCTTTCTGATGATTCGAGTCAGAGTTTTTTTTTATGATAACAGAGGCAATGAAAACAATCCACTGTGGGATGATCCAGGTCTCGTAGTTAATGAAGGCTCGCACTCGAAGGGCGTAAAATGAATGTGTGAAAAAGTCTCGGAAATCACTCGAGCGAAAAAAACGAGCTCGGTGGAACGACAGAGGGAGAGAGAGAGAGAAAGAGTTCGGAACGCGAGGGTTGAAATTTGAGAGCTGCAGGGAGCATATCCTCTCTTTCTCTTTCGCCCAGAGTTGTGGAAAAACTCTCGCTCGGAACGACCACCAAGTGGCGGCCAATTTCCTACGATTAAAACGATGCTCGAATCGCACTCTGCTACATAACCCATATGAAAAAAAACGCATGTATGGATATAGCGAAACGGAAGGATGAGATAGCGATAAAAAAAATCGACTAAATTTCAACCCTTCTCGGGAACCGGTCCGCGTCAAACTTTTTCCTTCCCTTCCTCGTCCATTGATTTTCTCTAGAGTCATTGACGATTACTCGTTATAGCCGCGCGTGCAGCACTCGGCATAGGATTGCTCAATTCATTCTCGCAAATTAATCGACGAGGCAGCGTAACCGCGCGCGAGGGAATCGGAAGAGTCTCGATACGTTTCGAAGGAACAGAAAAAAAATGAACTCGCGTTTATATTTCAATGACTCTGGATCGGATGTCGTTGAAGCACGACGTACAGAAATTTGGTGTAACGATAAATCGATAGAGAATAGAATATCGAAAAGTTTTAAGGCGCGTATTGAATGCAAAAACTTTTTTTTTAAATCTCTCAATTCGCGGGGATACTCCAGCGGACATAAAACTTTTATCGCACTCTTTGGTTTTGTTATTTATTCGCACGCGCGAACGAATCGCGAGAAGAGTACAGAGCGCGTCCGCGCGCGAGCTGCGCCAACGGACAGGTGTAATTTCATCTGGCGTGAGGCAGATTCAATTTCCTATTTCTCACTCTCTTATTCTCTGGTTAAAACTGTTTCCCCCGCGTATGCATATATACAGACAGTTAACATGCATCATTGCGACGTTTATTCGGATATTTAGTTATTTTTTTAACAAAACCACCACGTGTACGACTTCGATCTGATAAATGTCCATAATAAATTCCATTCGTCGTGAAAATTAATGAGCCTTTTTAAAAAAATTCATAAAAAATTACATTTTCGTATTATTTTTTAATCCTTCACGATCTTTCATTTAAAAGTACGATGTTTATTATTCCGATGACGTTAATTAGTCTTTTTGTCGAGTAAAAGTTGTAGGAGAATTTTCCATGTGCCGGTGGTGAAAGTTGACAAATTTTCTCATACGAATTTGCCGCACATTCCAACCGCGGGTGCCAAGATAGTTGCGTGAACGAAATATTAATGAAAATATTTCTCGATAGAATAATTGCAACTTGGTTCACTCCTTTCCCTCTGAAATGTTGAAAATCATTTCCTCATGAGTGAAGAATAAAATGGCTGATATAATGACTCGGAGAAAGAAAATTCGCGATCCGGAGCGATGTTCTCTCGCGAATAATTATCGTTGTTTACGAGGTCAAGTCGAACAATTGCGGCGGTGTGCATCGAGCTATAGACGCGGTTAAACCGTATCGAATTTTAATCTCCCGTTGTTCATACCCCGAGGGATAGAAGCGCAATAGTTCGAGGCGACTTTGTTTTGTGGAAAAGAAACAATTTGTTTTTCTGCCCGGAAGTCGTTCCAACAGACGGAGATAGGTCTCTCACCCGAGAGCACAAAACATTCTTTGAGACTGACCGCACACTCGCGTACGCACTAGGAAGAGAAGAATTCGAGAGAGACTGGCAATAGAAAAAGTGAGAACGCGAGAGAGAGAGAGAGAGAGAGAGAGAGAGAGGGAGANAGAGAGGGAGAGAGAGAGAGGGAAAAAGTGAGGAAAGAGATAGAAGGCGCAAGACTGGCCACGCTCATTTCGGATACGTGCTCTTTATTTTAATTACCGCATAAAACGATAAACAATGGCCGCAAATGCTTCGACCGCGCGGTATTATGCAAGACACTCTCGTCAAGGGAGCTACTGCTCCGCGGGATACTCAACACAAAACTCGACTCTAAAACCGTTACATTTTCCATTGCTCTCCGCAGTCTGTGTTATTAGTCGTACCAGATATCAGACTGTACGCGGATACTCATGATAGACCAAAGAGAGAGAGAGAGTGAGCGAGAAAGACAATACGACAAAAAGAGAAAGAACCAGAGAAAGAGAAAAAATGAGAGAGGAATTCTGAAGCATGTGAAGCGAACAAGAGAGCTTTAGATCGTTCAACAGTTGGATTCATATGGCGCCATCAAAAGACATAAACCTGCCAACCGTAAAAACTTCATAAACGTATGAAGGGCTCGAAACTACGCTCGTGCGTATGATGCGCTATTTCAATTTATACACAAGCCCTTATACGTATCAAGGTTCTGCAATCAACGTAAATGTCGAACATCCTTATATAAGAAAACAAAAAAATAAACAAAATTGGGATAACAGAAACAATTCATTTTGCGAAATTTTCTTTATCGAGTACGATAATGATCGCTGAACCGAGTAACGACGAAGTTCCGTTATTGACAGTTCGAAAAATTTTAGAAAATGGTAAATAGCGTTGCTGATCGCACGCCAGAAAACCAATGGAAAAATTCCCATGAAAAAATCTCAATCGCTACGAAGATTACAAAAAAAAAAATTGCGTACGTCGGTCTATTTATGGGTTTATGTGTTATGTGTTTATATAGAATAGATACTTATTAAAAAGAGAAAGATGGATTTGGAAAAGGAGATGAACGAGACAGAAAATAAAGAACCGGTGAGGGCCGTCTGTCAGCACATCGCGTTTGAGGTTCCTCGGATATATCTATATATGTATTGGTGCTATATATAGATTCGTGTATATACGTCCTGTCCTGTCGAATGGACAAAAGTGGCCTACCTGGCTCCTGGCAAGCAGCCGAGGCCCAGTCAGTCAGAAGATATTAATAACGAAATATGATATAATGGAAGCATCCCCTGCGAAATACAATACAATGTTTATGCACCGGATTAACCGATGTTGTGGGCCAATGTGGAAAAAGTATCGACCATCAACGACGCCGCGGCGCAGTCAGAGTTTGAAACTGTGTTGCGATGTATTGGAGACTTGGGCTGGAGATTTGCCGGGTTCTGATGGGCAGATGGTACGGAAAAACGATGTTGGCAAGAGGAACAGGGAGAGAGAGAGCAAGAGAAACATGGACTTTGATCTTTGCTCTTGATACGCGAGTGCAGGAGCCACCCAAAGATTTACTTTCGAGATTATGGCGCGTTCTATTTTTTCCATTTCTTCCTTTCTTTCCTTTCATTCTTATGCGTTCCTCCGTTCCTCTAGTTCGTGCTCTTCGTCTCATTTGTCGAATCGAAACGATTTTTAATCAATATTCTGCATTCTCGCGAGTTTGCCAAGTCTCCTCGTTGCTCTCTTAGACTTCATTCGCAAACGATTACAGCTCGTGCGGTTCCTGCAAACAGCAAACCATAATGCGTTTCATCGAATCAATGAGCTCAGGAAATTTTATCGACAATATTGATAATAATGAGAAGCGGTTAACGTTGTGAAAACAACCGGTTCCATTACGCGTTTGTGATCGATTCATTGAATCCAGTTACATGTATTCGTACCAATAGTCGAGCCTGTAGTCGCTGATATTATCGAATTGAGGGCGTGGTCCATAACTGATTATCCGTCCTACGGATAACTAAACAGACTCAAGCGCATATAGATCGTCGAGAAGATAATTTCTACAAAGGTATAGAGTCCATAAAAAAAAAATATAGTGTTCTCGAATCGATATGTTATAAAAAACATGAAATATGCATACGTCTCGGTTGATTCCGCTCAACCGATCATTTCGGTTTTTCTTCTTTTTGGAGCATCATATTCGACATCGCTTTGGCCGGTTCCTTTTGTGTGTGATAACGCGCCTGCTACGAAACCCCCAAATCAGAAAGACTGTTCGCCCTCCTGCGCGCGGAGGGCAAGTAGTAACCTGGAGAATAGTTAATTCACCGGAACGAACCGAGCGACCGTAATTTTCGACAAAATAGTATTCTTCAACCTTTTTCGAAAACAACCGGTGAATAATATTCGAGAAACTAAAAAACATAAAAATCGACCGAGACTGAATGGAATAATGGTTTAGCACGTCGAGCACATTGCTTTGAATCGTTAAACATTGTTTACTCATTATTTTGCGTCACAGTTTTGACTTTATAGTGTCGCAAGTATAATTGACTATTAAATGGGGGAAAAAAAAAACACATGATGACGAAGCCAAATTGAAGCTGGTCTCGGAGACTGAGCTGAGAAGAATCGAAGACACGGACCCCGAAGAATCCGAGGCTCAATCCACACATACAGAGTTGCGTGTGGGATAGAGAAAAAGAAAGACTGAGGAGAGGGAGAGAGTGAGAGAGAGGAGAGTACGAGAAGAAAGATTCGCGCGCACGAGGAGTGTAAATAATACTGAGGTTGATTGTGGGCGTGGCTGACAGAACTCTAAAAAGCTTCGACTATATATCAAACGGTTTACTGCCCTTGGATGATGCTCGAACGACTAGCAGGGCCGCGAGAGAGGAACCCGCGCTCGCGCCATCACACAGATCCTTCGAGAAGAACAAATACCGCGCGCCACAGTTCATACACATCTCGATATAATGTGCGGCGTTGTTCCAAGTCCGAGTGAGCTGCAGCTTGGTAGCGCAGATTGGGTGTTGCACCGAATGCGATGAAGAAAAAGTGGCGAGGGAATAGAAGGAGAGCGAAGCAGCGAAACGAATGCATCGACGTCCTTGAGCGTTTTCATCGAGATCGAGGCGTTCAAAATGACGAGAATATGTGGCAAATAGTATAAAGGGTCGAAAAGAGAAACTGGAGCATCCACTTCGAGCCCCTCTCACCGCACATTCATTTTATATTGTCGTCGGAGGTTTGCTCGGAGCGAGGAAGATTGGTTGCTTCTTCGACTCACTCCCAAGTCTTCATTCCGCTTACTCGCAGGATCTTCGTCTATTTATTGGCTGCAAGGTACCTATGGCTCAATACGCTCCTTCGTTTTTTTTCGCATGCCTAAGAAGAGTGGGAGATGCTGTAAAAAAAAACAGAAGTGCGTGGAGGGGTGGCTGGAAGAAATCGCGACGAAGAAGAGGAAGAAGGAGAGACGAATGTGGAGAAAGAGGGAGAGCAAAACTACTACTTGCTGAAAGAGCAGAAGAACAGATTGAAGCAAAAGAGCGCGCGGAGGAAAGAGCAAGGAGCCCAAGGCACCAGGTCCCTTCTTACCTTCCCTTTTGCCTTCGTACCTATCGCTGGCGAAGAACCGATGCGGCAATCGGTGAGGTGTTCGCTCGACCGTTCGATATATACCTCGCTCTCCTCGAGTCACTAGTTCTTTCTCTTTCCGTCTTTTGCTCTGGCAAGAAGCCTGCAGCCGTTGATGCCGCTTCTGCTGCTCCTGCTCCTGCTGCTGCTGTTCTCTTCGTCCTCGGTTTCTCCTCCTTCTCATCGGAGGCCTACTCGATTACTTGAAAAACCGGATTCCTCGTGCACGAAACTGTGTTTCCCCGTCTACGTACAGCCCCGACTCTCTTTATGTATAACCAACACTCACGTGCTCTGCAGTTTTGAGCATCCGATATGCTGCGCTCGCGCGAGCATATCGGATGTATGCACATTGTACCTACACCGTGTGCTGTTCAGCTGGATGCTCAGATACTAACTCATCTCCGGGCCTCCTCCGCTTTAACCGTCTTACCCGTCTAAAAGATCGATACCTCGATGTGGGTGGAAACCTTTGCAGAATTCACTCTCCATTCCTCAAACTTTTACCCCGTTCCCATTGGTTTTCAACTGGATAAACGGTGTCTACCGATTCTAAACCTCATTCCGAAAATCTCTTGCAAGGACTCGACTGACCATGGCCCACAACCCATAGCAGCAACATACTGTCCACGCAACCTTTTCCGATGATGCTAAAATACACACGTGGCTTGTCCCCACACGTGCAAATATGAATGCGCATATGTGCCCGGGGAATATTTACCAAGCAGGGATGCTCCGGGGGAACCGACTCGTTCGTCGAGGGTAGACGCATCCATCTGTGCTCTTTCCCGCATACCACTGGTGTAATTCGGTGTATCCTCCGATCGGTAAGAACAATGCCATGGCCTAAGGCATTCGTCGAACAAAGAGCTAGATTTTCCAAATAATTTCACTCGTCTCTCATTCTTACCCTCCTATCGTCGCTCTGCCTAATTTACCGTCCTCTCCGAGCTTCGCCCTTCCCGCTTTTGTTTACCGAAAGCCAATCACGTGAAAAAATGTAATCCCGCGTCAGTCTTATTCCGGTCGTATTCCTCCAAGCTACCGAAGCCTCGGAACGAGTACGGAATCCCGTGGGCTCGGGATTGTAGCTTCCAAATAGCTGGTGTCCGAGATATGCGATGTCGGAGTTGCGAGACGCGATTGCAAAATATTTTTAGGACTTTCTCTAGAATCCTCAGATTAATGCTTTTGATCCCTTCGCCTTTCTCTTCTCCGGCTCGGTTGACTGTTCCGTGTCAATCCGTTCGATTCTTCGGTATCAAAATGACTCGCCACCAAGAACTGTCGAGTTTTTCAAAAACCTGAGAAGTCTTTCGTCTTTTCGACTGAATAATTAGAAAAAAAAAAAAATTTCAAAAAAATCGTTCACCTGGATGCGGATCATTCGGAAATTTCTCAACTTCGTCTTCGACGATTGGGAGATTGATGATTCAGAGCGATTTGGAGATCAGGAAGGTTAGACCACGAGATACCGTCGTTTCCATCTCATTTCAAACGGCAATTTATATTCTTGCGTTTTGTAATTAACACACTGACCGGGGCGAATGGAAGGATGGACGATGAAGTAGCGTCAAGAGTCATCTCTCTCTTGTTCCGCACGAGCATCGCAACTGACTGGTGCTAGCGCGGATTAAATGTACGAGAGTGCATAAGAATGAAGCGGGAAGCAGGCGGAGGTGAGATGGAAAGGATGAGAAGTCGCGAAAGAACGCGAGTCAAAAGCGAGCCAAGAGAAGGAAAGGAAGAAGCGGGAGATATAGAGGGATCTCGTACTCGGAAAGATCTCTATATGTGAGTGAACGCAGTGCTGGACGTTGGTGGAGGGTCCACGGATCTTTCCGACATAACTATCCAGCGAGGTCTCTCCACATGCCACTGCAGAAGAGTCAGGCCAGACAGAAAGCGGTCTGTATAATTATGGGTTGTCACCTCATCAGCTCGGGAGCGGGGGGGGCAGGCCGGGTGCCGGTTCACCCGGGAGACCGGGTGATCCACTGCACCAAGAGCTCTGGTCCTTTTGATGCGTATTCTTATCTCGTCTCTGCTGTTATTCTTTCGTCCGGGGGAGCTTTCACGAAAGTACAAAAGTCTTTAAGTTCAAATTGTGTTTTATCGTCGCTCGCAAACGCGTCCTCCGTGTCTTTGTTCTTTTTATTGTTTTGTCTTCTCGGTATCCACAATGATGTTTCGAGGTATCTGCAGGATTTGGATAAGAACATTAAACGAAAAAATGGAATGTCGCTGCGAGTAATTTTCCCCAAAGAAATCTTTCGGCTTGACTTTGAAGCCTAGAGGCAGCTTCCCTGCTTTAAGCCATGAAAACGTGGAACCTGATATGTCTGATGTTTTTTGTGATACCGATCAAAGCCAGAAACGTGTTGCACTCAATCCGTACATGCTCGATTTAATGCCAGACAACAAGGTCCACGAGGACCTGGTCGCTGTGCGCTAACATCTGCAGGAATAAGTGCGCATTGTTCTTATAAAGACACACTGTGTCGGTATATACGTTGAAAGACAGAGAGTGGAGAAAGTACGGGCGCGAGAAGGACCGAGGCTAAGTGGAGAGTTTAGAGGGATTTCATTAAATCATATGGATTGGGGATAATGTATGTTATTGAGCGGAGCGTTCAAATCGCGCTCTATAAGTTGTAATAAGTCCAATTTTAGGGCCGGTCATAGGGGGCCCTGAAGAATCTCACCAGCGGTTCCCAACAAGGATCAATCTGCTTTCGGATATTGCACCATTTGTCATGATGACCGGGTTTTAAGTTGCCAGGTGAATGGCAATCGCTGCCAACGACCGAGGATCCACGAACCCACCACTTACTCGTCAAACGGCCAGCCGGTCCACTGAAATCACTGCCATTTAGATAATTTGTAATGAATAGGCACACACTCTTTCTCCTTTCCTCTCTCTCTCTCTCTCTTTCTCTTCCCCTCCAGTCCTCGCATCGTTTCATCTAGCCATTACAATTTTTGTCCTTCTCCTGTTTTTTTCTCCCCATGTCCAAAGATGTCTCGGACAGCCTTGTACAGTTGAGCAGTTTGTTGCCTTTCGTCCATGCTTTTTCTAGCAGCTTCGGCTGCAGGAACGAATCTTCATGATTTTTGAGTAAAAAAAATGGTTCACTCGGTTGCAATGATCGAAAGGAGAGGCTGAAACAGCGAAAAAGATGGAAAGACATAGGAAAGTTGCCAGAGCAGATTCGGGTAAAAAAATGAAACAATGTTTGTAACAGGGCGTCGTATCGTGCATTGCAGCTGATGCCAGCGAAGTTTCTCGATGCTCGCGATCGCCGCGGTTGGTGTATGGTGGTCAGGGTGCTGCGGACGCGGCATCGCGTGAACACGCGCCTTCTCTCTTTTTCTTCGAGACCGCGGCGAGACAGCGTGCTCCACGAGGAAGAGAGTGTGTAGTAAAGAGAAGTAAGAGCGGGAAAGGTGTTCGACTGTTGCACTGTTCGAGGCGTCGATTTCTCTCTTTTTTTCTTCTCCGCTCTCGCTCTACCTCTTGTTCGTGTATTTTGCGAATGTGTGCGACGCCGAAGCGAGATTCAAATTTTGCCAAGAGTCGAAGGAACTCGATGACTCCGCGGATACGTTCGGGCCACGCACACACTTTTATATTCCTCGATACAATAACACGCGCTCGCGGAGCAGTGTACACATGTGAATTCCGCCAGGAGATGCGTTATTAAAAGCGGACCTGCCAATTTCACCTCTCGGACGGAAAAGGGATAGAGGGTTCCCTCTATCCGAGAGTTTACCGAACCGCGTATTTGCAAACTCATTTGTATTCACGAGAAGCCCGCGGAAATACACAGAATTCATATTTTATCGTTCAATGTGTGCACATGTATACGTCGATACTCAGAAACAAACGCGCGGGGTATGACGGAGAGAAGAAGAAGAAAAAAAAAGCGGATGGAACATTTAAGAGGAGCGCGAACGGGGAAGAGATGAAAGACGGATTTGGATGTGAGATCGAGGGGGAGGAATCGAAGCGGCAAGCCATGCTGTATAGATGGAAAATTCACCCCCATCGATGACGCGCACGTAACCGCACCGCAACGAGGGCGAACTGGAGGACTTATCAGTCGCACACGCGAGGCGTTCGCATAACAAACGACCAGCGGCAGCCTTACTCCAGTGGATATCGTCGCGGTGCGGGTGTCTCATCCTCCCCGCAAAGCGGCTTGGATTCGCGCTTAGAAGAATCGACGTGACTTGGCATGCATTATCGCAGCAATATTTTCTTTCCATCCAGAGACTGCTGTTTATCTGCCCGAGGTGTCAACTTCCAACAGTCATCACTCGCAACTCAAATACATTTTTATTATTTGAGCTTGACTGATTTGTAGCACAGCGAATACATTTACCGCGAGTCCTCCCATCACCGGAATGATCGATCATCCCGAGATACTGCATACGCGAATTATCGCTTATGTACGGACGCAGTTGAAACGCTTGGAATATCTCGAGAGGATTCAGACCCTGCGCGCTAAGCCGCTTGACAAACATCGACAGTCCAAGCAAATCAGGGCTAAGGGATTATACGCCATGAGATCTGGTCCACTCGGTAGAGCTATGTCGTCATTGATATTTGGCCAAACTCAGCTCGCTGCTTCATGGTGATCCATCACATTCGCCATCAACGAAATTGTCCACTTAAGGATGTTGACTACCTATGAAACTTGTTAATGTTAACTGTTCAATAAAATAGCTTCTCGATCGTCGTGAAATTTTTATATACGACCTTCTAAATACTTCACGTAAAAACGTACCAAATATTAAGAATTCTACACTGAAAACGAAATTTCGTTGATAAAGCTGAATATTTTCTTCGATACGTTCGACAAAACGTTTTTTTGAATAATCCCAAAAATGGTGTCAATGAAGCAAGAAATATTTTAGAAAATCTCTTCGGAAGCAAATCTTAGTCGTTCCACTCGTAAATTTTGCTGATAATTCCGTTACAAACCAAATATACTGTCAAAATAACAAAAATTTTGAAATTATCAAAAAATATTTAGTTTATCGTATCCAACGAAATATTGACGATTTTTAACAAAATTCCATTCTCATCGTATCATCATTATACTAACCACCTTGAGAGTTGAAACAAAAAATGATTAAAAAAATCCTGAAAATTCGGGACATTTTTGTATAAAGTATTCAAGAGGTCGTGTAAAAATTTCACGACGATTAGGAAGCTCGTTATTAAAAAATTAACATTTTGTTGACAACAATTGTTTTAAAAAATATAAAAATAATATATCAAGGAATTTCGTTTTAATTCCGTTGCCTTCGGTAGATTATTAAAAAATTGAGAGGCCAACAAAAAAACTGTAGCAAGGTTCGACCAGTTTCCATAAAACTACATTTGACTAAATTTAATTTGGTGATGTTTACCGATCAATAACAAGCGATTTGGTACTTAACATCCTTACCAGAGTTTGGTCCCCAACGGTTCTGTTTAATAATCTAGTTTCTCGGTGCCTCATGAATTCTTACTCCACTATTCCTGCTGCCGAGACCTCACGTGAACGTTCTCTTTGATTTTGCAGATGTAGCACGAATGGAGAAATCACCTCTTCTCGCCAATGGCTACAATCAACCACCGACCCACCTGAGTCACATGCAGTATATGCAACTCGGTGGACATCCCGGAGCTGGACACACGGCGATACTCTCGCCAGCTAGCTTGCCGCATCATCTGCAGGCTCAAGTGCAAGCGCGGGTCGAACAAGGCCTCAAGGTCAATCCGAACATGAACATGGAGGCTCTTGCGAGGTTGGTAACGTCTTTTTTGTCACTGAATTTTCTCACTGAATATCGCGAGGTTTCTATGGAAAAAGAAAGATGAAATACCGCGAACGGCAGCTCGTAGAAGAGTTTCGTAAATTACAGTTGCGATGGGATGTCCATATTGATGAAATATTTCAAATTTCATTTGCAAACTGTCACAGCATTGAATTAGCGTTCGAATATATTGCCTTGCTGGATTAACTCGAAAAGTTTGAGCCTGCTTTTAGTGAGAGGTTTTTGGTAGCATAAAATGTAAACTCTGTTCGGGAAGGAGGTACCGACGCGATGCCAGCAAAAAGGGAAGGGAGAGCTAATGATATCTCGCGGAAATGAGTAAATGTCGAGGCCTCTGACGCAGCGGGAAACATTTTCATTAACTTCGGGGCTCTTTAGCGTCTATCGCCAAAGAATCAGGGAGAAGAGCGACTTCCAGACTCGGGAATTGAAGGCGCGCGGGTAGCGTTTCACCCAGCGCAGCTCTATAAATTTCCTTACATCGGAAATCTCAAAATGGCATGTGCAATAACAGCAGAAGCTCCTGTACAAAATGTCGTTGACGTCGAGGCTTTTCGCATCGAGTGAAATGAGCCTGAAGTTTGCATCGACGCAATGCCACGAAATGAAAAAAAAATTCAACCCCCTGGACAGGGTTGTTCCGGAACGATCTTTTTTCTCAGTCTTTTCCTTAACTTTTTTAAATCTCACGAATCGATTCATCAAATGAAAAAGTGCAGAATCATTTTTTAATTTGTTATTTTCATTTCGTGGCATTGCGTCGATGCAAACTTCAGGCTCATTCGAGTGAATCAATCAAAGATGCCAAAGTATCGTTCCTGACGTCCTCGTTATCCTCGAGTAATTACGTAACAGCGAATGGCAAATGTTTCGATAAAATTTTTTGTTTTTTATTTTTATTTTTTTTAAGTTTTTTTGTAAAATTTGTTGCTCTGGATTCTTGTATGAGGATAAAATGGGTCGAACGACCTTGCTAATTATTCGATAAAGTAATGCAAAAACATTGGCGTTAGCTTCGTCCACAGGATGGAAAATTGGATTTATTTATTGCTCAGTTATGGAGAATCTTGTGAGTCACGACTGTCTTGGATGACGGAGATAGAGAAACATGGAGAAGTGAGAGGGAGCAGAGTTAAAATAAACGAGGAGTGCGGAGGGCGCTTTGTAACAGCGTCTTGTAAGCGAAGGGTGAACGTCGTCGTCGTAGTGTCTTTAGTTGGTAGGGAGACGAGGCCAAAAGAATACAACTTTAAGAGGATTTGAAAAGACGAGCGAAGCCGTGGAAATCCGAGGGGTCTCGACACTGCTTGATCTTTCTCTTTGCTGCTTCGTCTTTTTCTCCTTTTGCTGTACGTCTCTTTCTCTGCGTCATCACAATTCCGCTTCTTGCCTCTTTCTCTCGCGCTCTCTTCTTAGTTCTGACTCGACTCACTCATCCCGCTACTTTTACCGGTTAAGTTTGTTTCCTTAACGCGAGTTTCTCGCTCCTGGTTCGTTACTCGTATTGGATTACACAAAACGTCGAGACCCTGCGTCGACCTGCAGGGCTGAGGGTGGCAAATGGCGAAACCTCGTAAAAAAGGGCAAAGTATACGCACGCATCCTTGATGTGGGGAGCGAGCGTAACAATATGATCGGTCTCGGTGCATTGCTCTCCAGATTTATTTGCTCGACGAACGTCAAAAGATTTCCAGGAGCCAAAAATCTACTCAAACAATTTTGATTTTGAACAATTTCCATTTCCTCGGTCTCCTCAGAACTTTTCGACAAAGTTTCTCGGCTCATTCCTTACAACATTTATTTTTTAAGTCACGGAAAACTTCAATTATTCAACCCTGTACTTTGACGCCTACGAGGGATAAAGAAACTAGGTCACGCTCTCAAACTCTGAATAAAATTATTACTTCGATTGATACGGGATGAACTGGATGCAGGAAGGGGCATGTTTTTGTCGGAGACGAACGGAAAAGGGTCGTAGGATTCATCACACATCTATTTGATGTTTATATACAGTAGATCCCATGTGCCTAACGTTAATAACGATCAGAAGGCGTCACCGCACGTTCCGCATTATGATTTCAGCGCTTTGCTTTTAATTAAAATGCAAATCTATCTAGCCCAGACAGAAGCGTATCGTAAGGGAGAGAAAGAGAGCGAGTGCGCGAGAAAGAGGAATGAGAAGATGGGAGGTAAGACGGATTACGTCTGGGGATGAGGTGGAGGTCGGCGCGACGACAAACACCGGAATATGATTAATTCAACGCAACCCCTTTTTCTCCATACTTGCTCGCCTCCTCTTACGCCTTTCAGGATGTTCCAGCATCCCTAACATCGTCCCTGCACGTCACCGTGACCTCACTACGCATTGGGCTACAGCTTTTCTTAAAGCATCGAATCCACAGCAACGGATACGACCTTTTTGCTATTTCTCTCCTCCGTAATGTTCAACGACAACCAAACACACGCTTGGCTTGCTTTTTCGTCCTTCCCACACTCCCTGCTCCTGTCCGCTCGGATCCCTCCCGAAGTCCGGAAAAGATACACTGCCCGTTTATTTTCTACTAAATAAATACTCCCGCGAAATCCTTCCGCGTTGATTCCGCACCCTTGGAAAAAGAAATATTTCCCCCTATTGATAATCATTCCTGCCCAGGACTCTTAACCCAACTCCGCTAAGTTGCGAGCCCCTCGCAATTTTTCTTACGTTGATTAATTTGCCACTCTTTTCCGAACATCCGGAGCCTCGTGCAGGTTTTTAGTGTTTTTTTTCTCCTTTTTTAATCAACAACTTCAAAGCTTCCCTTTGGTTGAGTCGATTGATTGAAAGGACAACGAGTGGCTGAGAGACTATCAGTGAATCTTGTGATGTTCGATGTGAGCTCAAGTCATTAAGTAGCTCAGGCCTCTTGGATGCTGCGACATTGTCGACTCGAGATATCCGTGAAACTGATTCAGAAAAAAAAACGTTTATTAGGTTCTTTTTCAATAATTCTATGATATTTAATTATCAGGCACGTTCGTGTAAGGAAATTCCATTTTCTGACATGCTCCGTTTTATTTTTGTTCGACAGATCGGGTCACGTGTGGGAAAACTGCCGAGCAGCCTACGAGGACATTGTCAAACACCTGGAAAGGTAAGGAATCAATAAATAATATGAATAATAAATAAACGTGACAGGAAAAATAATGAAAAATCCGTCTCACTTGCGGCTGATCGAATGCGAGCTGTTTATATAAAGTAACTCTTGATAATTCCAAGTTTCATCAGACCGCAAAGCCCCACGGGGGGTGATTCCGATAATTCCGCGATGTTTGACAGGCGAACCGTGTGTTAAAATACAGTGTCACACGGTATGGAATCGCCATGCATTTTCGAGTGCAACAGACTATCGTTTATCGGTAGTATATGCGCGCCGAGTTATAAAGCGCGGCACACCGGCAGTTCGATCATAATTCCCAATTAGCCGAAAAATTGGTTGTATCCCGGGGAGTTTGAAGCCGCGCTTAATGTATATACATCGACAACTTTTCATGGATGTAGGAATGGGCGAGTAGGGGAATATAAAACGCTTATAGGAGAAGCGTTTTCGATGCAACGAGAGAGAGAGAGAGAGAGTAACGCATCATCTCGGCACGCAACGAGAAGCGTTTTGTATGCGTTTGTCCGTCGTGTATTGCACTTGCGATAAATCAGTATTACCGTCAACATCGAGAGTTTCCGGTGCTCCGACGGGTTGAGTCAAGCTGCGCTAGCGTTCGCTTGACGCGGTAATGCCAACATGATTTGTACCGTTCGTCCTCGGTATCTCGCGATCTATATCGTGCCTGCTCTGCTGGTATGTTTCGAAGCCTCTCTCTGATGTCATCCAAACCCCTATGCACACTATACTCGCGCACGTGAAGCTTTCTACGTCCCTCTCGCTCTCTCCGTCGCTCTCACTATCGATGGTGTCCTCTGTTCGTCCCTGTAAACCATCGACGATGGTAGCGCCAGTGGAAACTAACACCAGCGTGTCCTCCCTATGGCAGGATAGCAGGATAGGGAATTCGGCGGGTATACTCCGAGTTGTGATCCCCCCGCGGCATCCTCGACCCAGCGACGAGGTTACCCTGTGATCCTAACCACTTGTCACTTCACGGGACGCAGATCATCGTCGCGACGTGCCCGTCCATCATTCGGGGATTAAATCATTCGAATCTCTCTCTGTCGCTCACTCTCTCCCTCTCGCTCTGGATTCGCACGGTAAACGCCTCACTATCTGCGTATACGAACCTCTTTCGAGAATTCTCCCACCAGTCAACCACTGGCAAAGCTTTAGATCCGGATTCCGAAGTAGAGCTTAATAGTCCTCGACGCATGGCACGCAGAAAGGAGGGGGCGGGTCATTTGTGAAAAGATGTTTATGTCTCTCCTGCTCTTAAACTGACAGGCTTCGCTCAGGCAGCCGCGTAAAGATTTTTCACAGCACACATCGTTACTTAATTGTGCAACGTTCGCTTGAGCGAGCGGCTTGAGTATAAATAAATGTTTTTCATATCGCAATGCACCCCATTCCATAATATTTGGCAAAATGAAATTTTCACTCGTTGAGCCTGCTAGCGGACAGAGAAAAAAGTTACAGCTTCGATTACTCGGACGTCTGGGAATGACTGCTTAATATACCAACGCGGACTCGTGCGCTAAACAACAATCGAATATAAACATGAAGGAGGGTGGAGGAAATGAGAGTTTACAGAGAAGAAAGCACAAACCAGAGTGGGAATGCAATTCTGATAAGGTGCCAGAGAATTGGAGGCGTTAATGCGGAGGGTCGGAAATACGGGTGCAGGACTGTGACCGATCGAGCGAGTCGGAGTGAGATGGAGAAAAATGGCAAGGGTTTGACTGGAAGAGAAAGGGAATCGACACTTGGCTGGTTGGAAACGTAATTTCCAATTCAAAGGCAATGACCACTCGGCCACTGGCTATTGCGATACTGTCCCAACAATATACATGTATATATGTATCTATCCATGTCCATTCGTGTATATATTTATATATAGAAACGTCGTTGAACCCTCTCGCACTTTCTACATCCATCGGGTCTTTCCCCCTCACTCCATTTGCCTCTCCGTCTCTCTATCTCTATTTGCTTTTAGCGACCCACGCGGCTTCGTCAACCGGACAAACGCGTATTGTGATTTCAGCCTTTGACTCTGCGTTATATACCGTGCGACTGCTGGTTGCGCCATTCGATGAACGTTTGCCCCACGTTTGTTGGGGAGGTGTCCGAGGGTTGAAAATACGAGGTAGGACGAGGCCGAGTAGGTGGAAGAGGCTATAGCGAGGAATCGAGCGAGAACGGCAACATTGTGGCTGGTGGGGAGCGAGAGCCAGGGGAAAGGGTTGAGTTTACGCTGGACGCCGCACGATATGCGGAATAGGGGTGCGAAAAGGGACGTTCGAACCGCGCCTGTGAATATTCATGGCTGACGTGCCCTAGACGAAATCGGACGCGTTGCGACTGACACTGATGTAAACCTTTTGTTTATCCACAGCGCAACTCTCCGAGTGTCTCATCTTCTGTCTTTCATACAAGCAATAAAAAAAAAGCGAGACGTCCGTTGAGTTCAGGAAAATTTTACGTTTGCTCATTTTCTTCAAAACGTAAAAATAGCGTCGATTTTTTTTCTCCCATTTTTGTTATCGTGAGGTGGATCAAGAAATTGCGGCTTGTCCCAAAAATCATAACTAATCGACGTCAACTAATTTTATTAGACGAACAGAAAAATATTTGTTGATTGCGTGGGGGAATACGACTCGAGCAAATTTAGGGGCTTGAATATCCTTGCGGGCATTCCAAGATTATTTAAACGGAATTAAATTCTGATTAATCATCAGGATGCCACGATTTTGCTCGTGTTCACGAATCTACCACCCGACACCGAGATTAATTGTTTGTCCTTTTGATTTTACAAGCTCCGGTTCTCTCCCTCTTGCTCTCTCGTATGCGTTTCGCCTCGAATGAATGAATTCTCGTGGTTTCCCGAAGCTGGGCCGCTTTTGTCCCGACTGTTTTAATCCCGATGATTTGTTTATGCTAATCCGTTTGGACTCTCAACCGTTTCATCCCAGTATTCTCCATTTCACCCTGTTTCGCGAGTAGTCAATTTTCTATGTATGTCAGAGAAAAGGGTACCGCGCGAAGAAAATCCACGCAGATGGACTCCCTGTTATTTATCGTAACAGCGAGAAAAAGAGACAGAAGCTCTTCCCATTCCTATCATTCCAGCAATAAGAGCGAGACCCAGCAAGCTCGAGAAGAGTGTTTCGGTTAATTAAATCCTTTGGGAAGGAAGGATTCTCCCAGCGCTGGTCCAGGCGATTCATTAAGCACGCGCGCCTTGCTCGACATTCTCACACACTGACATCACACGATGAATCCTCCACTTCGCTGGCCTATACGCAGATTCGACCCAGACTCACTGGCTTACACTCGTCATCCCTTTCACATCTTTTCACTCTCCATTTCTTCCCAACCCATTTCTCCCTCTGTTCCCCCCATTGCGGGATTAATAATCGGCTCGATTTAATTCATTGTCATTTTTGATGCTCGACAAACATTTGCAAGATTCACCTTCTTCTCCAGAGTCTCATTGCTGAACGATTTACCCAGACTCGTCGGCTAATCTCGACGAACGAGGAATCGCGTTTCGTTCAGAGTTTCAAATTCACGCAAAAAAAAAAACTGAGTCATTTTGAAGAATCTTTCAGCAAAAATGTCTGGCTCCCAATCTCGCAGCAACATTGAGGCATTCACACATTCCCATACAGATATGTATTTTACGGAACGTCATAATACGGTAATGACTTCCGGGAAGGTAAAATCTCGTGCGTAAACGCGCAGCATCATCGAGTCACAGTAAAGGCTACGAGAGTTTGGTGTAAGTAAGTAATATTAATGGTCTTGGGGTGTTGGCGATGGTGTTGGCGCTTTCCTGGCTCTGTGTATCAATGCCTCCAGTCTTCGCTAATGTCGGCTTCCTGTTAGCTTTAAAAGTATCCAGTCATTCCGGCATAATTCACGCGGGCATTGTCGTTAAACATTGAAGGAATTGGGGAGAGGGACAGGATCCGAATATCGCTGGGCGTATATACAATTTTCTCTTTGCTTTTGGATCGAGCTGTCTTTCTCTCGCTCCGAGGAACCTGGTGCTGGGAGGGTGGGTGCCGAGGGCTCATTTCTTATCGGAGATACTTCGTAAATATGTATAAACACATACATATATATTTAAAGTTAGCTCGCTGTTGGGAAAATATAATATCTGGGCTCTTTCTCTCACAGCCATCGGCGTTATAGTCCGCGCGCGATCATCTCCGTAGTTTCCGTTCCTTTTCAGCTCTCTTCTCTTTTCTCTTCTGGTTGAAAGGAGTTCTCTCTTTTGCGCTGGGTATATAAGTCTCTCATTCCTCTTTACTTCGGTGCCGACGAGACGTCATTAATTACGCCGGTGGCAACGAGGCCGTCTTATCGGGAAAGACATCTGGTGGAAAATAATATTCATAAAGTTGAGCCCCGGCCGCAATGACGACAAAGTACCCCACACAGTTTTAGATCTTGGTCTCTCTCTATACGTGGCTGTTCTTCCCTTCGATTTACCTTTTTTGTGAATCCTCTGTCAGGCAGAATCGCTACTGTCGTTACACACCGAGCAGCAGGGCGAGTTCTGATCGCGAGCTCCGCGCGATGGCTTTACCAACTCGTATAGCTTCTCAATGAGATCTCTCTGTCTCTCTTTTGCCTCGTCCCTGTCGTTCCGCAGCATCCGTACGCTCGAGGAGACTGACGACTCCCTTCGGATAAAACTGTCGGTCAGAAGTCGCCGCGTCTCTTGCATTCATCCTCTTGATTGGCCAAGAAATATGACCAAGCCCGTGCGGCATAAAATGATATTAGAGGCGCTGATTCTGGCCACAGCATCTTTTCCAATCGTTTGTTCTCGCGCCGCGCTATTTTTTTCTCGCAGACACCTTCTTCCTGACGCCGCCATACCCGCTGCAATTTTTATCACGTCGTTATTCGAATGGATGAAAAGGATTTTCTGAACACGTATTTTATTATTCGCAGGATTAAATTCAGCCATTTTTTTACGACTAGAATATTTATCATTAGCGTCACATTCATTATTTTAAACAGAAATATTCTTTCTCACAACTCGTTTTTTTTTTCACAGTTTCATTTATTATCCTTTTTTTATTTTCATGACTCGTTGGAGTAATTGTAACGTATGAGATCGAATGGGTTGCATATCTTTGCAAATTAATCGTAGACGGGAAACGAATTCATTAAGTTTAACAGTGGCACACACACATGCGCATACACATCCATATGTACACGCGATAATACGCGGTAGAATACCAAGTCGCGGTTAATTCGCATTCGGCAGATCGTTCAGACGGATAGCGCCGCTAGCCGCGTCCGCGATACTCTTACCACGTGTGTATCAGTATACCCAACGCTAATTGCTCACAAACGAACTGTCGGCAAGGATCTTCGCACGCACGTGAGGCCCGCCATCTCCCGCGCTCCAACACCTCTCGTACTAATTCAAGCAATGCGAGTTACTCGACAACAGTAAATAGGGTTAAGGACGATCGGAATACAATGACGAACACTTCCTGACATTCCGCTGTACGAATCCCAGAAATTTGACGGTCGAGCTGTTTTTTTTTCTCGCGTTAGAATTTCATTGAGCTCTGGAGGCTTCCGATGCACTTGAAGGAAAACGTAGCAATAGAATCCAAGGGAAGGATTTCGTTTGGAAATTCTCCAACCCACCAGAGGACGTTGAATTAGCTAGACAAATGCGTAGGAAAGCGATTGGAACTTTCTCGGTAATTCTTGCTCTTTGGGAGCGTAGGATCGAGCGGCGAAAACCACGTGCATTTTGGGAATCACCGAAAACTTTGATCCGTCTGGCAGGAAACGATACAAAAAAAAAAAATTGCCTTTTTTCTTGAGCACGCTCGAGTTCGAAATAATTATCGACGCGTGGACGTCTGGCTGGATAATAATCGCTGCGTAATCGATCAACGAAAACATTGATAAAAAAAGCGTCTGGTGGAACAAACGCCCGAGGAATTGCGATTCAAAAAAACTACCTGATCGTCCGGTGAACTGATTTTTCTTTTTTTAATAGAGATTTATTTTTGGCTACAATTAGGAATCAGGACGACCCGATCGATTATGCAAAATTTTCGTGCCCAAATCGTTTTGGCTTGTCCGTTGATCCCTGATGGCACTGAATCAATTGCCGAGGACCGAGGATAATTAGTGCGAAATGAAACATTATTTT
This sequence comes from Hyposoter didymator, assembly GCA_037952995.1. Lineage (NCBI taxonomy): Eukaryota > Metazoa > Arthropoda > Insecta > Hymenoptera > Ichneumonidae > Hyposoter > Hyposoter didymator. Next base: position 8,654,421 of record JBAJMU010000002.1, read on the forward strand.
TTCTCTGAGATTCGCAGACTCCCGACCCCAGGGCACTTCACCTGGAAATCGGAAAGTAATTCAGGATTTTTGATCGCGTGCGTGATCAAGGTTGCTGCAAAATTAAACAGAAAAGGACTCGAATTGACTGGTAGAAAGGATTTTGTAAAACATGGTCACTAGGCCATACGAGCGAGCGAGAGAAAGCACATTAGCTGTATAAATATTTCATAAAACTGCGAAGGCCCTTTTTGGCACTCGATTAAAGTCCCTCTATGATGGTCGATCCTTTCCTCGAAGCCATTATCAAATCGCCATTGGCTCAGTCTCTTTCTCTTTTTCTTCGTATATAAAGCCTCGATTCTCAATGATTCTCCAAAGCATCTTGGTGGATTATCCTTTCCAAGGAAAGAATGAAGAATCCTGCGACCCTTGACCATCAACAATTTAATCCTGTCTCGTCAAGAGAGACTCTGATAATTTATGCGTCTCGAAAAAATCGTGATCGATGAATTGGGTGGATAGCCTTGATCAGGCTGGCCAAAATTTCATTTTTATAATGATAATTGACACACAATCGAATTGAGTCTCAAATATTATCATGAGTTTGCACGTCAAATAATTTGGGAGTTCTGCGTCTCATTTTATACGATCCAAACGATTATCAACGCGGAAACGCGCGAAAACATATCGCGCCATGCATGAGAGGATCACGAAAGATGTTCTTCACGTTTCTCGAAGCCTCAGGACTCCGCGAAGAGTTCTCATGGACAGATTAATGTTCATAGGTAATGAAAAGTGATATAAAACCATGGGGACCAGTAGCTCTCTGTGAAGGATCTCGAAAGAGAGTTAACGCACTTGTTACAAGAATGATAAATCTCTCGACTCGTAAATTTCTCCGTTCTGCTCGCTGTAAGCTTTTCATACTTTTTCATTTCTGTGGTTCCTGCTGTGCTCTTGGCACCATGTCTCTCGCACACTTACATATGACGTTTCGTCACTTTAATTGCCGGCGACGCTTCCAGACGTAAAGCTCCGTCGCACCTTTGGCTCAATTAACGGGAAATTTTATTCCTTATGCGTCCCATCGGCTATGCATTCGCTAGAGTTTATGGGCGAAGAGAAAATTGTTGCCGGATGACTATTAGATCCTCGTTTTTTTAAATTTTTTTATTCTTATTGCAAATAATAATCGTGTATGTAAAATTTCACCATGGAAAATACAAGATAATTGCCAAGTTTTCATTCCAATACTTTCGTGACACTCGCGAGGACAAATTCACATGCTTGTAAAACTCGTTAATGTCATTGGGAGGATACGAGTTTTCAAGAAAGTTTGCATTTTCATTTACTTCGAGAAAGCGTTGGAGACTGGGACGGATGAAAAAAAGAGCAACATTGGAGAGTGATAAGCGGAATATTTGTTCTCGTTTGCTATTAGACCGGGTACGAGGAGCATGGATCGTTATAGAGTGCACATTAGTAACTGCGAGAAGGGGGCGTGTGTTGTTCCAGGGTGATGGAATTTTATTATAACAAGTCAGTTATAACGAGACTAGCGAGCTTCTCTGCTGGGCAAACTCGGAGGCACGCGACAAAGTAAGCTCAGGGCGATTAACGTCGAAAGCCGCTACTGGGAGGCGTTGTAGAGAGACGTACGATATACGCGAATAGGTTGCAACCAAAATGGCAGCGAGAAGCGACGCGCTTGCCACATTGGTAGACCAAGAGTTGAGCCCTTATTTGCGTAATTCGTTGACATGTTTGTCTGGGGGATGAGGTGTGGGTGAGACGAGAAGTGACAAAATGATGATTAATTAAAAAGACAATTAGTCGGCGAGTGTCGCGGAGATAGTGACAAACCATCGTGTGTCGCAACCAACGAGACGGAACAACTCTCGTGCTCCACCCACTGGTCACTAATGTACCGTGAAATTGTCATCGGCGAAGCCTCGTCTCTCGTTTCTTTTTTTATCCTTTTTTTTTCTTCTTTTTCCGGCAAGACGATCTTCATTAACGATCGAAATTAGTGAAAATAATCCCTCCATATTTTCTGCATCCTCTTTGTGTTTTAATAGAATGGACATCTCGTTATTTTGTCGGCGTCGTCGGGAAAATGATTGGCAGGAAGTGACTGAATTTTCTTTAACGCGTCAGAATATTTTGACATCTTAACGAGCTAGTAGAACGCCCAGCTCTACAAAAATGATCCAGAAATACCGCAGCTTCTCTTCCGAGTTTAGCTCAAGTGCTGATTAATATTTATTCTTTCCTAATTTACCCAAAGATTTTTCGGGATTTTGTATCAAAGTATCAGGAGCACAAACAGCAGGCTATTTTTGGAACCAGCTGTCATCTCGTTCCATCCATAATTTATTGCACACAGGGAGCAATTATCTTTTAATTATATCCAGAATTTAATAACCAGCCCGCCGTCTTCCTTTTTCTTCTCCGGTTCTCGCTAAATCAGCCGAAACAAATGTCCCACGCTGGAAAGGAACACAATAGCCCAACTTTTCTATCTCTATTTTCCAGTTGGCGATTTCTCATTCTCGATCGTTTCTCGCTTCGCAAATCCTCGTATAGTTAAGGCACGTACAAAATACACATCGGACGTATATAAAGTTTAACATTGGATGGTTCGTGGTTGCTGCTTCGTGGTGTGAGGTTGGAGCATTGTGGTGGCCAAGATATATTGTTATTAAATGGTCTCCCTTCGACGCTCCACACACGCCAGTATATTGCCTTCCATGTCTCTTAGCTATACCATCCATAAAATATATAGATATATACCTTCAAATGTGTGTACACATTTATCTGTATGTAGCAACATAGATTCGCTGGATCTTCATCGTCTTGCCACGTTGTCCCTCCTTTCTCCACACATTCGACCACATGGACACGAATGTTGAGCCGCCGGGGGCTCTGCCTCGCCACAGACTCTTATTTATGCCCTCGTGACATGCGAGATTCCTCGTCTGCTCTGGGCCACCTTTTCTCGCGATCTTTACTTATCTATAGCGCGCCAAGTATCGTCGCTACATGTGCTCGGAATGATTCCTCTGTGTGTTCTCTTGCATTAGACATACAGACCATTCCATGCCAAATCAGTGACAAAATGCTCTCATCTTTTCACCAAATCTACGTCCGAGTGCGAGCAACCACGAGGAATCGAGTTACATTCGCCAAGGAATGCTGAAAAATCGTTTATATATTCGCAGTCAACAAACTGAGGCTCGAATTTTTATAATTCATTTTCCATTCACTGCGTTGACATTCCGAACACATCGCACTGGATCATATTGACTAGAGTTCCTGTTAGTCATTTATTTACCAACTATCTTCGTAACATCGTGAGCTAATAAAATATCGAGACGAATAATAAAATGTAATAATAGAAAAAAAAGCTTGCAGAGGTACGATGCCCCCCTGCGCACGATGCTCGTAGCTTTCTCTTCGTTTCTACACAACCGATACTTCATCGATTCGGTCCTCCCTCGCGTCTATTCCACCCAATCGACTAATATATTTCCTCCGCCGTCTATCGATATGTCAAACAATTAATTACACGGAATTAATCGTTCGCAAGCCCATAACGATACATCATATTAACACACAAACACCAATGGAAAGAATTACCATTGAGCTTTTGTTCGATACGTACACCGTCGTCGGGTGTAATTTAATGAGATAAATTTGATGTTGGATGATTGAAAAATGATCGAGTTACCGACACAGAATTGATTAAGGGAAAAGGTAAACAGGAAATATGTAGAGATTAGATTATTTCATTCGTATGGTGTCCCTCTGATTGAATCCGCGAGAGGATAAACTAATTCGCTGAAACAAAAAGCAGTGGCTCCGAGAATTCGAGCGCGTGAGTTATGCCTTTTTCGTTTCTGGCTCTCGGTGCTTCCGCTTATGTGTATACGTACCATGCCATGATGCATGTAGCCATTACGTATATAACAGAGAAGAGGAACACCCGTTGAAGCTCACTGGCACTTTTGATAATGAACTAATATTTGTCCTGTCCGATGAGAGCAACGAAGCTCGTGTGTACGAGCATGGAGTTGATGCCATGGACGCGAGCAAAAGACAGCCTATGCAGTCAAACGAGTGAGTGAATGGGAAAATGTCGAGGACGTTTGTGTATATATATATAAATGCTTGTATTTATTCAAGCACATACATGTATGGGATCCCGCATAAGTGGGCGTTCTGACTCCTGTAGATATATAGAAAACTTACTGTACAGATGAGTAACGTACGTAGGTGCGTATACACTCTAACTTGGTCGCGTGTTATCAGCGACCCTTCCGCAAATACGCGCTTGCCCCCGGGGCCACCGATCCCACGACCCTGGTTCAAGCTATTTCTCCCTCCTGAACACTGCGCATACGTGCACGTACGTTTATAGTTTTACAACGTGTCCGCTTGGTATCGTATACGATGTCTATATATCCGGGTATGCGATGATAACTATATGCCAGTGCAACATCGATATGTACGAGAGTTATCGATGCTGCACCTTTTTTCTTTTTATAGATTTCTTTACGACAAATATGCGTTTGCCCTTGAAACGAAATCCAAGTTTGGAAAAGTCATTTTTATTAGGATTTAATCACTTGGATGGTTTCTATTTAAACTTGCAATTGTTTGGTTCAGAAAACATTTGAACAGAAAGTCGTTTTTTATTCGTTATTCTGTTAAATTTGATAAAAAATGATTCTGGAATATTTTCGGCGGCACACGAGACCACGAGTCCGCGAAAATCTCATTTTCCTCCCTCATTCGTAACTTGTTTCTCGTGCTACTGACAGCTTGAGCTTCACGCGTTTTTTTTTTCCCTGGAACGAAAATAAAGAATACAAGTTTTCGATGACAAACGAGCTGAAAAATGTTTCGGGGTCGCTTCGGTCACTCGACGTGAGAATAATCGTTTTTCAATTGAAATTCAATAGCGACGTAGGCACTCGAGAGCCTCCTGCTGCTGGATCAAGTCAGTTAACAGAGGATAAAATATTGTATGAGTGTGAAGATCTCTTCTGGCAACTTTATTCTCTTACTTCTTGTGTTTGACCATCTTTCGCCTTTTCTCTCTCTCTCTCTCCCTCTCCCCGTGTCTGGACTATCTATCACGATTGTAAAGATGTTTTTGACACCCAAGACATACCTCGAGAATCATGCGATTTGGGGCAGAGGGAGTTAAAAAACGTGTGCCTAAGAACTTGGTATATATCGATGTCGGCTGACCTGGATAAAAATCGACTTTGCCTATTTGAAGAGATGGAAGTGGCTGAATAGTTTTTTAGGGGATACTGCGGTTGAAATTTCAAAGAATTTAAATAATATTCCTCTTGAAGATGTTTTTACGTTTTCGTTGGCTCTTTCTCAGGAGTATCACATCTGCGTTTGTTTATATACATATATAAATACCGTTTCTTGTAGATATAGAAATATCTGGTTCGCAGGCATAAATCGTGGAAAATACGTTGCCGAGAGGATCGCAACTCGCACATGAGAGATTTCATGGAGAATCTACAATTCTAAAGCTTTCCATAAAACACTCGACAAAACGCTTGGCCTGCACTTTTCAAGAGCTACACCCGCCTCGCTCGCTAACGTGTAACCCCTCCCCCCACCTATATTTTCCTCTTGCACACTTTCCATCCTCATGGACCACTGTTCCGACGCTCTCTCCATCCCTTTTCCTCTCTGCTTCTTTCTATTCATCTTTCTTCCTTCCTTTCGTTCTTTCATTCCCTTCTACTTCGTGATCTCGTATTCCACACTCTCTTGGCTCTCGGAGCGTACAAAGCAGTGAAGGTAGTCGTTGATTTTGTTGAAATATGTAAAACTGCTCTGTAACTTGGTCTATTTACATAGGCCGGAGATTCAGGCCGAATATCGAGGAGATAAGCCAGTTCGTGGATGTCGTATGGACCGACAGCTTTTCGATTAATTGAACGTGACGACTCGTCTACGATTGTTTATTAATGAGTTTTTATTTTATGAAGAATTTGAAAAAACAGTCAGAGAAACTCCGATTCCCTTTTTTTTTCTCTTCGCACGTTCAGATATGGTTTTCGAAAATCTTTCGTCTCTCAATCGTCTTCGGAGTTGAAAGTACATGTATTTAATGCGTCTTGCGTGTATATATAGTTCGTACCCCGAGGGAGACATGCTTTACGAAGAGTTAACGTTTTTCCATGTTGCACGATTCTGGCTCGTTTACTGAACAAACAAGCGATGATAAAAGTACACGTTTGAGGCTTGTGAAGATAGGGCACACAGCGAGAGCGAAGAGTACATCTGGAAGTAAGGATCATCAGTCATGGCCCATCTGTGGCGCGCGGTTTTGGGCTGACGCAAGGCTTGCAGAGCTTCTCGATTGCCTCTGACATACAGCCTTCGCTCTTTCTTTCTTGTTCGCCCTCGATTCGTCTTAGTATGCAACGGAAAGAGTGTTGCTCCGGTGATACCTAAAAACCATTTGTCATCGCTGTAACCCGAATACATATTTTTTCACTCCCACTGGCACGAGAAAATGAGGAGCAAAGCGGGAGAGTCGAACATTGCTCAAATTTCGTAGTCATGAAATTGTGGCTACTAATGCAATTATTTTTGGCTGTTTTATTGCTGGCGACAGGAAAATAAATTTCATTATTCTCAGATCTGTCGCTAATTTTTATATCGAGAAAAATTTCAATTCGAATTAAATTGTTGATTAATTTTGTGCATTTTTTTTCGTCAATATATTCGAAGTGAGTTCGAACGATAATTCGAATGGGTCGATTCAATTATTTTCGTTAATTTGAGCAATGTCCAAGGCGGTAATTGCAATTATGCAAATTTCGTTCAACATCATATGTCATTTTTATTTTTTAACCAGCCAAACTTGATATTTTCGTTAATCAAGACATCCTCGACGAATGGAACGTTAAGCGCATATTTTCCAAACGAATTGCTCGTAAAATTGTAGATTCAGGAAATTAGTACGGCCGCCTTGTTTTCGTACATGCGAAATTTCGTCAAACACGCGTCAGTGAATCGACGCTTTATTTGGCTTAGCTTCCGAAAGCAGGTGCATTATTCGAGCAGGGAATATATAGTTTACGACAGTTTTATTGCCGGCCCCCGGTGTTCAGCGGTCGTATTTAACGTTTTATCCTGCCGCCGCGACTCGCACACATCTCCCATCATTCCGCGTTTTCCATTCCGCATACGAGCACTTTTTAGCCTCTCCTCTCCTCTTGGCAAAGGGTAAGGATTTTATTTTAACTACGAGGAAAGGGTTGACCACTTCGTACTCACCGCTTTCTCTCTCTCTCTCGCTCTCTCTCCTCTTTTCTCTCTCTTTCTCATACGAATAAATACATATATAGACTCGCGCCTCCAATCGTTTCATAAAAGTCGTCTGGCACATTTGTTTTACTATATTATTGCCCACGGACAGACGATAACACAGCTTTCGAACCAGTTTTTGAATATTATTTTATTATCGTCTATACGAGCGAGTCTGCGACGCGCAGAACGAGCCGGATTATGAGAGAATTCTTCTCGCGTCTTTTTTACACTTGGCAGAAAGTTAAAGAGAGTGAGTGAGGGAGAAAGAGTGAGAGAGAGAAAGAAAGAGAAATTTTACGAGAACTACGTGAGGCCTTCTGCTTTCCAGAGTCATTCATATTCGAGATTATAGAGACGTATCCTCATTTTTATTTTTCGTCCTTGTAGCAGAATGTTGGACAACTTATAACATTTATGAGAATACCGGTCTAATAAAACGTTCCAATTGGCTGCGACGGTGTTCGAAGTAATGTTTTTATAATTTAAATAATCTCGATTCAATATGAAAAGTTGAAGGAAATGGTGGATCACGGAAGCGCAGTAAAGATTAACTTTTAAGGACGTTGTATGGCGACTGACAAATCTAAATTTTTGTTTTCAGTTTTTCGCACATACGAAATGCTTTGCGAGCCTAAGTTCGTTGGAAAAATTTGTTACAAATTGACAAAACAACAACATACTCTAAATTCAAAATTGTCCGAGGTGATCTGTCGTTGTTATACGATAAAAAAAATTTCAAAAAAAAGCGACCGATTTTTTTGAAAAAATAAATAAAACTTCTTCGATGTTACGTGAAAGTGTATGCAAAGTTTAAAGAGGCTTCACCGTATGGAAATGGAAATATTTAATGTTAAAAATTGGAACTGTACTGAAAATTGCGATTTTTATAAATAAATAAATATCTCGAGTATTCTCTTGCTGTAGTGCAAATTTGAAGATCGATAGAAAATTTTGCATACGAACGTCCTTGATCGAGAAAACATTCGAATCACGAAAGTGTACTTCATTAAATAAAAGTGAAATTTGAAGCCATTACAGTTACATTTTTCGAGCAAAATGAAATTTATTCAAATTCGATAAATCCATTTTTCCCATCGCGAAACATGCCGAGATCTCAAATAAAAAAGCCTCACACCCCGAGAGAAAATCGTGCTCGTTGGATTGCCATCCCTCGAAACGTTTTGTCTGTAAGTAACTCGATCGTCGTCTGCTACGTCGTAGTACAAAAGTCGCAGCTGGCACCATCGCAAAAATTACGAGGTGCGCCGCACAGCATCGCGAGAGGAGTGTTCACACAACGTTTTCTCCGCGCATATCAAGTCCGTTGACAAATGACGAAGGCAACTTTTATTATTTTAGATGTGGCCCATCAGCGATCGCGAGAGCAGCATCCCTCACCCCCTACGACTTTCCTCCTCTTCCCTCGAATATGTCTTACATATTTTTTCCTGCAGTCTATGCTGGAAAATAAGAAAAAAAAATTTGCAGCGCCGAGTAGCAGGAGGAGGAGGAGGAGGGACCAAGAGAATGTCGTGACTGGTGCTCTTTGCAGGGGTCGTTTCAGCGTTTGACAAATGGCTTTTGATTTTATTGTACGATCTTCTTCGTGGAGGTATTCTCAGGAAAGGCATCAGAATAAAAGTTAAGAATCCGTCCATACCAGCACAAATATAAATTTGTAATCATATTTCCTTTCACGTTAATCTCGTTTCATCGTCACTCATTCAAGTCACCATTCTGCCACTTCCACAATTATTTTCCATAGCAAATTTCTTCAAAATAAAGTTCGAATCCCTTCGAGTTTAAACCCAAAAAAAAAAACTTTCTTTACGCCCCCGGAATAGGGGTGTTGTCGGCAATTTGTATTATTCCCAATCACCCTTCCACTCGAGGCACTCAGGACACACGTTACGAGTTTTACAAGCGAGGAAAAATTGAGAGAAAAGAAAGCGGGGGGGNGGGGGGGGGGGGGGGGGGGAGAAAAGCCTAGTGCTTTCTGATAAAGAAAAATATTGCGTGGCCAATATGCGACCCTCATATTCAAAGTCAGTCTGTCGTTTCTGCTGGAGCTACGCTGGGCATGGAAGCTGGGAAAAAGATCTTTTTCTTTGCTCTCTCTCTCTCTCTCTCTCTCTCTCTCTTTCTCCCCACCCTCCTCACTCTCGCTCGATCTTTCTTCTACTCTCTATGCAAACGAAGGATCGTTACGGTTATACATGTTATCCGCCCCGAGGTATTATACGTAACTATATGTATAATATATAATGCAGTACTCATAGCGTAACACGAATAACACACACGCACACGTTGATTCGGCGTGAGAGAGGATTGATCGAGCGCTTCTCAATTTCCAAACTCCTCCCTCTCTTGCAACCACCCCCTCTTATAAACGGCACCTACCCTCGCGTTATTTAACCCCCTCGAGCATCTCGAGCATTTTCTCAACCCCTACGAGGAAATTGGATGTGCTTTTCTGAGTACCCAACGAATCATAGTCCGTACACACAACTCATTCTTTCTTTCTCTGTTTCTCCGCGTGCTTATATATCGATTATCTCGTGTCTCGCAAGAAAAATACCTAATTCTCATCCTTTTGCACTCCCTTCGTATCCCAGGCTCGCTTAAACTTTTCCTTATTTGTCAGCATTCTGTTTATACTCTCTTGAATCTTTTGCCACATCAGTAAATCTCGAGAGCTTTTTCTACTCGAGCTAATGCACTTTTTCTTTCATGTTCCCGAGCTTTTCACTCGCAGCTTAACGTTTTCAATCCGAGCCATTCAACGATCACTCTATTGCCCCGATTTTTCAAACGCCAAGAATTGTGGAACGATCAATCTTTCAACTTTTGAATAAATTAAAAAAAAAAAAAATTATCGTTATTATCGCCGACCCATAGAAATCGTTCGGAATGACATTTTCGTGCAGTCAACATTATTCCATGTTTTTTCTTATTTAACCCTCGAAAAAAATATCACCTCGAGGTAATTATGAGCAAGAGCGAAAATCAGTTACCAACGTGATATTCGATCAAGCTTTTTCTAGCCATGAAAGACTTATCATCAAAAGCGACAAAAGAGAAAATGCGGAAGCTGGAGTATGTAAAAATGAAAGGTTTATCGAATGCCCGAGCTATTCTGCGTTTGACGTCGTAAATGCAACGTTGAACGACGTGTGCGAAGAGTCGAGGAGCGCAGGGGTGTGTGAGCCCAGATTTCGTGTGTATGCTCCGCGGCGTTTTAGTTCGCAGTTTCAATGTTGGTATCCGAATTGTTGCAGACAAAGGCTCATGGTTATACGCGTATTAATAAAGACATCCGTATGTACAAAAACGAGAGAAAGGGATGAGAGTTTCAACAGCAGACCCCTTTTCGATAGAACGACTAATAATATATATGTCAACACATACATAGCTAGAGCGCCCTTCCCGAGCTCCTGGATCGCTAAATATTTCATTTCGTGTCCTTGTAAACGTTTAATTTCAGCTCAGGTATGCCTTCGTCAATTTTCTATACGTACAGTTCATACAGCGCGATGAAACAGGCGTAAAGCCACGAGGGATCGCGCGAGTTTCCGGGGAGAGCTTTGCAAAAGCTCGTGGCATGAGGAATCGACATTTTCGCATTTATCCAACTAGAGAATTCGCATTTGTACCGATGCAACATTCCATTTCGATCATTCCATATGTACAAAGCTCTTCTAAGAAGAATAGTACACAGAGATCGTTTGATCTTCAGATAAATAACTGTAACTCCGAATCTTCAAAGATCCATATTAAATTTTCAATTTTAACAAAGCGCTTCATAATAGATACTGCGATTTGAGAGATGAGAAGGGAACAACATGCGTGTGTGTGTGTGTGTGTGTGTAGCTGGAAGAAAAAAAAAGGGGCTCGTCGATTGGTCGAGCTCGTATTGTTCAGGAGCTTCATTTCCTTTTCTCGTTCCTTCCATCTTCGTTATATACGTTTGTGATTTAATACACGAGACCGCACTATTGTTAAGATCACCCTGTCATCCCCATCCTCCTTTTTATCTCTCCCCGAAGTCCGCTCAGCAGCTCGCGCACCGTAATACGTAACTCAAAGTTATAGATCTTGCGGCTTTCACTTTTCTCATCGTTATCTGTACTCCATTTGAATGGGGTTTAATGTTACTCCGGTCCGAATAAGTTCTCGTTAAATCCGAGGAAAATTCGCATTCGGTCACGTTTTTGAAAAATTCAACATCGTTAATGTGCAACGTTGCCCGGCTCCCAGCGCGAGGGATGCAGACCGCACTTTTATGAGTTAACGCGCGGCCAATGAAGAGAATACAGCGCGCGCTACTTAGATTTCGGGAGGAGCAGAGGAAACACAACGACGATGCTGTTCGTGGTTTGTTCGGGTTTGTTCACGTGCGTGGAATATTAAATTGACGCGGAATTTTGTAAGTTTTCGAGGGAAAGCATTATTATATGGTTGAACGGTGGGTGGTGCTCGCGACGTGATATAGTAGCCAAGTTTGAGGCAAGCAACTCCTCTGCGATCCTCTCCCGCAAGTTCCATCCCCGCGCCGTTGTCTTTCTCCGTCTTTGAGAATCTTTTCGCTCGTTCCCAAGCTATAAAATATACGCGTATATATCTAGCGATACATATAGTTTGCGCTCTTTTACTCACGTTCTCTCGTTTCGGCATAGCTTAGAGGGCAGCAATCTTTTATTATTAGCGCAGGGCTTTGCCAGACAATGAAACGAAAGGAACGGAATATGATATTGTAGAGCTACGAAGTATATCTCCATCTCGCTCATTCTCTGATGCCTACTTCCTTCTCTTTGCTCTCGTAGCAGCAGAGAAGCGCTGCATACGAAAAGCAGGCAAGCTATTGTCGGTCTCTTTGAATTTTAAAGTCAACGATCGATACAACTCGTGAGCAGGGGGTGGATGCGCCTTTAGCCATGTATTCCGTCTCTCCCTTCGGCCTTTTACACCGCAATGGAGCATCGGTGTTGTAGCAGTAGCGATACAGAATCACCCTCTCCCGTTTTGTATGGTCCGTCACCCATACTCTTCGATATACATACATATGATTCTGAGCTCTCTTTCCTTCTCTCTTTATTTGGGATCTCGCGGGTTCGTGATACGGACACGAGCTCCGACACTCTCTGTACCGCGTTTACCCTGCTTTATGTGCTTTTTTTCTTTTCCATCACGCTGTCCAATTCTCTATAGAATGTGTGCGTGAAATTTTTTAAAAGAAAACGAAAAAAGCTTCATTTTTATTAAAATTTCGCTTTTCGATTTTCATCGCGTTCAAATGCCTTCTTTTTTTTCGGATTCCCTGCTTTTGGTATTACTCAGTCTCTCGTATGATAAACGTGTTCGGCTATTTCACTTGAAATTGCGAAGAAATTTGGTCGGAAAAAAATTGCATCAAATGAAAATGTTGAGCCCTTCTGATCGTTTTGTGAGGGGTTCGTTTGCTGATCCATCGAATGTCCGGCTCACTGGTCACTTCGAGTGGACATCGTTCCTGTACCCTGGAACCCGTGAAATCATTTCTCCGTTCTCCCGCAGGCATTTTCTATGCACGAAATCGTTTACCCTCTCGTATTTAGTGAAATTTCAAACCATTTCTCGTTCTACACACAAAGTTCCTTCGATACATAGATAAAGAGACACATATACGTTTTTCTCGCACGCGGGAGGAACGAGTGAGAAATGTTGTCTGGTGGCAGCAGTTGAACGCGCCGAGTTGATACGGCACGAAGAGCGGAAACCATCACCAAATTGTCGCGCCCCTAATGATAAATTGCGCCCTCGGCCTGGCATCACAACCTCCAAGCCGAGGGACGTGCCGCTCGTCTGTCTCACAGAGAACGAGGAATCCGCCAGAGAAACGATCTCTCCTCGCCGCTACTATATAACGGGGAATCAAATTGCAATTTGTTATTTGTAATTCCGAGTGTCGCTTAATATACTCACTTTCGCTTTCCCCCGCGAGACAAACTATATAAATATACATGGGGAATTCAATGCCAAATTTGTTTGATTGAAAAGGTCAACAAAATGTTTTTCCGACCGCGATATTCGAGAGTGCGGACGTGATTCTATGAAAGATTTAGATACTGAACCGATGGAAAGATTCTTTCATGGAAACATTGAATTCGTCGACCAAATTGATATCGTCGAATGATCCACAAAAATTATCACTCGATCGATCAAAGAAAAAACGTGTCTGCGATTTTTTTTCCCTTACAAAATAAATTTTTAGCGTAAAAATTGAGTTTCCGATTCATACAGATTCCACTGACTTGCCCATACACAGGCGCTGAGCCCCCCAGTCTCTTCGTAAAATACTTTTGCTCGCTCGAGATAGAAATTAACCAGAGCTTGATGAGAGAGAGACAAGCTTGAAACGAACGAATGAGAAAAGACGAGACGACCACATGAACAGAGAAACAACGCAAAAGGAGAGACGAAACCCAAACGAATGGACTCTCAGTCTGCTGTCGCGCGAACATCCCTCCTCTTCCTCCTATACGGCCCCTTCCAAAATTCAGCCGTGCCAGCTCAAATGCCGTGGGGACGAAGGGGTCGCGTGCGCGCGAGACAAACGTTAAAAGCCTGGCGAATGCGATGCGGACGTTTTATTTCATTAATTCATGTCATATAGTGTGTGTATTCACATATAGGCGTGGGTGGGCCATTGGAAGAGAAACGAAACTGTATTTTTAAGTGGTCAATGTTTCAGGATATCTTTTCTCTCTTAAACGTATATTTGTGTACCGTAGATATTCATTCGACGGTCTGAGAAATGTTGAAAAGAAATAAGAAATTTTTGCGAACTTAAAAAAAAAAATCAAACTTAATTTTAAAAAGTTAACAATCCAAAATTTTTGTATAATTCTTCGCGATTTTTTAATGACAAAATTTACGGAAATTTCTTTTCGAATTATTCACTGAAAAATGGGTTTTTCGCCTTTAGAAAAATGTGTGACAAGAATTGAGAAAAAAATTGAGATCGGGGGAGCGACGATGCGAGAGGTTTCGAGAGCTTCTCGCGTTGTATTCGATTTCGACTATTCAATTTTCCAGAAAAATAGCACTTTGTCTCGATCACGTCGGTTGGAGAGGGAGATTCAAGGACTATGGAAGCAAAAGAGAGAAACTGCGAAAGTTGGCGAACGATTCTTTCATATTCCCTTGCGTCACCAAATATTATCGGAGAATTCGTAGCTTTTTGCTTTTTCTCTGGCGATCGGTCGTTGCCGCGTCTCGGAAAAGGGTGTGTGCGTTTGCAAGGGGTGAGACGTCGCACGTTTGTTGAGCGAGAGAAGAAAAAAAGAATAAGTTCGATCAGTCAGAGGGTGGCAGTTACCGGTACGGTTATGGCTTTCGGAAGCTTCCTCGGATCCTATTCTTGCGCAAACCCGATAAGAGGCTCGTGCTCCTCTCTTTTTTACCACTAAATATATATCTATAAAAATTTCGGATCTCTGAGAGGGGTTGTTTTTCGATGTATTCGTTTGTGTATCTTGCTGCGTACGATTTTTGCATCTCTCCTTAAAAACAAAAAAATCTAAAAAAGTGTCGAATGTGAAAAAACCGCAAATACGTTTATTTCATGGACAAAATCAATATTACATAATCGGTAATAAAAAAAAATGGAATTATTCAAAAAAGAAAATGCCGATCATCTTCTGACGGGACAAGAAATTCACTTTTTTTTTATCTTGCATACAAAATTCAAGTGACAAGTTTTTTTTTTCTTCAATTTTTTTTCTCCAAGTCACGTGAGTCTTGGACGATCGCATTTTATGCTCACGCCTACTACAACCAGCTTAAGCAAGAAGGGTTGAGAGTTTTTTGGGAGCCAATATGAAAACAGAATGTAAGAAGGGTGCGTGTGCACGGACGATCGAGTGGGCATATTTTTCTTCAATCTGCACTCGCAACAGTATCGAGGCTCGTATTCATCGAAGGGTGTAAAAGCAAGAGCTTGGCGAAGAAGGATACAATCGAGGGTTAAAGGGCTTCGCGAGGGTTTATTTGCGTTTTGCCTGGCGGCTGATCATTCAGGCGTCAATTCTCGTTCGGAGAGAATTAGAAAGAGAACAATCTCACGAGAGAGAGAGAGAGTGAGAGAGAGAGCAATGCAGACAGATCGAAGTTGCGGAGGAGCGACTTATCGCCATTTTTTTTGTATACGGAACCGTAACGTACGGAAACCCATGACTTGGACGATTCCCCTCAGATATTCAAAACCCAACCAGTACCAACAATCCCCTCACGGCCCTAGGGCCACATAACCAAAAGGGGTAAAACGCAATGGAATTATTCATGCTACGGATGCATACCAAGAGCACAACTGTTCTATTTCTATATTCTCATCTCCAAGCTCTCTCTCTCTCGCTCTCTCACGAAAATATTGTCGTATTGATCACTCTGTTTCTCCGAAACTGCAAAGATTAACCGAAACGCATAATTCTTGGTAAATAATAAACATCGTTACCACACCATGTAGCTTTTCATAAAAACAACAATGTTTGTTGACTTTCTTATATAAAACAAAACGAAAAATTGCGACGAGCCTCAAAATGCAATAAAAATAAACAGTTGCTTGATATATTTTGGAATCACAGAAATTTCTCGGTTTTCAACGACCACACAGTCGCTCTCGAGTGTGCCAGACTCGAAAAAAAAGTTGGAAGAAAAAGCCACGAGAGTAAAAAGGCCAAAGAGGCGTCGTAGAGAAATGTCACAGGGGAACGTTGGATCGGGTCTGAAAAAATGTGAACTACCATAGTCATATATACTTATGCGCATACGAAGAGATATAGAATCAACCGAAAATCCCCCACAGATCGAGAGAGAGAGTCTATAGTGGAACCGCGATAAGCCGAGCAATATTTCCCCTTGCGCTCGCACTCGATGGCGGAGACGACGTCCCGTAACGACCATCGATAGTCCCTTAATCGAATGATCGCTGGGATTTTTTTCTCTCGTTTGCTTCGCACTCACCACAATGCTGGAAAGTGATTTTTATTTTTGGCTTATTCTGATTTATACTTTTAGCAAACGTGAGTCTTGGTAGAAAAATTTGGGGAGGATAGGAACGCGGGGTAGGATTTTTTGTCGCCTGCACCCCTTGCCCATAACTACACTGTACAAACGTACGTGTATTCGCGTCTAAAGGCGGTGGGAAAATGTTTTCCCGGCTTCTTCTTTGGCCCACCCTCGTTTATGGACTCGGATCGATCGCTGACAATGAAAAAGGCGTAACAGCCAGTGGTTTACTCAGAGAAATGCGGTGGCCTAGGTCGCTTCAGCTGCAATAATCGATACGAACATCAAGGCAGAGAAAAAAAGAAAGCAACACTCACACAATTGTACGCACCAGCGAGGGGTTGATTTTACTCTCGTTCATCTCGTCCACGGGACCGTCCATGTGTGCACGAAGGGGTCGGGATCGCGAGTTTGCTGTTCTATACGCCATTGCTCCGTTCCACGGCGTTATCTCTCCGTTACGCGTTTCCAGGCATATGCCACGTCAGGGTGGTGTGCGGCTGCACTTGCGGACAGAGAATGGGGCTTGAGAATGCGCGGGAGTTGGACAGAGAGCAAGAGAAGGCGAGAAAGTGGCGCAAAAACGATAAAACGACGAGAGAGCAAGAGAAAAAAAAAAGCAAGAGGGGTAGGAGCTCATAATTTTCAGATTTATGTACAAATGTTTCTCTCTCCAGCGAACATCTACCGCGTATAGGTGACGCACGGCAGGGGATGGTTTTATAGATTTTTATCGTAAACTTTCGCGGAATTGAAAAATGCTTTTTGTCGAACCTTGACGTTTAGATGCGTGCTATATATATGGGGCACGTTGTATTCGCAGCTCCTTCCAGGGGGTTGAATGTATAGATTGAGGGCTCAGGCGGATGGACGGACCGTAGAGGGTAGTTGTGTCGCGTCTGATGCTCTTCCAAGTTATTCTACGGCGAGAAAGCTCGTATGTGCGGTTTATATAGAGGAAAGCGTGTGTATACATCCCTCGCGATCTATTATCTACCGGGAGCGATCGTACACCGAGCGCGGGTTATAACCTCTTATCCCTTGGATCTCCGAGCAACTGCTAGGGATACTCTCTTGCATAGCATCTACAGAGCACTCGCTGTGTTTCATAATTCAAACCCTTTCTAGCCGTTTGCAGACTTAATGCCTAGACCATTCCCTCGTAATGCTTTTGGACGGCTGATGCTCGTCTCAGGATATACTGCGCATTAGTGGTCGCGATATAACAACAGTTTTCAAGCATATGGCACGGAAATACATTGCTGTGATGCGGCGAGCTGTAGGAGATGACCTTTCGACAGGCTGCTCTCCAAAAAGTCATTTCCTTTAAATTCCGTCTCAATCAATGAGCGCCCTCGCTATGGAGACCGATGGCTCCAGTTTCTCAGATTGCGAGTCATTAGAAAATTCAAGAGACCTTTGTAATCGCACATTTATACGATTATCAGCCTTGCTCAGGATCAAACTGTAAAGGCAGAATGGTTAGTCAGGTGCTCGGCTATTTAACAGCCACCCAAAGTCGTTTGCCGTCGCACTAGCCCGGCGTGTTATCTCCCGAGGCGAATCAGCATTGTCCTCCTTAGCTCGTACTCTCCTGCTGTATCTTTCACGCCATGCATGCCCCTTCCCAACACCCAATGTTACGTTTATACGCTAAGAGAACCGTATTCCATTCGACCTCTTCCAGCAGGGGTCGTATGTTCTTACACATCCCTCTCTGTTACCTTACTCCATTTGCTATCTCAACGCCCTCCGAGCAACCGGCCCCGGAAAACAATTTAGCTCAATCAACATCTCGCCCGAGCCTTGAAATGGCTGTCGCCTAATTAAACCACGGTTTGCTGCCTCGTGTCCTTTTCACTGCTTCTTCCAACTATGATTATGTTAAGTCTATGGGGTTGAATCGCTCCTGCTCATCGTATCTGAACGCTTGCTTTACATCTCGTTCCCAGCAGTCGCAGAGCTAACGGCCTCGCCTAAGAAACACCTTACCAACTCCATTGATTGCCTCCATCGTCGCAGCTCTTCCTGATGCAAAGCCTTCCAAACTTTTGCTTCAATTTTATACGTGAACCTTTGTACGAAACTGAAATCAAACGATTATCTTCCATTTGGTTGCGTAGAACATTTCTAGAGCTTAGTCTTGTTTGCTGATCAAAATACCGAGAAGAAATGCTGATGAGTTCCTATAATCCATTGACCTAATTTTTTACACGCATCCAGCACAATTGCCATTCCCAGTAAATCATTCTTGTTCATGGGGATTCATTCGGAAGTTACATGAGATAATTACTTGCACATCGTGATATTCAAACGTCATCAGACTCTTACTCAATGCTGCTGCTGCTGCTGCTGCGACCCCACATAATTCTGTATCACGAAATTGAATAAATGTATGTGTTCACGTATTGATTCTTGAATATCATCCTCGAGGAGGATCGAGGGTGATTTTAGAAGTTGAAGCGTGATGCCGGAAAGGGTGGAGCGATGCGTAACAGATAGGAAGGGTAAAACGTTTCAACCATTGTGCTGCGTTATCTCTCACGATTTTTATATCTGTATCATGACTGGTCGAACTATTTTCCCCTCTTTGCTTCTTATTTTTATTTAACGTGTTCGATTATTCAGCATAATTGAATGCTCTCGTTTTAATATCGAGAACGTAAGGTGATGATTATTTATTTTCTGCGCTTTTCTTCTTCCGTCTCCTTCATATTCGTGGAGCAAGTTTTGATCGAGGCCAAAATTCATTCATTTCGCTGCGTGACTTTCCATCTCTCGATCGCTCAGCGGAGTAATACGCAGAATTCGAGACTTGCCGATTTGAATACCGGCAAAGAAATTCGGGGCCTGAAAATATATCGAAAGAACGATTGGAGAGAACACGATACGCGTTTGTAACGTGCACGAAATTAATCTCAATCGCCTTGCTACGAGTATCATTTTCTCGCCATCTCGCTCTTTTTCGCGCCTTAGCATCATTTATCAAATCTTGTTATGAGATAGTGGAGCTGAGAGAGAAGCAATAGGGGAGAATACATCGCGGATTGATATGAAGTTAGCAACGGTAGCCTGCGAATGATTGTGTCGTGACTGCTGCTGAGATCTATTAGTCATATTGAGAGGCGAGCTCCATGAGGGTTTCGAGTTTATGTTATATATTGTGTGTATGTATATTTATGTTTGTGTATAGTAAATAGTCGGGGCAAACGCGTAATTCGAGGGACAGAGCGAGGAAGCTTTTCATGAATGTTGGCGTGAGCTACCGCGGAGAACCCCCGAGGAGAGCAATGCCATACCGGTTCAGTTGTCGGAACCACAGGTGGTCTTTGTTGCGCGATACGATTATACAAATGCTACACATCACTTTCAGGCTTGCAATAAGCGTCGGTTTATGATGCTATCGTGTAGTATTGATGCCTAAGACAGTTGATGTTGATTTTCGTTGTTGATGGAAATCTCAGAGGTTTAAACTTCGGCGAGATCGAATTCGTCATCATCTTTGGCAGGATGCTGCGTTGTTCGGAGCCTAAAGATGATGCTGTGATAGAGGTCATACGATTGTGTTTGCATTAACGATTGTTAGGGTGTAATTTCTGAAGCGGTAGCTAAACTTCTTATTCCTTCCGCCTTATCGACGTTCGATGGAATGTTAGGCATCCACTGATTGAATCTTCTGACCCTTCGAGACGTGCTCTTACCGAGCTGCTCAAGTTTGCACGCCGCGAGAACACGAGAGGACGAGATCAGAAACAGAATAGACGAGCCTTCTGGTTTGATAAATGTTTCTTGCCCGTGCAGACGCGATATGTTTGATAATATTTGTAAGGATCAGACGAACTGGCCGAAGAAGAACGGGGTGCACCGCTTTCGTTGATGGAAGTCAATCCCGGGCGGCCCTTTTGCCTTTCCCCACTGTGCTTTCGGGCAACGATCTTCGAATCCGGGCTCGATGTTCGTAATTCGATTTTGTCCGAGAGGCTCGATTCATCTTACGATTCTCTATTTTCTCTGTCTTGCGCTCTTTCTTGTCGAACGGAAAGTTCGTATACATGCCGACATGGCGCGCGGATAAAATGAGGAAGCGACTCTGCGTATATAGACTCCCACACCCTTGTCTCCTGGCCGCGTCTATTCCCCGAGTATTATTCCCTTCATCCAGATAATTTATCACTTGGCATTCTTGCTGTTGCCATATTTCGAGCCCGTGCGTTGCGAATTTCACCGAGTCATTCTACGGTCCCCCGCTCACATGGTTCTCGTCTCTTTGTCTTCTTCTTGCTCTTTTGCCTTCTTTGCTTCCTCCGTCATTCCCGGATCCTTACACCTCGAAATTCTTACAGTGGCTACTGTACCTCTCGAATGGCGAGAGTAACCCGATAGCCATTCCGCCAACTTGAACTTTCCTTCTCTTTCTCTCTATACTTTCTCGTAATTATTGGCACAACGTAACAGCGTGCCATCGCGAACGTGAAAAGGGTTGGAGGCAGGATGCTGGGTACTTCAAGGGTTCCTGGATGTTCAGGATCCACTAGTGTCTCTTGCATAACGAAAGACACGACTAACGGTGTAAGAGACACCCCCTTTTCGCTTCGGATGTCACCGTGCCCACCTTTTGCTCGAGGGTGCAAGTTTTCAATGTTCTGCTCTTGTTTCTTCGTCTTTATATTTCTCGCTACTGGGCCTTACTTTGGATCATGTTACAGGTCCTTTGCTCACAGCCTGTTTAATATTCTTTCTCGTCATTCTTACCGTCCGTAATAATTTGTCTTTGCGTTATAATTTTTCTGAAATTCGATACTCGCTGCACAATGACGAGCACGATCTCTCAATCGCGTTTCCATTTGTTTTCGTTGTTATCGCTGTAACAGTTTCTACAAATTTTTTTTTTACATATTCAGACCACTGTCTAGCGGAGGTCGAGCTTCCGAAAGCTCTCGGTATTTGCATCGAACCGACGAGGACAACGGAACGACGACGATGCACCAATATTCGTGTACGAATATGCAAGCATGTAAATCCGTACCTATCCCGACACCCTAGCGTTTGGCAAGCAGAGCGTGCGAGAAGAGCGAATTTATTGGAAAAGCTTAGCCTGTCGAACTCTCTACTGGACGAGGGACGCGGTTGGGAGGCATAACTCTCATACCGTAACCTCCACCTCCTCAATAACCACCCTCCGGTTTATCCTTTGTTCTCATCGAAATTACAATTGTTGTCATCATTATCGAGACGTGCTATGCTGACGATGCGCTCGTTTGATTCGCAAAATTCGCGTTATCCTTTGTTCCAATCGATTTAAACTTTTGACACAACAAATTTCATGTCACGTCCATGGGAAACTGATGCTGCTGGATCCACAAAGATTGCTCGATTGTAACGATTATTTGATGAAATTTAGTAAGAGCGCGTTAATTGGCTTCAAATCTCTGACGCCGAATGACAGTCGGACCTGCAGCTTCGCATCAATTTTGAGACCAAAGTCGAAATGCATACAGGCAAAAGGATGTTTTACATACACATTACGAAGTTTCTCTTGTTAACGAACTCCCGCTGGTTTAGCAGTCGTTTTTCGACATGCAGCCAACTCCCCGTGGGGTCCCATCATTACCGAATCAAAATTGAAAGCCTGAACATCCGTGAACACACACACGCACACAAATACAAAGATTTTCAACAAACTCTTTGCTGGGACGAAAGGTGAATGAATGGAACGATGCTCTCGCTCGTTTGTTAGTTTCGTATATGCTAAGCGTGGGATAACCCACGACCTTTTTCACTTGAAACTCCGGTCCGGTCGAGTTTGAGACTCGGGAGATCAATTAGCTTCGGGAATATGTTACTCCTCCATGAGCCAAAAAGAATAATCCATTCCCTTCAATTTCATCATTGACATCGACTTTGTCGGATTAAAGATCGATCACTGCATGAGATTCAACTCCGAATGGCTTCACTCTTGTCCTAGGGAGATTGAGATGAAGAATTCACAGTAGTAAATATAAAAAATTATCATTCTCCACACTACCCATTGGAAATAACAACAAAATTGATTTTCTGAACTTTTCTTTTTGCCTCCAAATGAATATTCTGTAATTAATTCAATAGTGTTCAAAATAAGTCTCCAGTGATGATGGAAATTTATGAATTTCATTCGCGATAATATTCATTCAGAATATCAACAATTTCCTCAGCTTGCACGAATGGAATAATCCATGTAATACATATATTAATTGGACGCGATAATTATAGGATACATAGCATTTTATTGGGCCAGGGAGTAATAATAATAAGTTCAACCCTCAGGTAATGAGATTCGTAACGTATTAATGCTGTTTCTAGTTTCGTCATACAACCGCGCTGCTGATATATACCGTTGAATCTACAACCTCCTGTACATTGAAAAGTATGCACACACGTACGCTTTGGATTGTGTGAAATAGTAATCGTACATCGACGATCCCTCGAAGCGCAGTCGATTTTTCGAGTAATTCGATTAATCGTGAATTCAATAGCCTAAAACTTAATTAACTTCGTGAGCATCACGAACGGATCCCGATAACTTCTGTTAATCGAAGTTACGCGTCAAAAATGAAATTTATCGGGTTCCGGGTCCTGGAGACCCTGACCTTTCGGAGTTATTTGAAAATCGATTCCCCCACTTTTTCATGAGCGTTCCAGAAAAAAAAACGAGAGAAGTTTTCAGCGAAATTAAAAAAAAAATGAATTTTTTTTTCCTCATTTTCATAAAACAAAATGCAGCGAGTTTCAAAGACAAACTGAGCTGTTTGGCAATGTTTTTATTTATCAATACAGTTACATCGGGAGAAGGCGCAGATTTTACCAAAAAAGGAATAGAACGAGCACAGAGAGTGTGTGTTAGGTTCGTGTGTGTGTGTGTGTGTGTGTACACGTGCATGGAGCAAAGGGAGGAGAGAAACGAACAGAGATATACATCTTGCGTCTTAATCGACTCGTATTACCAATTAAAATTTAATTATCGCCGAAATTAAGTCTTCATGAAGGACGCGAGGTATCTTGCGATATTGAGATTCGAAGCGAACTGCTGTGTACGAGCTTTACGTTGATACTGATCAACACTACCAGACTGAGACTGATCCGCGTTATCGATCATCGTAACAGGCGTTTTTTCTAGGGATACAGCAAAATCTTCGGAATCGAGATCCTGTCGATAAATTTGGTGCAAAATCCTGAGGACTTTCGAGCATTTTTAACGTTCCACGAATAATCCTAGACCAACAGTTATTTGACAAATTTTTATGAAGCAATGGGCCATGGAGTGTAATTCAAAAATTGAGGAATTGAAATCACTCAATTTTTGGTTGAAATGTTTTTGTAATGATGCAAACGTCAAACCCCAAAAAATCGAGCTATTGTGAAACATAATTTCTATTTGCATGAATTATATTGCCTCATTCTTTTATTTTCAATGTCTCTCGAGGGTTTTTTCTTGTTTTTTTTTTTTAATACATTAACATTACGACGACCACAGTGAGGCTTTCTTCTCGACCTTTCTTTCGACGCGATCCCTTATTCAGAACTGCCGTAACTTATCGCTCGTAGACACTGTATCTCTCTTTTTCTCGGCTGTGGGATGCTTTGAAAGCATTTTCTCATTAAAAAATTAAGGCGCAGGCGAGAGAGCAGAGAGAGGGCTCGCGTTCGCAGCGAGACGTATGTATACGTATATATTAACGTGTATATAGGAGAGTTTTGAATGGGAGGGGGGTCGAAAAGGCGCTTGTACAACCGAGAACGAATGGACGAGGGAGGGAATTCGCGAGAATATTCGCGATGTGGAAAATGTTGCGGAGGAGCTCGTACATTTTTGTGTATATACGTGCATGCTGGGTGAGCGTCCGGAAAAGCTTGGAGTATTCGAGCGCGCGGCTTGGTAAGTGCTTTGCGGCTCCCAGATGCGCCCAATATTATGTTTAATGATATTAACTTCTTACTTAATGGTCCGCGGTTCGATTTCGAGGTGCGAAGAGGAACCCTCGTACGAAAAAGTGAAGGAGAGAAGGCGAAAAAAAAAGAAAGAAAATTGATAATGAGAATATAATCGTAATGTAATGAATGCGAAGGCGAGAGACAAATTTTGGGAGTGAAACTCGAAGACTATTCGAATCCTTCGGGAGATGAGTCACAAAGAAAGTTTTGAAAAGATCTCCGTTTCTTCATATTAGGTAGTATCGGGTATTCTTATGAGTCGCGGGATCCCCTTTTTTTCCACCCCATCGGAAACATTAGCCCTGAACGAGGAAACGAGACGTCGAGGAAAAATAATGTACAGATTTAATGAAGCTATTCCGTAAAAAGGTTTATTGCTCTTTCATTAGTTCCATCTCGCAGAAAACTAATTTTTTTAATGTCATACTCAAATTGCAATGGGCTCCGACAATTTCTGATCTCAATGGCGAACCATAAAAAATATGAGGCTTTTTTTTTCGAGTCTTGAAATCTTTCCTTCTCCGCATAGACTTTCTTACTTTTTCTTGCAAATTCAGAGGTCTCGTGTTATCCTTTTGAGCAACTCTCACTCTCTCCAGTCCCGCGTTATGCTGTCTTAGCGGAGAGAAGGAAAAAGTAGGATTTCCACGTGGAAATCTTAACGATTCGCGGCTATTACGCGGCTGCTGTTGCTCTCTGGATAACCCTGCGGGCATCACGAGTCAAACAATACATAAAGTCGAGCGAGATTAAAAGTTTTCGTGGATAGCTGAGTGTGTACAGCGAAGGAAGCGTGCTGCAAGCTCCTACACCTCCACCGACTGTTTATAACCACAAAGACGTAACTCGTGCAACTTGATACCCAAGACAAAGCAGAAACATGCTCTTTTTTACTCGGAGCCATTGGTATATGGCAATGGGTACGCAAAGGCCAAGCTCATTGGTTCTGTAACGAGCTCACCCTTATCCAAGTATCGTAAAACTTTGGCAAAAAATATGCGAGTACACACAAAGTCCAGGGAGAGAAGTTTGGCTCGCTGGAATAAAAACATCTTTCGAATCGCCTACTCGGTGTATTTTCTCCATCCGTAAGATTTACCTTCGGGTCATTTTTTAGAAAGAAAACTCGATTTTCTCGTGTTGCACTTTTTTGCAGCTCTCTCGAAAGTTTCCACGAAACTGCTGGAAGCACTCGAATCAGTTGAGAACTTGTACGAGATTGCGAACCAGATATAATGGCTTTCTTATGTTTTTCAATTATTGCGACAACTTCACGTGAAAACAATTTAGTTTCTCACGCTGTCGTTATACAGGCCGATGTGTCGATACACGTATGACAATAAATAAATGCATTAGTTCATGGAAACTTATATGCAAATGAATGTGCGATTTAAGTTGAAAAATATTGAAATAATAAACATCGGCTAGAGTCTTATATTACTGTCTGTTTAACTTGGAGTCCATGGTTACAAGAAAGTCACAAGACTGTCTGTCGATTGAACACGGAGTATATGTACTTGTAACCGTCACTTATCGTCCCACGCGTTCGCGAAACCGGGACTAGAATAATTATTTAATTAATACCCACATATACATCGGCGTCTGTACCGCGGCATGGTAAAAAGAGAATAAGAAGGGGGGGAGAGAGCAAGAGAGATTGATCCACCTCCACAATTTCTCAATTCACAATACGCCATTTAAAGTTATACGTAGACGTAGTAGGTTTTTATACTCGTAGAAATAAATTTGATGGTTGGTACGTTTTATCTGTTGCAGGCTGAGGGAGGAAAGGGGGGACGCGGACAGAGCAATGGCGCTGGATCACAAACCAAGGGACCTGAGTTCGCACAATGGTAACGTATAGAAACATACGCAGTGTACAATATCATCGTCGATTCAATTATTATCCATGCAACGAGAATAATACAATATCGTCCTCCATTTTTTCTCATTGCTTGTTACCGCGAATAAAAGGCGTTTCAGGGGGAGAAGTTTAAAAGATGCCTCGAGCTTTTCTATAGCTTTCTCTCCTCGTTTTGCATTACCTTTTCCCTCTTATTATTATTACTTTTTATTCGCTAATCTGAGCCTCTCAAGGCACCGACTTGTCACGCGCGGATTAAGATAATGCGTGATCCACAATCGTTCGACCACAGCGGGAGAAAGAGCTCGATCAATCCTCTCCGATCGAAATTAAGCCACGCAGAAATATTCACTCTGTATTAATTTATTCATATCTGTGTGTACACATGTGTATGTATACATACGAATATGTACTCGAAGAAGAAGCCTCTGGGATCTTCGGTCCAGCAGCTTCCCCCTTATCCCCGTGCCTCGATCGCTCTCCTTTTTCTTTCTTATTTTATTAAATACACATATATAGATATATATATATATTCACTATAAACATGTATCCAGTGTTTCTTTGTCTCTAACTTTGTTCTCTTTTCTCGGAGGCTTCTCTCCGTATCTCCGCGCGGTTGATTTTTTCAACTTTTTCAATTCGCTATTCTGCACAGATCGAGCGGGGGTCCCGAGCGTTTAGGACTCTTTGGTGCGAGGAGAACACCATAAAGTCCGATATCGGGTTTCCAAGCCAGAACAACCGCCGGCGATCTCTTTTTCCTCTTTCTTTCTGATTCCACGTAATATTTTAATCCGTCTGGTCGAACCCTCTACATAAATCGCGCGCCACACAGTAAAACATCGAAATCTTATTTTGTTTTCCTTTTATCCTTAAATTCTCATTTCCTTACTGAGATTTTCGTTGACAAAAACAAATCGTTGCAGAGTAAAAATAAATGAAATTTAAAGTTGAAGTAAAAAAAAAATCGTGTCCCTCGTAAAAATGGAAATTTCTTACTCCGAAGATTGAAAATATAAATTCGGCTGCTCTCTCGATTCCGTTGAAAAGTCGGTCAGAACATTATTTGTTTTTTCTCTATGCTAATCGCGAAACTTCGAAATGAAGTGATGGCTCAAAGAGTCATGGAGAAAAGAGGCCGGACATCCCCTTCGTAGGGTTTATCTCGTTTTAGGCCAAAGGACTTGAAGCATCAATGTGCGTGTGTGTGTGTGATTCGTATGTGTGTGGCAATACGTCACTCTTGTGGCGGCGAACAGGGCACGGCCACAGAGAGAAGCTCACCGCGCTGCCCAAACAGAATCCATCCACGTCAGGATTAAAATGCTAGGATATCAAATACGCGTGTAGGAAAAGTGGCTCGATTCTGTGTGCGGCTCGCCGTTCGCACGCGGTTCAACGCGCAATCCTGGTAATAGAGTTGTGGAAAGTGGATAGTTCGTACATAAATATATACGTGGATGTGGACATTTATATACAGATGCATGCTACACAGCCACGTGTCTAAATAAGGATTGTTGCGGTTGGACAAATAAAATCCATCAAGTTGTCAAAAAAGTTGGGAGTGAGATGGAGGGAATCGTATTCGGCAACTAAATATTTTCTCCTTCAATTTTTCTTTACGATATATTTCGTTACGTCCTGCAGGCGCCGGCGTTTGGAATTAATTCGCATAAAAATAACAACGATTTAGCATTTGTTTGAAATATTTGTTGCAAAGGTAATGATTGTTGGCCGAAATTGAATGCGCGGAATTTGATGATAATTGGGTTTGTTTTGGTTATTTTTAGGCTCCTCAAACGCACACAGTCCAGTTCTGAACCTCTCGAAAACGGCAGGCAGTGGAAGCGTGGGCGAACATTCGGGAAGCGAAGGAGCTGCGTCGCATCGTTCGCACGACGACGAAGAGGAAGATGACAATTTATCTGACGACATGGACGACGAAAACGAGAAGGACGAAGGTGCGTGAAACTCTGTTTTTATTAAGAAATTCATTCGACTGTCGAATCAGACATTCTCGTTACTCGAAATTCCCACGCTTCGGAGAGAATGGATGCAATTTGCTCTCTGCAAATCGAATACTTTCCTTCCGTCCGATACTCTTTCCTCCGCGCGAAACAAAAGAACCAGAAGGATGAGAAAAAAATGAGAATCAACCCAACGTAATGAAGAGTCGTTCATTAATTATCGGTGCTCACTTCGACAGTGATTAACGACTTTGGAGTTTTTATTTTGACGATTAAAAAGGAGAAGAAAAAAATTCAAATGGAAAAGAGCGAAGATTGGTCGAAAAAGAGAGAGACAGAGAGACTGAGAGAAAGAGAAAGATAATCAAGTTGCAATCTTTTATCGCAAGCTCGCTAATTATTGCCCATTTCGTAGAAGTTGATGGATAAGCATTCTGAAGGGAGAAATCGCATTGCAATAATTTCGTACGAATGCAAAAATTTTCTCTGCTTAGAAATAATTTAAAAAAAAAAATGAATGAATAATTTCTATTTTTTGATCTCTTGAGATCGTTGGCGAAAAATCATTCTGTTGCATTTTGTGCACATCCATTTCTTTCCCAAGCAAAGGATGTTTATTCGAATCTCGAGGTGCAACGAAGAGGAACTCGTATTTATCTTTATCTTTCTTACGAGAAGGTGAAATAAGATGATAAAAAAATAATAATTATATCGCCGAACGAGCGGTCTATGGCCAAGGATACATCGAGGAAAAGGAGAAGGAGAGAAAGTTCTGTATCGATGAGATGCGTTCCTGTGGCCGCATGGTGGGTCAGAGCGGAGCTCTCATCGATCATCGGTCTACCGAGTCCAGAACGACGTTCTGGGTTTTGTCTTCATCTCTCTCTCTCTCTTTCTCACACGTTTCATAAGAAACGCTGATTCTCAGAGGCTATCATACGTGCGGAATTCGATTAATTATCCGTAATCGTTCGATAAACGTGTCAATTTAATTGACCAAAAAAAAAATACGTGTGCGTTAAAAAAAAATCGATTTCTTTCGGTACCAAAACGATTGAGCGAATCTTCCATAAACGCATAATCACTGGATGCGTTAACGAAAGTTGCCGAGGGGAGAAGAAGAACCACTGCCAGAGATGCAGCTCATTAGACTCGCATCTCCGGCATTTAGTTTCGTTTTAATAACAAAAAACAGCGAAAGTTGTAGGATTAAAAAAAAAATATACTCGTTCGTGTATACATGAACACTCCAAGGCCGTATCAAGAAGGTTTCATCATTGAACGATGATCAGTGTCATGGTCATATTTATAGAATACGAAGACAAATCGAAAGAAAAAAGAAAAACGTGAAAAGAAAGAGAAAAATAAAAAAAGTGAAATAATGAGAGAATCGTTCATCTGATGCCTTTGGCCCTCACGCTCGGATCCATCCAAGCAACACACCATCACATTGATTTCTAATCGATTCGTTCATTGTCGTTCGAGCACGTTAATTGGACCAGTTGACGAATTAACGTGACTGTTGTGCGAGCTGAGCTTGTTGGGCCAACCTCTGGAGCATAAAACTTTCTTTGGGCACGGGCCGTCGATCTTCCTGCCTCGGGAAACTTTCGATCTCTGCTCTGGATATTTACCGATCGCGTTACTCGTTCACAGTTATTGTCAGAGTGTTTTTAAAATGTTGCATTTTTTGGAGAATCAAATTTTTATTTTTTTGGCCGAAGAATTCGTAACTTTTTTTCTCATCCAATAATAATCCGATGATTCGATTTTTCTTCATTGTTTTCGCAATTTTCACAGTTTAAATATCAGAAGGAACATAATTCGTACGAATTATTTCGCACAACGAAATATCCACTAAATTTAGCACCAAAAGACTAGCGCACGCACCAGTTAGACATGCTTTATTTGTGCCAAGAATTTCTTCCTCCAAAGGGTGGATTTCATACTATCATATGAATATCTTAGTGTGTGCGGAAGGAATCGCAGGCGGTAGAGAATCGTGTCTCGCAGCGTGTTGTATGCACCGGTACATCCTACCTATGGTGATCGAAGTAGAACCCCATCGAATGTCCGTGGGAGTGTACACGCCCGTGGAATGCCGTTCTGATTTAATGAGACTGACTCTCACTCCCTCGCACGACGCTGTGCCTCTCTTTCTCATCGAGAGTTTGGCGCCGAATCGTTGGACCGCGCGAGCAAAACAAATGCGTTGCGTAAATAATTTCTGAAAATTTTGATCGTTGAATATTCCATTCTCGTCATTACCGAGATGGCGGCAAGTCACTGCGTCGAATGATCAAAAAAAAAATGAAAATAACGACAACGAAGCAAAAAGGTACTCGGAATTTTTAGTTTCCTGCGAGACGGGCAATTTGATCGCGTTAATCCATCAGTGTAAATCGACACAAAGTTGCAACAAAGAGCAATAACCCGAATGCGTGTATAACAGACGCGATATTGAAAAAAGATGGAGAAGAACGAGCCCGTGGAAAGATGTTAAGTGAGCGGGATGGAAAAACAAAGAGATTGGAGAATTTGCGAACGTGTCGATCGCGGAGATGTTGGTGCGGCGAGGCGGTCGAGCATGAACGAACCCCGATACATGAGTTTTTTGACCAACACGCTCGCGCGCATGGACAAATGTGCGATTTACGCCAAGAGTCCCAATTCTTTTTCAGATAATTGTAATGGTTTCTCTCGTGAGAGATAAAGAGGAAGCCTCCACGGGACACTGTGAGGTCCAGCTCGCACCATAACCCGATATATACATATTTTAAATCCTCTATGTATATATAGTGACAATGTTGAGGGAACGTACGCGCTCGCGGTATCAAAAGGGTATACCGACGTGTGCAGCATCCGCAGCGATCTCGACGAGTAGAGGCTCCGGCGAGCATTAAATCGGCCTTTCGTCTCTCGCTCCAACCTCAAGCAATAAGTAAACCCGAATGCCGTAGTCGTTGTTAGGTGAATCCGGGGCTGATAATTAAAAGACGATACAATAAATACACATATCATTGGCCATAAAGCAGAGAGATCTCTCTCGCTTGCTATGGAGGAATAAAGCAAAAAGTAAGCAAGAAAATGAGAGAGAGAGAGAAAGATCGGCGAGGACGCGGTGTGGGCTGACTACGAGCGGTCACTTAGCGCGAGAACCCACGCAGACAAATCGCGTTTCATGCCAACTAGCGAATCGCAATAACCATAAGGCATTCTTCTCCAATTTTCATTCCATGTTAATGTAGTACGATGCGCCTATAAATCTATAGATACAAATACACATTTTAGTGCACGTTCGACTCTTCTTTTGTCTTTTCATGACAAAATCGCGATCCCGTCAAATAAATCGAGATTTTTTATTAGAAATTAAATTCATTTACTGGATTTACTATAAAGCAGAAATAATTGCGAGCGAATAAGAAATAATTGAGAGAAATTAGCGATGAGTTACAATTCACTCATTTTTCATTTTTCTTGTTTGTTTTTTTTTTTTTTATTGATCTTATGTTCCATGTTTTCAACGTTACACAAAACATCGTAGTTTGCATTCGATTGCTGTGACGTTAAATCAGAGTCTGGCGAATGTTCCGATGAAACAAGCCCAGGCGTCGCGATCTTACGACTTCGGAACACGCAACTTGCATAAGTCTTTCTCTGCTCTCGCGTATAACAGAAACACAGCTGAAAATGCTGTCGCTTTTGCTTGCTCCCGTCAATGTTTATATGCGCCCGCAGAAGCCTAATTTATTGTTACAGTCTATCGCGTTCGTAGCCGATTTAAAAAATCATTCATTTTCGTTCGTTTTTTCTCTTGCTGCGATTTTTTTTCTCACGTCCACGAGGCAGCTACTTTTTTGTCTTGTTTCTAACCATTTTTTCTACCGATCGTTTCAAGTTTTTGCGCGACGACTCGAGCGGGAAAGCACCAAAGCGGAAGACGTTTGTTTAATTGCGTTTTTCTCGTTTGTTTTAATTTGCAGATCTCTCAGACGTTCCGGAGAATCTTCCGCTACCGGCGCCAGGCTCGGAAAGTCCTCAAGCACTGAATTACTCGCAGATAGCGTCGGCGGCGGTTGCGGTATCTCAGGGTGGTCAGGACCCCTCGGTATCGAGTACCGAGACCCTGCTGAGGAATATACAAGGTCTTTTGAAGGTAGCGGCTGACAACGCGCGACAGCAGGAGAGGCAAATCAACTACGAGAAAGGTCAGTGGCAGGGCTTTCTTAAGACACTTGAGGGCGCTCTCCACAATTTCATAATCTACCAACTCTCTCAGAATCACATTAAGAGGCATTGAATTAACGTTATATCTGTGTAGATATATATATTTTTTGTTCATCGTTCGCTCGAGAGAGCCCGAGAAAGGGTGACACAAGTAAAAACCCTGAAGGCTACGCCCTGAAAAAGAAAAAACTTTTTCATTTCTCAATCTCAACTTCCATTATAATGTCCTGAAGGATAGTCTTCTGTAACGAGCCTTCCTTGACGAGCATTTACAAGGAAATTCGAACATTAGAGCTTTAAGCTTGAACCCCTGCGTCTGCGCATGATCGCGAATAAATGTCTGAATTATGTTTTTATCTTTTCTTTCTTCTTCTCTTTCACTCTTTCCATCTTTTTGCTGTTCTCTCGAAAACATATAAATCTCACGATTTTTCGCATCTGAAAGTAGAGCAGTCGGATAGAGACAATGTTGTATTAGCGAAAGATCAAGACGAGGAAACAAGATGGAAGAAATGAAGAGGGAGACGGGAGACGAAAGGTAAATGAGCTGAAAAAAAACGAGCAAGAGAGAGAGTGAGTGAGTGAGTGAGAAGAGAGACTGCATGATCGGGACGAGAGGTCAATCGATTATATTACGAATATGCATAAACCGTAGACCATAGATTAATAGAAAGAGGGAGAGCGTACGAGTAAAAGAGAGTGATTGAGAGGACGATAGAGAGAGAGAGAGAGAGAGAAAAAAAACGAGATAATGTATTTAATTCGACTTTAGGTCCCAAAAATTAGGATGCCTGGCCGGTGACCAGGAGAGTCAAAACTTTTGTATTATAACTGCGTTTATTATTGATAAATCCCGCTGACCATATTTCCCAAAAAGAAAAAAAAAAAATTCTTACGTCTTTTAGGTTATTTTTCAATTTCAATTTTTTTTTTCAACCTGAAAAAGTGTGCGTGTGTGTCTGGTTGTGTGCGACTGCAAAATGTTACGTAGATAGATCGCTATATATGGAAAGAAAAAAAGTTCGTTCATGAGTCACAATTTATTAATTTATCTTTCTGAGATAGTAATAACAGTCGTAATAATAAAGATAATAATAATATTAATAATTATAATAAATAGTAGTAAAAACAACAATAATAATAGTAATAATAATAATGATAATAATAATATTTCAAATAAACGTATATGATTGAATAATATGATTCGACAATTAGAATTGATTGCGCGTGAGTGATGATTTTTTGTTTCCTATATCGTGAGCGTTTTTCCACTGTCGACTGTTTCATTTATTTTTATTTTTTTCCATTATTTAAATTATTACGCTGATCTCGACGAGGCTGATTGTAACAAGTGAATCGAAGGGAGAGAGAGAGTGCGAGCGAAGAAGAGAAGAAAATCTCAATTGTATGCAAGATTTAATGATTAAGACGAAACTAGAATTTTCGAATAAACTCAAAAAGTTGTGTTCCCTTCCGATCCTGCAATGCATTGCTTTCTGTTTTTTAAATTCGTCCATTTCTGAGGCTCGGAAATATATATGTAAAGATGAGGCGGGATGCGGGAAAGAAATTAGTACGATACATCGCAGGATCGAATCCGAGGCAAAATTGTCTATAGTATTAATATTACAGATATTTGCGTTGCCATTTTAGTCACTAATATTATAACACAAAACGCATTGCGTCCACATTGCGGATTGAACCATCATCAATATATTTTTATTATTATTATCATCGATATCATCATTTTATTATCGCTATTATTACGATAAATATTATCATTAATATTAATACTATTATTATTATCTTTATTATTAACATTATTATTATTATTATTATTATAAAATTTTATGCACATGTTTATCATCATCGCTGTAAAACTTGAGTCAACCAAGGAACTATTATGCATGATACTTTGATGTCGACTAAGTGATAACGATAATAATAATAAAATAAATGAATAAACTATAACATGCGAGATGTTGATAATAACACTGATTTTGAAAGAAAAAATAATAAAAAAAAAAAAAAAAAAAA
>JBAJMU010000002.1:8688871-8862663 GCA_037952995.1 Hyposoter didymator
AAAAAAAAAAAAAAAAAAAACGATTATGAACAGCAAACAATATGATGAAAGGATTTTTGTGGTCGAGCTATCGCGAAACGATGTGCTAATTTTTCTTGTAAGAAAAGATGAAAGAATGAAAAAATAAATGTGGAGGTATTTATGTAGTGACTATAATTTGATTGGTCGTAATTACACATTTTAAATGTGATGGCAAGATAGAAACTATAATTATGGATCATCATGTGTATGTCATTCCGGGCATTTCGAGTCTACGATTGCTCGACCATACGACTTCTCTTGTAACTTTGTGATTTCGTTGAACGACGCTATATCATTATGAAAACGGCCTGAGCACGAGCCTCGAACTTCTGCCACTGGGCCATGGCACATTCGAGAACGAGAAGAGTTTGAAAAAAAAATACAATTGGAAGAATCCTTCGATGTGCCTCTCGCAACACGCTGCTGCGGATACTTAAAATCTCGTGGTATCCTTCGCTCTCGAATACAAAGTGAGGAAAAAAATCTTTTGCCATCGCGGGCTTTCTCCATTCGCTCGGATTCCGCACAGATTTTTAAGTGCCCAATGCCGCTATAAAACGCGCTCGCGATAGTCACCAAATTCGCGCACTGAAACTTCACTCTCCTGTCTTTTTCCCAATGTCCTTCCACATCCTCCTCCTCCTCCCGCTCTCAACTTTTCCTTTTCTTCTTTTTCGACCTCTCAACACAAAAATTCGCGCCATCAACGTTCTCGTTCAATAAATTCTCGAAAAATCGTAACCTCCCCGGGACTTTAATTACCCATTAGCCGATACAAAGTGTCATTTTCGGAGACCTTAACTAATGCGTTCACTGAATTGACGATAAGAATGCGCTGGCGATCGGCTCGGAATCCTGTGCATAGTCTCGACCTGGAACACGGAGATTCTACTTCTTGGATTCGATGTCCAACCACCGCGGATTCGATCTACTTGTTACTTCATCCGGGCATTCAGCAAAGAGCCCAATTTTTTAGTTTATGAATCGATTTAATTACCGCCAGCCAATTTTCACTAAAAATTGCCTTTTTCTATAAAACCGTGCACGTTTTCCAACTGGTTCATAGTTATCTCGTTTTTTTCATAAAACTTATTGGAAAATAAGTTCACGTTGTTGATTCGAATATTTCCATTCGAGGTGCTTCGCTCGATCCTCGAAGTATTCTCCGTCGAACCGTCAAAGAATCAGGGACAAAATACGGGAGTATTTATCTTTAGAGAAAGAGTGTTCGTGAAGATGATGGAAGTGGAGACGGGGTGGGATCGAACGAGACGAAAGCGGAAAGGGGTAAGAGTGAGAGAGAGAGAAAGAGAGAGAGAGAGAGAGAGAGAGACGAGGACCCGATTTAATACTCGAGCGAGCCAGCAGCTCGTTTTACACCAGATGGTTTTACATACGGCCTCCTATCGTGTTACCGTAGCACATACAGTCCCGGTACGTTTTTTCTCTTTCCGCCACGCACGCACGCACGCACGCCGACGCACTCGCGGTATATGCCCGTGACGATCCACGAAGGGATAGATGTTCTCTCCGCGATGGTGGAATATTATCGATATAATGTATTATTCGTCTTTGTCGTTGGGACCCCCCGCGCTTCGATCATTTTATTCGCCTCGATCCTTCTTTATCCTTCTTTTTACGCGGTGGCCGCCTTTGTGGCGGCGTCGGGCACGAGCGCTTCGACCGAACTTGCGAAGCAACGAGGAACAAACGAGAGCATGTACGTGTGTATGACGTATGTATAGATAAATATAAAGATACAGGAATAGAAAAAAAAAACTGAAGGTTTTGCAGGAAAGGCTCAAGTCAGTTCGTTGGGACGATCATTGAACACGTCTCTGCTTCATCCACCGAAAGGAAGTTAAGTAGGATGTCTCATATTCATTATCCTCCACGTGCTGCTAATTCAAGCTCGGATTACAAAATAATGAACGTTGATATTTGCCAAAGAATACGAGCCAGATAAGTTTTATTGGAAAATTTCAAACTTTCCATCGATTCGAATGAGATTTCGATAGATCGAATTCCCCGGTTGCTGGAATAATGGTTGTTCAAGTTGGTCACTCATCGAAGACCGCAGTCACCGTGTTGATGTAAATGGGAAATAAGTTTGATGAGAATCCTGATGAATTATCGATATTTTTGTCAAAGTTTGCCTGCGGAGCATGTGTCGAGCGTAAAGTATCGATATAGAAACGAGATGTTTGAGAGTCGAGTAGAAATTACGTCGGTCGGAAGATCCTTTGAGCAGTGTCCGAGAAAGTTTCTCTCAGTAGCGACGCTTTCACGAGATGAGGTTGTTTCTGCGTCTTATGCTTCTATACCGTCTCATTTGCCCTTCGGTTGCATGCTTCTTAAGTTTATACCGCGGCTGATTGTCGTCGTCTCTTTGTACCGGGAGAAAAACGTTAGCACACGCGAGGCGAAGACAATATGAGCTTGGGGAAGAAAGATGCAGCGGAGTATACGAGAGAGACTTGTGTCTGGCTATTGGGTTAGGGAGTAAAGAGGAAAGAGGGAGACGCTATCTCCGATCCTACGAAAGATAATGCACGGAGGGGTGCAGCGCGGCCGCGATCTCGGGGCTAGCGAGTGTTTCTCCGGGGATTGTGCGCGTCGTACACGCGCGAGAGGGCCCAGTGGCCCTTAAGATACTACGAGAAGAGAGAAGTATAAAGATGAGGCAAACGGGGATGGGAAGAATATAGATACGGTCAGAAAAGCAAAACAGAGTCTCAGGGCTCGGTTAAGGAGGGAAGCACGGGTAGAATAAAGAGAGGATATAGAGAGGATTGAGTTGTAGCCGGGAGTGGAGGATCTTATGTAGATTCCTTGTAGATCGTGCACCCGATTCGATCGCGATCGCTGCTACCCGGTACCGGGTTAATTAAAATTGTAGGCTCGAGAGAGAAAAAATACAAGGATCAGGGTGAGAAAGAGAGAGAGAGAGAGAGAGAGATCAACGCACACATAAAAGCAGAGTTACCACACTTGCACAAGCGACACAGGCAAAAATCGGTATCGGAAAGCGTTTCTCTCTTCGTTTCGTGCTTCCACCTCGCTCTTCCACGTTTTTATCGAGCATGCAGCATATCCACAATCCCTCGATGGTTCCACGACGACGACGACAACGATGCTCCTTCGTTGCGACTGTTACGAGGCTCACTACTGATGCTCCGGGCCGTAAAGTCCTCCGATTTTGGGGCCGTCTGCCTGGGAGGCTGCTTACGTGAAATCCTATTACCCGAGCAGGCCCACGAGACACGACATCGAACATCGAATAAAACGAGTACCTTCGCCCTAATAAGACTCTCTGTATCTATATGGAAACTCCATATGCACTCGGTGCAGTAGATATACTTTCCTCACTGCCTCCATCTCTCGCTCTCGCTCCCTCGCACGTGGGGTGTTTCTTGCAGCAGAACGACCAAAGGATCACGACGACGACGGACTCCAAATCCGATCGATTTCCTTCGCGACCAAGATACCTTGGCAAATCACATTTAGATACAAAAGTATATTGATTTATTGATATGCATTCATTTATCGATAAAAAACCAAACGAAAAGGAGCGGATTACAGAGAAAATGGAAAAGTGAAGCCATGGACGGAACTGCAACAGTGCCAGTGCCACTGCTGCGTTATTGGCTCAATCGAGGACGTCACACAGAAAATCCAGCGATGAAAAGAAACCAAGTAAATTTTATTCACATTCTTCTTGCAATGTCGTTTTTCGAAACTGCTAAAAGATAATAAAATTTTTGCTAGTCTCACAAATGCAATGTGGAATATTCCCAAAGAACTTGAATCGAACATGCGCACGATTTCACCATCTTTTCCAATGACACCTCAAAGTTTTTATTTTTCTACAAATTTGTTCAAATTCATTTGCGGTTCCCATGTAAAAAATTGCGTAAATGTTAAATATCATTCGGTATCCTTGAGACATTTTTATTGACATCCGTGGCATGCTGTTGTTTTTTTTTCAAGTTGAGTTAGTCCTCCGATGCAGCCACAATTTGTTTAAAAAATCCAGTTGTATTTGATCATGAAAAAAAAGTAACATGAATAATTCTTTGGATCCTTGCAATAAATATTTTTCTGTTTCATGTTGCCGAGAGTCTCGGGATGCTTCTAAAAAGGCTTCTTTAGGCATCGGAGTATTTAATTAGAGCTTCTCGAAGGGTGTTGTTTGGTTGTGTCGTGAGACTGGATATTTCTTTTCTTCGTTTTTAATGTGTGCATAGCTCGTGAGAAATGCGAGAGCTAGCGATTGAACAGTTTCGACGACAGAGAGTATTACAATGTTGAGGATCGCTGAGAAAGATGTAAAGATGGTAAATTAACGTCGCAGCGAGAGAAGGCTGCAGGAGCAGCAGCAGAAAGTACGCGCGGTTCGTTCTCGTTGAGCGATTGAGCATGAGAAAGACCGAGAGAGGACGACGAGCAAGTTAAAGGAAAATTTACAACTATAACGACGTGAGTGCCAGTGGGTGGTTCCACTGAACCTTTGGACTCGTCTTCCTTCGTTTCGTTTCTTCCTTATTCGTCATATATCTATACATTCATCTATATACATCAGCGAGCCGATACGGAGGACCGAACGCGGGAGAAAGAGAGAGAAGGAGGAGCGAGGGTTGGTCGTGTGGCTCATTCAACGTCGCAAGAAGCATAAACGTAACATGGAACAAACAGAAATATTGATATAAACATCCGCTCGTCCACCTACCGCGCGAGACGCCTTCTGTGTTGAGGTTCATAGTAATACTACGTGAGTTTAAACATCCATACGTTTTCTTTTCTTCTTCCGTATGTGCGTGGTTTTGTGGATGTGTGTGTGTGTGTGTCCGAGTGCGTATGAATGTGTTGTATTTTGTGCGTGTACCGTTTATAACGCGCGAAAGCTCAACAACCGCTCGGTTGCCTTTCTCGATCCGCTCGAATGCACTTTGATTGATTTATGGTTAACCCTGCCACACCACGACCCTCCCATCCACCCACCAACCCCTTCTTCGGAATGAGCTTCGCTTGGTCGCGGATCTACAGACAGCATGCCGCTTCATATTCACCGTCCATCCTCACTTTCGTTTTATAACTCTCCAGTCCAATTCTCAAGTATCCTTCATTTGTTGACCTGAAAGGTCATTGAGTATTTGTTAATTAACGCAATTAGTACATAATCGAGTATTTTGTATGTATATTTTTACTTGGTTGCTCGTTCAATCGATCAGGACGTTCGATGAATTTATTTTTCTACATTTATATGTCAAGAACAAGAACAAGCGGCGCATGCGTAAAAAAATAATTATTTGTGTGTTTTATCGCTTGTTTATTATCTCAATAATCATTGGCTCGAATGGAGGTATTCAGAGGTAGCGAAAATGTAAGCGCAGCGGGTGACAAAGCACGGAAAAAGGTTTGGATTTTAATTTATTTTTTACAACTCTCTGCGCGAGACTCCGTCCTCTCGATTTTCTCTCTTTCTCTCCCACACGTGAATCATTTTAAGCGCAGCATCCTGTACACCTCGACGTTTATTTCCCCCGGTCACTTTTAATTATCGGCTCTACCTTTTCCTCTTTCTCTCTCTCGTTTACCCTCTTAGATTCAATTAAGAACCGAATTAGTTTATCGGCTTGTTCTCAGGAGATAGCTAAGATGTGTGCACACGCCAGACAGCGACGAGCAAGAGAAAGAGCCTCGTGCTTTTTTATCGTAGTTCTCGACGATAAATACTATTTCATTCGCGCGCTTTTATTACTCTCGACTCTTTGGAAAATACAGTCTTGCTTGGACAAAAAGACCAAAGATAAATGATGACCAGCGCCGATTAAGGAGACTCTAGACTTATTCTCCCTAATGCTCGAGGGTTGATGCTCCGATCGTTGCTCGTCTTTTGGCGTCAGAAAAAAATCAGACAGAATCTTAAATAAAGAAAAAAAAAACACACACACACACACAATGAAGATTAGCAACGAATTCACACTTACGTGTATGTCTGTATGTATAGTTGTATCCGGAAGATCGATATGTCGAGCCCTCCCTCTGGCGCGCATATCGACGTAGTACAGTGAACCCTCAGCTCGGAAATCTCGTGTAAGCGAAACACACAGAGGCCACGCATTATAGCACATATAAGAACAACTTCCTTTGCATACATCAATTACGCTCTTCGAGGTTCCCATTATTAGCCGTCTATAATTTATTACTTTCCACCTTAATAAGCATAATAGTTCCCAAGCCGCTGGATCGAGGCGCTTGAATCGCGATCTACCTCAGTGGATTACACTTTTTTTTTTTTTTACTCATTTCTTTTTCAACTTGTGTGCGTGCAGAATGACCTCTGACCCAGAGACAATCGTTAAGGTAGCGTATTTGACGGTGTACATATGTCTATATACATATTTTCGGTTTCACGGTGCCGACGCCGACATCGCTGGCTTCGAAGCCACGGATATTTAATTACGTCGAGTTTATTCTCAACTGAGAATTAAATAAAGGACAAGCAGGGCATTATCGCTAAATTGAAATGAGCAATTTGCAAAAATTTATAAGCTCCTGGTGAAGAGAACGAAATTCATGGCGATTCTTGAAAAAAAATTTCGACACCTTGCTCATTGAATTCTCTGGACGAAAACTGTCGATTTTGAGATTGGCTGGTTAGTGTCTTTCTTGATGTAAATAAATATTGCATGTGTGGAAAAGCTCGTGGAATAAAACCGACTTTACCGAGAGAAGTAAGGACGAAGATTGAACGAACGAAAAAGAAGAATGAGAAGAAGTAGAAAAAGACATTACAGGACGGACGGGAAGCTCGCC
The DNA here is from genome assembly GCA_037952995.1 of Hyposoter didymator. Classification (NCBI taxonomy): domain Eukaryota; kingdom Metazoa; phylum Arthropoda; class Insecta; order Hymenoptera; family Ichneumonidae; genus Hyposoter; species Hyposoter didymator. The sequence goes on from JBAJMU010000002.1 coordinate 8,695,712, forward strand.
CAGGCGCCTACGAAATCGTAACTCTCGTTCGCTTACTTGGCGTTTCGCCGAGTGAGAAAGAGCAGCCGAGAGAAAACAAAATAAAAGCAAGATGCAGCGAGAGCTCAAGGATTGCGTCCTTTTAGCACGGCGGTCAGTGCATTAGGACCAACTCGTATGTATTCATGTTTTTTGTTGTAGTTTCTTCCTTCCTTTTTATTTTCTTCAACGTGGCTAACAGCCAAGATATGTTTTACTAAAGCCTCTTTTTCGACCTCACTCGAACGACCATAACACGAACTTTACATATGCGTTTATAACTCAGAAGCTACGTCATCTCTATCGCTGCAACAAATTGTTTCTGTATAATTTGTACGTTCGAAAAAAATGATGCTATTCACATCTTTCAAAGAGCTGAGGCTGCTTTTTAAAAATCGTTGAACAAAAAGTGGGCAAGAAATAAATAAGGAAGAATTCTTATTGGGTAAGAAAAAAAATGGCAAAACAATTGACATTTAATTAAGAAAAACAAACAAAAATGAGAGAAAGTATTTGAATTTTCAATTTACTGTCTCGCGTAGTCCGAAATGCCAAATGTCAAAGTTCGAGGATTTTTAATGGCCGAACAGGGTTTCTTTCTCTCCCCGGAAGGATGGGAACACGTTGTTGGGTCTCAGTGTAGTCGTTAGAGGCTCACGAAGCGTAAACTTTGCGAGGTGAATCGTCGGGGCGTGCGCAACGTTTTTGTATTAAATCTTAGCTTCAAAATATAAAAGAAAATGCGTGTTTTTCTTTGCCGTGTATCATGACTTTTTAAAGAATTCTCAGTTTGTTTTTTATAGAGGCTTCTTTGCGTTAATGTGCGTTCGCGTACGTTTCGAAAACAAGGGAGAAGCTCGCGCAAAACTAACTAGCTCGAGAAAGTTTCGAATAAAAATGTGAAAGACAATACGATGTTGTGGAGCGCCTGGAGTTCGAGTCGGTTGGGTTGTTGGTTCCCACCTCGATGCACCAGAGTCTAACGATCCGAAATTCGCGTGTATGTATATCGGTATATATCTACTTATCGTTGTGTATACCACACGCAGTGGATTGTCAATTAAAGAAACAACGCGCGAGGCCTTACCGGCTCTTTTTCTCATTCCTCCTTTCTCTTTCTCTTTTTGTCTCTCTCTCTCTCTTTTTCGCCACGATTTCTGTTAGCATAGCGCACAGATCGCGAGATCGTGGGTGGGGTTCTTTGCTGCTGTTGGAGCAGAGAAAAGGATACAAGAAGAAAGACGAAGGGCTTCGGCAAGAAAACAAAAAAGAGGACAAAAAAAAGCGTATATATATAAAACTCGCGCAATCAATTCAACCGAACAAGAAAAGACCAAGTTTGTATATGTGTTCGAATAAGACAGAGCGATAGAGAGAGAAAGGGAAGGAGGAAGAGAGAGAAATATTGAAATTAAGTCTGAGAACGAGAGAAAAGGCTAGAGAGTGAGAAAATTTAAGACTATGCTGATTGTGAGTCAGGGAGAGAGCCAAGGGGTTGGCTTGCTTGGCAGAGGGAGGATAATAAATTATATGCCTAACATGGGAATACAACTGTGTACTTGATTATTTATTTAACAATAAAAAACAAGCCCTTGGAATGCTACTTGTATATAAAAGCGAATTTATGCACGAGGTGAGTCACCTAAAACCGACCATCCGGATAACTCATCTGCATGTGGAGATATAAAAAGTTTGGTAACGATAGATAAATTACAATCGATCCAGTTCGCATCGATTATTTTTTCGTAAAACTAAAAAATTTACGAAAAAAAAAAAAAAATTTCATCAATTCGTAATTTTTTTATTGACTGATGATACTGCGATCACATTTTCTATAAAATAGAAGCAATCCACCGAAAAAAGGAAGCGGAACAAAAATTAATACCAAGTGTCGTCCTTTTTTTTAATTCAAATGCTTTACTACCTTCTTTTTGCTTTGATTCAGTAATCAAGTAGAATGAGCTCTGGGAATCATTTACATGATAAATGTTTCAGCCTCAGTAATGAGAATCTCGAATTGCAAAAGAAAATCAATTTTCGTTCCATTCCCACTAATTAAATCCTCAAAATCCACTTTGACTTAAAAATGTTGAATGCAAATGGAGACGGAACGGCGAAGCACTTATACCCTCGGGGATTGTCTCGTTGAATAGTTATACAAAAAAAGGAAAAAATTGGCTTGCTAAGCAACAAAAATGGAGGGGCGTAAATGGACGTCGCAGAGTAATTGCTCGACGGTACAATAATTTCCTTGGGGACCTGCCCACACGCTCGACGAACCTCTTGTCTTGCCGGACGACTCTTGAGCTTTTTACGCAAACATGTGCGATGTACATGACGCGTGTAAACTACACAGCCGCGATCAACAGAAAGTAATACACTGTGAAGTATTTTTTTTTTTCTTAGCGACGACAATAACAACAAAGAAACGACGTGAGGGAGAATAAAAACAAAATGAAGTAAAATAATTTATCAACGAGAAAAAGAGGAAAACTCCCAGAGTTTCATACCGTGCAGGTATAATAATTCTCAGGTACTGGCGATCATGCGTGAGCCTTGCGTCGTTTAAGTGCCCGCTAATTCGCGCAACTTTATCACCAAATCCGTGCGATAGTCTTTGAGGTTGAACGAAGACCGAAAGTGAGAGAAAAACAATGTAACGATCCACTCAAAGGGTCCGTGTCCGTGTCGACTTCCATGCAGCACGAATAATTCTCTAAGATTGATTGCATTTAACAGAATATTTCAGCACAATCAAAACTCGCGATTTTTTTTTTATTTTTATATTTTTTTTTTTACTTAATTGTTTGGGCGAAGCGCGAAAAAAACTGGCCACCGTTGCGCATGATTTTTTTCGAATCTACTATTTCGAGATTTTTCGTAGGGATGCGCGAGAGTCGAAGAAATAAAATGCGTTATTTACCGTGCAATAAAAGAGAAGAAAAGTTTCACGTGAGCGGACGAACGGCGCTCCCGACTCTTTTGCCCCGTTGTCGTTAACGATGTCGTTTATTGCTTTCCGAGGATACGAATATTTTGTTACACTACCGCGCGAAAGAGTGAAGAAAAAAGAAAGATGAGGCAAGTTCGTGCAAGACACTAGTCCGGAGAATGCATTTTTTCAAGATCGTTTTTTTTTCCTCGAGCAGACGTCGACACGTCTGATTCGAGATAAGAAAATAAGTTTTTGTGTTGAGTAGCGAAAACCTCGGTAAACGATCCATATTCTGATAAAACATTCTCACAATGTTAACTCGCGAAATCTTTGAGGAAAATTCCGAAAACGACAAAAAACCATCATTCGTCTTTTCAAAAGTGAAAAAAGATGTTACCGCGAGAGCTGAGAATCTTGTCGTCAATCGAAAGGCCCTGAGAAAAATAGTGAGCTGGCCTTTTGCGAGCGATGAGAAGCTCCAACTTCGAGATGAATTATCTGCAGAGATGTTTATTTTTGTACATAAATAAATTTATGTAGAAAAATTGATATGGATATGTCGAACCCGTATCGACGTCGTGGGCCTTCGGGTGGTTCGTAATCGCGAGCAGAAAACAGGACGCGAAACTAATCGTTGCGAGGAGGAGAGCAGGTGCGTCAAGAGCCGGATCGATAAAATCGTGCAGGCAATGAAGCAAGAAAAGGACAGAGTATGTCATCGAAGCAATCGCGAGTCCTCAAGATCGTCCACAGGACGTGCCAGAACGTTTTTTTTAACGATTGTCAATTACGGTTTATATGAGTGTATATGCAGAATATATTTTTTCAAGTGCATCGATAATCATTGAGGATCGCGGTGTTTTATTGAGAAGTGCTCGTTTACTATCGACCGTAGAGCAAATATCGCTCTCGGCACGAGAGGATAAATGTTGACCGAAAAATAACAGAATAATTTGATTTTTTGCGATGCGCAGAACGGAACTAAAATATAAATAACGAGCCCGTAATTTTCTATTCGATGAATTTCTACAAAAAAATTGATTGTTAATATTCAAAGCGAAGGAATAAAGTTGAAACGCAACGAAAAAAGCGAGACAACTTCCGACTGTCATGTCCATAGAGATCGTATCAGGACGTAGGTGCGTGGAGCCATTCGTTGATGTCTTATTATACCAGGTGGTTATTTACGATCAGCACGCAGTGAAAGAGCAAGCGATAGAATTCAACAGAGCTCGTGCTCATCTCCACCGACAGAGGGACTGAAACTAAAAAATGGGATGAGAAAGACAGCGAGAGGCGAGAGAAATATTTCTGTGTTTGTATACGTGCGTGTGTTGTTGGAAAAAGAAAAAAAAATTGTGTATGGAATGGATGAAAAATAATGAAAAGGAGGGAGAGGAACGAACGAAGGAGGTAACGAGCGCACGTCAATCCTATTGCTATTATTAACATTTATCTCTCGTTTCTCATCGTGGTGAAAAAATTGCAGATTTCTTGTGAAAATTAATTGAGGAAGCTGCTCTGATAGAATCGTGACAATTCGCTGTATGATCCTCGTATTTTTTTTTGTCTTTTTCACGATGCTGTACGAAGAGAAGTGTATGGAACGATCAAGACTTCGTGCAACTAAGTAACTAAAGTATGTCATTGTTGGCAAGTAACTCGAAGAAAAATAATTGACAGCCTTTACCAGGAAATTTAAAGATTGTCGTGTGTTTTGCTGTGTCAGTCGAGATGAAATTTGTATCTCTCGAGGAAAAGTGTTTTCTCCGTCTCTTTCTTTGTCTTCTGGTTCAACTTGGAAGCCTAACCGTCGCAATTCACTCTCGTATATTTGTCCCTAGCAAAATGATATTCGCGTGTCTTGTTAAATCGCTCCGTTTGTTTTCACGTCTCTTCACATTGAAAAATATAATAAAAAAGCGTAAATCAGAAAAATAAGATGGGATATAAAACACGAGTTCACGATCACGAGTCTCGCTCATTCCTTATTTTTTCCCTCTTCTTTACCGAGTGTAAAGATGAAGATAATAACCACACACGGTGAGCCGCTCAAGCTCACGATTAAAGCGAGCGTATTCATTAAAACGATTGTTGATTGCGGCTCTTGCGGCCGAGTGACACGTGAGAGAGGGTGTTCGAGGAGGCTTTTTCACAAGGATAGATATACGCAACTTGGAGTGAGACAGGGCTAAGATATAGGAGAGCAAACGGCAAAGAAAGAGTTGAAATACGAAAACTAAGCTGGAGAGCGAGAGAGAGAGAGGGAAAAGGGAACGAAGGTCCGATTTTACAACGCGTGCCATTTCCGGTGCACGCGATATTCCTCTTTCACCTTCTCGTCTTCCTTCTTCTTTACAACCATATATGTACGCGGTCATGCAACAAATACAAGTTGAGCGCAATGCTAAATAAACGAGACTGAGACTTGGGCGAATTCAGCAGAGATTGCTCACTGTGTACAGGGTGACTGAACTTGATTCTTGAATGATTCATTATTTTCCAAATATTCTCAATTTAATTCAAACGATAGAAAGCTCTCGAAAATGAGCTTTTCCATCGTCATAGTTGGTTCACAAGCTTAGCACGTTTGTCCAGAGTTTCAATTGACTTCCTGAAATCAATGGAATTCCAAAAATTCCGGAACCAACTCAAATTTTCACTAAAGAGAGAAATTAAGAAAATTAAGAATTTTGAAAACTGTTCTCAATCTCCTAGGGACTGATTATCAATGCAAAAAAGTGTCTCCAACGCTGTCAAATAAAAATCACACTCCCAAAGCCGTCGATACTGAATTTTGATGCTTTTCTCGATTAAGCGCTGACAAGAATTGTTGATTATCAAAATTCCATGTCACAATAGATTATCTAATTGTGTGCAACGTTCGAAACGAGTCACCCTGTATATGTGATGCGCTTGCAGTTCTCCCACAGCTGAGTCCAGCAGACAGACAGACAGACGTACACTCGTAATAATGATAACGATCGCGGACTCTTCGTGGCATGTCAGCCTCGTTATACCACTGGTTCGCAGGGTGAGGAAAAAGAAAAAAGGAAGGGTGCAAAACGAACAGAAGCGAGATGGAGAGCGAAAAGAAGCAAATGCAGGAATAAGAAAGAAAGATATCGCAAAGTTACGATCACATCGTAGACAGGAGCGTCGGAGAGAACGAGTTGATATGTAGGCGTAGAGTTGCGAGAGTTGGGGAAAAAAAAAACGAAGTAAAATCTCAAGTGATAAGAATTTTACATACGTTGATTTTTTTTTTTATTCTCGTAACGATGCCAGGTGAAGAAGTATGTAAATTTTAATGAGTTCATGAATTATCGAACTCTTACTAGTAGCGCAAAAAACCTGAAGCTCGTAAGAACGATTAAGTCAATGAAATTTCAGTGACAGAGGAAAATTCGAATTATTCAATTAAGAGACTGAAAATTACAGCAGGAAGAAAATAAATTTGTTGATCGAAAAATTACGACATTCTTTTGTTTCGGAATGGAAGACTCAACAATGTCTTTCCGCGAGGTTTTCTCGAGCAATAACTCGCATAGATACCTTTCAGTCGACGATTCTGCGGAGCAGCGGTGAATGCCTATCGCGAAACGTGAAAAGGCTCTCCGGCGTATCTCTCTACGTCTCGGAGTACGCGCGTGGACCAGCGAGGAGAGGCATCTATGCTTCGGGCAGAGAGAAACAAAGTCGCAACAGCTGACCTTCAATCCCGAACGGTATAGGCTGACGAGGCTGAAAAAAATTGACCAAAATCCATGCAAAATGTCCTCAATCATTTTTGCTACAAAATAATTTGAAAAGCAAAGTATTTTGTGTCACGTGTAAGAATAATTCGGAGTAAAATGAAAAAATGGAGCGAGAGGTCTGCAGAATTCTCGATGCGGGGGGTCGCCGAGCAAAAGACTTATCACGCCATTATCAATTCGCTTCTCACGCATTTTCTCAAAGCGAAGGAGCACAGACACAAGCTCGAGGAGATAGTAACAGAAGTAAATGGACAAAACAAGATTTCCGCGAGACCATTCGTATTACCGGCTACGAAACGTATATGTATATCGCACATTTTATTTCCCACACTGTTGTAGTCACAGAGAGCCTATATCCTCTTATCGGAACCACATACTCGCGTTTCTCTCGCCATACCACTCGGCCAAAGAGCGATATGTACAGGTGCCAGCTAATTCGTACTCGCTCCACCTCCCATATGTATTAATGTGTATATAGGAATATAAATCCGTGTGCAATTTGTATACGGTGTGTATGTATTTATGGTGACACTCTGCATACATTCTTGAACCTCTGACACGTGTATAAATTATCGTACATATGTACGTAGTCTGTAAAGGGAGCGAGAGAGAGTGCAAAAGAGAGTGATAGAAAGAGAGAATGACGAACGAACGAGATAGATACCATGCACGTATGTGATCTCCGTGTCTCTTGCCTTTCTAACACGAGCACATAGGCACGTGACTTCCGAATGGATGCCATATGGTCTGTGTCCCATAGAGTGGGTATATGGAGATTTCCTATATATTTAACCGCACTCTTAATAACGTTATCGCGGTTAAAAGCGTTTTTGCTGGTATTCTCGTATCGAGCATTTTAGGCTAGCGTCATTTTTGTGGCTTGGACATAATGCTCAATTTCATTTCAATGTTGAAGTGAAGCTTCGCCGATATGACAGCCTGCAGGATCGGTTTTTCGAACTGTGATATTTTTATTCGATCAAAATCGAACTTTGATATGCCAGAATCTTTTTTACTGATCTAGGGAGCTGTTAGAACTTCGGGAATGTTTTTTTTTAAGGGGAATACAGCGTTCCATTTTGTTATTCGTCTTCTGGGATTGTGGAAGACAATATTGGGAGACTTGGTTCTTCCGTTATGTACGTCTTCCTCCACCTCCAGATATCTAATCCTATTTGGTACAGATCCGTTAATGGTTAATGGTAGGCAAAGTGGTCAGCGACCGGAACAAGGCCTAAGTCTGTCTTAAATCCCGTCGGAGAACTCCCCCTCCCACTATCTTTCTCTCTCTCTCTCTCTCTCTCTCTCTCTCTCTTGAGAAGGGAGTCTGTACAACAGGCTGGTTTTTGGCTCGTCGCAGTCGAAACCCTTTCCCTAACTCGTTGCACCTCATACCGCTGGAAGGTCCTAATCCTGCATGGAGAAGTATTGACCCCCGAAGGCAATGCTTGCGAATCAAGCAAGAGAGCCATACCACGGTATCAGACGCTTGTTGGAGTCTCCGTCATCGCTGGAAGCGTGGATCGAAGGCTTCTCGACCGAGAGTCCAAGTCAAATTGCCTTGGAGCAATCGACGAAGGAAGACGACGATACCTGCACACTGGCTCGCTGACCGCCGTCAAGCCGTACATACAACGGATGGATGGGAATTATTGGCTTGGCGTTGGCTCGTTAATTATCGAGAAGTAATCAATGTCAACTGCCATAACTGCATTCCGCGGCCTGTTGTATTTTCTTGGATTCCTTCGGTCGTCTTCCATCCGCTGTCAAACCTAATAATCGAATTTCTATTTATGTTGCCTCTTCCAAATTACCCGAAGAGCTCGCATCAGCTCATAGGCTGATATTTACGTGGCAAGGAATCTTGTGACAATTGAATTTCTGCGACGTTGTATCGGCCCTCCGGCCAGGACAAACTTCCCAGTACACTTAATCGTTATTCGACTATAATATGCAAGGGTACAGAAACAATAATATACAGTATGGCCGAACTGAGAAGCGTCTACACAGCGCTTGAGAACTCGTAACATCCCTACTCAGTGGACACCCTAATCGACCCTGTATGCCTAGGCAAATAGTACGACATTAGGATTATAAGAGATTACTAGTCGAGATTTATGCAATTCGGACTTTCGCCGTTAACAAAACTTGCCCATCAACCAAGGTAAACATGTGCCTTAATCAGAAGATAATAGAAAATTCATTTATACAAAATATCATACGATTCAAAACAAAAACCATTTCATTGTCATATCGAGTCTTTGAAAATTCCACCAGGAATTCGTATTTCCATTCGTCAATGAGCTTCGAATGCATTCGTCAATAAACAACGCAGTTGCAATTTTTCAACGACGAATGACATTTTTTCAACGACGTGTCATTGACCGCAACAAGTCTCACTTTTTTTTTTATCCAGAAAAACCCACGCCCATGGAAGCTTAGTTACATTTGGTTTGGTATTTCCTGACTAACACGAAAACTACATTATACTATTCAAATGATCGGGTCACGAGAGGCGAGCTCTCAGCAGCTCGCTCTACGGGAAGTTGACATTGTGTTGTTTTTGAGGGTGCCCCGAGGCCATTGCGAATATATCTTAGCTTTCGTATACACTCGAAGATTCTTCTATATGTATTGTAACGTAATTGCCACCTCAAGAGAATTACGAAAAATAATGAAACGAGAATAAAATAAATAAAAACAACGATAAATTTTATAAAAAAAAAATTACCGATTTATTAATTGAAAAAATTTGAAAATTTGAAAAATACAATAATAAAAACAATATAATGGTGGAACATTCATGGGACTAGATCAGAGAAAACACCGAGAATCTTTAACACAAGAGACTGCGAGCGAACCACGCGGTCGAACGGGTCGAAACCCGATCCACCTAACGAACCAAAGATCTCGCTTTGATATGGCTCGAAAAATACTTCAAACGGAGCTCAAGAAAGGCAAAAAGATGCGCGATTATTAATCGAAGGCCATGAAATAAAACGGAGACTCAAAATCATTAAATCGATTATTGGAAAAATTAAATATTAATTGAAATTCGACGCGGTGGCGATTCCTCTTCCTCATTCCTCCGGAGGGGTGGGAAAGGAGAAAAGGAACTCGTCCCTTTCCGGTGTCCAGCGACTTCCACCCCGACAGTGAGAGCCGAAGCATCTCCGATGCTCTGTCGCCACAATCCACAATGATCGACAACGACGAGTAACCATTTCATCAAAAAGATTTCTCCGCGAATAGCCATAGATTTGAACGAAAACATTACTTCGACCTGTAAGAAAAATGGAACATGAATGAAGAGGCATGCATGAATAACGTGCTCTCGTGCGCAGAGTCTACGAGACTTCGGGGACTCTGATTTATTATCAAGCTTCGAAAGCGAGTGCAATTAAAACTTGTAAGATATAACTTATTGATGGCGTACACAAAATTGCTTTTTGACTTGAACAGGAAACGAAAAGGGAAAAAAAAATTGTCGTCTCGCAACGTGAAGGAGTATGGTGTTGAGTATTTGGTGGTGGTGGGGAAAAACAAAATTACGTTGAAGTGACTTCCCAACGGGTCCGAAGGTGAAGAAGGACCGGAAGAAAAATAAATCGCCCTCATGGTAATTCGCGGTTTATGACGCGCGACGCGATTACCGCGAGTGCGTCTCTCTTCCTCTCTTTTTGGTACTTTCTCGACCTCTAACTTGGCCTTTCGGTATAATTGAAATAAGAATGATGCTCTAGGAAGTTTCTGCACCCTCGGGAAGCACCGGGCCACTGGGGTCTCGTAACGCTTGCAGTCTCGAGAAAATTCCTTAAGATTCTCAGCGAATATTGCTTTTTAATTCTGGATGCTCTTCCTGTGTCTCTCTTGTTCGTTTAGCTTCTTTTTAAAGTGTCGCTCTGATAATGTCCTGACCTGGTCGAGCATTAAACGTTACGAGTGTTCGACACAACACGAACTTTTATCTCTCGCTCTCTCTCTCTCTCTCTCTCTCTCTGCTTCACTCGGACTCTCCCTCTGCCTACTTTCTCGTCTTTTCCTGCTGGTTATTTTCTCATTGGGTCCTCAACCACGCTGATATTAATCCCTGCAAGTTTAATGTTCTCTCGCGACCCTAATTTCAATACTACAACCTTCATCCCCTTTTCGCCTTATCCCTTAACCCACTAAGGAATAATTAATTCTTCCTTTCCTCATTTTGTCGTTGCGACCACGCAGCGACAACTTTTTGTTCCCCATTATGTTGGAATGTGACGAAGAATGCAAAAAAATGTCATGGAGATTTTTTGCAAGCTCGAATCTTCGATATTGAAAAATGATATTTTGAAAATTTACTTTTCGAGTAACATCGTGCATTGCAAAGTTCCACCCTCGCTGGGAGACGCTTGAACAGATCTTTACAGTAATCGAGGAATGCGAAAAGCATGCATGTCGGGGTTGAGGAAAGGTTGAGAGTAAAGGACGTGATCAGAAGGACGTTGAGTTGGAGGCAGAAAAAGAGATAACGAGAGAGAGAGAGAGAGAATTAGAGATAGAGAGAAAGATGATAATCTAAACGATCGCAAAGTGGGCTGCAGAAACGCGCCGAAATTGGCAATAACAGGATATGCCTGAGCGCGGTGCCCCGGTGCGAGAACTTCCTATTCTGGTTAGCATTCAAATTGAATCTTCGTGGCGGCCGGTCGTGAAGAGTTACCGCCGTTAATGGACCTCGCGAACGTTCTCAAATTGCTGGCATATAGACTCTCTGCTTGGTGTCTGCTGTTAGTAGAGGTCGACGAAAAGCAGTATTCCGTTTCTCTCTTCCTCTTCGTGCTTCCTTTTCCACCACCATTTCAGTTGATGCTTCTTTCTCTCTCCTTTTCTGTACGTCTCCCACCTGCGTCATGTAAATGTGAAGTCGCAAATTCAATCGACGAAATTTTAATAAGCGTATCAGTCTTACGTGATGAAAAAGATGAAATTCACTTGGGACACGCTCGCAACTTTTATCGGTTAATTATCAATCCAGTAGCTCGCGTATGAGCGCAGTTTTTTTTTTACAAGTGAAAAGCGATCGATTACCCATTGGAAACGCTGTCGTGACGATTGGCGATGGCAATTCGGTTCATGAGGAGAAAGTTTGTGAATCGCGTTGCTCGAAGAATTCAGAGTTCCTCGTATCGTCGGATCCACGTGTCTTTGGCTTTTATTTGACGGTTTTTATTGTTCGTAACGATCTTCAATCAAGGAATATTAAAAAATTGCTTCAACGCACGATAATGGGTAATAAAAGGGGACGATGTGACCTTATGGACTGCGAAAAAGTTGGAATACATACGCGCAGTGTATAGAAGCGTACGTTACGAGCTGTTCGGCTCATTAGCCTCGAACCCAATTCGAAGATCGAGGCAGAGGCCGGATTCAGCCACCTATACATCAGCGAGGGAGAGCGACAAGACGACAAGGGGTTGTTCATGTCTGTCCTGGGACCAGGAACGAGTGAGAGCGAGGAAGAGGGTGCTGGTGACTACATACAGTCAGAATTCCACCCTCACTCCGTCACTTCTTTTTTTTTCGTTAAAACCAAAGTAGCCCGCCCCTTGGTTTAGACTCCGGAAGCGGTCTATCGGGTTACACGGTTGGAAAGTGATTTCCAGTAGCACGAGTACCAGTTGAGGCTCACCCCATGCACTGAGAAAGCGAAGAAATTCAACTCTCTTTTTGACTTGTCTCCGTTTATTGGCCACTCGTCGAAAGAAAATTGAGAGCCAAATTAAAAAATCCAGGAATTCTCGTCACAAAAGATCGATCGATGCATCGAGAAATGATTTGTAATCAATAACCAATTTTGAGGGCAAAATTTTTGTTTGTTAACTCGATCTTCCTGAACGATTCACGTGCAGTGTCTGTAGTTTGAAAAATTCATGACTCTTGTCGAAGTTTAACGTCCCAACCAACCCTTACTCGTGGTGCGAGGGCATTTTTTCGTTCTGGACTCGTACTAACGACCCTCTCGTCTCGTAGTCGAGATTCGAAATGGCTAATTCAGCGGGGGATTCCCTGGGGGATAGTGAGGGTAGTGAAATCTTAGGCTTGGCAGATTCGTAACCTTGGTGGCTATATCATCGTCTCATGTAGTCAAGATACGAGAGAGTTGGACAGAAAGAGGAAACGTGCAATGAAGCAAGTATCGTTGAGAGGACGAAGAGCCAAACGTCAGGGACGAGAAACGGTACGAGATTCAATGAGGGAAGCGAGAGCAACGGGGATCTCCATGTCTTAATATAATTCTATTAGAGGTAACTATGCGAGCTCTCTGGTCTGCAGACCATTTCCATCGTTGGATTTAATCACGAAGCCAGCCAACCGTGCGATATTCTCTCTCTTCTATTACGAACCCTATTCGACTTTGCCACCCACCCATCCGTTAGTCCACTCCCATAACCCAGGTAGAAAATTCATGTGTTCTACATGCTCAGTCCACTTAAAATATTTCATTGTCCTCAAAAGCAAAAAAAAACGAACATTTACGACAATATGAACTAAATTTCCCGACGTCACGATCAAACGTCAACCATCAACTGATTATTTAAAAATTTTCAGAACGCTTCGTGTTGAAAAACAAAAAAATCCGAAAAATCTCTATTCTTCACAACTTCACAAAAAAGTAATGAAAAATCTTTCGTTTCTGCTTACAGCCGAGCTCAAGATGGACGTACTTCGAGAACGAGAAGTCAAGGATAGCCTGGAGAGACAATTGCAGGACGAACAAAAGGCCCGAGGTGAGTAAGGCGAAACGAAATATTGGCAAGAGCTTTTCATCACGTACTGTTTGCCTTTTTTGAATAATATGACGGAAGTCGATACAAGGGAAAGCCAAAAATGTCACGCGGTCTTTATGTGAATGCTCGAATATCGCTGCACGACGTTGCAACGTAAACTTCTAGGCAGAGCTATTGATCAGAGCGTGCAACGATCGTTCTCCATGACTCGAAGATTCGTCGGAGGCGAAATATGTTCAGGGGGGTGTATCGAATGTCTCGAAATGGCTTTTCATACCAAAAGGGTTAACTTGGTAATAAATCAAGAAGCCGTATGGGACACACTTTGCTATAAAGTTTCGTGCCCATCCACCGAGTAAAGGAATTGCGAAGGAAAGATGGAAGGACGTGTATATGTCAGTAGAGAAGGGCTGCAAAGGTTTTCACGTATCCTATTATTCTGCGTTAAGGGTTGGCAATCAATAATTGGCATCAAGCTTTTGGATCCATAGTCGCTGACTCTGTGTCATCGTTCCGTGTTGCCGAAAGCAGGTTATCAACGCAGCTAAGTCTGAGCTTGTTTCGTCCACCATGTTTCGCATCGTTCGTCTGCTCACTAGCCTCGCAGCAACTGGCTGTACGACATCGAAACGTGCACGTAGCTTTAGTGACGTTAGTGTAAATGGGAGATCGAGAAAGTAAGGGAGAAGCGAAGACGCACGGAGTATGCCAAAGGCCGTGATCGCTCAACCAAGTTTGTATCGGATGTCAGTCCGTAATAGAATAGTTCTCTCGTGTTTGTGTGCTCGTTCCTTTGACCACGGCTTATCCGAGGACTTGTCTCTTTCGCTATTGATGCTGACTCTCTGTCCTCACGTCCTCCGTCTCTGTTTCACCTTCATGCGGACAATTCTCAGGACTTCTCAACTGCGTCAGACACCGCGTCGTATATTTACGTCGGTGCTTTTCTCCGATGATATTCGAGTTCAAGACGACCCTCGATCATTGTCGCTTCGAGCACGAAAAGTCGCAGAGAAGCCAAAACCGACTTATCAAAAGCCCTTTGGAAACTTGCATGTCCATTGGGAACTACTCTTGCCTCTTGGTCCCAAAATGAGCAAAATTACGAATCTACAGGCTCGCCGGACATTTTGAGAATGTCAAAACCCGACAATGGACAAGGGTGTGAGAATAATTGTAGAAATTTCGAAAAAAAGGACAAAAAAAAACAAATAAATCGACAAAATGGCATGAGATTTATGTTCGTATAATTTTAACACATTCGCGGATTCCCCCTCCCCCCTCTCTGTCTGTCTCTCTTTTTTCATATTGCTCGCACAGTCTTTCTTTCCGTATCGTCGTCTCGTTGGCTGAAATAGTAAACTCTCTTGTTCGATGTCGTCCGGGATGTCATCGCCAAGGCGTGCAGAATCTATGGTCGCTGTTGAGCATTATGGATTCAACGTGAGCGCAATATATGTCGTAAATAAAATATGGCCGCGGACAATACGTGCAGGATAAGTCAGAGGATACGCGTGGTCCATCTTTTGACAACCACAAAAGCTCTCTGTCATCTCACTCTCGTGTATGTATGATATTAAACTTTTTAACTTGCTTCCGTGTGACGTAACCATTGACAAAAACGAAATCATCTCCCTCTTTTCGACCATATCCTCGGGCTCGATGACTCGAGACTCTTTCCCTCGTACACCATCATTCATTTTTTACCCCACATCGAAAAGTATAATTCACGCGAGATAACGTCGACGCACATTCAGTAAACTCGATTTATCAGCAATCAAACGTTTCCAAATCGATAAAGAGCACAACAAATAAAAATTTGATTAAAAAACTTATCGCGTGATCGAAATCAAACGCGATTTACGAGACGGACCTTTTTTTAAATTCTGGTCGACTGTGCCTTTTTGGTGGAAGCACGAAGCCCTGACAAAATATCAACTCAACGAGAAAATACTTTCTGGAAACTTTATATCATAAGGTTATTTCGATTTCAGCTTCTCCTTGAATTGAAAAAAAAAAAATCTCGAGCCACACGATTTGGGATTTTTTTTTCCTAGACACGAAATACCACGACTTTTTTTAAAATCACACAATTCTTCTACGGAACAGACACAGAACCAAGAGACGAAATGAAATTGAGAATTTTGAGAACGAGTACGAAAGTCGTCTTGATTCGCACAAGGGAAAAATGAGTTGGTAGTGGCCAAGCCCTCGTGGATGGTAATAGGAGACTGAGAAAACAGCCAGTCCATTAGTCAACCGCCTCGTGGTGTGTCAATACATGAATATGACAAGCATTCGTGAAGAAACAGTGACGGAGCCGATCCTCATCCGGAAGTTGGCCGACGATCCCCGCATGCGGCCAAAGACTTTCATGCACCCATACCCATCGCAGTCCTTGTCATTTATGTCCATTAGATTTACACTCATGATATCTCTTTCCAACGAAATATCATGACGGAAGTTATACAAGGAATATCCAAGTCCGAAACCATCGTCAAAAGCATATCGAACGTAAATAGAGTCGTCGTTTTATCTCTTTCGATATCTGAATGACGGAGGCCCGTATTGATATGTTTGCACGGCCATCCATCGATCTTGGAAGAGCGTCCATTTGTGACAGTCATAAAAAAATCAAATTTCATGTCCAGGACGCGGAGAAAGTGCTTGTGAAAAATTTGCACGCTATGAAAAAATTGGAACGATTTTTATTTAAAACTTCTAACGAGCTCCACCGAGGAAAAGCGACGATCAAGCAAATACGTAATTTGTGACTCTTTCCTTTCTTTTCCCATCGTTCAATAGTGTGTGAGCGAGACTTACGCGGATGATTGATGACGTAAGAGGCAGTGTCCATGTGGTCGTCTTGGAGATACGTACGCAATCAGTTTTTCGTTTTTTCCTCATGCAACTAATGATCTTCTTGCAAGAGATATCGTGTCAACCGTTGCGGCCCTTGCTCTCCTGATACTTTGTATCTCTCACATACTTCCCTCGGTATCCAGGGCTCGAAATACGTTCATGTATTCTTGGTACCAAGACGAAACGTTTTCTCGTTCAGTCTCTTTTCCTTACTCTCACTTGAGGAAATAACTTTATGGTCGAAGATAATTTTGCTTGTAATGTTGGAAAGTGGAAATTTGTTAAGAAACTCGCAGTGTAACGAACTTGTGCACGATTTTTCGATGGAAAAATCAATCGTTGCGAGTTGGTTTGGAACTGAAGGCAAAGTGTCAATAATAAGGGTGAAATATTATTTCAGAAAGGTTTCTCATGCTATCCTGATACGGGCATGAATTCGCCTGACATTTTGCTAAAGGTTGACTGAACAACGTTGTAACCGAGCTCCAAGATTTTGTAGAGTGTTACGGGGTTGTAAAGCGAGCTGTGTGCTATACTCTTGGCGGAGTATGAGGGTGCCAGAAGTACGGAACAAGTACGAAGTGTACATGGGAAAGGCTGGAATACAATGAGCAAGATTGAACCAAAATATATATATGTTTTTGGAGAAAGAGCAAAGCTATAATGTCGTATTGGCATCTTAGGTGAAACAATAAGATGACCTTTATCGCTGTAATAAATACGTCCCGATTGACGAGGTCGTTGGTCTCGATCCCACTCATCCTTGGCTGTGTCCTTGGTATACAAGTTTCTCTCGTTAACCGGAAATTACTTTGATCGAATAGTGTTGGGTCATTCCCATCGTGGTCGTTGTCGGTCGTCAAGGAGCGAGTAACTCGTGTTGTCGTAAAATCAGGATTCATTTTCGACGATCGATTCGATACTTATCGCGTATAGAGTCGAGAGCTCACACGTTTCCACAAAGCAAATCAATTTATTTTTTGTCTCGAGCACAACGTGATAAACTTTCGTTAAATTTACGACAACTCGCCGCAGTCTCGTTCACCAGTCGTTTTCTTTTCATTGCCAATAGACTAAAAAAATAAACAATTTTCTTAGACTCTCGCGGGGACCGAAACGCAGACACTACGTCGTAACGATTACGCTCGATTTTCATTTTATCGAGACACATGGTTTTGAATACATGTATAAATATCTATGAGCATACTCGTGGACCATCAGTGGGATGCTGGTATTTTTCGTTTCGCGCTTCGCGATCCCCCTTCGTATCAGAAACGTCGTGATAATATTGTAATAACGCTGGACCGAGCGAGCAAAATATACACACACACACTGTTATTAACGATAATAAATATAGAAAAGGGAGAGGGAGAGAAAGAGCAGAAACGAGAGAAGAAAATATATGCGCGCAAGGGTACGGAGCTTGCTATTATACAGCTTCTGGATACGATCCGTTATTATATTCGTGCTGTCTTCTGTCATATATGACGATGAGAAAATCGACTGACTGTGCAAAAACTTGGCCATATTTGCTTCTTTTAATAATTCTCTACATTTTAACATCCACATACACATTTCGATTATAATGTGTCATACGAGAGCTCTGACTACGTACGTCAACCACGAAAGCTTGCTGGTAACCGACAGCCTTTCGTAGGATACTAAAACGCACCTCCTCCAACATACCTCTCGGTTTCTTCGTGGTGTGGTGCCGCATTTTCTCTCCGTGTTACATACTAGAGAGAGCCTCGTTTTACAAGAAACTGTTATTATGCGGCCTCGTTGTAATTAGCCGTGGGTACAGAGAGAAAGAGAGAGAGAGCGGAAGAAAAATATAGAAAGGATTGTTGCTAATACAAACGCGAGAAGCCCTGGGACAGAAATAAACCAGCAGCTTTCCGCGTTTGTCTTTTAATTAAGTCGTTATTTTCGGAAAATTGAATATTGCCGCAGTTAATTAGTAATAGCGAAGTATCAACTGCGTGCCGTCGTTATTATCCTTTTCTTACAAATTACTTTTGCAATAAACTCGGAAGCAGGTTGTTTATTTCTCGGCAATTGAAACTCAAAAATATATCGCAATATTTGCTCTACTGCCAGGCAAAACTGTAACGCGATATTCAACCCGACACTCTTCATCCGTACACGACATTAAATGGTGGAGTATACACTCAATCACTCGCGTATGTACGAGAAGTTGGTGATATCCAACCGCGGTGATTCGCGGCATGTTCTCGGCAAACGGCATCCGAAAAGCGTACAATCAAAATCACTCTGAGATTTATACGATGCCGACAGATATACCGTACGGTAGAGGAACCCCTCGAATTAGCCGAGCGGTAATGCCGGAGATCGGGTGTCGGTGTAATTGGGACCCGAGGGACTTTCCCCAACAGTACGCGATTTTCGACCCTGCTGGTACATCGTTGCCTCGAACCACCGCAGCAGTGGACTCGAGCTTTTATGCGACAAAGTCGATAACTTGCACGGAAATTGTTTCGGTTGTTCGTGAACATAGAAACAAATTTGGAAACAGTTTTTTTTTTCATTTTGTGGTATTAGCGTTCGATGGTAAGCGATACAGTGAAAGAAAAATTGATAAGAAGAGGTCGTAGAAAAGCTAAATTGAGGAGAGAAAAAAAAAGGTCATCAACGAACCGTCACATGGGCCGGTCAAGCTATGGACTGATACCAACCTCCCCAACTATTTTTCACTTATTCTTCCTCACTCCCTCTCTCGCTTGCTCTCTCACTCTTTCTCACGTGGATTTTCACACCTTTTACTACTTCTCTGCACCCTTCATGATCGACCTGCCGGAATATCCGAACCTCACTGGGGTCACCAACATCCCCTTAATACACACACCGTCCAGTATTATGACAGCCGCGAGAGAGGAAGAGAGAGAGAGAGAGAGAGAGAGAGAGACGACGACGACGACGGCAAGCGAAGCAGCGACGAGCATGGGTTAACCGGAGGAGTTTGGGGGTTCATGGACGAGCGATAGTCAGCGTGGACGAGCACCTTTGACGCATACACCTGCTTCGCACACCCAGAGCACCCTCAAATTCCACTCTCTCGCTCTTTCCCTCTACCCCTGATACCCTGGGCAACATATATCTGCTACACTCGTAGCAAGAGCCTTTATTTTCGTGGTCCCAACACCTATCCTCCTCATAAACGCGCACAAACACATGTCCATCCAGCCTCGTTCTTTTTATCTCAAAGCCGTCCCCCTTTACGGCTTTCTCTGTGTATTCCTTAATTTCCAATGAGTCGGAATACGACACATGAAACGCTAAACTCTGCCACAAAGGGGATTGCCGAGAATGAAAGCGCACGGACCTATTCTCAACCCTTCTGTTATATCACTGCTGCTGCTGCCGCTGCTGTTGATGAATCCTCCTCCGTTCTCTCTCCCTCTTTTCCTCTTTACTCCTTGTGCGGCTTTCCACGACCATTTTCTCGCAGTACCTCCAACTTTCAGTAAGTAAACCACGGTTCGTTCCGGTAGGCTGCATCTGGTTCGATTGATTTTTGGTCCAGTTCCCTTCGAACTACCGATCGAATTGAGTGATTATGCCTGAACAGCTTGAAACTGGGGCCCATATGATTCCGACGTCGATGATACTCCTTTGAGTATTTCTCAATCATGTTCTGTAGGATTTCGGGTAGACAGGGATAAGATGTTCATTGAAGCATGGAAGCCAGGCTTTCATGTTCATTGCGCGTTAAATAGTGATGCGATGTTTTGTTAATGTTTGTTAACTTTCGTGACTTGAATTCAGCAAGCCGTGAAATCGAGTAGCAACAGGAACTGAGAGATCCGAAGATTCAATGAATCAGAAGGAACGCTCTGGCAAGTGGCGTAAGCGTTGAGCCAAGATGTATGTGCGACGAGCCACATCTCGTTGTTGTTCTGTTGGAACAAAGGGGTTGTTCCTTGCTCGGCTCTCCCGCGGTCTCGTAGCTACGGGCAAAGCTCAATCACTTGTCGAGCAGGTCGGACATTCACTTTTCTCTTGCTATACTCTCCGTCTCTGGCTACTACTACGCGAGCAAGTGTGCGAGTGTGTATTCGGTTAGCAAGCACCACAGACGCAGTCGAGTATCGAGGGGGTGGTTGGAAAAAGATAGAAAGCTCGAAGGAAAAGAGAAAGGCGAGTGACTCCGACACATTCGCTTCAAAGCGATTCTCTGCCACGGTCCAAGCTCGAGGTATATGTGTTCTGTGCAAGCATGGAGGGTCGCCTGCTTCCGTAGCGGTCGTTCTCAACTCTTTTGTCAATTAACCTTCCGCCAGTCGGCGCGGCATAACAGCAGCACAGACTCACACAAGTCAACGAGAAAGGCGAGTAAGAATGCCAACTCGATGGATACCGGGAGTCTCTTTGGAACACTGCGAATAAATGAGAAAATGCCAAAGTTACCATATGCTATGAAAGAACAAGCAACATTCAGAAACGTAAAGAAAGTTTAATGAGTCGAACGCTGAAAGCTCTTGTAAAATAAATTGAAATCAGTCCCGAGGTTTTAATGTGGAATGCCTTTGCAAAGGAGCCACATGTGCGGATAATAGACGATGAGCTTTAATTGTCGGAAAATGAAGGTGCATGACACCCACACTCGCTCATCACCAGTTTCGCATTACTCCCTTGTACAGAGACGGTATTAGAGGTGTTGGCTTGGCGCGAAGGCGAACGGTAAGTAGAGCAAGCTCCGGTTATAGGTTCTTCTTCTCTGGAAAGAGGTTCATTGCAGCTGAGAACGGAAACTGACGGTCAAAATCAATTTGCCACTACGGACTAGCGGCAGCAAGGGGTTAGCAGGTAAAGGAGAAAGAGGTAAACCGTGGAGAGAAGAGAGTACACTTTCTCGCTCGGTTGATCGGCTAACCCCAGCGTTGGTGTTCGGTTCTTGCTAGCAGGAGAAAGCTGGTATTATGTCTCGTTCGAAGGAACTGTCCACCTCCATCCACACCCTCCACACTATATGCTCTGTGTACCACACGTAACTAGTGTATTCTAGTTGGCGTGTCGTACTGCACCAACGGGATATATGTTAACAGCAGCCTGCTCACTTCGTACCACTGGGCCAACACCAACGCTGGCATCACTAGTAGAGCAAGAGCTCTACGAGCAGGCTCCACGAGCTTCAAGGGTATGGTATATAAACGCAAGCCTGACGCAACCGGGATAGGTACCGCGGTCACTTTGTGAACTAAGCTGGCTTTGCCCGCTGTTTAATTAAGTCCTGCCTAGACTACTCACTCCGCACTCTCGCTCACTCAGTTACGAGAACTGGACGACTACCACCATCACCACCGCACCGCCAACACACAGCCACCCGTCGACCAAGCAGCAGCAGCAGCAGCCCCTTAGCTTCTCTCATTTTTACTCTTTCTGCTCCATCTCTCGTTTGCCTGCTCCAAAAGCTTCCATTCGCTCGTTGAGAGACACAGGGACGTGAGTACGATCGGTGTACAGCGATCACGCTGTCTTTCCAACCAGTTCGCGAGGTCTCGTTAACGTGGGACCGTTGCTTTCAGCTTTGTAGCAAAAAAATAAAACGATGACGAGGAATCAATCTGGATGGAATGTTTTACCAAAAAGTAACAAAACGACTAAAATGTGTAAACGAATCGATTCGTTGAATGGTTCGAATGTGGAGAGCTTTTTTCTTTCTGCCTTGGAAATCATTGAAATCACCAGCTTCACATCCGAAACGTCACTTTCAGTAAATTCTTCAGAATGAAAAGGATCAGGAGTGAAATTTTTCCACGATCGTGTCATTCTGTATCGCGAGGATTTAGCTAAATGATTCCGGTCCCACCTTTTCATCGCTCGTTCCCGGTGATTTTTTTTTCTCAGTTCCGCACGACTTCGCCACCCACCCTCGAGGCTTTCCAGTAAACATGATGTACAGCCAGTAACTGGCATACGAGGTGTACGTGTCGGTTAAACGTAGCGCTCCTTTACAACGCAACGTTGAAAATCCAGTAACCTTCGCACGCGCGTATGAATTCGTTGGCGCATAACATCGAGCTTCCGTAATATAATTGTTAATGCGCTGATGGGCCCTCGGGCTCCCGTCAGCCGAGGCTTGCTTATGCATTGTACACGCCGCGTGGTATAATGTACGGTTGGTAACGCGCGTCCGTGAGTATATACGTCGAGCGGCAGCAGCGGCATCAGCAACCCCTTACGTAAAAATAGACGCACATCGGCTTGGACTACACACCGGCATATCAGTAGCAAATACAGTACGATGAACACGCCTCGCGCGTTATACTTTCTTTCTCTCGCTCTCAGTCTTTTTCCTCTCTCGCGCTAGCATAAAGTATAATAATCGCGTATACACTCGTTCGCTTCGTATAAGATAAAAACTAACACACAAAAACACACACATACGTGAGAAGAGAAACTGCGTCTCATCAAGCCATCGCTATGGACGTATCCACACGTCTCTAGAATTTTTCTCCTTCATCCTTCCTATAATACGATTAACGTCGTCTTATTCTTATTTTTATATATCAAGCGCAAAGAACAACGTTTCAGCCTTTTCTTTCCACTCAGATGGTGTATCGTTGTTTTCTCTGCTTCTCTTTGTCTGCGTCTTTCTCGCGTCCTGATTCTTTCAAGCTTCCCTTACGCGTACATGTACTTTTCTTTCCTTGTGTTTTTTTTTCTTTTTTTTTCGTGGTTTTTTCCCTATTTTTTTTATTATTTTTTGTTTCCACTATTATGGCTCGTACTCGATGCTTTTCTTGGACCGTTGATACCCGCGAGGGTACTGCATTTTATACTGTACACGTGTTTCTCCGTGCTGGTTTATATCGTTGCATCACTGAAGGACGTCTTTGGGAAGAACGCTTTACCGAACATACAAACACACATACATACGCACTTGTATTATGATAATAGATTCGCGAGAGACTGCCAAGATCGAGGATGAAACCGCGAGGGAGCTTTGGTACACGTCTCTTCTAGTCTCTTTCGTCTCGATTGCCGCAGGCTCTATTTCCTCGGTTAGATGGATAAGATAATTATATATGTACCACTTTTGCATAATTTTTGCTGCGGGCCAACAACCGGAAAAATTCATTATTGCCGTGTGGACGGAATGTAAATAACATGCGATTAAATTATGAAAATTTGGTAATAAACTTCTTCATTCGTGATCCCAGTTTTCCAATTCTCTGGCTTATCGCAACGGCAATATTAATTGCACCAAAAATATCGTTCCAACAGGCCATTGTGCAAGGTTTCAATTCGTTCGTAACAACCGCAGCTCGCATCACAATAAATTGCTCAACGATAATCTGCATTTTTCTTCTCACTGCATCTTAGCAAATGCGCGGCTTTCATGACTCTCAAGGACTCAAATATTTAGACTGTCTCGAATGCAGTCACGAGACTGCGTGTATGCACATTCGGAGCGAATGTGATAGAAATTTTATGTGCCAAATACAAGCGGATCAGAAAGCGCCGAATATTATTTGTTAGAAAAAAAAAAACGTTTTTTTTTTTCATTTTTCTTCATCAAACTCATTAGCGTCCAGAAAAATTAGCCCTCGGCGACTGCCCGCTAATGCAAATCGAGCTACCAATTCTCTTCAAAGACGAACCATCGTCTCGGAGAATTTGGCGATTATCGAAGCGTGATGAATAAATAAAAACTTTCGTAAAGCTGGGATGCAATTTTTTTGCATCCGTGTTTATATTCGTGAATGTATCCCTTTGGCATAGAATCGCCTTTGTAAGTGTATGAAGGAAACAAAGTCGTATGTACGCTCGTATACCCATGCCTAATCGTATTTCATTATAATGCTTGGTGGCACCGCGAGTATGATAAACAAAGAGAAGACGTAAGAAATACCGCTCTCGGGTTGTACATACTCCCGCGAAACATAGCTTCTGTATGTAGAAGCAACAACAGTATCATCGAGAGACTCTCGCCACCCACGCAAGCACAGTTCACCATTCCTCTCGGCAGTCTATACTCGCCCAGACAACGATGAAAGCTTATTTACACTCATATGCTTAAGCGAGAGGACGTAGGAAATAAGGCGAGAGCGAGGGAGAGCAGGAGGGAGGAGGAGACCTCGAAATTTTGTTGGAACACGGAATTTAGATGAAATTGCGGAAATTACTTCGGCGCCAGCAAGTATAAGGTGAGGAGGGAGAGAGATGGAGAGATGACAAGGAAGATACGTTCACGTGAACTCATCCTTTATCCACAGGAGCCAACGCAGCTTAAGTGGAAGTAGACTGGGAACAGGATATAATGTTAGTTTCGCTCAATATTATGTACATTAACCAATGACACTTTAACAGGAATTTCAGGACAAAACCTCGCTGCTTTCATTGCTCCCGAATATCCAGGCCACAGCGGAATCTATCAACGAAAACGATCCGAGTATGTGCCCAGAACGATGTTCAAGTATCAAACTCAAATTCATTCGGCGTGTTACATCGCAATGTATCGGATAAAAATAAAATTTACACAAATTTTAGTTTGTTGGAATATTTTTTATTGCAAAAATCGTCTCGGATTCGAGAATTTCAAATTTTTTGACAAATAAACGCACCGACTATGCGTAAGGATACTGCCGCATTCCTAGATGACAGGCTTTCTATTTTGGAGGCTATCTTTTATTAGGGTCTAGGCGAGATTAGCCCAAGATAAGCTCGAGGCTTCCACGAGTTCTTTCCCTTCTTCAGTCCGTAAAAATTCGACTTCTCTTCAGTTATTTTCTTTGCTGAATTCATTCGAAAGTGTGACTATAACGCGTGCCAACGAAACCTCGAATTACGAGGAAAATTACGTGTGTTGGTCCCTCGAGAGGGCGTAAATAAATAAAGCCAAATGTGTAACGGTGATAACCGGTGATTATGAGCCTGCGGTGTCATTCTCAACGAACCGAGACCGGCCACTGCTCTCGTCGCGCCATAGCAATTCATTGACAGTCTTTTTTCCCCTTTCTTTGTTCTATCCATTCGTCTCGGGTTTTGTGGATGAGCCAAACAAAAGAGAAATTCGAGCGTGAAACACACCAAACGCTAATTAACGACTCACAATTCAAACAGTTGAAAAACACTAAAAATTCATTATTATCGTGTTGGCAATTTTTCTGGTGATTCCGATGCCTGGAATTTTTGTTAAAAATCGTTTGGAAAGACAAGGAGTTTTTGGTTTATTTTGTCACAACTTACAACAGCACGGAGAATGTTCACAGTTGGAGGATTTGCAGGGGTTACAGTAGCAAAGGGATAGAAATTTAAGAAGCAACCCCTACACTCAGAATTCTCTTGTAAAGTAACATCCCCCTTAAAGCCTCAACGTTGGACTGTCTGTCTGACTGTAAGCTACTGTATCGCCCCTTCTTTCCCTTCACCTTGCTCTGCTCAGCCGCGACTTGTTTCCATAGCTTTCTATTATGCATGCCCTTCCTTATTGGCAGTAAACGGGCTTACCCTTCCTCTTGCTGCCCCCCGTATCTCGGAGTCACTGCTGGTACGGAGCCGCCATCGAAATTACGACCGAAAGCATATTTCTAATTATTAGCTTCATTGCCAGTGTAAAAGGGGCTCATTTCTGTCTCTGTACATCGAAGACAAGATCAACGATGTCATAAAAAGCCAATGAGCTTTACCAGCAGTCTTCTCGCAAGAAACGTCCAAAAGAAAATCTAGAAACTCGAAATCAATCGAAATACCGAGAACGAATAAATATAATTAGAGAAAATTTTCCTCTTTTCTTCATGGAATCGATTCCAGACAGAAAATCGAGAGTTTTCAATTTTAAACTCGTGCTTGATATATTTGAATATTTTTCTATAGATTTCTGACTTTATTCAACCAACTGAAATGCAGTGTGACGTGTGTATGTGCACAAAATAAAATCATCAATTACAACAGTATGGGGAGTGGTGGTGTCCGCACAAGCAGGCGAGTAACGTTTTAGGTACGTGTTCACGTCGCCACGAATGATCTCGTTCGCCACAACCAATTTGGCGTGGGCGAATGGTTCATAGTCATTGATGGGTCGTATGCGTTAACGATTATGTTTCGGCTGTAATCATCGGAATGATTGTCTCGATCGTCGCTCTAATAAAGCCCGATGGTTGCGAGAGTACGCGCAAAGCTTATCCCTCACTTTCTCTCCCTCCGCTCCTCCAGCGGCCATTCCTCCCCTATCAATGGTCGTACAGTCATTTCTGCACTCTCGTACACACATGGGAAACGTGTATACTTGTACGTTGCACAAACTCGGCTGACCACCGTTATACTATCCAACTAGATGACGATGATGGTGCGCGCGCGTAATTGCGCTTGATCCCCATTTGAGGACGCGGCATCGCGACGCTCATCGACTGAAAGCAACGAGCAAAATCATTGTGAAATGTGTGTGCTTGTTGCAGCATTATTGACATCGCTCCCCTCTTTATTTTTTCACCAATCAACTATTTATTGCATTTCCGAAAAAGTCAACGCGGCGTTGTAAATATTTTCAGGGTCCATTACAACTTCGTGGGGATGTAAAAAGACAATTTTTCGTAGTCATTCCCACTGGCCATTTGATCGATCGTAATATTTGGTTTTTTTTGTTGTTCATTGATCAGAAAATTTCTGAGGAGCGTGCACGTGGAGTATTCAGTATCCATGGTGGTCACGAACATAAAAGAGATTGGAGGCAATTTTTGAATAATTATTCAAAACGATATTAAAGGTACTGACAAGAAAATGAAAACCTCGTTAGTTGATGGGCCTGAGATGTTGTTCATCCAACGATTACTGGTATTTGGACAATTTCTACGGCTTTGAGGGATCGTGAAATCGACCGAGTAAGGGTCGTAAGAGAGAAGATCCGAAGAGTACGAGCATTGAACAATCTCAAGACAGCAGCGGGAGAGCTAAGACGTTCGCGGTTTCGCGCGAGAGACGATCTTGCGAGTGGGAACGAAGGGTCCTTCCGTAATTACGTCAACCGCAACCACCGAACTACCGTTACGCTCAAGGGTTTGGGAGAAAGTGCCTTCGACCTACCCTCTCTCTCTCTCTCTCTCTCTCTCTCTCTCTCCGTGTCTTAAATTCTCAACCCCATTTCTGCTGCGCCCGCCACTACGCGTTAGCTTCCCTCATCCACAACCCCTTTGACCCTGTGAATAACAACGTCAAGACTTTGGGATTGCAAAGTCTTCTCACCCAATGTCTACGTCACTTGTAAACTCTCAACGTGAGGATTATAACGTGCTACAGAATGCAATATTCATTGTAAGAAAGCGATTGATAAAAATGATAACAAAGATTCAATAACTTCGAGAACGTTCACTTTGTTCATTGTGATTATAAACATCGAGCAGGATGCTTGATGTTTTTATCAAAACAGTTATTATTCATCGCCCAATTATTTAGAATTTCATCGGAACGTAAAAATATTTTTCCAACTTTTCATCCGCTTCATTAAACTGTTCGTTAATGAATGAAATTTTTCATTAACGAATGTTCGGCTTGAGAGAAGGAAAAATACGTATTGATATGCTACTGACTATTGAACGAGGCTGGTTGCCTGAATTAGTGATGGCAAAAGCCTCGAGCGTAGCTGCGGCTGTTTGGGTGAGAGGGACTTGTAAACTGTAATTGCATTAATTGCGGTGATATTTCGGACCCAGGTGCCTCGGCACCCGCCGCGGCTCGTTAATAGCAGCCATTATCGTTCCTACATACACACACGTAAATATCAAAATAAATATGGCACAGTTTACGAATATGAAACGCAAAAATCGAATCCCGAAGATTCGCAGTTTGTATATATAGAGAATTAGTTTTTCTGCGCAATTCCGAGGCCCGTGCATCGAGTCATTTTTCCATCAGCTCAAAAAACTTGAATCTGGAAAACTGTAATAAATAAAATAGCGATGAAACTTTGTCTCATCGTAACTTGCCTGCCTCGAGGAATGTTTTAGAATCGATTATTATACGCTGGTCGCATATCGCTGCGTTGAAAGCTATCGATGGCTTGTGTCACCGGCTCGTAAGTACATCTATATGATGTGTCGGTGCACGCCTTTAACCGGGTGCACACGCATCCGCCTGTGTCCGAGAGCAATTCTCTTTTCTCGCCAATGTTCACTCTCTCGTGGACTAACGCCTCGCAGCTCTCACCCTGTACGCATTACGTGTACACACTCGTTACTATATCGTCCACTGTTACGTGTACAGCGATGCACAACAAATATCCATATCGATGTTATATACTTACGAATATGTTTAATAATAACATTGATAATAAAATAGATACTGGTCCAGTAAAGTATAGAGTCCTGGGTCATCGATTTTGAGCTTAATAAATCAAGGAAAATGGAATGGAAGGTAGTCCTGTCGCTTATTCACACTAGTTATACGACTGATCACACTAGAGACTTGAATAATTGACATTTGCAACATATGCTAAAAAAATACACGCAGAGAAATGCGGGGAAATTTATATCACAAATTACTATGCCACCATAGTTTTCTGCTGACAGTTTCGTCCCTCTGAGAAATTTTAGCAAAAACATAGTAATTTTTATTAAAATTCTATCGAAAATAGCGAAAATTTGACATTTTTCGTCCAATTTCCGATGAAAAATTACTATGTTTTTGCTAAAATTTCTCAGAAGGACGAAACTGTCACCAGAAAACTATAGGGCATAGTAATTTTTTATATAAATTTCCCCGCATTTCTCTCCGTGTATTAAATTTAGCTAAAAAAAATAAATTGGAAATCCTCTGGGTTGCGGGCTGGCAATAAGATTACTTTGAGGGAATCATTCATCGTCAGATTATTTCACAACGAGAATTGAATTATAAATTGCGAACGTTCAGTATTGAATTTTTGCCATTTTTGGAATCAAAATAAAAAACGCAAAATTCGTGAAAAAATTGGCTGATTAGGCAGGTCCATGGCAATCGATTCGTGTAGGTGCGTTATATCTGTGGACGCGATCATCAACGAAGCCCATTCTCTCATGACGCGCACAAGTTGGATAGGATCCTGATATGTGCAGACTCTCTCGTTCTCCTCTCGAGGCCACGAACTAATGACACCAGAGCATCAGCGCCAGGACGAACGGAGCTTCATCGCTTCTGAGGCGATTGCTGCTATAATACTCGTGCCTCGAATATCATCGGTGCGATATTGCCACCGCGAGAGATTAATGTTTCACTGAAAACGTTGTGTGCGATGCTCCGGTGGTCCTCTCCCAGCTTCGGGCTTTCTGTTTCTCTCTCTCTCTCTCGAGCTCGTTCTCTTCATTCTCTATTCCTCCCCCTGTCTCATGCATTCTATCACTTCGGGGGATTTGTGGATAGGACGCATTTACGATTCATTGGAAATTCGATTCACGAAACTTACTGTCGTTTCTTTCTGCACGTAATATGTTAGACCGATGATGGAACGTCTCGACTCGATATTAAAAGCCATAGAAATGTTATTGTTTTATTTTTATCTTTATTTTTATTTCAAATTCACATCGACTGGTTTTTCCATCTGCGGAAATCAAAAGAATTCTTTTTCGTCGTAGTTGACTTTTTTTTCTTCAAACTTCGGACAAAATTTAGCCGGAATATTCGTCGTTTTTGGTCGAGAAATTCTGGACGCGAGCAAGAAAATTTATTCTACGTTGTGAAATTATCTAATCGAATAATTCGCAGGGTGTATGAATGGAATTGATAAATTATACGTGCAATATCGCACTTGGCACATTGGTCTCATCGGAAGCATCGCAACGTTCATTGGCTCGTGTGTCCACGCTTCTCGAGTTTAGATTGCCAGATTCGAGGGAACGTGAAGAGCATTATGCGATGAGCGAAGAGAGCGAATATTGTAGAGATATTGAGAGCTCGTTGGTGCTCTCAACAATGCTGTTTATAGGGAGAATAAGAGAGAGCGAGAGAGAGAGAGAGGAAGAGAGAGAAGTGTCGACACAAATGCATCGGGGCTGCACATCGTTGGTTCTCCGCAACGATCATCGGTGTGCTGTGCTCGTCTGGCGGATCTGAATGTATATAGGGAGGGAATGTAGCATGCAGAGTGAGAGCAAGAGAGTGTGTTCTCGCCCCGACGATCTCTCGCTATGGCTAGAGCTGTCCACACTTCGTGCAGCACGACACCCCTTCGTACACCCTTCTCGCAATCCTGCTTACGAATATCTATACATATATATTTCATTGCAGCCAACCTCCAACCTTTCTCTCTCTCTCTCTCTCTCTCTCTCTCGCGGCTTGGGTTATTGTTCACGTTAATTGATGCGTTATGTTTGATGCCGTTGTGATAGCCATTGTACGCGGGGGTGTCCACTGATAACTGAGTTACCGACTGGGGCGACCAGAGTGCACTCAAACCTAATTATCTCGACCCGATGCAACTGCCGCATTGCGTTCTCGCTGTTCAACTACCATATGTCTCTGTACCACCTATCTACTGTAGCATTAGCTACTGATATATTGTATGAGGATTCACGCTATGGCGAGAATGGATTAGAAGTTAATGTAGATTGCCTCGGTGCAAAATGAAAATATCCGAGTTGTCTTAACAGTTTCGTGGACGGTGATCGAACAGTAGGTTGGAAAAATGATTGAAAAGAGAATTCTGAAACAAGATTTTCCAGCTCGGAAGACGTTGTCGGAAAAACTGAGCATAGACAAAAATTTCGGTGATTTTTTTTTTTTTCGGACGATGTTGATTAGAAAAGAGAATAGTGGGAAGAAAGATTCAGGCAGATGGAATGAAACGCGGCATCGTAAAGCAAAGAACTTTACGTATCGGTGGGGTTGGAGCGAGAAAAGAAACACAGAAGTGTAGGATAGCGACTGTGGGTGTGTGAATGGAGAAGAGAAAGACGAAAGACGGAGAGACTGACGCGGCTCTGCGCAAAACGGAAGCTCCGAGTGCGATAAATCCTGAAATTCAATTCGCTCGCGCTCTCCTTTGGTCCGTGTCTGCCCACGCCCGGGGAGTAACCACTTGCGCCAACTCAGAGGCGCGTCTGTCTGCTGAGCTTGTTCCTCGTGCGCCATCTATCTGCCGTAACCGTATAGATAAACAGTCGCGGCTGGATCTTTCTCTCAGAACCTCGAACACCTTTTTGCTTCTCTTCTTCAATTTTAACCTGGTCATTTCGATTCTTTGCGGCAGGATTCTTTCACGATGACACTTGGCTCGTAAAGTATCCTCAAATGTTCCAATTGACTGGATCCTTCCCTCGGCTCCTTTTCGCAACGTATATCCCACACCATCGCGGTACCAGACTCGTGCGTTTGACCTTAGCGCGATATATGCTCCTATAAAATATAAAAGAGACGCATGAAAAGAAAAGATATTGAGCACAAAAGCAACCGAGACAAATATTGTTTGGTCAAAATATCGAAGACTAATAAAGTAAATGGTACGTCATGCAGATCTGTTCCCTTCTAGTTTAAAAAGCACGTGATAGGCTGCCAATCTGTATAGCATTTTTTTTAAATAATAATTTATCGAACCTGAAGCAATTTTTTTTCTCCCTGCCTTTCTTTTCGCCTGCATCAGCAGGACACTCGTGCTACCGTATTTTATTGTCGTCTTGTCGCCTTTTCTTCTCATTCCCCGGTCCACCACACGCATCACCGGAAAATTACAGTTTGTTGGCTGTAAAAGCAGAAAGAGAGAGAGAGGAGGAAGCTGCGTTTGGTGAATCATAAAAATCGACTCTCTCCGCCTATTTTTTGGCCATCAACATTGATCTGGTTTTGATAGAACCTTTGTCAAACGTCATTCCACGCGAAGCTTTTATGCTCTTGCTTTTCGTCGAAGCAGAAGCTTGTTCAGTTCCGTGTATGCTACAGGACCAACATCAAACGGTGAAGTTTTTGTTATCTTGCCTGTTTCCGTTACATGCGTTAATGTCAAAATTCTAACGAATCAACCCCAATCGTGACGAGTGAAAAATAAAGAATTTCCTCATCAAATAAACAGATTACAAGATTAAAGGAAACGATGGAGAGTTTGTTTATAGAAGTGCGAATGTTGGACTCAAACATTAGATGGTGTCACTCCATCAAGCCGCTATCCGGTTAAGGAAGAGACAAATTCTTCGTCACGTTCTCGAGGGTGAGACAGGATTATAGTCTTAGATGCTCTAGCAAGTATCTTGAGAGCGAGCTCCACTAGTTACATTGAAGTAAAACGAAGCCGGAGACATGCACATGCACACATAGACACAAGCAAATTCGTCTTTGAGATCCTGTCCCGAGTCTGGCGTGACCAATCCCGCTTCTTCCCATCTTACCACATAGACGATATTCGAGGAGACTGTTGGTGTATACCAGAGGAATCCCAGCCACAAGTTGAGCTCTGAGAGCTGAGCTGGTGTGCCACCCGGACATGGAGCCTGGCCAGAGACCGAGAGAGTTCTCGGGCCGTTGGGTTTCCAAGGAAATCTCGTTCAGGGAACCCAACACTCTGGGTAGGTCGCAGCTCCGGGCATTTCGTCCACCTCGCAGATCTCCGTGTC
Organism: Hyposoter didymator; assembly: GCA_037952995.1. NCBI lineage: Eukaryota > Metazoa > Arthropoda > Insecta > Hymenoptera > Ichneumonidae > Hyposoter > Hyposoter didymator. The sequence continues at coordinate 8,728,584 of JBAJMU010000002.1, forward strand.
CATTTACTCCATTATCGAGTGGTCGCGACCTGAGGGCACATGCCAAGCCAAAGACTGACCATCGGTCCTCGAGTCTTGTTATATTATAGCTCAGGTCAACACACGGATGTACAAGCAAACATCTACCACATATCCGGTGTATGGACCAAAGCTCTCGATCTGCTCACGTACTACCCCTTTACGCTCTGAACCAGGAGAGCTTCGGATGGAAGGTCCTTCATACTTTAGACCTGTTTTCGGCCAAGGGACGAAGCGGTTCCGAGCAAAGCCTTGTAATTAAACTCTCTCAGAGTCTTAGATGCAAAACGTACTTAGTACGCAAAGCTTACCAGTGTAGAACCTGAGAATATCAGATATGGACGAGTGCAAGTCCGAGAAAATCATAGTCGAGCGAGATTCACTATAAGCTTTCGAAACACTACATAACCCGACGTTGCCCTAGTTCAGCATAAACAAGCGTCTTTTCCTAAAGACTCGTATATCTCTGAATATCTCTCTCGCTCTCTTTCGATCGAACATTCGCCGCGTCTTGAAGAGGTAGGTCCTAGAGCCGATCCTTGAAGGAACCGTTAATAGTTGGATCTTCGAGCAGGCCCGGAAGTGTTACCTGGCCTTCCTGCAGCTCAAGGTTAATTCACTTTCTAGTTCCCTCTAAAACCCTTCATAACCCCATCCATTCGTGCTGATGCTGTTTCCAACAGCACATCTGCGTATATCAAATTTCTTGCGTGACAAAAATCTGTACCGATGATTCTCCGAGATCCAAGTTCGTACACGTCTCTGTAGCCTCCGGAAAGACCTCCCAAGCAGCCTCTGCTCCGTAAACGTACTTTCCGTTCTTTTACGTTCAATGGATCTGAAATATCAATCAGACACGTTGCAATGCCGAAGTAGGAAACTTTGTGTGCAGGCATAACGATGATTAAAGAGGTTTACTTTGCAGAAAAGATTGCAATCGATGCTGGAGCCTTGTGGGAATACATGCGAGTCGTTGTATCGATCGGAGAATAACGCAACGATGATTCAATGGCAGGTGCTGCTGCAGACCCATGTGTTGTCCTTTCCCAACGACTTCACCCATCGCCAACTCGTAGAATAATGGAGATGTATCTGCTCGAGGATACGCCCCTCGCGCTCACGTTACTACACCCATCTCTTGTCTACTAGAGCTGAGGTGTTATCGGGATTGAGTCGTCGCGCCGCCCTATCTAGGCAACCGTCGCTTTCTCCGTATGTCTATAATAGCCCATGTAATTCAGGGCTCCTTCGGTATATCATTTTTTTCTTCGAGCCATCAGCAAAGTCAGGGAGTGTCAGCGATTCGCCGCTTTATTTTCTTTCTGACGAGAATGCAATGAAGTAATAGCTTCGTCGGTTATCCGCTGGCCCCTGCTTCCCGCCCTTTCTGATTGAGCTGTCCTTATTTTCCACGATATGTATTTATGTCGTGAAAGGATGAGAACTTCTTGGTAACTATCACGAATGCTTGACCATTTTTATTTCTCAGTGCCAACGCATTCAATTATGACATCCGTAAGCACTATGTTGAATCAGGATGATTAATGAGTCCGGGTAAGAACGCAGCTTATCGTCATCAAGTATCCAAGTAATGGAGACTCTGATGGTCATGGCTCTTGGTCAGAATAAAAGTCTACAATTCGTCGACAGGTTGGAAACTTTTTCTTCTGGTTAAATGTCCTTAATATGCTACCTTTGATTTTCCAAGTGTAATATGCAAGATCTGAGATGCTCAGCTGGTGATTGGGCGAGTCCACTAAGCGCAGAGATTGTAATTACTGGGTTGGTAACGAGACGTCAGTCGCAAGGGAGCACCATGACCAGGAGAAGATGATGGATCACCGCACCCCAGATAGTCTGGAACTTTTGTTCATTATCGTCTGCATGTGATCACAGTTCCAGAGTCTTTAGTTTCAACTGATTTTCCCAAGTTGTCGCAATTGACGTTTGATTTTCTGAAAATCATGAGGTTACAATTGTTTGTTGTACTTGTTATTTCTGGAGAGTTTGTTTATTTCTTGAGAACGTGTTACCGTATCCGGAGGATGGAATTAGAGCGGTAACGACGAGCAACGGAGCATGCCATTCCCCTGTAATTGTTGGCAAATATTTGCGGGCGACGATAATGAAAGGGTGAGACGAAGAAGAGTTCGAGAGCGATATAGAATTGAGTATTCGGTGCATGAGGACTGGAGTGAGAACGTGGTGAAAGAGAGTGAGAAGAGATTCAAAGACTGTGGGGCGGGAGGTGGAAAAGCCTGCTCGAGGGTGAAGCGGCACACCCACGAACCAGTTGTTCCGCTACCTTGAAGAGCAAATACATAATGCCTCGATGGTTTTGCAACGGGTCTAAAGGGAAGAAGAAGGGGGGGGGGGGGGCTATAGGTGCGGGGTCAAGGGGGGCACNGGGGCACGGGAGATAGAAGAGAACTGACGCCAGAGCAGAACGCCTCGACGGTTCGTGATTGAAATTTGGAAACTCGCTTTGACACAATTACCCGGGCGCGTTCTGCTACGAAGATATCAAGAGCCTCTATCTGTCGCCACTCCCTGCTTCATCTACTGCTTTTCCTTTCTCTCTCTCTCTCTCCGCCACTTTTCCTCTCTTTCTCTTTTCCTCTCTTCCGGAATACGGCCCACCGAATTCCCTTTCTCGCTTCACAATTATTGGCAAAATCGAGCGTTGCAGTGGAAAGCTCGTGCTCACTGCTCTCTCCCACCAACATCTAGACAGGCAGAGAGCTTTTCGTTCGTTCCCGAATAAACTTTCGCGGGGTGAGAGAACTCCCTGTCCGACCCCTTCCTCTACCTGTATCTACACTTTCCCTCTCTCGCTCTCTTCCCAGTTCGAAAAGGAGCACTCTCGCATGTGACCCTGTTGAAACGCTGGCATACAAGGTCCACATTGACGAAAAAACGACCGCCCATCACTTCGCTTCCGCAACAAAGGTACGATGACAATGCGAGTAGGAGAGTTCGGAGAAAAATGTGACTTACCGATTGAAACTTATCGTTACACGTATGCCATCAAAGTATGGCTGCTTCTAAATTTCACTCCTAAATTAGGCATCTATCGATTGCCCATATTCTCTGCTGGCAAAAACAAAAGGCACGAGACAGAAAGAAGTCGAAAGGAGTATCCTTCGACATTATAATTATTTTGCGAGAAACATCGTTACAGGAAGAAGCCGAAGCCATTTATGTGCTTCGTTGTATTAAGGACTATAAGAAACCTTTCATCATCACAACTGTCACTCCATGGAACTTGTTCACCGGGCTTATTCATCAATGATTCCTAACATTTGATACAGTATTTCTTGGCACATTCTTGTCACATTCAATCTTTTCCTTTCCTTTACCTTCTCACCATTCGCCCATCATACTTATTCGTACCCACGACTAGCCAAACAGGTGATCGCTCGAAATGACTCATTGGGATCATTAAACCATCAAAATGATCCAACGACTCGTGTGCATTTGAAAAAGCGATGTGATCTGCTCTCTGAATGTCGCAGTCGAGTTCACTGTCGTAAAACTTTTGATCTTTATGCTGAATCATCAGATTCACAACGAAAAGGAAAAAAAAATTCTTCAAGTGTACCCGTTTCAGCGCAACATTGCTTTCTTCGTTTTTTACTCCATTCACGTTTCAGAACAATCATTGGTGACACTACAAAGATAAATATGTGCCGAGAGATATTGAAATCTCTGTCTACTTTCAGCAGTAATTGAAATCCTTTCATATGTGGAACTGAAAACGGAATTCAGTGTCATGCACCAAGAAGCTCGGAGTGTGGCGCTCTTGGGTGTTCGACCTGCGAGATGTACGGATAGGGGTAGCGAGCGTGGGGTGAATGTGGTCGGTGTTATGGCTCTGGTGCGACTGTCGGCAAATTCTCTTTGCTGGATCTTTAATGCGGCAATCTCGGGGCGTGATAAACGCTCGGTGCTAACTAGAAGAGCCGCGAAAGAGAATCGGGAATCCACGTGGAACATTCTCCGTTTCTTCATACGTGCAGACATGCATACATTTTTTTGCATCGCACAATAAACTCGACTGCAGTCACCCCGAATGAACATTTCGAACGATTACGTTTCAAGAGATTCCTCGAAATTGCAATGAACAATTTTGGGAAGAAATTCTTTTTCGTTTGCTTCCCGAAATTATTTTCCAACAATTTATTATTATTATTATTCCAAAACGTTTTTTTTTTCACAACCTCGATCCATCGTTGGGTAAAATAAATTGTGCAATTTTTTACATGGCATTTTGAGGAAAATGTTTTTTTTCATGTAAGACGAACGTGAGCCTTTCGGTTCAATAACGAGTGAACGTAATGGCAAATATTTAAAGGCCCGTTATACATGGGATCCATTGAAACCCGTGAAAAGTGGATGAACATAACGTAAGGAACAAACGTTTTCTTTGCATACACGAGAAGATTAAAAAGGCAAACGATGGTTTCTGCTTGAATCCCGCAATATATGTATGCGAAAGCGTTTTCTCGCTCAAGCTCTCGAGGGACGAAGTACGAGGAGGAGAGGGTGGGGATGGGGAGAGGTATCGCGAGACTAAAGTATCCATACAGTATACTCGTTGAAAGGAAATTTATGGGAATTAATATTGGTTCCCCAGGGTCGAGGAAAGCGACGGGAGAGTAAGAAGGAGCATCGTGGAGATCCCAGAGACCCATGGAATGCGACTTTCCCAGCATACATGAAGGGAACTTTAAGAATTTAATTCCTAACAGTCCTCGTTTTACTCTCTCGTGTGCTTACACACTCTTTTTGCCCCATTCTCCGCATCGCTTTTCATTCCAGCTCTCTCCAACCTCCACTCCTTTTTTCCTCTTATTTTTATTTCAGCTTTTTTTCTGCTTTTATTCCCCTTCGTTTTTATCCTTCTGAGTTATAATCTGTTCGACGATTTTGCTCCGAGGAATATCAGAATAAGAACAATATCTCCATCTTTCTCCCTCTCTCCACAAGCCCAATTTCATCTCCGTCTCGAGAGCACAATATCAATTTTTTCCCTGAAACACCGCGTCCCCCGTTCACCCTTCAACCCCCTTTCGTCACCACGCGATTCTAAAGCTCACCAAATTTTTTATTCCAACTTATTTTTGACTAGATCCATGAACACCAAGACCAAATCTTTATGTATTTAGTCTCCGTTTTCGCTACGCCACAGGCTCGAACCCATTATTCGAAATAAACAAAAAGTACGAAAAAAAAGCTAAGATGATAAAATATTTGATCCTACGAACTTTTTTCCATTTCTTCATTTTCTCTCATACTCAGAACTCAAAATATTCATCAACTCAGTCGTTGGAAATGTAATGACGTCCATTCTCCTGATTGACTTTTCGAAAATCGAGACGAATTGCTATTAATGGTCGCGACGATTGAACTAATACTTTTCACATCGTTAAACACGTACACACACACAATCGGTGCGTTTAGTAATTCAAACACACGCTGGAGACAGACCGACCGCTAAGTGATTCTGTACGTGTAGTTTTTTTATCCGTTGTTCACGAAGCTGCACGTGGGGTGAACTAGGAAAGGGGCTAAAAGGCAGAGACATTAACGCTTGACCCATGTACATCTGCACTACTCGACGATTTCCTTGTCCCCTATGCGGAGAATAACGTCGAAATAACGTGGAAGAGAAAAAAGTCGATGCCATCAGGAATCTGTTTTCTATCCCTGTGACGTTCGAACGGGGAGGGAGAAATAGTAAAGATAGAAAAAAATCGTTTCTTGTGTGCGTATTAAACGACAAAAACGTGATAAACTAAAACACACCCCTGGGTGCCGTGTGGTAGATTTTCTTGATACCCAAAAGAAAACAGAGATCACCATACCGAGGGGATCGAGTGAGGGAGACAGGAAGAAAAAAAATGAACGAAACAACACGTCATCGTCACTCTCTAGTTGTTTTTTTTTGTTTCCCAAAAAAGCTCAGAGAAATATGGAATATTACGAAGTATCGTCGACGCATTTGCTATCGACACTGAAAATCTTGCCAACTCTCGAATGGCTCTCAGAATACTTCGGGGCTGGATCACAAGAAAAACACAATAGGAATTTACGTGATAGTTTTTGGGAAACTATAAGAACGTAGGCTCACGTGTTATGCAATGAAACACACGAGAAGGGAAATTTCGAGGGGACGTAAAAAATTATCCTTGCTTTTAGTTGAGTCAACAATCGCCCAAGTCCAAGTTTCGTAAAAGTGACAAACTTCACGCACAGATTATTTCTACATCACCCGTTTACCTTTATCGATATTTAGTTTTGTGGACAAAAATACATTCTGCAATGTTTTTCGTTTTTTATTCATTTTTTTTCAGTTTAAGATCACGACGCTAAGCTCACGAGAAGAAAGCGAAAAAACATAGTTGGCCGAATAAAATAAATCGCCTTTCGGGGGTCCATAAGCGTCGATGGTGATAATGGTGGGTGTTGCGCTCTTTAGCTATGAAATAAATATATATATCGCACGAAGAGCAAAAAAAAAATAGCGAAAAAAAGTAAACGATGATGCTGAGTCCGAGAAAAAAATGCTCATTCGACTATATAGATGGTTATCGTAGTAATCGTGGTCTCGCCGGACTAAGATAAAATAAAACGTTGCCCCTACGTGCCACAGCACTGGCCAATCTAATGCCAGGTTATTTTTTTAATGGCCCGCACGGACGATCGGGAATGAGGAGAAAATAGCGAGAGAACACACTAAGGAATAGGAGGCAAAAGGAAAACGAAAGGCAGGCCTTGCGTTCGCAATGTCTCGAATAATATAAAAAAAATTAAAAAAAAACTAAAACGTCATTTTTAAATTCAAGAATTAATTCTGATCAAGTTTTAAAAAAAACCCTTGTCAATGTACGAAAATGCAAAGTAAATTTCTACGACAAAATCTGCTGCTAGCCGATGAAGATTTGAAATTTTGGTTTTCGTAAGTAAACAGGGAACTTTGATTTTTTTTTTATCAACCCTCCAAAGGGTTGTTATCTACGGCCTCTTTGATTTTTCACGTTGTTGGGTACCCTCGTGAAAAAAAATTAATTTTCATTCTCAAAATTTATCAGAACAAGTGACCAAAAAAATCAATTTTCGTTGTCACGAATTCTTTGTGAATGTTTGCATAGAAGTTAACATTATGTTTTCCAAGATACTTTCCCCCGTTTTATCACGACTCACCCTCGCTGCTGGGATCACAACTATAACCCCTCTGCCCAGCGTCGGATGCCAGTCGCGCTTTCCACATCTCAGCTCCAATGTTTTGAAGCCCTCCCTTCAGTCACGGAGCATATAATCCTGATATCTGTCGATTTTCGGCCAATAAAACAGCAAAGTATATAAAACGTACGTATATATCTATTCATACAGATATAGATATAAACGTAGGAATTGTACATTTCATGAAAATTGCTGCAGCCTTTCTTCCTTCCTGGCTGGACCAGATAAGAAAAAATCCGAGAATCGCGTAAAGATAACGACTCCCTTGATACTTTTTTCTTTATTATTTTCTCTGCCTCCTCACGATGGATACAGAAATAATTTCGATCATTCTTTTGCTCCATTTTCTTCATTTCAAAACGTCATTTTTCTTATTGAATGATTGTGAGTTTTTTTTCGTTGGTGGGATAAATAAAACAATGACGATTGCTTCCCTTTTGAAAAGTGAGTTTGGAGCACCACGAGACGAACTCAGCAGTAGCATAAAACACTTGGAAGGTCACCACAAGTGCCCTGAGGTTTACTCTCGTCTGTTACCGAAACCGAATCCCGATTTACTCTCGTTGCGGCTATTACGTTTCGGGCTCCCAAGACGCGAAGAGATCTCTTCGGGGTGGATGCATCGCGGAGAGAGACCTGCCGTGCGAGCGAGCGAAGAATATCAAAGGAACACAGCACGCGGGTAGGAATCGAGAGCATCCAAAGAGAAACCGTAACCAGAGACTCGTGTCTCGAATGACCCGAGATTTGTTGGCGTCTGTATTTGTGTGCGTGAGTTGTGTGAATTTGTGTCGCATCAAGACAAGACGGTCACCCGCACCGTTACCGCTCCGGTAAATATTTTCATATTACTTTACCCCGCACCACCTAAAAGAAAGGAGGAGAAGGAGTTATTTAACCGACGCAAATCTGCAGCTTCGAAAGTCTCGTGTATGGACTTACTCTCCACGCGATCATCTCGCTAAAGCGCCCTTCAGCCTTTTGGACCACACGCGAGACACAATTTCGTACTTAGCCGAACTGTTCGATGTATTGTGAGATTTGATACGCCGAATTGATCGTTTATCAATTTTGGCTCGAAAGTCATGAACGCAGATGCCTCGAATTTCGAAACAGATCAAAAACGCCATTCCTTGTGCATCACTTTTCATGGCGATCGATTTCCAGTGAAAATTCCAAAGTGGGCGAAACGACTGATCCATCACCTCAGAGGGAAACGGAATTTACTAAAAAATGGTCAATCAAAAAGATATTTTAAGGTCAGACTTTTTCAGTCGTTTGAGTAGTCGTTGAGAAATCTTACGGAAATGTAAATAAATGGGAAAATTTGGTGTATAACAACAATTTACCGATGAAGATTTGTTTAACGATCATTTCATAACTCCGGACAGTATTGATGCTTCAAATATCGATAACCCAATGGTTATATATTTAGAAATCATTGAATTTATGTCTTGCGATGTACATACGTAGGAGTATGGTAAATATTTCTTTGAATCCACTCGACCCTCGGGGGTCCCATCTATACGCGCGTATCCTAATGCGTAAAATCGACAAGCTTTTCGACTTTATGCCCCAGTGGTAAAAAAAATTGGTGTCGTATCTATAGCTATAGAGAAAAATGGTAAAACGTATACGCGTGTATGGAAGTGTGCGATGAAAGGAAAAAAAAAAAAAAGGTATGATGATCGAGGAAAAAAAAGCTTGGGCTGACCCTCTCGAGATGGTTCTACTAGAGAAAACTGAATTCCAACGTGCACGAGAGACGCAAGAGCGATCTTTATTTCCATATGAGCCACCACAGGAGGTGAGCACGAGTGAAAACTGTGAGAAAGAAAAAGAGAGAAAAGGGCAGCTGAGATGCTTGGCGTGTCGTTCCGACTGTGCCTGAAAGCAAAAGGGCGAAAAGTTGTCTCTGGGTTATATATACCAAATTGATATTCGAAACTGCGGAAAGCGATGCCCTCGAGGGTTGTCGGACAGCGGGCGACCCTCGGTTACGAGTTTTCCCTCTCATTTTTTATCACCGTACCACTGACAAATCGTATTCGTATGGTTTTCGCATCTCACCAACTCTTCTCATTTTCCGCTCATTCTAGATCCTCGAGATTTATCCCAAGAAACAAACGTCGCATTGTTTTTGCATCAAGACTCTCATCTTCGTCAATTTATACGCTGCACATTTCGAAGCTCAAAGTTTCTCGTCGAAATGTTGCTTGGGGTAGATTTTTCGCCATATGACGAAACTTCATTGAAAGATTCATCACAGACCACTGAAGATCCTACGAAAAAAACGATCGATTGTTAATTAATGACATCCAGACAAGCAAGAAGAAGAAAAGTTTTTCCTGCGACGATTCACCTTCGGAATATTTTCTTTTCCTTAATAACGAAGATGAAAATAATTCGTATATTTCAATGTTGGTAGGTTAGTACACGTGCAGTACTCAAGACGTCCAATCGCCTAGTGTGTAATATTAGCATTCACACAGGATGCACGCTCTAACTACTATCGACGTTGGCTACAACTATAATCATCCGAGTGGTACGGGTTAAGTGTAATATTATTCAGCAGACAGCTTTGTATGGATATCGGGCCGTAGAGCACAGATGCTGCTGCTGTTGCTTTACCTCTGTCCGTCGGAGCAGTGTAACACACTCGGGCAATCACGACTTCTCTAGTGGGTGCCTAAGAACCCACCCTCAGCCCTGGACGACGATCAATCCCCAAGTCGTATATCCACACTCTGTTTTCTTCATCTCCTAGAGCTCTCTCATTTCGCTACCGCTGTTGCTAGGGTTGTCGGTTGGAAGGTACAAGGAAATAACAAGGAAACAGTTCGCATCACGTTATGAATCGTAATGACCGTGATTAGAGGTGGTTGGTAAAGTCTACGATACTTGCGGACGCTTTTGCACATGATGCTTGATGAATCATATGCTCGTACGACGAACCTTCTTGCACATTTTGGTAGGAAACATATTTTCGAACTTTTCTAAGAAAACCCCAAACTTTTCCATATATTTTTGTAGGCGATATTCTCAGCATCGAAAACCCAAACGATCAAATACTTTGCATACCGTAATGATTATTAATTTAGCTCGCTGGAAAGAGCGATGATTTTATCATGTTCGAAAGACCAAGTTCTGTACGTAAGAACGTAGGAAAGTAAAGGGGCAAGAAAACACGGGGGAACAATTTAGCGGTTGGTGCAGGTGCCGGAAATGGTCAATATAGCGGCAAAATGTAAATCATATTGCTGTTTTGCCGAGAGAGGAGGTCGAGAGGACCCAAGGAGAGCGGTAGAAGGGAAATGGTTCATCGGGTTTGAGGGCTACTTGTATTAAACACCAGAGCAGTCCCCTAACTCACTTGCGCTTTTGCCTCGCAAGACGGCCAGACCTCCTTCCATTTCTGGCTGGTTGCTATATTAGTTTCTACAGAGTTGATTGGATTTGTAGTGTACCAACGTTTTGGATCGAGTTGGTTCGATGGACTTTGATTGTTTGCCTTTGGCTGTGCGAGCTCGAGTCCTTAAGGTTTCGGTATATATTCGGTAGGATCTGGTGTTTCACGTTTGCGAATAACTTTGAAAAGAGAAGCTAAATTGTGTTGAAACGTCGAAACAATCTGGCGGTAAAACGCAAAGAACAATGACAATAAAGAATTGGAGCGTGTGTGTCAGCGCACGCTTTGCGCGCGGAGCTGCGACGATGGTAGTTGTGCGACAGGGGTTGAAGAAAAGGCGAATGAGAACGAGGACGGTGGCTTGAGTCAACGTGGGGAGTCCTCGGCAGGCAGAATGGGCACATAATACAATGAACAGGGAACAGCGAACGGAGGGCCGTTCTGAGCGATCGCACAGCGGTAGCTGATGAATTCTGACGTGCCCGATGAAGTGACCGTTCTATCTTTCTCTCTTCATCAGCATCCTTTCGCGCTCTCTGCAACTGGCCATAGTTAACCGCGTGTCCTTTCTCTCCCGCGTTGACTGCATTATCTAATGGAGCACCCCCGCTTACCTGCTGGCGTCTTTCCTCTCTTGCCTCCATGGATATCTGTCCTTGCTAAGCTGCCAGCATCGTTTCATCGGATTCTTCCATTCCTGCGTCTCCCTCGCACTCGCTTTCCCTCCTTTCCTCGTTGTCGATCACTCGCCCGCTCTTTTTTCCACTCACTGTCTTCCTCCATCTTAACAGCCTATCTGCGATCTGGCACGTCCACCGGCGACCCCTTCATCAGTTGGGATCTCTGATTTCATAACCGACCACGAATTCTTTTATCGGCCTCTTTATTCCTCCTTCTTTGGGTGGGACATGCTTCACTTCCTTCGTTACTTCTCGATGCTTGTCTGCCTCGTGTCATCGACTTTTGCCATGGGTAAAGCAGCTATGGGCTTGAAACAACACATGACCTAAGACCACACGGTCAAACTGACTTACTACAACATTCACTGGGAATTCTGTGGTAGCAGCTGCGGTCAAACCCGTCAACTTTACCAGACAAGGCTGTTGCTGTCGGCTTGTTGTGAATATGGTTCATTCCCTGAACTCGCTGATGCATCGACCACCCCGATGACAACCACTGCCACGCTATCCCAACTCAAATGAAAATTCTTAGGTGGGGATGGATCTACCTATAGCTTGCAACTTCCAACCTTTCAGTACATATATGTATACACCTTAACCTTATTTCCTGCGCGCGCGTCAGAGGAACAACTTATCGGCCAGTTACATTCACGGGATTCGGAGGTAAGACGGAGGCGGGCAGTCAAGTTCCTCACTCATTCGTTCTCTTTCTCTTTCCGTATATACAGCACTTATATACACAACGCTTCTATGCGATTACACGTTCATGATCATGCCGGTGTCGTTGCTCGTCACATTTGTATGGGTGGAGAGTGGTCGAGTGTAGCGGAACAAGCCAGAGAGAGCGAGAGAGAGAAAGCTGGAGAAAGACAGACATTGAGACGTTGACGTAGATCGACCGAAAGATTTCTTGCGGTTGAAAATATATTGACCCATTTGGCACACACCACAAGAAACCGGAGCGTCAATATTCCACTGTATGTTATCGAGATTCCTCTATCAGAAATCAGCCTTCCTGTCTTCTTTCATATTTCTTTGTTTATATCCCGCTATTCCGTCTGCGTCTCGGTATGGAAGTCTTGAGGCTCGTGATGGATTGGCAAGATATTTTGATTCTTTTTCGTTCAGACCCCGGATCGATATTTGATTCCTATGCCTATAAAAGTGATGACACTGCTCATCAGTGCTCCAGTTGCATTTGTTGCATTCCCATTCATTTTTGTTTTCTCAGGTGGAAATATATGAATGATTCTGCAAAACGCCAAAGAGTTCTCTCCCCATGTTGGCCGCGTGTTGTGCGCGCGAGGACAGCCAATTCTTTGTCGGCTCGCATGCTTATCCTTAGTATGCATCGTATGCAGTCGGTTGTTATAGCGAAGGAGTGGTTTGGCCGACGCGACCAATGGCGAGTGCTCCGGCTAATTCTAGGGTGCCGCAACCGCGCCATCTTTGCATCATAATGCTCTCTCTCCGAAGACTCTTCGAGCGGGGCCCCCCTTGCTTACCCCCGCATTTGCTGCTGGTATATGCCCAACTCCTGGCCATTGCTGCTGGCTTCGACTTCTACGCTCGGACCCGACCTCCTCCTTTCTCCGCGCGATCATTCCTGTTCGGCTATGGCCATCGCGCACTTGGATGTATTCTTATTTTCTTTCCCTCCCTCTCTGCCTTTCTCCGTCTTCCCCTTTCCGCTCTCCGGGTTTTACCTCAGTTGCCAATTTTTTTCTTTCCATCTCTTATTCTCTTTGGACTTTGTTTGCTTCGCTTCTCGTCCTCGCCCTCGCATAGTCCAGCTCACACGAGCAGATTGAGAGACTGTGGCGAACGAGAGTGCGGAGCAAAGAATGAAGAAGGTCGCGAATGGAGAGGGAAAGAAAGAGACAGCCCCGGGACAACCTGGAAGATTGTCTCGGATTCTCTTCTGGAAGCCAAAGGACTCGGAGACAGAAAGAGAGCGCGCCCGGCAGAGAGAAAGAGGCACGGAGGGAGCTGCAGACTTAAGCAACAGCAGCGGGAGGAGAAACAGCCTATGCGTGTGTATGTGTGAAGAGCAAAGAGGATGAGAGAGAAAGGGAGAGACGGACTGCTGCGCCAAGTGGGAAGACCATGGTGAGGGGCAAAGGCAGTGAAGGGGTTGTCTGCGCCTTGTCTGCCGGGAATCAATCACGTAACAGTGGTGCACAACTGCTGTTGGTTAGTCCAGCAGCACCACCACCACAACCGCCAGCACCTGGCGCACTCTTCAACTTGACGCCGAGCAACGGTGCAACACTCTCACGGGAGCGCTTCTCATTTTTGACTCATTCATCAACTAATTCGTAAATGTTTAATGAGCCTCTTGCTCAATAATCACTCTTCCTTCCCCTCATTCGCTATTCTCCTGTAACATGAGAAAAAAAAACAGCATTTAATTGTTTTCAAATAATTCCGTGCCTGAGAAAAATTATTTTTCTTGTCCCGTTTGTCTGTTTTTCTTTTTATTTTCATAACGTCGCTCAATATTCGTCTCGACATTTTCACAGCCAAGACCTTTGGCTCCCAACATTCATTTTGATTATCGTGGCAAAAATTCTTTATGTCAATCGAACTCTTCATCTCTCTTCTGCTCGTCGTCGTCCACGAAATCATCTCTGTGTGTGTGACGCACACTGCTGCCCGATGGGCATGCAACGAAACTACCAGCACAATACGCACTGCTCGTTGAATTCCTATATAGGCATCTATATAGTCGCACACATGCCCACTCGTAAATACACGTATACACAAAGATCGAGTACACGTAATATATAACCCTTACGATTATGTACTCGCACACGCATGTGGATGCTTGGGCTGGGAACGAGCGAGCTGTAACGTCTCGGGAGTGGAGAAATTCTCTTTCTCCTTCTGCCTTTCTCTCTCTCTCTCTCTCTCTCTCTCTCGTACGATTCAAAGACGCCCACGGCGACGTGGCACCTACGCCTCGCTACCGTCTCCTGTCAGACCGGGTAATCTCGTGCCGTACGTGAATGCCGCTACTGCGCTTCTGATCCTTCTCGTCGTCCATGCACGTTTCTCCCAAGAATACCATTAGATGCGCACGTACATAGACGTAAACATTCCTATACATTCGTGACTTGTAAACATATTTTTATCCATGAGAAATTTGAATTACCAACTCGCATTCATTTTTAAGTATGTTGCTTATTCGAGAAGGTGCAATATTTCTAAACCTTGAAAAAAAAGAATATTCCGAGTTGGGACTGGCAATTGGCACGTGCGAGAATTTGAACCTCGTCAAATTCAGGATTCCGATGAGTCCTCGACATTTTTTACGACTCGATTCATTCGTGTAACTCCTCGTCTCACTGAAAATAAAAATTTCTGACTTTTTTCACTGGGTTCCAATCAAGAGGTCGCGAAAACGCTTTTTAGACATTTTGACAAATTTTGCGATTATTTGACAATCATTTTGAAGCCATAATTGCAATAGTATCCTCGCGAAATTGTCTTCCGTATGCACTAAGGCCAAGGTAGCTCGTTTAATCGAGATTCGATGGAACAATCGAGCAAGCCTCTCTCTCTCACTCTCGCTCGCTGTCTGTCTCGTGCTTTCCTCATCACAGTATGAATCGTGGAGATCGAAGTGAGACTTAGCGGTGAAACGATCAGACAATGCGCCCCATGAAATAGCTCTGTGTGTGTCTTGTGTCCCGGCCATGGTGTATCCTGTTCATTGTTGCTGGAATTTGGATGCTGTGCAATGATCTGCTATTGCTGCTCGTTGCAGCTTCCTCATTGTCAATGGACGGACATACAGATGATATTATGTCGGCTGTACATTAGGAAACAAAAGGATTTGGGGTCTATAATCTTTCGAGAAGTTTGTTCCATTCATTAAGATGAAAACCCAATTCCACTGGCCTAATTGCATTAGCGAATGAAAAAAAAACGATAATCTGGCGTGAACTTCACTCGTTGATAGTTTCGACAATCCGAAGGAGAAAGTTTGTACCCTGAGCATGAAATATCCCATGCATACGATGAAATCGGAGCTACAGAACGTGGAATACATTTCGAGCCACCAATCTCAATTTTCCTACTGTGTACAGACCGACTTTACGATCCTCTGGGTAACTGAGGGATCGCTGGAAACGAGCTTGAATTACAGTGGTAAAAAGTCGAAAAAGAGGAAACAACGCTCACTCGGAGATCGTTATGCACCAAAGAGTCTGCACATTTCGTTGTTCCAATGCATTAAACTATGTCTATACGTTTTTTTGAGATTTTTCTGTAAACCTTCTTGTTTGAGCAACGAGACATTTTACGATGTCCAGCATCGAGCGAATCACGACCTACCGAGGAATTCAAACAACGCTTACTTATCCACTGATTTCTCGTCGTATTTACGTGAGAATCGTAGAATGCATTTCGTTGCCGAGAACTGAATCGTGGTAAACACGATTCCGTTTTTCCACGAGTGGCCTGGAACACGAGAAAGAATTTTTTCTACAGGTTCTGCTTGGGAGAACTGTTTCTTTTGCCCAGCGAATAGTTTCGTTCGAATTTCTATAGCAAGAGAAAAAAAACTATTTCGATCAAACAAAAAGCACCGTTTTCCGGGAAATTGGTTAATCATTCCGTGGCTTAGATTCTGAAGACATCGCAATATCAAAGGGAGCAAGAGAAAAATAGTCAGTGGGATAGTGTCGGAGGAAAGTGAGATGTGCGGTCAGCTCGAGTGGTCGAGCTCACCAAGTGGCATAAAAGCGCTTGCGGATGAGAGAGACTCGAACGGTAGCTCTCGCCACACGTCTTTGCGGGATGCTGGAACCCCCGCCACGATGACAGATCCCTGGAAAGATATCTCTCCCGCTTGCGGACCTTTCGCTGAAGGCGAGGAGCAGTCCGACAAAGTCTCGCGGGGACGTTTTCTCCCTTCGGTTTGCCTCTTTGCCGAGGGAAAGAGTGAGAGAGGGAAACTGGGCGCGAAACCCCCTGCGGTAGAATGATACGTGATGATAATTTCGCCGGACTCCCAACCCGGCATGGGGCTTGAACCACCTGGGGAAAGGTGTGACGGCTGGAGAATATCGTGTCGTCTTTTATTTGAATTGCATATTATTCACGATATTACGGGTCATTAGGAATACTTATTGAATGGATAAATGGTTATTCGTCGTCAAGTTTGTGAAACTCAAAATGATGCTCGAGAGAAATCGTTGTTGAGCATCAACCCAATTTTTTCATTCGACATGCGGTGATTTGCGATTTTTTCGAAGCTCCACCAACGCGAGCTTGATCCATTGAATTTCCAACAAGATTAATTGATTTTCAATGAATATTTATTTTCAGTATTGTACCAGAAACGTCTGAAGAAGGAACGCAGAGCGCGGAAACGTCTTCAGGAACAACTGGACCTTGAAACGAAAAGGCGATCGCAATTAGAAGATGCGTTGAAGGCAACGGGAGCTTCGTCCGAGCAGGTCCGAGCAATAGCTGGTAAGATTGAATTTTTATGGCAGCAGACGATTAAACGAGATTCTGGCAAAATGAATAATTAATTACTTTTCGACATTAAATACAAATTGTAATTAAACATTGCGTAATTAACGGATGGAAGTCTCCGATTTAATCTGTTCTTGAACGTTCGTAGTGTTTTTCAATTATCCTTGGTAAATACAAACAAATCTTGACTTACGAAACTTTTGCGATAGCCCAAAGAACATCCGGATGTCCAAAAGAGAGATATTGAGTTGCTCAGTTTCGCAGAACGGTCTATTCTCCAACGCGTAACATGTATGCATACAGACAACTCCAAAAATGTCTGGGATCTCTCTCTCGGTTCGTAGGAAACGTTGAGACTCTCGAACTTCGACGCAAAGACGGCCCGGGGCTACTCGGCGTGATCTTGGAATAAATTAATTAATTCGCTGAGGCAGAGCAAACACCCTGACACCCGGCAGAATATGATTCCTTACTTATCCGGTCCTTCCTCCGCCTTTATACCCCTGCACAGTTCACTCCATTCCCCTTTAACTCAAAACTCCCACTTTTCGTCGATCTTCGCCATAACTTCCCTCTCTTCATCGCGTCCTCGCCCCTCGTCATTTGACTGTTACTTCGTCATCACCACCTTCGTAACGATTCCACCTTCAAGATTTGCTCCGAGCTTGCAAGACTCTTGCAAGCTTCTTACTCTCTATCCTTCTCCCTACAAACCCTCACCCTACTCGACTCAGTAACGGGGTTGATTCACCCCCACCCTTCCGCCGTTCCTGTCACGAGCAAAACTCAAACACCAAACCCTTTAAGTGAAATCTCTTATTCCGATATAACGTTTTGCCTCCCTCTCTCTCTCTCTCTCTCTCTCTCTCTCTCTTCTGCTCCTCTCTCTCTTCCTCTTCCCTGATTTCTCTCTCCTTCTCTGTCGTTGTTCACTCTAAGCTCGATCTCCTTGCCATTTTCGCTGCTGATTAACCCTGTCAGGCCCAGAGGAATCGTGATATTAATTTCAAATCAAACGGAACGAGCCTCGCTGTTTCTCAAGGGGTGTGTTGACGCCAAGTTGCCTTGGATGGAAAATTCACTATCCCCATGAAATGCCGGAATGCTAAGCGTTTCTCTCTGCTAATTCTTTTTCGATGAGCTCCAAAGATTTCCTTTAATAATCGCCAAACGAATAACGTTGATATTTCTTGTTGAAATTTCAAAAGATCATCGCAGCCTGATAATTACACTTTTAACTTTTCCCTGTACACGGCACTATTGGAATTTGCACAGTTTTGAAAAATAGAGCTTTTCCCAATTTGTGACTGATTTTTGGATTCGTCTTCCCAGAGAACGTTAAAGCGGAAACGCGTACGAGCACGGAAGCGACGGACGAAAGTCCCGTTCACTCACAATCCCAGCAGTCGCAGCCACAACAGTCCCAGCAGCACCAACAGCAGCAACAACAATCGTCGCAACAACAATCATCGCAACAACAATCGTCGCAGCAATCGTCTCATCAACAACAGCAGGCACAGCAGTATCGTGAGTCGCAAGTACCACGTACGCCACAACAACCGTCGCCACCCGACGCCATAAAGCCCGGTTGGGGATACGGTCTCGATCTCATCGGTGGTCAGGCATCCGCGTTCTGGCAAAACTATCAAGGTAAGCAAGAGAATGAATCCCAAAAATGAATCAATTATTAAAATTCAAGTAAAATTAAGATTTATGGATAAAGAAACGTAACCCTTTGAATCACCAAACTTTTTTCGATCCGGAGGGAGGAAAAATCTATAAAGAACCAAAAAAAAACAATGAAGAATTCCCTCAGCTCTTATCGGTTATTTCGTTTAGTGAAAAAGGGGCGAAAAGGAATAAAAACGTGGAGAAATCCGGTGCACAAATTCATCGTAACTCGCTAATCGCATTTGCGTATCAGACTCCAGTCAATTTTTCTGACCTCCCGAGCGAATCGACTGATCCCCGAACGATTATCAAGAAAATCTCTTCTCTCTCGTATTAATGGCCCGTGCATAGTGTTACCTATCGTTGCCTGTTGTACATCAGAAAATCCCCATAAGTCTACATATTCCTGTATGGAGCTGTATACGAACGTTTTGTGAAACGGAGAGTTTAACGCCCCGTATGTAGTTGTTTGTACATGGGGCTTCGGGAAAGCAGACTGAAAATTTGGCGAATGTTGCTCAATCACGCCCCCGAGGAGAAAACTGTTGGCTGTGGTGTATGCTATCGCGAAAAATAAATAATTCGCAAGATTTCAAGGGAGAGCAATCACGTTGTGGGGCAATAACAACCCCGCATGGTTGAAGGCCAGGCCTGAGCAGGTTTTGTATGCTCGCAGAGGGTTCGATATGTAGTAGGTGGTTCAAGTCGCGCGGGGGTGTATGACGAGAAGATGCGAAATAGTGCTGGTTATTTGGGTTGATGCTCGCGAGGAAATTCGTATTTGAATAGATCCTCTCGTTTTTTTCTTCTTTTTCCTCTCCTTCCTTTCACTCTCGTTGTGTTTTCTCTGTCGCACCCGAGCAACCGGAGCGTCATGATGCAGAATCCATTTGCAATAAACAACGGAGATTTAGAGGAGGGTGAGTGGGGTGAGCGGTGGAGAAGACATGCAAGCAGGAATACACTATCTCTCGTCGATGTGTACAGCCACCAAGGTCCTGAGACGTATGCAAAGGGTACAGCGATGGCAGGCGGATGAAAATAGTTGGAGGGGGGGATTGGGAGGTAAAGTCGTCTGAGGTAGGTACTTATACGCCACCCGAGGGGACCTCGGGGCTCCTCTCTCACTCTGCATCTCTATCTCCCTCACATTTGCCCTCGCTCTCTGTCTTTTTTCGCCTGTTGGCATCGTTCGCTTCTGCTTTGCTGGTGTCTTCGGGAGTCATGCATTCTATACGAGCAGTGGCTCTCTGGAAGAGAAACGTGCGTGTGCAGCAGCGAAAAAAGGACGAAAGTGAAGGACGAGAGGAAAAAAGGAATTTCATAGGATCCGTGAAACACGATTCGAGCGAAATGATATCTTTTTAAAGTTTATCTGAAAGTTTAAACGGTCACCTAGATCCTTAGAGAGTTATGGATTATTCCGTGCGCTCAAAGTAACTTCAGGTGAATTCCGAGGGTTGAGAAACTGCAAGTGTGTGTTTTCAATAAATTCAATTCGCTCCTTGCACGTCCTTTTCGCCTTTACCTCTCTCTGGCCATTGTTTAGAAATTGAACGAAGGCAGATTTCCTCAGCAATTGGTATCCAGCTCGAAAAGGGACGACAGCAGTGCAAGTTTGATCGAATGAGAACCGTCGTCTCGTAATGCAGAGTTTATGCACATATCTCCCCGCCGCTCTTCTCGCAACGTAAGGAAGGAGCCGTAATTTCCCCGGCGGCCAACGCGAGCTCTCGCGTCTCCTCGGTGCGCGGCGTTACCTGCTGTCTTCTCTTCTCATCTCTTCATCTCTCTCTTTCTCTCTTTCTCCTCTTTCTTCCTCCTCACTCGCACTCGCTCTCACCCTAGGCTTGTTTCTCATCTCCTTCGCATATATATACCTTCATCGCGCTTCTCTCATCCTTTTCGTCTCTATCACTCTATCCTATACAGTGTCTACTGCAATTCCTTAACGCTCACAACAACCACTGGTATCAAGACACGCCGAGAAGCACTCCGGCACGCTTTAATATTCAAACTATATGCAATAATTTCTCAGCAAGCACATAACCTCTACCTCAAATCCAACATCGTCTTCTCTACCACTTTGTGTCCTCGTACATGCACAGAGGAAACACATGAATATATGAGATCTTTTCCACAAAGTGGAATGATTTTCGACTGCAGGTATCTAGGGAATGGTTCTTAAGGTGAAGGATCAGACGCTTTCTCGCCACTGTGCGAGCAGTGCGAGAGAGAAAGCTGCAATTTTCGAAATTGAACACTTTCGTCATTTTACCAATTAAAAAAAACGCCTGTCGTCGAATTCTTGCCATCGTCCTGCGTCAAACGATATCGAAGAATTTTTATTTTGAAATTTTCGACGTGAGGTTCAGTGATGACTGAATCTCGCGGGACAGTAGGGAATTGATGGCAAATATAAAAAATTAATGGCGAGTAACTAATTCATTGACTTGCCGTGAAGATCTAGCACAGAGAGAAATTTATATCAAAAATTACTATGCCACCATAGTTTCCTGGTGACATATCGTCCCTCTGAGAAATTTTAACAAAAACATAGTAATTTTTATTCAAATTCTATCGGAAATAACGGAAATTTTGAAATTTTTCGCTCGATTTCAGATAAAAAATTACTATGTTTTTTCTGAAATTTCTCAGAGGGACGATATGTCAACAGGAAACTATGGTGGCGTAGTAATTTTGATATAAATTCCTCACCGTGTGCGTTTCGATGCATTTTTTTTTTTTTTTTTAATTTAAAAATTGATTCGGGTGCGTGAATTGATCGATTATGCGTTTTTTCGGGCTGTTTATTTTTTGTGGTTAAAGATGCGTAGAGCCAAGTATGAATACGAAGTGACACTCACACGAGCGCGGTACATGTCCTTTACATTTTGCATGCAACTAAATGACGACGAGTGGAATCGCGCCTCACACTGAGGTGCTCTGGTGGACCAAAAACTCTCGTCTTTCTCCCCTGCGACCGCAATCACTCTAAATCGCCGGGCGGACCGTTTAATATTTGATGGGCGGAGCCTCCGAAAATTCTTTGGGAATTGAAATGATTGCGCGGCTTCGTGTTCTTCTTTTCTCGCCCAGCTTTTGCTCGTCGAGGTGTTGGGTGAGAATTGCTTTGTTGTGTGTCTGTGTGTGTGTGTTAATCTCTGGTCACGGTTCTTCGAAAATCTAAACATCGATGTCGCCGGAATTAGTCAGGCGAAGCGATGACTTTCGAACTTTTAATGCTTTTCAATTAAAAAACAAACAATTTACAAAAATCGAGAAATGTAAGAATTTCTCGTTGTCTCTGGAAAACTGGTTGGGTGGGAAATGTTTTATTTCAACGCGTTATTATTTTGCCATTTCCGTTTACAAATGCGGCTAATAATTACCGCGAGGCCTTTATAAACGATCGAGAGGGAAGCTTAACGCTTTATCAGGTTCGCCACTTGGATATTAGCTCGTATATTTATACGTACAAGTGTTTAGAAAAAAGCTGAGAAGATGAGAGCGTAGAATAGAGATCCAAGAATAGTTTTTTTCTTCGTAAGGCAGCAGGTTTATAACACGGCTGAAAAGACGCGCGTAATATAAACGAGACAGCAGCGCAAGCGACGCGTTTTTATTATCAACGCAAAAGACAATAACCTCGCAAGAGTGATAAAGCGTGAAACGCAATGTGCGTGTATACTGTATATAATCCGACAATATAAAAAGACCATGAGCAGAAAAAAAGGAGACGAGGAGGGAGAGGCAAAAGTGTCGGAGCATTGGATATTCGTCATGCACGTATAAGCTCCGATATGGAGCGCCTCTTGTGTCGTGTCTCGTAAGTTCTGCAGATGCATCGTTTTTACCGGCCAATCGAGAATCATCGTTGATAATTTTTTTATTTTTTTTTTTTATTTCGCGATGAAAAATCCTCTTGCGAGCGTAGGTTAAGGCCAGAGAAACATTTTCTTTTTTATTGTTTATTGAAGGTCGTTAAATGTCTATATATCGTCGTTTTTTTATCAAAACGGGTCCGTGCTGCCTGTAGGCTCGATAAATTCTCGACGATTTAAACGGTAATTGAATGTTACATTGCAGTTTCGTGCGTGCCCTCAACACGAAAGAAACGAGAATTAGAGAAAAAGGCAGTTGGTGGTTTTCCGGTGAAATAGAAAAAAAAAAAAAAAGTATCGCAAGGGAAAGAGCGAGCGAAATGTTAAGGGGATGTCGAGAGAGGCGAGGGCGGAGGGTGCTGCAACCGGAAATATTGGGGTTGTAGGGGGTGCACGATTTTGAGCTCCTTCCACTTATCCCCGTAGCGCAGAGCGTCACGATTACGAGGTGCGATTTCGTCGAGCAATTTTTTCGCCTATCCACCAAGCCTTCCTTCCTTTTGCCTCGTGTTCCGTTCCGCGCGTTCTTCTCATTCCTTTATTTTTATTTATTTTTATCTCGTTATACTTATAGACCCGGAGTCCTGCCACAAGACATGCACAATCACCGTCTGCTCCGAATCCGCAACAGCCCTTAACAAGCAAAACCGCGGGGGTGCTACTAACACACATATACGTGTCTTGCCGTGTGCGCACGAAATTCAGGGATTTACTGCTCGTTGGAAAAGAAAAGAAGGAAAGCGAATGAGATAGAAACGCACGCGGGGGAGTGAGACGCGAGATACCCGAAAACGTAATAATATCGCGGAGGCGCTACCTCCGGGATTATCATATAAAAACAAATGTTCCTCCGGGACAGAGAACAGAGAGTAAGCGGAGATATACGAGAGGCAAGATTTTTATTTTTTTTTCTTTCTATTCGAATTTCTACCGACGCGTCACGTCAAGGCTCTGAGACCTTATCTCGTTTCTCGTGAGGGACCAGGCCGTTCGTAGCGAAGGTGTGGGGGAGGCGGGGCAAGATTTTAAATAAAATTTAGGCAAAGCTTTTTCTTCGTCTCATATTCCTCGGGGCGAGAGAAAAGGGGCAACGATGGAAACAGAGAAAATGCGGGGAATCAAGTCTCAACCTTCCGCCAGAGCCCTTGCTCTTTTATTTACCAGACTCTGCGTCAAGGGATTTAAAATTAATCGTGAAAATTCCTTCTGGTGATATTTTGTGCTTGTTCATTATTATTGGGGTTAGTGATATTGATAATTATATTAATCATCGGTTCGATATCCAGGGGAGAGATCGAGACAAAGAATCTTGTCGAATTTTTTAAAATGGAAATGATGCTTTCGTAATTAACAACTAATTACGTGATCGAAGAGGTTTTCGAAATCGTTCTGATGGTGAAAAAAGGTCAAGGGAAGAAGCTTTTTCGAAATGTCTCACTCGATCCCTCAATGCGTCGCGATGAGACTGAACCTGAACTCGTTCCACCTCAAAAAATGTATTTAAATCTGTATCTCAATAAGTTCTGTATTGGAAAGTTAAATCCCAACCCTCTACGCTCTCGAGAGGATCACGTCGTGAAATTATTTTCATAAAATTTGATCCTCTCGTGAGTGATATCTCTCATGTATCGAGAGAAAAGACTGCCATAGCGATTCCCCATTTTTTTCATTGCTCCCTCTCAGTTATATTTGCAGATCACTCGTGCGCCACGTTTTTCTGTTTGCACTCCATTCCGTTCGATCTAACCTTAAGTTTTAAGTCGGGAGATCAGGCTCTCGTTATTTCGACTTACTTCACCTTTTCTTATGAAGAAAAAATGACACGGTGTACATTCTCACCCCCTGAATAACAAGTGACTTTTCTCTCGGATAAAACGATCCTGGGATGAGCAACGGAAAAAAACTCAGCGGGCTAAAGGTAACGGGGAGTTTATAAGCGACAGAAAAAGGACGAAAAATAAAAGCAGACAGAACGTGGGGCTGGCAAGAGATGAGACGACGAAAAGAAAGCAGATTTTTAGAGCCTTACGGAAATTTGAAATTATAAAGCGTCGAGAGCTCACGATCCAAAAGAAAAAACGACTTTATTTATCAACACGATGAATTCCACGTCGATTCGATTCGAGCAGGATCTTAATCTCTAAGAAAATCGCATGTGACTTGGAAGAATTTTATTTCCTCACATTTCAATTTATTTCTTCTCAACTATTCCATTTTTTCAATAAAAAATCTCATAGAATCATCGAAAGTTGCTTAACCTTTTGAAAATGATTAAAAAATTCTGTACCACCTGGAAAAATCGTTTGCCTGCTACATGTGGGCGCGATCGACATTCCACAGACGTGCAAATGTGGAGAGATTCATACCAGCGTTGATTCGACCCAGAAAATCCCGTACATGGAGACCGTAGAGCACAAAACGATGCAAAAGAGCAAAAGGCATTCTTCTTTCGCTTTTTATGTCTCCGTAGCTCAGCATACTCGCTCGCCCACTCTTCTTTTCGTCTTTGCTCTTCTCGATTCATACAATTTCACGGTTCGCTTGACGCACTCTCGAGAACCATATCAGCGTGTGAATAACGAAGCCGAAGAGAGGAAGAGAACGGTATAGAAAAATGCTGAGAGAAACGCGTGTGCTGTCGCTCGTGCCGCTCTCTGTTTTACATAAAGATCAGAGCATTAAAAACGCAAAGCTACACGAAATCAACCCTCTGAATTTAAAAATCGTCTCAGTTTCGTCTCACCCTTGCGAGCAGGCTCTTTAAGAAGTTGTGACTCGAGTCGAGCCCTTTGCATCTTTTTGTTTCAAGTGTAATTATCCCTCCCCTTTTACTCTCCACAGCAGAGCATGTAAGAGGCAAAATTGAGGAAAAAGTGGGAAATGCATTAATCCGATGATTACAGGATTATCATTTTTAACCTCCACAGTAGCAAATCATGCACGTTGTCTGCAAAATTTTCTATCGATAAAATTCAACTAAATTTTCACCGCCCAAAGAAAATGTACAAGTCGAGATATTTATTTATAAAAATCATCATTTTCAGTAGTTTCTCACAAGAGCTTGTGTTAAAAGTTCCAATTTTCAACATTAAATATTTCGTTTCCTAAGTGCTGAAGCCTCTTAAAACTTTGCATACACTTTTATGCAACATCGAAGAAGCTTTATCCAATTTTTCAAAAAAATCGATCGTAATTTTTTTTCGAAATTTTGTTTATTATATTAAAAATACAGATTATCTCGGACAATCTTGAATTT
Source organism: Hyposoter didymator (assembly GCA_037952995.1). NCBI lineage: Eukaryota > Metazoa > Arthropoda > Insecta > Hymenoptera > Ichneumonidae > Hyposoter > Hyposoter didymator. The sequence goes on from JBAJMU010000002.1 coordinate 8,754,234, forward strand.
AGCGTATGTTGTTTTTTTGTCAGTTTGTAACAACTTTTCCTAATGATTTTAGGCTCGAAGACCATTTTGTGTGTAAGAAAATCTGAAAATAAAAATTCAGATTCGACGGTCGTCATACGACGTCCCCTTATAAGTTTTTCATCAATTATAATTGCTGCATCGGAGCGAACTTGTGGCGTCGACATAACTTTCCTACCTGCAAATAAATCAATTAATGAGAAAAATTTATTTTAATTTCTCGGGATCCCTAATTCGTGATTATCAATGGATGAGTTTATCGCGAGAGTTTCGATATATCTTTTGGCTGTGTACACACGAGGCCAAGATCTAACGAGACTGGAGGATTTACGATAATGCAGAAACGCGTGTCTTACTTAAAAGATTCGTTTAACGAGATAATGCATGTCCGCTGCGATAAAACGCGTACACCTACGAGATATCGTACAGAGATCTTTTCGATTATGGAACGTCTTACAGGAGCGAAGAGGTTGCCAGGTGAAATATCCCTCGGGGGTGGGAGCGCGTGGAGGCAAGCGTACAATGCGATAGAGTTTGGTACAATGCGTCGTGAAGGTTGCGAGAACTATATCGTTATACGGACATAGTATCGATCGGAAATCGAATAAGAAGAGGGAGCAGAGGCGCCGGCAACACAATGCGTGCATTTTTACCGCAACAGGCAGCGCGAGAAGTTTTCTTTCCGTATCGTACGTGAACTACGGTAATAAGAACCAGAAGAAACCTTCGCGCGCGATAAACGCGAAAAAGTCTCTCCAACTTCGTGTGTATTTTGTATATAGATACACGGGAAGTTTATATATTTACACGTAAACGTGTATTTCATGGAGCCGATATCGAGAGGACGCATATTCGATCTTTAAGGATAAAGGATACGCCTCTTCGATCCTAATGATTCGATATGTATTCACTTATACAGGCAGGCAAAGGCAGAAGCTGCAGAAGCAGGTCCGGTTCTTTTGCTTCGTCTCTCTCTTTCTCTCAAACTTTTCGTTTTTTTCTTCCATTTCTTTTTTCTGCGTATTTCTTGTCCTCCTTCGAGGCAAGCCAGTCCCCTTAACCCTGCTGTTATGGTCATGGCATTGTGTCGGAGTTAATTACGTGGGGATAAACGCAGAGTCATAGCGCGTGGAGGAACCAAGGCCCACGATGCATTGCTGCCACCAAGGGCCTCTGCTGTTCTCTGGAGCTTTGGGAACGAGCGTACCAAATAAATGAATGAAGAATGAAACAAATGTGTAAGAAAAAAACGGGTGAGAGAAATAGGACTAGAGAAAAGTCAGGCTGATTAAGGCCGAGACTGTGGATGATCGCGGTCGAGACTCGAATCAGAGAGAAAGAACGTTCGCTCGCAAAGACGAAACTTCAACAATGCTACCTCCGTTTAGGCTCCAAACGGTCTCCGTTGAGACTCTCTTGACCATTTTTTCTTATTGCTCCTCACGATTTGTCAAGGTTTGCAAAACAGTAGCAAAATGTTTGATCGCTTTGAAGTTTCGTCTCTTCCCTCTGGCGATTCACCACCTTGGAACTCACGATTTTTTTCTCTGGGCTGTTAATTCTGTTCGTTTCCTTTTGAATAGCACCGTGACTGCGATCACGAAATTGAAAAGTAAAAATCGACACTCCAATTCTTCAGAGTACGGAGCTTGATCGAGAGATTCGAGTTCTTGATCGTTTTTATTATTTCAACAATAATTAACGCCATTACGATGGCTTCGTGATATTGTGAACGGGAAACTCTTAATCCTATCGTTTCAATGATCGTGACTCTCATGACTTACACGTCGTTGTACGAGCGAACAATTAAAACCGCGCTCTGTTGGATTTAGGGGTCGAACTGGGCCAGAAAGTGTTTCCGCATCTTGTATCTCGAAATATCTCTTCCTCTTGTTCGTCCATCAATTTTCTTTGTTCCCTGATTTTCTAGCTCGGGGGTTTATGGTGAAACAATTTTCATTCCCTCTCTCTCTTTCTTTCTTTGTCCTCCTGTTGTCCCTTGGCGGCAAAGAGAGACGCGTCGACAACGAAAACGACGTTGACACGCCTTCGTGTGTTCTAAATCCTCCGGTATCTTGAAGCAGTTAAATTGTCATTTGGATATCAAAGGGAGGAAAATACCGCGAGCCCGAGGATAAGGGCGCGTTGGGTAATTTGGCTCAGTGAAACGCAAACATTGGGACTAAGCGTTTCGCGCTCCCTTGCTCATGTATCCACGTGCGTATATTATAAATGTATATAGAGAATTCTGTGCCGATTCCGGAAAACCTTGACTCGTAATCCCTTGCGCACAATCTTCTGATCGAAAATTTGCATAAGAAAATGGTAATCGAGGAAAAATAATTGGCAACGGTATCCAGCAAGAAATTTTTAAAAACTGCTCGACACACTTTCGATAAAGAGAATTTTGATTTTGCATGGAATGGCCCGTGGATCACATTCATGGATTCGACGATCTTGGCGAGTTACAGTTTAGGAGTATTGTGTTATATGTTCTATATGCTACAAGCTGTAGTGACGAAACGCTAGGCGTGATTCACACCCCCGGTGCCGCGAGAAACAGCCCTCAGCTATTGTTGCTCAAAGCATAATGGAATCTCGGCCCCGACGTTCTACAGTCCCAACAGAGCGTTTCCCACTATATATACCAATTTCGCCAAGAGAAATAACATTGTATATAACGCATATATAAGCGATATGCTATGGCACAAACCGTTTCTCCTCGCTGCCAGTTTAACCAGCCGAGGTTTAATGGCTTCTCAATTGGATTTTACCATTGCACGCGCGAAGCAGAGACTTGTCTCCATCTATTTGTCCATCCTTCTCGTTCCCTCGGAGCTTCCTGAATCTCGCGATCTTTCAGCTGTTTTTTAAATCGTGGTCCACGGTGGCGACTGTTTCGGAGATTGGAATTTGTTAATAAAAAATGCTTGTCATCACAAAGTCTAGGATGATGAAATGGAATTTGGCACCTGCTCCAAGTTTCGTCTCGCAGTTGGAAAACTGCTGTCATTTTTATCATTCCTTTCACACAGCCTTTCGATATATACGAAGGTGCTATGTCGGTTATTCGAATAAGAGGCTTGTCCACTCAGGTACAGTGATAAGGAAAATAATGATAATAATGAGAGTAACGAGCATTGGAATGCTTGGAATTGGTTGAGCGCGAGGGCCAACCAAGTATAATAATGCAGTGTTTTGTGGAGGAAACGAGCTGGGGTTGGAGGAAAGGCGCGTTGGTTTTGCGTTCACCGGTTAATTCGACGTATTATCATTAAAGGGACATTTTCCAGTTTTCACCCTAATCCTTGCGGAATTCAGTGAGCAAACCTGCGGCTCCGTTGTGCGGCGCCGTTGGCCCGTTCACGCCTGCCTTACCCCGTTATCCCGTTTAGTTTGCCCGCGTTTCACGTTCGTTCACTGGTCGCCCGCATCCCTTTCAAAACCCCCGTACTCGCATTTACCGCGAGCTGCACGAAAACCACCCCTTAAAGGGTGAGCCTCGGCTTGCTTTTCCACTAATTACTCCGCTGTTTCATCTCATCCTTTTCTCTTTTTTCTTCTTTTTCTCTCTTTCTTCTGTTTTCACACCCCGACGAATCAAGTCCGAGTAAGCTGCCCGCGTGATTTCTGTCCCTTTCTCACCTCGCAATCCCCCAGTCCCTTCTCCATTTTTTCCATCCCCCCAACTTTGTATTTTGCAGGTAAATAAGTCTCTGTGTACGACGTTATGTTTGAGGGCAATCTTTTAATTCCCTCGTTATTGTCCCGTCGAGAAAAAAACGATCTCGATTTAATTGAGTGCTCGCAAAAAATTAAAATTCTTTTTCCTCGTTGTCCCCTTATTCGCCTTTCTCAATTATAATTTTCCAACGGAGCATTTTTAGTTCATATACAAATAAGTTAAGTTAGACGTTTATCGATTTGACGCGACACTGCGAAATGAGGAGAGAACGATCACACATCAGTATCGATCTTCTTGATATTTCGAATTCATTAAAATTCAAATTTGTGGCATTAGCTTTTTGAGGAAATATGTTTTTTTAACTGTATTCCATGAAAATTCACGTGAAACGATACTAAAATCAATTCTTTCTCTCTTCTGTCGCAGAATCGCTGGTCCAGGAGCTGGAACAAGAAAGAAAATCGCGGCAGCACCAGGCAACCGAAAGGGAACAGGTCAAGTCTCCTCTTCAAGGTTCGTTACTTAGAAATTAATTGGCAAACCATTTTTACGTATCCCGAACAATAATCACGATAAAAAAAAATTATTTCTACTGCCCTGGATGTTCATTACGATTGGAGAGAAAAAAAATAATCGTTCGAAAGAAAACGTGGTGGGTTTTCAAAATTAATTCATCGAAAGTCGATGCTACAGTTAAGTTTTGATTCGGAGCACTTCATAGCGAAATGATCGAGCATTAAAGTACAGAATAATTGTTTGTGGAGTACATGAAATTTGGCCTTTTTCACTTGGCCAAACACTCTAAGAAAACGGAGCGCGAAACTTTGAGGAATTTCTTATTCTCGTGTATTTTAATTAGAAGTTTGCTCGAATTCGTAAATCAACGATGTTCTCTTTATAGCGGCGTGGCTCCGGCGTTAAAATTGACTTTCTTGCAAGCAGTTGTGTGTATCGCTCGAAGACGCGAGATCCTTGGCGACATACTTGGCGAAAGCTACCCCAAATTCGAAACTTGCGGTTGCAAATGCCAGAACTTGCTCCCGGGCATCAAAACTTTAGCCTCAGGGACAAAGGGCCGAGGCTGAAGAACAAAAACTATCGGGATCACAGAAGAACCGCCATCAGGCATGACTATGCGAGCCTCAAAATGATCGTTTTCTTATTCGGCGTCTTTGGTCTCTTTATGCGAAAGCACCACCACGACGTAGCGAAAATTTCTTATGCCTCGATCAACTCTCGATTTAATCTCGTTTTTTGTCTTTTTCATCGCTCGATTAAACTCTCCGCGATAATTTAACTGCAAACTAAAAAATCCCTCGAATCGTCATATTGACTGCGCAGTATTTTCAAATGGAAAATTCTCCCCATTTTTCATTAACGAATCAACGAGAAATTACTCGGGTTCAAAGATCAAATTCCGATCTAATTTCGATCCGACAACAAAAAAATAACCACACCCAAATAGTTTTTGGAGTGTAACGATGTAGATCGCGCGCACTGCATCGCTTCATTACGTTTTTTTCTTTTCTCGAGTCCATCCAAGAGATAATCGATAGAATCTTCGATTCCAAATCGTAGGTTCATTCACATCTATGAACGCAAGTGTTCGGAGATCCAAACAAGGGAGCGAGCGAGATTGATTTACTTTTGGATCAAATTGAGTCGTCACTTTTTTTTCTTGCTGCGTCAATGAATAAAAAAAAAAAAATTGGTAATTAAAAAACTGAAATTCAATTATCCCATGGCTGAGAAGAGGAGGGCTCCGAGCGAGGCGGGTTCGTCAGTGTCAAAGAAGGTTCAAGATCGTAGTGCATGGAGGAAAAAAAAAGGGAGAGAAAAAAATTGGAATACGAAGCGTTCTTCTGTGAGCAAACGAAAACTCGCACTAACCCGAGATGCACTATTGATGCATCATTTTCCAATCATAAACGACAGTCCGATAAAAAGTCAAGTGGCGGCTCCGTCTCAAAGGGCCACGCGCGGTAGCCCAGGCAAATAAGGGCCAAGATGACTCGACTCCTCGGTCCCATTCAATCGAATGCTATTGCTCACTCGCTCGTATAACATAACCGAATATAAATCCGACCTTTCTCTTCCAGAGTATTCGAAATCGATTCTCCATGAATCATTATCATCATCGACTTTTGCAAACGTCCCATTATTCATTGGATTTGTTTTTTTTTTGATAATTCGGGAATTGCAAAGATTACTTTTCGAGATTTGTCAATAAAAATTTACGAGGTCCAGAAACTTTTTTCAGAAGCAACAGTCAATTCTCTCTTTTTCCAAATTCACGTCTCGGTTTTGTCGTTCATGACATTCCAAGTTGCTTGCTTCGTTATTACGAATTTTTACGAGCCATTTCCATGACTCGACCTTGTCAACCTTGTCGACCTTGTCGACCTCACCTGAGGCTGCACACGTGTTTAAATAAAAAAATCAGAACGATTAGCGTTGATTTAATGCGATTAACGAAAAGGATTTGAAGGAAAATGAAAAAATTTCACGTCAATTATTAAAATTTGCTTTATCTGTATGTGTTTTTTGTTTATTTCAATTGTTGCAGATTCCCGAACGGGATACTACAAGAATTCCGTGTTATTTACAAGTGCGACCTAGAGAAAAGTTGACGAGGATTCGCGATCGGAAGGAGGAGAGCCGGACAGTGAAAGATCGTCAGGTACAAGAACGCCTGCGGAGACGTCATCGGAAATGGAAAGTGGGTCAAAGGTTCACGGGGTCGTCAGTGGAGACAGATGAATTCGCGTAAATCTCTCAAATTTCAAAGACTCGTCGAAATAAATGATAAAAAAAAACAAACAATAGACAAAAGTATCGCGCCGTGCGATGGAAGGGTTCGCGAATGAGAAACGTACCAGAAATTCTCGTCTGCACGTATGTAAATTTTATTACTATCCCACTCAAGAGGAAACACGAAAAAAAAACCTTCGCAAAGCGAAACGATGAAAAAAAAAGAAAATAAAAATCCATACTAGTGATACACGAAATCGTAAAATGTACAGAACCAATAATGAGTGAGTAACAATATAAGGGAATTAAAAAAAAAACATTCGAGTTAACGTATCAATAGTTGAGTGAATAACGATCCAATAAAAATTGAAAAATTGAATCAATCGCGTCGAATCCTCCACCTCCGAAAGTAACAGCGAAGCTTAAAAAAAGCGTTGATTACGAAACGAGGGATCGGGAAAAATCTATATATATATAAAAAAAAACAAATATAAACTTAATTCATAAATATATGTCTTTGTATAAATAAAAATAATAAAAAGACATATCAAAATAACTGCGATGAGAAATCTCGTCGCGAGTTCGGGATAGAGAAAATTTCGCGATCGTTTCGTCTCTCGTTCGACTATAAAGAACGTCGGACCAAGAAAACAAAAAAGTAATGAAAGAAAAAACGATCTGCGCGAGGCTAGTCCATCTCGTATCATCCACGCGACAAAAAAACAAACAAAAATCATTTCACCCGAGATTTTTGAATACGTGAGAAAATAAATTTAAGGTAGTGATACGAGAAATGAGAAAAAAACGTTTCCGAAAGAAGCGGAAGAGTGATAGAAAATTAAGATGAAAAAAAAACAAAATGTAAGAGAAGAAAAGGAAAAAGTCGGACAATTAGAAAGAAAAAAATGAGGAAAAAAGAGAGATATAATTTATGAAGACTGCTTGCGAGTGCGTGCCGTGAATGGATGCGTTCCTATAGACATTTAATGAATAGTTAATAATATCCTAATATCGATCGCGATAAGTAGTTAATTGATAAGGAAGCGCGTTCACAATTATAACGGCTAAATAAAACGACGGAGAGAGCGAGAGAGGGAAAGAGTGACGTGTGCCATTCGCGCTCGTTCGATCGCGAGACAAAAATCTAAATAAAAAATGACGATTGTCAAAAATGACAAAGTTTTGTATATGATAAGAAAGTAATCCGTGATATCAATGGTTTTTCGTCATTACACGCGTTCGAGCGTTTGCTCGCGGCGAACGTCCGAAATAATGAATATAAAAACGTTAAAATATAATAATAATAGTGAAGCTCGAGCCACGTGTTGACGTTCCGGCCCCAGAAAACCAAGAAACGATTCTCTTTTTTCGAAGCCATCAGATCAACCCCTGAGGGAGAACCAACGAGTGAAAAGTTTTCGAGTCTTTCACTGCGAACCACACAACCAAATCCAAAATCATATTTTCACCTCGTACGATTGGTTGTCATTGAAAAATTTGTTTGTGCAAAAACAGAAAGAGCACTTTAAGCAATTTTGTTCAATCAGAGACTCGTCAAAACGTCCATAGAAACGAAACATTCCAGTTGCACTATAAAGGCGATGCAGCTGTTGCACGCGATTTAATGAGCAATTTTCAATTTATTGTTAAATAGTTCGACAGATACTCCTTCGGTCATAGTGTCGCAGGAATTCGTAATTAGTGAGCCACGAGAGCTTGTTCATAAAAAAAAAAAAATCTCAATCGGCAACCGAGGGAAAAAAAACAGTGAAAAAATGTTTAAATACCGAACAACACTTGCGAGCAAAATCGTGAAAAGTCTCGAAGGATCAAGCGAGAAAAAAGAGACTCTCAGAGAATAAATTCGAGAAGACCGTGGCTCGGGCACTCTGTATCATACGTAGAACTGACGAAAAGCAAAAAAGAAAAATAAAACAAACTAAAACGAAAAAAAGCGATGAGAAAAAGCAAACATAAAACCCAGTAGCCTCTTGACTCTAACACCTCTATTTATATAAATAAACTAAGCTATAACCCGAAAGAAATAACTAAATTTTAATCCATAACGCGTGTGTGTGGGCGTGCGTGGGTCACAGTGCTCGTGTGTTTGTATCGGACGTGAAATAGTGGGAAACGTAGTTCTGGTGTGCGTGGAAATATCCTTCCTCGTGGGAGTGTCTTTATTCTTTTTATTACAATGTGTTTTATTTTTTTTTAATTTTTTTTTCTTTTTTTTTATGCCAAATAAAATCGCGTTCGTGGGAAAATTGGAATTTTCCTATTTCCATATACACGTACATGTATATATATATAAAATATCTTGGTCGTATTATAGGACGGCTTATACGGGAGAATTACGGTGAAGAATTCTCGCGAGGAAACATATTTCATCGGTCACGCGAGAGACGTATTTAAGATCCATGTACAAAGCCTTTTCAACAAGACGAAGATATGAAGAAGAATATTAAGGAAAAATGAAAAAAAAAATAAAAATAAATAAATAAAAAACAGCCCAACCGTAAAAGAGGTTCTTGTGTTGTAAAGTTCACATAATCGTAGTGTCTAGGTAGAAGGTTAAGACTATTACAACCACATCAGCAACGGAAACAACAAAAAATAAATCATTGAAAAAACTCTCACACGCATATACACACGGCCCCACATACAGGCTCCTGATGAATCGGTCACAAACCCAAACACACACACACACACGCAGAAACACTAGGAATAAAAAAGTTAAATAATGACAAATTCGCTGAAGTGGACGAATTTGTATTTAACGTTCTCGCCGATCGACACACCGGAGGAATTTAAAATCCTACACGTCGTATATGTCTATGCATTTTTTTTACTCGTAAAAAAATGATTTATATATACGCCTATGTGAGGACACTTAAAAGGCATGCATTTTCATGCAAATACGTATACGTCGTGTGCTTGAGTGTGTGTGTGTGAGTTTATGCCTGTGCGTGTGGATTTGTGCAAATGCGTGCAAATGTATATATATATACATACAAATATGTGCACGAGTGTGTTCATGACATGGACGTCAGTCAGCTCTCGTATGGGAGAAAAAAAATACCATTAAATCTCTCGTCGGTTAAAATCGCATGAGAACAAACAAATATCGAAGCGAAAAACAAGTGTGTCTATAGTTGCCTCGTTAAGGCCCCACCCGCACGCCACACCGGACTCATACAATCTAAATATCGAGGCAAGAAGTGTATTCATGTAATTCAGCATTACTACGTATGAAATAAATAGTTGTTATTGTAAGAAGCGTAAATTTTGATTCATTCATTTTCTTAGCCCCTGATGACATGCTATTATTCTTCGTCGTGAGCCTTCGGGCCTTTGGCTTCGATGTACAGGATCGAATACATTTTTTGGACATGGCCGGAATCGCTGAAATGGATCGTCGGTCATTTTTTTCGATGGTTAACGTTCTTGATCCGTGGACAAAGAAAATATGTCAAAGTTTTCAGCTTCATTGCTCGATATTCACGAAAATTAAATCGCTATTTTCAACTTTACGCGTTCTGAATTTTTTTCTGATTTTTGTTTTTTTTTTTCGAACTTTGCGGTTGAAATGAACTTTTTGACGGTGATGGTAGAAACTCGGAGAAAAAAAGGATGGTCAAGAACTCACTGCTGTGGGAGTCTATGCAACACTCTTATCAATTTGCCGGAACGTGTATAATGTAACGATTCCAGGCACGCGAGGTCGTCGCCATTGGTTGCTCTTGCGCTTAGCTCCGCCCTTTAGACATGAATATATTTTAATAAATAACCTTAATCCACACGTATGACCGAGACGTGGGCGTAGACTGAAAGAAACAACATACGTATCGTCAAGACAAGAGCAACTGCGGAGGATTTCAATGGCAGGTCGTCGAGTCGGTGAATTCGTTCATGGGCTCGCGAGACCACATGGATTTTTATTATTCATTTCATTATTTAATTCCATAATTAAAACAATGAATCGGTGAGTTTTCTAATGGAAAATTGCAGGAACGTCAGTTGCTGCCTTTTTTCCACGAGATTTTTAGCCTTTTTCCTGCTCGACTGGCTCGTAACAAGATTTGTTTAAAAAATATTCTCTGGCGTTAAAAAAAGGTGAAACGCTCGGAAACAGGACTCGCGATCGTGATGGAAAAAATTCAAATTCTTTGAGTTTTTTTTATAAATGAGTTTTTTGAAAAAAGGGAAAAAAAACTTAATCGACATTGCTTGTTTGATTGAGGGTGGTACCACGTTACGAATCGTATACGAATTGACGAATAATCGATGAATCGAGGGCTCGGAGGGTTGTATTTAAATCTCGAATTCGGGATGCGGTTTAAAAATGTATTTTCATGTGGATAGAGAAGAGAAGGAAGGAGGAAGGGTATGAACCGATGCTGTCAAAATTCGTTGAGCTAAAACGATCGGCCGGGACTTGGGGCTGATTTTTTTCGCGAGAAATTGTGTTCGGGGGGTTGGTATAGGTCTGTAAAAATGCAAAACGCGTTTGAGCGTCGCCCTGTCAGCGTATATACATCTGTGCGTAAGATGAGAAAGAATGAAGAAGAAAGAAGAGCGAGAGAGAAAAGTTGGAGGAAAAGCCGAAGAAAAAAATGAACGTTTGGATGCAAATGAAGGGCTTGACTCGGCGGCCTCGTGCGGCGATGTAAAGCTTGACTTTTCTCTCTCCTTTTCTCCTCGTTTTTATCCCCTACCCAGACACCACTCTTCTCTCTTTACCGCGAAAAAAGTCGACGCCCTCTCGCGGTTACGCGTACAGATCTCTTATTCCGCGGAGCTTTCCGGCCCCTCTCTTTCTTCCTTCCTCTTAAAAAATTTCTTTCCCATTTCAACGGGCATTCGCCTCGAATAATAAAGATAACAGAATCGCTCTCGTCTCCCACTTTTTTATTCGTCGGACATATTGCCATGACAATCATTTCCTTATTTGCATAATTATCGAATAAAACGGTTACATAGTGGCGGTGAGGGGGATGAAACGAATTTGGAGAGTAGGAGAGGAAGAAAGAATGAGAGCCTCGGGCTTTCCGTCCTCCCTATTCAGATATATAGATCCACAAACCTTAAAACCAAGTGTACGACTAATTTCATGCTCCTACTTTTTTCTAATATACACTCTGGCCCCTTATGCTCGTTTATTTTTTATTTTTTTAACGTCTTCAAGAGGGTAGTTTTGGATTCTTTCTCACACTCGTTCTCTTACGCCCTTTTATTTTATTTTTCTCTTTTTCTGCCTTCATATTGCCATTTTTCCCTCTGCTTATTCGTATAGCCGCTCGCCGTTCGTTGTGTATGTGGGAGAGTGTGTCTTTCTGTCGGTGATTAGCCCAGGATCATATAATTTGGACCAGGGCTGCGATACTATACGATATTACTTTTAATTAGAATTGTAATGCCTGCGAGGTTTATGAGCCGTTCGCTCCCCCGAGTTAGCTCAATGTGTGAGGAATCTTTTTCTATTTGCTGTTGCACGCCTTTATCCATGGGAGATTCAATTAAATCGATTTTTCTTCGAGCCTAATGCCTTGTGATTTTCATATTCTCATTACCGTCCTAAAGATCCGTGTAGGCTCTTTAAAAATTGCCATTTGTAACGATTAAAGAAAAAAAAGGACGTCATTTATTTTTAGCAATTAATAATTTTTATTTTTTTTAAAACGCGAATAAAACGCGATTTTTGTTGCGATTCAATATAATTCATTGCTCAATGAATAATTCGTTTCCAATTATTCATAAATATGTTTTTAACAAACCTATTTTTTTTTGCAAGCATAGGAAAAAACGTTTTTTTTTGTTGAAAACACGTGAGTACGTAAAACCGACATACATGCGCAACGATTAATTTTTTCTTCTCACCGCAAACATACCCGTCCATTACTATCGAGAGAGCGCATGGTCGTTTTTTTTTAATTGGATAAACCATTAGCTCTGCTTACTTTAGAGCTGCATGATGGGAACCATTTGAATCATTATTATATTTATGTACGAGAGAATTGAGCTACGGTGATTCTTCGTGTCGATGTGGGATAAAGGATTAAAAATTAGTAATCAAAGGGGAGAGGGGATGGAGGGAAGCACAAAATATTTCACGGTAGACTGATAATAGAATAAAATAACAGAGTACAGTAACAATGTACAGTGGTTTTTTATATTTAATAGGAAGAAAAAATGGTGGGTACTGAGGATTATTAACGAACGGAATATAACAATCATGTGCTCTTGATTTTTGCATTTTATTTTATTACATACGTGTTCTCGGTGCAATAAAGATCGAGGGAATACGTGGGTGGTCATGATAAGCATGTTTCGGTGTATGCCTCAACAGATTCTGTTTGCACTAGTTGGAAGTTGGTCTAAAAGTGCCGGCAGCAATGAATGGGGTGGCTGTTGTTGTTGAGTTGTTTACACCGAGAATTTGCCTTCGATATAATTCACTAAATATATTCACGTGTATGTATGTATATGTGTGGTGGATGAGATCACAAAGCCGCGATATTGTGACAGCTGTGGCTTCTCGCACGTTGATTATAACGGAAATTCACCAAGGGACAAGCACACACCGATAACTCTGTATCTCATAATGGGAATAAATTGCAGAAGCCACAAAGTTTCAATGCAAAATACTTCGGAGAACTACTTTTTCGATAATCTTCGTTATGGAGGTTCCCATCATCCCAGCCGCCATTTTTATTACGTTGAAAAACGATCCTCATGCCCTTCGTTCTGTAGACAGTGTTTTATCGAATTTCTTTTTTGAGAATTTAAAATTATTATCATTTTCGAATGGAAAGTCCCGTGACGATATTTATTTATTTTTATCGCTCGAAGATTTTTCTTGTCCTTCTAATATTCACATCCATCCCTGTGAATATTCTCGAGAAGATGGGACGCGCGGCAAGAGTATGGACGATTCTCAGGATCGGCGAATGCAATTACACGACGTCATTGAAAAGTTAATTGATGCAAATGAGTTTCCAATACTGGAGGGCAAAAGCGAGAAGAGTCGATCTGAGATTCTCTGGCTTGATGCCACGCCACATGTATCGCGTCTCTGTGAAATAGAGGGAGAGAGATGAAAAGAGCAGACAAAGTTGTCCACGTCGCAAAATTTTTCCCACAGGAGCCCGCGTGACGTTCCTTCTCCCTCTGCTTCTCGTTCCTTATTCGTTGCCACAATATATTCTTCTTCTTTTTCTATCCCACAGGACGAAAGTTTCTCTTGTTCTTTACCGTCGATTTATTTTGTTGTGGTCTCTCGTCCGTTCGTCAAGATGTCACCGTAATGAGTACAGTTGGGGCGGGGGTTGCTCCAACCCCTCGACACTGCAGCATTGACTGAAGAGCCAGAGAGAAAATACTCTCGTTGCGGGGCAAAACAACAGACGATTATGCTAAACGATTTTCCAAACTCAGCGAGTTCGAAAAAGCTCACCAACTCTTTCTCTCTCTCTCTCTCTCGTTTTCTCCCTCTCGGGCCATTGCGGAACATTTAACCCTCGACGAACAACTTTTACGTCTCAGCGAACAGAAGAGAATTTTTTTTTTCCATTGGATAAATTTGCATAGAAGAACATCATGATTCGATTCCGTATAATGAATGACCAAAAAATCTGTGACCTCATTGCTCCACAAACCAAAAATCCCATTAACGAATCACTTTTTTTTCTTCAAATAATCTTCATCATCATTCAATCAATCATTTTTTTTATCCTTTCGTTGTCATTTTTCACTTTGTAAATGATGATGATCGCTTCGAAACAATCGTTAACTTTTGGGCACTTCTCGTCGTCAAATAATTGTTGCACCTAATGAAATAAAAATAAAACTGCGAAGCACCATGGGGCGACGTTCCTCAGGTGGCTCAAAGGCTGCCCAACTATTTGTTATTGAACGGTAATTAGGTGCAAGGTGGTAGAAGACATGCATGTCCTCGAATACGTTACTCACTTGTCACAAGTTCGGACACGAAAATTACCGACCTTGGTTAATTGTTTTGAGATCATAAACTTTTTGTATAATGAGCAGCGAATATTGAATCTACACTTTTCGACCAGGAAGCTTCGTTATCGAAAATAAATTCTAATCATGAACCAACATTTTCACAATTTTATTGCGAATAGTTGGGTCACAATAATTACTCAATTTCTGTACATTTTAATTAGCAAGATACCGTGATTGGAGAAAATTATTGGCCAGAGAAACGTTTCTCATTGTTCGAAATGCACGAAAGTTCAAAGACCAAGTGATTGGAAGAACTTTTGACAGAAAGATGTGTCGACTTTGTTGTCGCAGAGACCAGATCGTGTCTCCTCGTCGCCCTCAGTTTGTAAACGACGAAGAAGGCTCTCGGGGGATGAGACTTGGACGATTTCCTCGTGCCGTGGCATGAAACCGGTAATCAAAGTGTCCAACCGAACGAGATGAATCGCGCGTATGCAAGACGCGTCTCTATATTCTCGTCACAGTGCTCGCACACATATAGACACGCACAGTCACAACGACCATCACTCCTCGGCCATGCGCGATCTTTACTACCTTTTGGCCCTCGATCTTGCCTTTTTCCATCTCTCTCTCTTTTTCTATACATATAGATATTCTTTCCCGACCACTACGTAACGCATATAATAAGAAGATTGTGTGAGAGAAAAGACCGAGAGCGAAGAAGAGAATAGGCAGCAGGATCATCAGGAGCGAGTCCTTTGATGGAAATCGTCGATCCCTTCGGGGTATCTACGTAACCTCTTGGAGCATATTATATAAATACATATATATATCAGTCGATCAGAGGAGTCATTCTCATTCGCATACCAGTTACACGTATAAAAGCGATTTCATGTAAAATCGATGAATTTTCGTCCAAAATTACTTTGTCACTAACTACGTTGACTTTATCGATAATTGAGAAGGTATAAAAATGCTCGCATCCGTCAAATCTTGTTTCTGACACATGGAAAAGAACTCACTCCTGTTAATCAAGTCAATAATTAAAATCCAAGTGTCAGCCCAGCCCCCGAATGACTGAACGAATCGAAATTTGATAAAATCTCGAATTTTTCAACCGAATTCGTTTTTTTTTAAATCAAGGTTTTGGAACTTAGTGTCAGTGAGGATCGGGGAAAAGATTTTTCTCGTCTAAACGGAATTCCCCATACGATGTGTTTGCATATAGTTTATAGTTGAAATTACACTGTACACCCTTCTCCTTTGCAAGCGCGAGGCGCCTTTACGAGACTGTTGTTTCGTTCTCGCGTGTTTCTCTTGATTGACGTTGAATTCCACGCGTCTTGGGAGCAAAACGTTCCTGAATCTCGCGGTGGCAAGAGACGCGCTACGAGGACCGACGACGATTACGACCAAAGGCCTTTCTGATACCTTTTCATTTATAATAGTCACCACTACATATACAACGTGCACGTGTATAGACGCGCGATGAATTTTAGCAGCGCGAGTCAAACGACGGGTGATTTTTTATCTCTGCGTCAATCACATTCCATCGGAAGTTGTGAACCAACTTCTCCGAAGGGTTTTCTCCAAAAAGTAACAACTCTGAAACGAGCATCAAACGTAATTTTCAAATTCATTCAGCCCAAAATTATTGTAAGCGTTTCGTCAGTTCAAATGAAAAAAAAAATCGATACCAGGATGAAATTTCTTCGATCGAAGATCGACGATGACTCTGAACGCTCTCGCTATCGATTCTCGCACGTGGCAGTTAAAAGTTTCAACGCAAGCGACCGTTCGCAAAAATGTTTTTAATTTTTCCTCGTAAAAAAAAACCATACGGTCACAGTGAGAAAGATTGTGGCGGAGTATATATATGACGGCCGGAAAGATGCGCGTATATAGAGCGAGATGCCCGAGGCCGGGTCTTTCTCTTTTCGGTACAATAATTACACACCTCGCAGAATCTCTCGGTCAAGAAAGTGAACCGCACGTGTATAAATATATATGTATAGATATTCATTGGAGACGCGGGTTCATATACGCATTGAGCGCGCACTCTGGTCATCTCTAGACCGACGGCAGACGAACAGAAATTTCGGAGTTTGATTTACAGCTGTCTTTTCTCTCTCTCGGTCTCTTTTCTCTTTCACTCTCGTAGGTCTCGACGGCGCTTGACTGCCGAGAAAGCGCCATCGAGAGTCCGTTTTTTATTGTGTTTCCCCCCGCTCTAATGGAGGGTAAACGCCAGAGCATTCATGAATTTGTATTAGAGGAATTGGCTCTCGGAAACGATTCGCCTCTCTCGTTTCTCGAGGTTTCGCGATGTTTTCGTTGTCTTAACCGCATGTGTATTTATAGAGACTGCTCAGAGTCAAAAGGGCGCTGCTCCCGAACGTGTAAATCTTCGAACCTGCTAAATCCGCCTTGGCAAAAAATTAGCAACGATTATATCGCCGTTTTCAACAATGTTAAAGTTCCTTCTTGATTGGGGGCGAGAACACATCTTCTTGGAGAGTTGCTGAAAATCTCGAAACCCAGGTCACGGAATCCTTTCTCCGCGGAGATTATCCAAGTCAGCAGGAGAGCAAAGATTATTAAAAATGAAACAAAAAAAGGAGCGGAAGATGAAAAAAAAAAAAAAAAAAAAAACAACGAGTCACGGTGTGCCCGAGAATGGGCAATCTTGGGGGATTTCCTGACAGGTGCATAAATATTTAACAAATATTACAGTAATCGGGGAAGGCGGTGGATGAGACTGGCTTATTAAATCAGCCACGATACAGGCTTTTTCGTCAGCTTTATATTCATATGTCTGTATACATTTTTATATTTTTTTAAAGGCTTTTGCAATTATTATATTTCGTTTCAGTCTGCCCAGAGGCTTTTTCTTACTCCTCCTCCGCTTACTCGACGTAACAAAAAAATTCCAACCTCTTTCATCCCTTTTCGTCCTGACGATACTTCCGCTACGTCAGGACAATTTTAGAGGTGCCAAATTTTTTTGCACACCCCAATTCCTTCGTCCTGACAATTGTCTTTTCCTTTTTTTCCAAACCGCGTTCATAACCTTCTTTACGTGTCCATTTTCAGAGTGTTCGTGGCAACTTTAAGATTCATTTTCGTACAAGAAAACGTTGCACACACATTGGAAATACGAGTGGAAAAAAAAGGCAAAGGTTGCGAGTGTGCTCATCGGAAACACATGATTCCCCTCTGGCTCGACGAATCGCTAATCTGTTTAAACGCAACGAAACATCCCTTTCCAAAAGCTTTGCGATGTACATGTATAAGAATGAACCCTCCTTACCGGAAGGGCAAAACAAGACTGAATCCCAGGGTGAATTCGGGTAAGCGAAAATCAATGAATTCTCCACACTTGACTGACTTTCGTGGGCGAACTAAACGGAAATGTCTGAGACTATTTCTTCATGGATATTTCAGTGTGAAGACGATGCCATGTGCGAGTAAAAACTTCCGGAGAAAGTAATACAATTTTTTTAAAATAAAATCAGCAACAAATTAATTAATGACACGATAAGTCCGCTCTCGTCAAAAGAAAACAAATAATGCATTCATCATATTCATTTGTTAAATTAACTAAGCGAAGTGAATGCCGCTTGACATTCGGAACTCTTATATTTTAATCCGATGACGAAAAGTAATGATGCAATTTCGTAAAATCGCTTTTCAGCTCCGGGAAATAACTTAATGACGATGGAAGTGGAAAAATAATAAAAGTTGAGACATAACTGACTACCGCGAATAAAATAACGAAATTTAATTAATTAACTATTATTCCGGTCGAAAAAACAACGAAACTTTAATTATTGTATTTTATGCCATTTGATCTTCGCTGTTATATATGTACGTCGCAAAATTTCACCAACATCCACGGTACGGGAGAGCAAAATTCGTCGACATCTTGCGCGCACTGTAATGTAAACAAATTTATTCATATTCTGTGCGTACGCGCCGACAGATTAACAGTTTCATTTCACAAAAAGTCGCGCATGTAAAAATGGAGAAAGAAAAAGGCGGGATTTGCGACGCGACGTCGCGGTGTCAAACGTACATTTGTGATTTTGCGTGACGAGTTTGTCACGCTCGTGCCCTTCTCTTTTCACACTGGGATCACCGTGACGCGTGAATTATAAATACTCTCGTGGTACACGAATATGCATGCTGCACAGGTGACGAGTCTCACCGTGTGAGATTTATGCAAAGGAATTGGCCACGTACCCATGAGATATTTGAGTACGAATCAACCCACGATTTGACTTTTTCACATAAAATCCACACATTTTGTTCAGAATTAATTGTCATCATGACTTCCACGACCTCAAATTGAGGAAAATGTGACGCATCGTTTTTCCAAATTGATCAGGTCCGCTTCTCTCAATGAAAAAAGCTGCCACGCAATTATTTCAATTTAACGAATTCATCGATTCGCTGCGTGAAAGATGGGAATTGAAATTACAACGCGCGATAAAAAGCCACGGATCGTCATTATTTTCAAAACTTTATTACAAAGTATTCACGCACTTGGGAAATAAATTGTACATCCACGTGTGTCCTGCGTACTCGACGCTAATTGAATCTCCGTACGAGCACGTGCATTTTTGCAAAAGAAAATATTTATGTATTTGGTAGATGGAGAAAGAGAATAATGTGAGAGCGAGTGAGTACGAGACAGAGACGGTACGAAGTATGAGGAAGGCGACTTTATCTCCTTGAAATATCAAAAATCTTGCGCAGTCTCAAAGGAAAAGAGTATATATACGGAAGAGATAAAGAAAGGGACGGAGAAAGCCCTGAGGCTTGCCTACTGCAATTTTTGCGGTATGTGAAATGCAAAGTGCACTGCCGCCGAGCGCAATGCACATATGCATACATCGCGATATGCATTGGTGTGGTGTTCTCCACAGATCCGGCGTAGCGAATTGAATATAGGTATGTATACATAATACATACACGTCCATATATATCTATGAAGCGATTGCTGGCAAGCAGAACGTCAAGAGTGCCTCGAATTCCACTCACAAATGGCCACGAGTTGCGTCCTTTTATCTCCAACCTGACGATATTCATATGAGGCAGGCAACTGCGTGAGGGATTGAGGGAAGTGGAATTGGGTGGGTCTGGGGGCAGAACTCTCGGCCGTAAGAACGGAAAGAAAGAGAGAAAGAAGGACCAAAGGAAAAGAATATGGCGAAGTAAGATATGGTAGAATAAAAGTCTACCTCTTGGAAACCCCATCGCAATTTTTACCCATTTTTTCATTCATTTTATTTCCAGTCAATAAATTTTATCAATTATTCATAAAACAAGTTATTACGACGTTGCAACACGGCAACGAATCACAAATTACTTTAAAAATCAAGTAACTTTGTACCAGTTTTTTTTAACAAATGTTGCAACTTATTTTCGCCTTGTGCAGGTACAAAAATCTCAAACATTAACACAAACAAATTTCTATGGGGGCCGAATGGTGATTCATTGACAAATATTATTGAAAAATTCAGTCGGCTCCGTTTTTTATCGAGGTCGGCCAAGAATACGGGAACAAAAAATAGAGGCTGCACTCGATGATTCGATTCTCAATATTTTCGTCTCACGATGCACTCGGGGAGCCTTTTTTCCTGACCGAACAGTTGTGTATTTTATAAACACACTTTACAGGCCGAAAAAAGTCCTTTAGGCCAAGGAATCGGTAACGTTTTCATCGTCTTGTCACATCTCATTGATAAATGTTTTATAAAAGTTCTCATAAAGATCGTACACTATTGAATAGGATCTAGAACCGAACGACGTGCTATTTAATGCCTTTTGAGTGGAAATATATCGGTAATATCCGTGTCGATGATGGCATAAGGTCAATGCGATCGACCGTCTGTTTTCTCTCGTCCAGTTCATGCTGTATTATCGATTTCTGGAGCTGGGAAAATCTGGAAGCTAATTCAATCTACGTAATGCATATACTTTAATGATGAAAATAACGAGAGTAAGAAAAAGTTTAGTGCATGGTGTAGTGCAGACAGGAACAAAGCTATTATGTATGTGTGTATGTTAAAGTTCCTCTTCTGATCCTATTCCATGAATATAGTTATACGTAGGAATAAATATTTTAAATATGTAGTGATATGAACGATATACGTATTATATATCACGTGGATATACATATATGATGGATACTTGAATGTATTTCATATTAGTTGGAAATATGTTTGGTTCTCACGGAAGAAATTTTTGCGTAAAGTTGCCGATTAAACGTCTGACCACATCCGTTCGATCGTTATATATAAAAGCTGAGTACATATATGTGTAACGCGCTTGCTTACTCCACAACTACCGATGTTAATGCATTCTTGCGTGTAACTCGGTCTCCTTATCTCCCTCTTTCTCTCCTTTTTTCTTTCCTTTTTCCTTCTCGTTACACGATCCTGACGATCCATTGCCGAGAATAAGTCAGGGAATAACAAAAAATAATCAAAGCGACCAGCGGAGAGAAATGGGAGGGTGGGGGCGATCATTCGATCGGCGGAGGCGCCCACATGCATGGCCACCGCGGTCGCTGCACAGCATCCATCCGACTGATCTCTCTGTCCGGGTTTCCAACTCAGGCGCCATCGTTTACGACAATGTACGCGTTCACTTTTTACCATCGCCCTTTCTTTACAAGTTTATGCTCTTAATTTTTCACTTTCAACGATTTTAACCAGTGGGAAGACCTCCAAGTCCAAATCGAATTGTTGCCCTTCGTTTTCGCGTTCTCAAGATTTTCCTCAGATCGGAAAATGCCGAAGAATAATTTTATACTTTGTCCTTAGAAATTTGAAATCCATGGGAACATATTTATAAAAACGTCGATTTCGTTCGGATATAGGGAATGAACAAAATCTGGAGAATATTTTAAACTCAATCGCACTGTCGTCAAAACTCCACCATGGAAAATATCCAGTACACATCGATATGCATTTTGCAGCACAACCGAGTTAACTTGATTAGTCTTCTCACAGTGAGAAAAGTGTTTTTTGAAAGCTCGGTTATTGGGCGTATTTGCCTCGCGAAACACGGTATATTATTCAATTATAAAATATTTTCTCTGTACCTCTGTGTCTCGATGAAAAATGTTCACCAAAAATGTTTCACATCCCAAAAAAGTCATTCCCTGAGAGAGCAACCCCGAGGATAAATGTAACACTCAATTTTTTTTCATGGGATCCGCTGTTTTTCACTCCCCCGAAATATATAGTTACCGTGTACAAAAATGTGCAGTTGATAAAAGCTCTAGAACATGAGAAAAGGCAAAATATTGCATAAAAATGATTTTACAAGCCTCTAGATTCCCCCAAATCCAAGTGCAGAGTGCGACAGGGAATAGACATGTCAGGATAACGAACGAGTATCAACATGAAACATTCCATGAAACGAGCTTTTGATAAACAAAGTAAAGACAAAGTGCAGCATGGATTCGAAAAGTGGAGATTCCAAACGTGCCAATATTTTGTTGTCTTTCAAATTATCAGATTTTATTTTGTCGATTGAAGCTCCGAAAGTTACTAACAATGTTTCAGGCTTTGAAAAATCGTAAAATTGTGTGGAATATTGTTTATCAATTTGGAGAATGTGTCCCGGCGAGGATCATGGGTGGTCGTCGTGAGTAATTTTTCTGCTCTCATCAACAACCACAATTTATATACAGCAAGTATATGAATACAAAGCGTAAAGTATATATACGGAGTTTAGGATTTTCTCTAGAGGTTGGCCAATAATCAGTAATCATGCAGCCAGGGATCGTTACAGAGAAAACTATCGCGGTCGATCCCGCTTGACCCTTGGGGAGCCCTTACCTTTCTACGACAATGAGGTCTCGTGCCGAACATATCGCTGGACAAGCTCTACAAAACGATTTGAGTTGAGAAGTAAATAAAATGAAAAAACAAAAAGGAGGATCATCGCGTTCCGGGGCATGAGTCCTGGCTGGTCTTGCCTCCTGTCCCCTGAGGGCAAAGCCGCAGAATCGATCCTTCTAGTTCCTTCGTGATAGATCGACCAAGACGAATTGTGGAATTTGAAAAAAGCCTCATCTGCCAAACCAGAGAAAAAGACAGAGAAGGAAAAGGGAGAGGGAAGAAAAAGAGAGATAACCGTTATATACACGGTAATGGAATAACCACAGGAACGACCGCGGTAATTGTAAGAATTAACTAATAACACATCAGTGAAGTAGGGGTCGTGCGAACCCGGCATCTAACTCTACAACCTGTCATTCTTTCGATCCCTCTTATCTCTCGCTCTCTCTTTCTCTCTCTCTTACGAGTATATTTTTTTATTTGTACCTGTGATCGTGTGAATAAACGTGTTCGGGCATGTGTGTTTGTACGTCTTTGATTAAATATATCTATAGAAATAAAAAACGGAAGAGAGGATCTATCAATTACTCCTCCGCGCCTGTAAGTGGATCTCGAAGAGATTTCTCTCACAGGACAATAGAATTGGGAGCTCTTTTACGGTGAGAATTCTCATGAAGGTTTACATACACATGAATCAATATCAGGGTAAGAATATTGTTTGCACACAAATGGGAATAAAGTCACCGAATTTGCATGTGTAATTAATCCAATTAGATAAATTACACCCTTTTCTATACCCAACCGAAGATGCCGGCAAAGCACACGGAGAATCAACCGAATACGCGTTTCGCTTTGCGCGTTAGTAACTTGTCGGGACGCGCGACGTCGGTGAGAAGAAATTATGATTAGTACACGCAGAAAAAGCGAGTCTCGATGCTTCGAAATATTTCTTATTAGTGTCCAGAGCAATTTTCATCAAAAGTCTAAGTTCTCCGTTTTCTATTTGTGAACACGTTCTCGCACGAGCTTCATAGATCGAGGAGAAATCTCGATCGGGCAAAAGTCAATTACAAGAGTTGTGACGTTGCCCGATTGTTACGAATTCGATTTTTTTTTTACGCCTGTTCACCATATTCTGTTTGGCCCTTTCAAGGCTATTTCATGGATGTGTCATTTAATTTCTACAATAACGCTTTTGTTTGTGATTGAAAAAACAAAATAGAGATGAAACGTTTTGTTCCGTGTGCTCTATGTAAATACTACATATGCTGTCTGTCTTTATGGGCTGCAGAGTCCTCCTGATCTCAAACGAGGGAGATGGAGGGATAGACAATGCAAGAGAATACTGCGGGGACAGCACGGAGGACAGACCAACGGGGAGATGGATGGACGAAGAGAGAAAGATAAAGGGTGCAAGCGACGGATAGAGAGAGAGAGAGAGAAAGAGGGAGAGAGATTCAAAACGGTCAGAGCCCTGGTTGGTGGATGGCATTGTTCTGCTCGTTCGGGTGGACCGAGTCCTGTCGCGGCTAAATGCCGTGAAATTGTCATCCTACAGTCACAAAGGGAATTCACTCTCGCAGCCGGTGAAATATAAACGTGTTTTTCCACAGCCATTTTCCAGCCCGATTGTTATTTGGGCCGAATACAGTTTCGGCAAAACATTCCGCTGCACTCTCCCCCAAATTAAAGTACATCTATATGCAATAAACAAACATGTATACAGTGTACACAAAATTGACATTTTTCACCCGGAAATTCAAACTTTGCACATCCTTTCGAATATTTTCACTTTTTTTTTTCTAAAAAGCAAACAGCTTGATTTTCCTCGGTTTTTCTTTTCTGACTTGACGCTTGAACATCCAGGAACCTGCACGTTATCACGAGAAAAAAATTACGTCTAGAATTCGATGATTAATAATAACAAGAATGACAGTTGAATAAAAAATGAAAATTTTTTATATTTCTTGCGAAAAAAAAATGTTTTTTTGCACGAAACACTTTTTTCTATATCTCCAGCGTTTTGTGTAAACTAGAGACATAATATATGGTGACCCATCGATCAGGGGAGTCGGAATGCCAGGCGAAAAGTGCCCGAAGGTCCGTTTACGCCACTCGACTCCCTCGCCGATTTTTCCCCCACGACTCATTGAAAGAAATCTGGCACAAGTGTGACACTTGTATTTCCAGCCTCCTGGTTCTCACCCAGTTGTATATTTTTCTTGACTTTAATATCTCACTCCATCGCCGGACCGAATTTATTCGCGCTACGCCGAGAGGATCATTTTGTATGTGGAAATGATGCACTTGTGTGGACAATTTTGAATCGGCAGTTTTCCAGTTCCTCTGGGGACCTCGAGTGGCTCCTCACGGGAAAATATGCTGGCGTTGCGAATAAAATTATACAGAGAATCGCCTAAAGAAGCGTGCAATAAAAAACATAAAACTCACGCGTTTATCCGCAGAAAATTCAAGCGTTTCGGAGGCTCAAGTTTTACTAAATCTTGTCAAAAGTTTAGTCAACCGATTTCTGAAAATTTTCATTATTTTCTTTTGTGAGAAAGTTTGTCGACCAATGAAATTGATGAATTGGAGTGAAAAATGTTGGAAAGGAGAGGCGTCGACGATATCAGTCTTGTATCCGAGTCAGGGCCGATGAAAAGTCGAGGGGCAATTAAACGAGGAGCTAACAAGCCGCGAGTAGCTCTATCGTTTCCTCTCGATCTATACCGCAAAAGTGAGTAACTGCCAACAGCGTAATAAGCCAGACAAATATACATACGAATATACGGTAAGGTCGACGTCGTAAGGAAACAAAAACACATATATCTATATATATGTATTACTGGAGGTAACGAGAATGAACATTCGCAACGCGTAAGTGCGCTCGCCGATACGCAATGTTGCATCGAAACGTCCATCTTTCTCTCTCCTTTTCACATTGTCCAAGAAAATATGCAGTTTATAAGTACGTGCAACACACTCATAAATAATTAAACCGACAATTAGATCTCGCTTTCGATTCGCATTAATTAATTGAGGAGTGTCTCAAGGCCACCGGAAGGGTAAGGTCTCGTGAGGCTTTCGAGCGAGTCTGGATAACAAAAGGAAGAAAAGACATGCTTCATTTTTTTTATTGCTTACCTTCATCGAAGAGAATGATTTTTTTTTCTCTTCCGATATACAAAGTAAAGGGTCAAAGCTTCTTCCGTTAAAATTGGGTAAAAAGAAAAGAAGGAAGTAGGTCCGGCAAAAGGAATGAAGAAAAAAGTCAGACAAAGCGTTACACATAACGATCGATCGTCAGTCTGGTCCGAGAAGTGAAAATCGACGTGAAACCATCGCGTACGTATTGCTATAAAAAAAAAAAAGGAACAAAAACACTGAAACAAGGAAGACGCCGAGCAGCTGTCGAAAGATTAAGATAACCCTGAAGTTGAGGTGAATACGTCGGGGTGTGTGTTGCCTGTGGATTTAAGGTGATTAAAGGCACTCGATATCGAAGAATTATTATACAATATATTTTCTATGTGGCGAAACCTTATTCAGACCTATCGAATAAATTTCGTCGTGTTAAAAATTGTATATACGAAATTTCAATATATTTAGCATTTAATTCCGCGTTCGATGCGAGGGAACCGTGGAGTCTTGTTTCATTTTTCGAATCCACGACAAAAACGACGATTCATCGTAAAAAAAAAAAGAATTAAAACCCAAAAATCGAAAAATAGGAAAATTTCGTCGAGAATACATCGCGAGGCTTTTCCATTTGACACCCTCCAACGATGCGTTATTTGAATACGAAAGAAAAGCAGGAAACATGAAAACAGTAATGGGACAAAGAGGAGAAAGTAAAGAAAGCGGGAGAGTAGAAAATGAATCGTGAACCCCCGCGACGCGAGTAAGATCCGTAAGAGAAAACACGATCACCAGCAGATGACTCTGTCACGAGTCGATGTAGCTTTAGTTTCGACCAGCAGGATCAATTCCTCCAAACATATCGCTTCGTCGCTGTAATGTTGGTGGGTGAATATGGGCTTGTAAGGAGACATACAGATACTCTCACGGGATCTTGGTCGAGTCGAGAGGTCAGTTTGCTTGGCGAGAGCGTTGGTTATACCCCCGTGTTCAGCTAGGCCTGATCGAGGGGAGAAAAATAGTGGTTAGTGAGTGTTTTGTCCGTATGTACAGAGCCCTGGGATGAGCACATCTCACTGCATCGTATCGAGGAGTATAAAGGTAAAAGCGAGCGCGAATGAACTCGGGGTCTTCGTTATAAGAGAAAGAGAGAGATCGAGGAGGGGAGGGGAAAGCCAAGAGGGATTGAAGAGAAGCAGGAGGAATTGGTAAAGCCCGAGCACGGCGCGAGAACGCCCGATCAGATGATCCCTTTGCTTCTCCTCTCTGCTGAAACACGTCTTCGTGACTTCAGTATTTGCTCAGCGCGATCTCCACGCTTTCCACAAACTCCATGATGTTTTTTCTAGTGCAATATCTATATATATATGGAGATGACTGCGTGGCATAAGAAAGGGCGCGATCGTTACGATTCATCGA
This sequence comes from Hyposoter didymator, assembly GCA_037952995.1. NCBI lineage: Eukaryota > Metazoa > Arthropoda > Insecta > Hymenoptera > Ichneumonidae > Hyposoter > Hyposoter didymator. Next base: position 8,781,066 of record JBAJMU010000002.1, read on the forward strand.
GTAAATCCAGGCAAAGGTTGTGCCCTTTTGATTATTAATAACCACGATGTCCTGATATATTTGTTATAACTCACGAGTTCCGAGTTCAAATCTCGTATCGATATACTTTCTTTCCTGGGACTCTACCCAATTATATCAGAATGTGGGCTGAAAAAAATGGCTGCAGTTTACCATGGAAATTGTAGTAAAAATTGGTCTTTGATGTGCGCCCATCAATTAACCTGTGCATGGGAACCATTATGGAAAAAACCAATAAACAAACAAATTCTGCATATTGTAACGTAATTACTGGCAATTATGATTTTTCTACCATAAAGATACGTCGAATTTTTTTCTGCACCATTGGGCAATACCATTTCATAAATGGTTTCGTATTTTTTTCCGAAATAATAATAATTATCGTGACGAAATGGCCAAGAATAATTATAATGTAAGATTTTTTTCAGAAAAACTCACATGCACCGAGTCTCCGAGAGTGTTGTGATCTTTAGCCGGATTACGAGCAGAGAATGATCGTAAAATTCGTTCTTTCCTGAAATCTCGAGAATTTATGCTCGTAGATACGTTTGAGTATGAATTCTGTCCAAGAATTGCTCTTGTGACCACTGTCGCTCTTTTTCTCTCGGTCTATCTCGGAAAATAAGAGAACGAGGTGCCTATACGCGAGAGAGCCTAATAAGCAGTTTGCCAGGTCGAAGAGGTGCCGCAGTGTTATCTTGTAATGTTTGCTCCAAGACGGAGCAGAAGAAGACGAAGGAGTTGTGGAATAAGGAGAGGACGATGCGCGAGGACCTGGATGCTGGAAGCTTTCGATACATCAGAAGGAAAAGGCTGAGACCTCTCTCTCTCGCTCTCCCTCGCTTTCAGAGAGAAATAAACAACACACTGCAAATATCGCAGCCACAAGAAACACGGCTGGTGGTGGCAAGAATCTCCAAGTGTCTGTATAACGTCGATAGTATCTTCATAATAACAAAGTGCATGTCTCTATCAAATCATAAAAATTGGGTAAGCCAGACTTCCTCTCGCAAGTATTTTCTAGAGAATCTTGCTCCAACTTTTCATTGAAAATAATTCAAAAACGTACACAAATATGTGATACTCATTTTTAATCGCCCGATGATTCGTCAATCACCGAAATAACGCAAGATGAACTTGTCTGCGGGCCTTTAACATCTTCTTCGTTGTTTATGAACGAATCACAATTCAACAAGCATATGATTTACTTCTGAACCGTTGCAACCAAGACGAGCTCCAAGTGCGATGGAAATAAAAGGTTTTTGTTGAATTATACGTTTCGAGTTGTTAAATAAAATTGCAAGGAATTCAGAGGCCGAGTTGGCTAATCGTCGTGCGAGGATGCAACTGACGGGACTGTACGAGAGATGTTTTCTTAACGTATTACACCCATACATATACATACACGTGAGATATAACTCGTGGATATTGGCGTCCGCGTAAATGGGAATGTATCGAAGGAACTGCCTGCGGGATTCTTGTGCCAATCACTTCTCAGCAGGTCGGAGAGTTATATATGCGCCGTATATATGGAATCCCGTACATACTCCTGATACACGAGACTCGAACTCTGTTTATAACTTCTCTCGTTCTTCACCTCGGCTCACTAAGTTTTCATACGATCTTCATCATCTCACCGCTTTGTTTTTTTATTGTCTCGTTCGCAAACACGAAAGATTCGCAATTGTGGTATTTTTGCCATGCACGTACGTGGCGTGAAGAAAAAAAAGGATAATAACGAAATGATTGTTGGTAATGTTTGTATCCAACTTTTATGCGAGCAATCAAAATTGTCCATGTGGCGCCGAATAATTCCACTCCTCGTGTGAAATTGGCCTTTACGAGGATTTCAACGAGATTTTCTGACCTCTGGGCGTTCCTCTCATTCGCTACAGTTTTGCTCGATTAGAGGGGTTGAAATTCTGCTGCCAGACAAGCTCCAAGAGAATTCAATGAGCTGAGAAGATTCCTCGTTGACAAAACGGATTAGCTTAAGTTGTTGGAGACTAGGAGAAAGTGGGAGCGAGAGAGAATGAAGAAAAGACGAGATGACATTAAGGCGGGGAATGAAGGCAGAGCTAGGCCAAACGACGACTGAGAATTAACGCGGGCTGAGGATAAGTGTGAGTCGCTGGACGTCAATGTTATATATTTCGGTTTGTCGATCACGACGAATAAAAGGGGATTCGAGTTTCGGAGAAGTAGACTGAATTCGAGATGTTGTTCAAACACACGAACCCTTTTCCTTCTTAATCATTTGAGTGATTTGATAAGCCGCAGTCTTTCGCTTCCGAAAAAGGATTAACGACCAAGTTTTTAGCCAATCCCCATAGAGTGTGCATTTGCATATTCGTTACACCGTGTTCCAATGTTAATTTTCACAAAACTGCAACAAAATATGTTTTTTTAAAAAATGACGATTTCTTCGCTACGAAATTTCTTTGTCTGCTTTTATAGCTCGTTTTCGGAATAGGAATCTATGGGGAAAACAATATCACGAGATTCTGTGAAACACAAAAATAAACTTAATATCTCACAGTTGAAAAAATCTGGAAAACAAGGATTTTTACGACACGGTTTCAGGCCTCGTACAAAAATTCTCTTCGTTCTTATTTCGGGCTTTATATTTGACATTTCTTTTACCCTCTGGTCCTGGGATTCGTGTAAGTGCGAGAGGGAAGCAGAGAGAGAAAGAAAAACGAAGAGAAAGGGAAAGAAGAGATGAGAGTGAAAAAGATGGCAAGTTCGATTCGTGGGGGTGCGCGCGAGTCGACCGGTCCGATAATCTTTCGGCTTTTTTCACTGGCTCCCTTGGAAATCTAAAGAAAAAGGGAGACAGAGAAAGAAAGTTGACGAGTTCGGTGAACGCGAGGCGACGGCCCGACGTCAAAATCGATTAATTTTCCGGTCATTATTTTTTACGACTTCTTATCAGAGCATCCTCGCGCGTTTCTCACTGCTCTGACCCGCATCCCTCCACCCCTCTAGAAATCTCGTGCCTACTTCGAATTTAACTTAAGGCTTGTCGAAGCGAAAAAATATGGTGTTTCTATGGGGAATTTCACATGATTCAAAATGATTTCTGATCCACGAGCAATTTCCATATTTCGTGAAAAGTCAAACAATTATTTGTCGTCAGATGGTGTAAATTTTCATTTCGTAAACTTTTGTTTCACCATTTTCCTCCTGGCTCTTCTTTTTCGGCAGCTTCGTAGTTTTTACCGCCTGGATGCATTCGATTTCACGTGAAATATCCCGTACGTACGTAGAATGTTCTTACTGCACGATGTTGAAAGTGACACAGCTTCCAAAATTCGTTCTTACCGCGCGATTATCGCGCATCGTGCCCTGTCGACCTCTGGTGGCGACCGTTTACATAAATGTCGCTACGGATACCGGGAGGTCCTAAAGATGTCCTGGAGATAAGCCAACTAAATCCACAACCCCGAAAGCTTTTTGCTTCTTTCTTTATCGAGAACCCAAAGAATTGTCTGTGTCGAAGAAAAATTTCTCGGAGACTTTGGAAACGAGGGATCAATCGGAAAAAGGTTTGGGGCTCAGCACTTTTAGATTATTTTTTAAATTTTGTTGGCAAACTTTTTCCGACTCTTCTTGGTGAATTCTCTTAAGGTTTATTCATAGTTTTGAGAATTCCGGAAAAATTTAATTACGAAATCAACTAATTGGACGCCTTTCGAGAAGCGTTCGTCAACAAGCTGCTTATTTTTTTGACCCGGAGTCTCGTGATCAAATGTCATTTTGTCGACAAGTCTATAAACCTTGTACGGTCAAGCCACAGGCATCGCGCGAATTCGCGATCTCTCCCGCTCCCTCTCTCTCTCGCTCTCGCTCTCTCTAAAGCAATGTTTGACCAAGTGCTCACAGGGAGGAGCTCACAGCCGGCCTTCTCACTGGGCGGAGCCTCGGGGAACCACAAAACACTAGCTACGAGACAGAAAGAGAAAGAGATATTATCCACATCGCGGAGTTCCCCTCACAGGGAAAACTAGCTACTATTAATTATTTATATTGCGAACGTTGCCCGCTGTGGTTGAATCGGCAAGGCACTATACCCCAACGTGCAAACCCACTTCTGAATATCCAGACGTTGCATACAAATTTACGGGCTATGCATCGACTATTTTTTATTATTTTTTTCACTGAAAATAAAGTTTCGAATCTTTGCTCATTCTGAATTAAGACGTGACTCGAAAATTTTTCCTGGAGGAGGAAAAACTGAGGGTATAGCGTGTGTAATTGATATGGCAATTTCTCTGACTGTCGTTGAGCATCCTAGACGAAATGACAGTCAAAAAAACTGCTCGTGTGATAATTGAAAAGTTCATAAATTTCGCATTTCTCATTATTGTGTATCGAAGAAAAATAAAAAAAATTATTCAATGATTTCAACTCGAGGCTCGTCGCTTTTTTGCGATGAAATGATCAGAAACGAACTTTTGCGTTGACTTGGACGAAATCACAAAAGCAGATGATGGACGCGGATATCAATGCGATTTTTGTACAAAAAGGTTCCTGTTTTTTTTTTTTGTGTTTGCAGGCAAAAACGCATGGGGCTGTGCGAAAGGATACAAAAGAGGAAAAATCGCGGTGAGATCGGTGTGCCGTTCGATCGGACCAATCCCATCGAGAGCTGCAATCGATTCGGCGGGATTATTATGATTGGATTTCTTGGGCAACTCGAGAGGCACGCCTTCCGGGCTCTCGTGATTTTTTGTTCGGTCTCTCACGCGAACGCACTAAAATATGAAGAAAATAAGAGTGAAGAATAAGAAAAAGGTGAGCAGGCGGAATGCGAAGGAGAAGAAGTAAGAAAAAGGGGCAAGAAGGAATGAGGATGATGACGAGGAATACGAAAGGATCGTAATGCAGAGGGTGTGCAAGGGTTTTTGAACGTGAGGTATTAAAATGAATAAAAAGTCATGGAGATCCCGAAATTGAACGTTCGCGGAGAAAATCTTAGCGCGGACTTACGTATTCGCGCGAGTGCGATAATTTGTCCTTTCGCGGTCGGTATTTCTTTTCATATTTAAGGATGCGCAGCATGGAATTGCGACGAGAAGGTTGATTCGCTCATCAGAATATCGGGAGGGAGGAGGAGTGACCGAAGAATATTATTGGCAGAGAAAAGAAAAAAGCAAATGAGAAAAAAAATAGTTGCAAGGATCTGAAGAATAAGCTCTCGAGAGAGCGATCGGAGCAGACGAAACTGCAACATATTTTTCTCTGGAGCCGTGTGTGGTTCCAGCCACCGTGTGATTACCCCAGGACGATCGAGGGGCATATATGAGTAATTTGTATTCAGCCTGATCATCCGTATCGAAATTCGAATCTACTTAGTTCTGAGAAGCACCAAAAAGACCCACCTTTCTATACGTATATACGTATACAAAATATATACATGTATATTTATAAATATACGTATATGTGTGTTTGAAACTGTGCTGATGTTCTCTCAGCATCCCCCGGTCCTCGTCCTGTGCTCTCGTCTCATTCCCCAAGTTTTCGATCGACAAAGAAAGACGAGGTACCTCTCGCCCTCTTTCCTCTCTTTTCGCCCTGCTGCTCTTTCTTTCTCTTTTTCCTCTTTCGACGATACAAAATCACTCCCTCCCTTCATCCACTCTCTTTTTCTCTTTCTCATCCCTCCTCCTTGCCAGCCGCACTCGATAAGCTCGATATAATATTATTCCCGGTTTAGTTTAATGGTTCAGGGCGATTATTACGATGGACCCGAACGTCCACGTGAGAGGGAAAGGAACTGAGAGAAAAAGAGACGCAGGAGGATCCGAGCGAGGCTCCGGCAAATTCACTCCAGACTCCAGTCTCCTCCGGGCCCCATCAATATATATATTTTGTACACACAGGCATATAAAAAAACTATATCTAAATACATGTCTAAAAATTCGAAAGGGGTGTGAGAGTTTCAAATTCGCAGCATTGTGAAAAAATACAAAGTTGTTCAAAGTCGAGCACCGGATTAGGAAAATAATAAATTCCAAAAAATACGATTCTGTGCTGCGATTCACGAAAAGTGAATTACACCAAAAACGTGTGTTCCTCCCAACGAGACACGATTAATACGAAATCTTGTACACTTGCCCTTCGTCCTTTTCCATTGCGACCTCGTGACTGGACACGTCTTGTTAATTTTTTTTTTTTTAAATTTTTTTTATTCAAGCCGATTCTCTTTGCTCACTCGAATCTCTTCTGTTCGCCTATGCCTCTCATTCAGTTCTCATTCTCTCCTCTTCAATTCTCTCGATCGCCAAGCATCCCCCTGCAGACCACAAAAAATTCTACCGTGAAATACAGTTCAAGGAGCTCCTTCCTTCTCGGTCAAAGTCCATGATCACGAGTGAATGTTCAATAACATCGCGTGAACGACGAGAAGAAAGAAAGAAAGAAAATAAGAGGGTGGGAGATTCGATCGAGGAAGAAAATCAAGAAATCGTGCGCGAAACACACACAGCTTTGGGATAAGCGAAACAAAACCAAATTGCCCCTTTTTCTCCTGACTGCAACATCGTTTCCCTGATGAAATTGAATCGAAAACTTTATCAAGATTTTTTCTACCATTTTTTGAAATGGCTCGAAAAAATCCAAGTAATTAATGCAAAAAGAAAGTCGACCAACTCCAGAGGACAGCACAGCAAGTCGTGATAAATATGGAAATGAGAGAAAAGGGATGAGAATATCGAAATTAGAGGAACTACACGTTTTCACAGATAATAATAATTCTTGGTTTTTAGCAGAATGGAAATATACGCATGTATAAAATGTTCAGAGGCAGCGAGGCGAAGCTCGAGAACCCGATCTGTCATTAGCATCGCTTGGTGCCAACCATAGAGCTTTCTCTCTCTCTCTCTCTCCCTCTTTTTCTCAATCTCCATCTCCCTCTTTCTCTCTTTATCTTTGAGGTGCGGGTGGTGCTTAATTCACTTGTTTCTTCAGTTTTCACTCGGATGAAATTAGAGTAGCACAACGACGGTGGTAGCGCGGTCCGCGACAGAAGATGGAAAAGGACTCTCTTTGCCTCTTTCTCTCTCGCTTTTTTCTCTTGTTGCCGTGGATGTCATTAAGAGCCTTTTAAATCGCCCTTAAGACCCGCAGGACCATTAGAGGAGCTCTCGCGAGAAAAGGGCAACCCTTGTACGTATCTTTTTTTTACCCCGGTTTTTCCTCGTCCCTATACATTGCGAGCGACCTCGACACCGCCAACTTGCTCCTCTCGTCGTTGAAGTATTCCCACCGTTCTCTGTGTGACGACCTGAAACTACTTTTTTACACCGAACGAAACATTTGACTGGAATAATTGTCTTGTTTGACATTCTCTGTATTTTTTGTCAATTTTTTTAACGAAATCGTAATTTAATGAACTCTCAATTTATTTGCTCGCACGAAGGAACGCCGTATCGAAATTCTCAAGGGATGAACTACAGAGTTCTCAGCTCACGAGGTCCCTCTCCCGTTCCTGCTCCTGTTTCTCCTTCTCGCTCCCATTTTCATCCTTTTCGTTCATTTTTTTTTTCAGCCCACTCTTTTCTCCCAGGTGTATCTACTTTGCGCTTTATCCATTTAGTTTTGCTAATGACGTTATACCCTCGTCTTCGAGCATCGTGCTTTCCGCGCAGTCTCCTGTTGCAAGGAAACCAGAAGAAAAGGAAGGCTTGCTTCTTCGGAGCTTCTGCTCGCGCGATAGAAAACTCTCAACACTTGCATCTTATTTTTTTTCTCATTATTCCCACACTGCGATGGCAACACGTATTTCCAAAAGTTGGTTTATAATTCAATAACATGAGGATATGGGAGACCGCAAGGAAGTTTTACGCAAGTCACCTACGGTAGCTAATGGCTCCCCATAATATATGCCATATCGTTCGATCGCTGACCTTCATTCGGGATCTTTGTTCAATTTAATTGATATATTTCACTCTTCCTGGTGGCATCCATCTTTTTGTCTGGAATTTTTCACCGATTCGGTCCTCGATTGAATTAAATCAGTTCGACCATGCAGCACCGTCTTGGAAGCCCGAGCCACCGATTCTATTTGACAAGTCATTCTCTTTTGTTGTTGATACGTGTATTTTTTTTAATTTGTCAAAAAAAACTTGGAGCCTTGTTGAGGGAATCTCCAGAGACATTTTTTTTTCTTTCTCAAACAGAAAATTCTTTCTCTCGTAAAGTCGTGACAAGATTCGATTGATTTTATTTGCTTGCATAGAATTTCAAACACAAATAATTCGAAGCTGCAGAAAAAAAATGGGAATATTAACTTTTCTAGCATTCGAGCTATTTATCTTGACGAAAAGATATTGCTTCGGGAGCATGTGAGTTCACGTCAATCATGCTTACGGTATAGTCGTTCGGGTCTCCGTAAGAGGGCCGAGATATACGCTAACGGGTAATTATCACGTGAGTAAATACGTGCGATTCGCGATAGGTTTAAGGGAGGGATAAGGAGGTTGAGAATATAAGCGCGCGTTCGTGTAGTAACATGGAGGCAAAGCGGAGCTAAAGATTCCTCCGATAACCCCGTATCTGAAAGTCTCGTGGTAAATCATAATTCACGAGACTCGCTCTATGAATTTGTCTTACGTGTAGGTTACACTTTCATAGATTGCGATACATGGACGCAAGCTCCTCGAGGCGTTCATTAACTCCCCAATTCCCGTGGGAATAACTTTTTCTACAATCATTCTTCAATTATTATTTAACGCTTTAACGATCTTTCCGCGCCTGGTTCTTATCGTTAGAAACGCGTTAATTAAATTTTCTATTCTATTGAGTTTGATTCCGTTGAATTCTGTTGTTTTGCTTCGTCTGTCCAGTGTTTAAAGTTTCTGCACGTTGAGGTAGCTTGCAAGGCCTGGATAATTTTATTTTTCTGCATTAATCTGTCAACGCGATAATTAAAGATTCAACATTGAAAACAAAATTTGTTAAAAAAGATGGATATTTTGTTCCAAACGTTCAACTAAATGTTTTTTTGAATAATCCCAAAAATTATGTCATTGCAGCAAGAAATATTTCAGAATGTCTCTTCGGAAGCAAATTTTTGTCGTTCCACTCGTTTATTTTGCTGACAATTCCGTTAGAAACCAAATATACTGCCAAAATAGCGAAAATTTTGAAATTATTGAAAAATATTTAGTTGAACGTATTCAACAAAATATCGATAATTTTCAACAAAATTTCATTTCCAGTGAATTAATAGATTTCGGTCCGTGAATTATTTAGACAAAACGAGACTATACACTCGCAATATAGATTTTGAAGATGGGGATGAAGTTACAAATGAGAAAAGCCGCAAAAGGAGAGTTCGAAATCGTGCACGAAGACAAAGGGACCGCCGTTGAAAATCAACACAGTCCAAGTTATAACAGCAAGAAGAATACTCAGCGGGATACGTAGGAGGAAAAAAAGGAAACGAGAGAGAGAGGGAAATATAGAGCGAAGAGCTGCTCTCCGTGAATATATCTCTCTTTTGTTTTCAGGCTTTTGGAAGCCCTCGGGCAAACACTCATTCGCCTATTGTCAGCGATTTACACGCCGACGTCATTAAGCAATCGGGGCTTTCGTTCGCGGCTGGGAAATCGCTGCAAACGGTTCGCCCGCGAAAGTATCAAATGAAATCGCTAAAGGACAAGAGCTCCACACTCGTAAGAGATCAATCATTCGAACCTTCGCTTTCTAAATTAGTTTGTCCGAGTTTTCGTTATTGTTTCGTTCTCCTACACTCTCGATCATTATCCTCAGTTACCAAACATCTGGATTGATGAAAAAAAAGGACACGGATACACAATTTAGTGAAAATGTTACACCGACATCGAAATTTGTAAAAACACGTTTTTAAGTTTTTTCTTGAGGGTTTATTTTCTCGTTGATTCCAAAAAGGATTCAACGGCGCCATCCAATTATTCGTTGAATAAACAAAATTCATTATTTTCACGTTTTATTTTGTTATCGTCGCAAATTTGATATTCAATGAAAAATGAAGAGAAACGTTGACGAATTTGACATTTGACAAACATCTGGATTAACAAACATTTGGATTAAAGAAAAAAAAGGACTCTGATACACAATTTAGTGAAAATGTTGCACTGACATCGAAATTTGTAAAAACGAGTTTTTAAGTTTTTCCTTGAATGTTTATTTTATCGTTGATTCTAAAAGGGATTCATCGGTGCCATCCACTTATTTGTAGAATAAACATAATTCATTATTTTCACGTTTTATTTTGTGATCATCGCAAATTTGATATTCAATGAAAAATGAAGAGAAACGTTGACGAATTAGACATTTTATCTGGTAAAAATGAAAGTGGATTTTTAACGGAGTTTTATCGGGAGAATTAATTACAATGTATAATTACAGCGGAACTGGGAGAATCGGATCGACTGTTCCGGGAGTCGAATAAAATGTACGGAAAAAGCTCGAATCGCGCTGTATCTTGCGATTGCCGGGCGCGGTAAAAAAAGGAAGCGGCGTATTTAATCGCACCCACTCTATATGCTAAGAAGGGTTGCAGTTGTGGGCGCGTGTGCGATATCGCGGAAAGTCTGTGTCTCGGAACCACGAGTTATGACTCGGTTGCCGCCTCCGTCATGCGAACTTGCGGCACAACTCCCTTGATATACATTTCGTATATATGTAGGCACACTTATTGTACACCTACGCGCGAAGAAAATGTTTCATTTGATCTGAATATGAACCGAGAGAAAAAACCGTCGATTATTCAAGAAATTTTCCGAAGTTAATTTTTTCATTGTACAAAAAATATTTATTTAACTTTATTCACCGTAAATCAACGGCGATTCACAAAGGAATGATTTTCCTTCAATAAATTCTGTAATTGTCTGCAAAAATGTGATCAGAAGTCGTTGATTCGATCCGAACGAAAACTGTCCCTTTTTTAATCTTGTGAAATAAAAAGTGAAGGTTTTTTCCGAGCCTGCATGTGTGTTTTCGGTGTGTGCGTTCGGAGACACTGGATTTCTTGAATTTTTCGAATGATCGCACAATTAAAGGTGAGATGCGGGTCTCGCAGGTGGCCTACTGCCTACAAAAGTGCCAGCAGTCGCTCGCAAAAGTTCCCCTTGCCCTTACCTTGACGACGAAAGTTTCTGGTCTCGCTTTTGTTCGTTTTTGTTTTGCACATATAAGGGTAGTATCGAGTGACTCAGTTGTATTCTATTTCATTGAAATAAGGGAGATCGGCAAAGTGTCACGACCACCTGAGAGAAAATTAGTTGAATCATTGTTTCATGGAATACAATTTTTCAGAGTGAAACGAAACTCATGCATGGGACGTTGTTTGGAAGGCGAAGGAATGAATAATCTTGAGGCATTTATTTTTCAAAAATAGAGCATCATTCGAGCCAATCGAAAAATATAAATTACAACTCGATCGTTGATAACAGGTCGAAAAAAAAAAAATTTCATTGCCTGCAGTACTTTTCCACCTCCTCGTCGTTCCCGCAAAGTAAAATGACTGTTCGCACCTGGGTGGATCTCAAATACCCTCAATTATTTGGTCCTCCGATCGCACATTGGCTCCAGGCTACGAAAACGAGGGGCAAAGAGAGTGAGAGAGGCAGAAAGAGTTTGTTGTGTCGAAGCAGCAGAAAAAATCCTTTCGTGTCGAATGTGTCCCGGAATCTGAAAGGATCGTGCGAGACCATCGAATCGAAAAGAGAGAAAAACAAAAACACGATCGATTCGTCGAGTCTCTTTATTTCTGGGCCAAAAAAGGCACGAGAACAGAGATAAAGGGGATAACTATAATGATCGTTTTAATATTTAAAGGGTCGAAATCGCCAGAGCTCTTCAAACCTCGTCTGCCTCACTTTTTTATACCTGCCAATGCAAAAAAGCCCTTTCGATCAAACGCTATATATTTATATACATATAAATATATAAACATATTCGTATATCCACACCATAACACAGCACAGTCTGGATAATTTATTTTCTCGATGCAAACAATCAAATTATAGCATCCTAAGCTCTTCGAAATTCCATGGAGGCAGAAAAAAGTCGATCTGGTCGGCCAAACTCATTACCAAATCTTGTATGTATTCGCATGGAACGTCCATGGTTTTCATGGGTTTTTAACATTATTTCTGTTCAATTTCTTTGTGGGAAGGAAAAATCTTGTTTTTTTTTTTTGCAAAAAGGAAAAAAATGTCCTGCAGAAAATTTCCCTTTTCCGTAGGCAAAAATTTTCCCTCGAAGCACCGCGATCCACGACCATGGTCAATTTTTTTTTTTGCACTTTTTGAAATCAACAAGTTTTGTTGTTTCTTTTTTCACATCGGCTCGAGCAGAGAACTCAGCTGAAAAAATATGATCGCCGAAGGTATATGAGAAAAAATACGAGGAGAGTATACGCCATTGGCCATCTGTCGAGAATCTTTGCTCTCTTCCATTCTCACTCTTTCTGCCAGCTTGACTCTCGTTTGGTAGGATCGAAGAACGATTAGAGTTAAAATGAAACGGCAAAAGCGCGTGCTGCTGTCGCCGCGCGATGTACCTTGGCGGTGGGGCCAGAGACGAGCGTGGCGAGTAACTCGATCCAGTATATTGAAAAAAAAAAAAGAGAGATCAACTTCGAGGATCCGCTTTGTATTAGCAACGCTATGGAGAGAATGTTGAGGTAAAATTTAAAAAAAAGTCTTTCGAATCGAACCCGTGGGTGCTAATTCCGCAAATAATCAATTTTTGTTTCTGCTAATTAATCCTGTTAATTAAGAATAACGATTAATGTTCATTTCAAATCACAAAACGAACAATTTTTTTTGTTAATCATTTTTAAATCTTTTCTGCTGATAATTCCCTCCAATATTTTTATGCGAAGTTGACATTTTTTTGAAACGTACAAAAACATCGCCGTTGACCAATACATCAGCAGGAAAGCGTCGCGGAGAATCGACGTTTTTTTGGCAAACAACGAGTCGAACGCACGTGCCCTCCGGCGTAACCCAATAGCTTAAAGTCCCATCTTGCCCGGGATCGCGAGCAATGTGATGCAAGCTTAGACCACATTGTGCGAATTAATATTCTTGTATTGCAAATATATATTATACGAAGCTGTATCATTTTACTTGGAAATATAATGCTCGTAAGGGCGCGGAGAGCCGTTGGCGAAGGCTGTTTCGTGCTAGATCTCTGGAAGTTTCTTCTGGCATGATCCATATTATTCGATCGACAGCGAGATTGCAATCTCCCCCAACAGTGCGAAATAAAACATCTGTGGGATCTGTTTCTTCGATAAAACCTTCTTCAACCTCTTCCGAATAAAATTTAGCGAGATGGCGATTACAATGCACACAGACTATAAACGCACTCAGCTTAACGTGCGCGTTCTCTTCTTCAAATTCCTCATGTACGATTATCATAAATATGTAACTGTTTTCTCCCTCCGGGATAGCCTTTTCGATACGAAAAGGAGGGCGCGATCGAATCGTAAGCGGTAATGAAACGTAAATTACCCTTAAGTATAGCTGTTACGTAATTCCAACATTTCATAGAGGTCATTCCATCAAATTTACTCTCTCATCTTTCGACACTTCCAACCCTTGTTTCCCAGTGTGGAAAGCTACGAATATTAAGAACGTTTAAAAATATAACTCATTTGAGTCGCTCCCGACAGGTGATACCGATCACATGCCCATCCCGAGGCAATAAGATGGCAATAAAAAGCAGAATAAATCATTCGATCCTGCAGCGTTGAATTATTTGGCTCAAAGAAATTGGATATCGCGTTAAAAATATTGTCGATAAAATTTCGTCGATAGAAAAATTTAGTGCATGTTAGAAATGACGTTTTCTCTGGAGAAAGTTGGTGTTGGAGAGCCCATAGATATATTATATAAACTTGCATATCAGTGCGGATAGAGAGGCCAATCGGCCGATAATGAACGTCAATATCAGGACGCCCGGTCGGGCGTCATCAATGGCCCAACGAGCTTAACGCATAGAGTGCATATGTACGAGAGCGCAAGAGCAACGAAACAGAGGACGATGTGTACAAGAGAGAATAGAAGCCCGGCTTTTGATTCGCTCTCTATATCTCACGGGGAAAGGAAATCCCTGTGAACGAGATCACCGCATAAGGGATGATGCGATGACGTGTGGCTGCCATTCTACATGCTTTACTTGCTCTATAAATTTATATGGGCTAGTCCACATCAAGTGGAATGCTCTTTGGTCCGACCAATATTTATGGTCCTATCGAACACTCCATAATGCTCAACAAATCGATATATACGATATGCGAGATAAAAAGCCTTTCAGTTTTATGCTCAAAGTCACTTTTCGAAATTCCCTGGCGTCTGAAATAACTTTCGTAATAAAAAATACAATGAGAAACAAACAAAATATTTCGAAAGTTCATTCGGAAAACTAGAGAACGCGGAATTATAAACTTGCCAAAGTTGCACATTCACGATGAGTCCAAAAATTGGCATGTCACTTGCATGGAGACTGCTCAACGAATAAATAATGAAATCCGTGCGGTGATGACCGGTCTTGACATATTACAGAATATGTCAGCAATTCGGGTGATAAATTTAAGACAATACGTCTCATGAGATATAATGACACGATAGGAAAGGTTCGAACGTAGCGATGGGCTGGAGCAGGGAAGAGGAGTGGAGGATGACGAGAGCGGCGAAAGGGTCCCCTGGTACACACCTGACCAGTGGTCGAGGGCAGAAGATAATAGAATATATAGATGAAGAAGATAATAGACATCGAAGAGCAACAGCGAACTCTGTTGTGTATATATAGTCGATGGGATGCGCTCAGTGAAAATCAACACGTGAGAGGCTGCTGGTGTTTTGTGTTTGGTCGGTGCATAGGAAATCCTAATGTAACTATGCATCGTGACGTCGACTGATCGGCCGAGTAAGCCCTAAACGTACAATATACTTAAACACACATGCATATGACACTCTGACGTAAATATAACGCGATGATGAACAAAAGGGCGTAATTCGAATGATGAAATAAGTAAAACTGTCCGAGTTACGACTTTTCGTACGTCAGCTCGAAGAGCACGTGTAAACATGTGTGTAAGAGCGAATAAGGGCTGCATTATATTTCGTGCAAGTGAGGGAGAAACGAGAAAAGCTGGAGCGGAGGTATAACCCATTGTAATCAATATTAATTACTCAAGACAATGGAATCTCATTGGACTCGATCGTTCGAACGGACCTTATATACTGGTACTCGCAGAGAACCAACAACCATGTTTCAAGGGTGTGGGGGGGATGAAACCCCGTAGGACTCCATGGGTTTTACCTCCATCGCTTACTCGCTTTACACTCAACGAGTGTGCACCTCTTCGTCTCTCGCGCTATCCACGATCCTCCCGATCCCCGAGCTGTACCAACGACGACACCGGAATACGCCGATACGTTCACCCTTGCAATTCCCTCGACGTCATCATCATCGTATTATACCTCGCTAAGGGACGTTCCACGTTCATCAATGCACTCGTGATTTCTCCACCTAAATCCTTTACCCAAAGCCTCCCATTTTTCCACTCGATATGACGCCGTTGATTATTTTCTCTATTCCATCAATTTCTCAAGTATATTGTGAGATTAGAGGAATCTACTGATTCGCAATTAAATGTCGACTGCAAATCGCAGGAAGAGTTCTCAGGAGATACAGATTTTCGCGTGATAAACGATCATCAAACTCCCGCACAATTCAGCTGATGTATTCATGGTGAAAATCTACCTGTACACACGTACAGTTTATATAGTTTACTGCGTGTATAAATGTACGAGGATTAGAGACGACGCAACGAGTCGTGAGACGTCGTGACATCAACCTCTGTGTGTTGAGAATTCATACAAGCGTTCAAACTCCATATACCTCTCATACATGCATGCGTCAGCGTCGTACATACACGCAAGAGTCTGAAACACCCTTCAGGTTTTCCACTAAGAGATCTTAGAAGAGCGAGCCCTTACAAACCGACTATATTACCGAGAGTTAAAAACAACACCAACACAAACAATATCTTTACGTATATACATCGATGTGAATACATATTATATGTTTTATATGTGCGTATATAAATTCCATGGTGAGAATGGCAGGAAATACCTTTCCTTGTAGCCGGACACCTTCCGGCGTCCGATCGTTTCCGTTTTCAGAGTGAACCTCGGCACTTATTGCACCGCCTCCCTTGCCCCATCGCGACCCTTTGACCAGCTCCAAGACCAGACGGTTCTCTCTATATTACCAGTTCCGGACGAGCTCGTGCACGACGCTTAGCTATATCCACTGCTGCACACAAATGGAAACCCTGACCCTTCGTACTCCCCGAGATCCTTCCAGTAATTAAAACAATTTTCTTCCAACTAATTGGATCTTTTTATTTTCCATAATTTTCTATTTGTCGAGTGATGTGAAGGTGTCGAGATTTTCACATATATTCGTCGATTTTTTCACGGATTCAAATTATTCTCAATATCAGACGAAACGAAAAAATTCTCAAACGAAATTCAACTGCATGCTTTATGGAAAATTGAAATTCAATAATTTAACCTCGTCACACTTTTATTTCCATTGATATGGACCAACTGTCAGCATCCTGTCAAATCGGAATCATAATTTGATATCGTTGAGATATGACCACCCAGAGATTAATGTGAATCTTTATAGGAATTACGAGGAAGGACGTGTCTTAATTACGAAGCATCGTATAATTTACAACGAGCTAGTTTTTATCATATTTATGATGCGTGCTCATGAGTCTGAAGATGCGTGATAGTTTACCCGACGACCATTCATGTCAAGAGGCAACAATGTGAAGAATTTTATGTTCGTTTCAAAGTGTGTATTTTCTGCAAATCATTGTTACGATTTATCGTGCGGCCTGTATGAATAACTGCAACGCAGAAACGCAACTAATTCTCGAAGGAAATGCCTCGTTGCGGCGTGTGATGACTGCCTTAGTAATTGCATTTGAATCACTTCATAAAGATCCTCTTTTTTCTTAGCAAACCTTTTTCCCTCTTTACCTCCAGTAACTCCTTTTTTTCTCTCGTTTTCTCGCTTTTCCCTTTTTTCCCTCGCTCGACAATGTTCGTCAAACAGGACGTAACTTACACGATGCCAACGCCTTCTCCCTCTCACTCCACCCATGCACGCAACCGATTTCTGAACGCATGAATGACGCGCAAACGCGTGACCCCATTCCTGTTTAAATTTCGAATACGACGTGGGGCCAAACGTGGAAACCAGGAGGGGAATGAACTGCAAAAATGAGTTGAAAATTGATCCGATTCAATCGAATATCCAATGTTCAAATAATTCACGAAAATTAAATAAAAACGCCCCTCGCCCTCCCCCGAAGCACAGTTCTGAGGCGAAGACGCGTTACGTCAAAAAATTAGCATAATTTTTTTTTCAATCACAATTGTCGAATCTTTTTGAAGAAATTTTCGAGTAAGATCAATTCCGTCCTTATCGTAGTTTTCGAAAAAAATAACCGACTTTATGGTTTTTTCTCGCGCCCTATCGAGTACGATGACGAATATTTTTCTCTCCATTAAAAAAAATTGAAAAATTTCGATCGAAACAGACGCCCCTGGACGTCCGTAGCAGACGTAAATGTAAATATAATTACGGATATATAACGTATCAACAGTCAACGGAAAGAGACTCGTATAAGAGCCACCCACTTCTTCCTAATTGGCAAACTGCCGGATCAGGTTTCTCCCCTTAATTGCATTAGCCACTGACATGCCATCATTGAAACGTGTATATAACGACTCGTGTGCAATTTACGTATACGCGCATCTTATAGCTTTCTTGGCAGAGAGCGAGCGTGTGAGCTTTCGAGTCATCATAACCCCTTAACGTAGTATTACGATAACAACAATAATAACAATAATTAGAATAATGCAGCGATAAACTGCAAATGATAAATTAATGAAAATGAGTGAATATATTTTAATTGTATACACGGCGTGGAGATGATTGAATTTGGAGTTTTTTAAATTTTCGATTTATGCGTTGAGGAATGTAATTGATGAACGATTCGACAATTGAATGTAATCATACAAAGCCATACTGTGTGAAGCGTGAAATAGTCGGAGGCGTTTTTTTTTTCGAAAATTCATGAAGAACCGATCGATGGAAAATCGAAACCTGTTTCGATCGTTTAGTCGAAGTTTGGGTTCGATTACGAGAATGTATGCAACGGAGTATACGATGCCTTGATAACCTCTCTCAACCAAACGAATCCGAATAAACGCAACACACGAAATAACGGCGTCGCCGTGTGTGAAAATCGAGAGGCCGAAACGTGTTGATGGCCTCGAACCCGGGGGGCGAAATATTATCCCGAATAATCGGATCTCGATGGGATTCTATCCGTTTATATAATTATATCCTATCTCCATTAGCTTGCAGCTAAACAGAGATATAGCGAGATATGGAACGATGGAAAAAATCGAAACGAGCGATAAAAAAAAATTAATACTTTTCAATACCGAGCAGCAGAAACTCTCGACAGCATTTTTGTGCTAACGAACCCGTAAAATTCTTTACCGATTGCAAATTTCTGAAAAGAATTCAATATCCAAACACACCAGCTCCCGCACAATGCGATCATATGCTTGACAGCTGCTTCAGGGAAAGTGTGAGAAGGTCCTGAAAAGGGCGCTCAACATCGTTGGAAAACATTTGATGCTGCGAATCAAAACGTGCCTGAGATTCGCAACGATTTCGCACACGAAGCACTGATACAAACTAAACACGTGTGCTAGGGCTTTCGTTAGAACATGGTGACATCGACCTGAAGTGAGAAAGGGGCGCAGAAAGGAAGGGGGAAGGGGGATTTCGGGAATGAAGAGAGGATTGCAACGCGCCCCGAGTCCCTGATTTTGCCCCGTTGGGTAATGAGGTTCGGTTTTGATTAGCACGGAGACTGTTTAACGGTTTGATACCTCGTCCGTAATCGAATCCGGACCTAATCTCTCAAGTTATAACCAGATTATTGCCTCCTCCATACATTCCCTCTCTATCGCTCTGTGAACTGAAATCCGTCAGCTATGCATACTCTACGCTCTATTTCTCTATCTCTGTCCATTACGCTCTTCTTCTCTCGCCCCCCTCCCTTTGCCCTTTGCACACACTGACAGTTTCTTGATAGAAAGAGAGAGAAAGGCGAGATCTTCAATTTCGTCACATTCACAACCCTTATTCGCGAATCCTTCCAATCCCTTCCCGAGGTCTTATGCTCGCTGGTCTAAGACTTGCTAATCTATAGAAACTGAGAGACGAGCACAAAAGTAAAAAATAATGCATTGACGAAAGAAAAAAAATGGGGGATTTCAACTTTTTATTTGTGCAAAGAAAACTTCAATCTCGATAAATACATTAAGACTTTACTACAAAATGGTATTTCTGTCCTTATTTTCACGCAAAAATCACTGGAACCAATTTTGATGATTCTTTCACAGGAATGAATGAATGAATTTTTTTTTATTGGGAACCCGAACCAAAAAAAATCACACATTTCGTCATGCAACTAAAAAATATGATCATAAATAAAAAATGGCTAATTACCAATTCAAGGATAATTCGAAAACGAAGAAAATGAGCTGTAGCTGGCGCGTGCGAGTTTGTGAAAAAAAAAAAATTATAGCGATTTTCGTAAAATCAAAGTTTGACGATTTAGAAAAAAAAAATGTTAACTTTTCATGTCGAACTAGTTTTACCCTTTAGCGTAAACTGGTTGTCTTGCGGCATGAAGCCCGCAGGCACGGCTAGTATAAAATATTCTAGAAGGATAAACTGTCAAAATAGAAATGTTAAAATCGTTACTTCTATAATAATATATGCTGCGAGCATCTCGATCATTTTTGTCGATTATGTGACTACGCGATCGCCTGAGAACTCGGACACATGAGAAAGGAATTTTAATTACATATTTTTTCTCCACTGCAATTTATCAAAATACTGCAATTTCGTAATTCGTTGGCGTTCGCTGGTCGGCTGACCCTATATGGGATCGAGGAAGGATCCAAATATGTCATTTTGTATAGAATCTCGTGTTGATAGTCTGATAATTATGGGCTTTAATTAGGCAACGTCGTACTTTTCAATCGGAGGCAGGCTCGCGAAGCTCGGAAATAAAAGGAAAATGCAGCCAAGTTTTTCGACGTCTCGGTGAACTGGTTTAGGACTAAAGTGCAAGAGCACTGATTTGAGAGTAGTATTAACGACGAGGCAGTAAAAGTGTCGGTAAAAATAGGAAAAGAGAATTAAAAAAAAGTAGAAAAATTAAAAGGAAAAAGGTTAGAGAGGGATGCTGAAAAGAAGAGGAGGAGAATGCATGGGGATTTTAAGACTCGCGCAGTTATTTTCTGTCGCGCTCGAAGAATCTCTTTTCTCGTCTGTAACTTTGCTCCTCTCTCATTCTCTTCTTTATTTCTCGACGTCGTTACTCCGAAGATCGTCGTTGCATTCCTGTCTCATACTCACTCTCCGCGCGTCTTCTCTTCACTCATTCCTCCGTCACTAATTTATATTGCTGCCATGTTGAATCGATAGTTGTCGTAAGAATGTCGAGATACAGAGAAAGAGCGAAGAGAGTCTGTAGTGCGAGTTGAATGTGGTAGTATAGTCGTGTTAGGTTACAGTTTTAAACGTGGCCAAATTATACGTTCTCTCGAGTGAAGCACGTTTAAAATATTCCGACATCGAGCAGAGAACTCTGTACGTATGTATGTACGCTGTAAGAGAAAGAAAGAGAGAAAGAGCGAGAGAAATATGTATGGAGAGAGGAAGGGATGATTGAGAGAGAAAGAGAGAAAGAGAGAGGGAGAGGGAAAAACTATACACGAAGGGAGAACGAGAAAAATATATGGAGAAAGAAAAATAAGAGTGAGAAGGAACTAATGCAGAAGCATGAGAAAGGGCAAAATAAATGTTACGGCATTACGGTCGCCAGAGCCGGAGCTCGCGAGCCCAACCGACTTTACTTGCTCTTATGTTTCCATAATACAGCTTCGTATGTGCGTGTGTGTACTACTGTATACTGTAATGCCGTTCAAAGAGGGCTGGAGGGACAAAAACAGAGTCTTCGCACAACCGCCCCTCCATTGGTCGATCTGTATTCAAAATGGCCGAGTGTCGACGGCAAAATGGCGTCGCGACTTTAATGCTTGGTTATTACGATAAATTTGACGTTTCTATTCGTCCCTCGCCCGCTCTCACGTGTATCACGTTCCTCGTTCCATCGCTATCATCTACTTTTTCATCGATAATGCAATCGAATCGAAACTCCACACGAGACACTCAAACCAAAGTTCATCAATTTTATTTTTCACCCAGATTAGCATTTCGTTTCCGAGTTTCGATCAAAAATCGGTAGCGAACGTCATTTTTGCTTCAATGCAAATTGGCATGTGACAGATTGACAGAGTTGAGCACGGAGAAAGGGTAATCGCGATTTTCGAATCGTCAAAAATGGAAACTGCAAGTCCGCAGAATTCAAAATTCACCAAAATGCATTCGCTAAGAATGAATTACTGTAATTATAATTACCTGATTATTATTGCAATCCCAGCGTCTACGTTTTTTCATAAAAGGGCCTATCGTTTTTTTTAATTTTATTTTTTAATTTTTTTTTATCTGGAACTTTGGTAGTCAGAGTTAAAATTATTGCGGGGTCTTCTCGGCCGTCATCGCGGTGCCTCAATTGTAACTATCGGAGCGATTTAGTTGTCGAGGATAAGAGCAGGTCTCTTCTGCAGTAGGCCTGCTCTCATATTCAGAGGCTTTCCGTAACGTATACACATGAGCCTGCACAAACACTTGACGAATGTATAAACAAGTACGCAGAAAGGGCGCAGGGTAAAAATTAAAAAATAGAATAAAAAAACGTATGGCAAGAAATGAAGAGACTCGGGTAGCCCGAGGCCGAGAGTTCGGTTTCCTCGTTCTCTCTGTCGCTCTCCTTCTCCTCCTCTATCTCTCTCTCTTCTTCTCCCTTTTGCCTTTATGCACGAAAGAACGGATTCTTAATCGGACCCATTATCTCAGCGCGATCATCATCCCAAAAATTATTTCGTATTTTTTTACTACGAAAACGAAAAGTCATAAATCAAATTTCCGTACCCAACGTGCTTGTCTTTCTACCTCCTCCCTTTCGTATTATTTTTTGCTCTATTTATATATGTATGTGTGCTTTCTTCCATGCTCTCTTCCTAAGCCATGAGATCAACTCGCCGCCGAGACAATGCCGCGCGCTCCATTTAAGGATTCGAATGGACGCAATTTTCTATGGAACTTTGTAATTATGGGTAGTTTGTTCGGTGCAACGTGAGCCAGAGATCTTTTGGTTTTTTCTGTCTTTCTCAATCTTCGTCCCTCTCTCTGTCTCTCCTGAAAATCAGGATGATCCTTCGAGTCTCCTCGATGGAAAATCAATAATGATGTAGCACATCAACACCATTTGGGATTTAATTCTTATTGCACCGACTTGAGGCTGTCGAGGAGATTTATCGAACAAGTTCGAGACATCAACAAGTTTTTTTCTCGGTTTTGGTAGAAAAATGAAATTCAGGCAAAATGGTGAATGGATTCAAAAGATTTTTGGGTCAATTTCGAAGATTTCTACGATGGAAGATTCTTCAGATTTTTTTAAATCGATTTATTTGAAAAAACGAGATTCATTTTGGAAAAAAATCCTTTCAGCCCGAAAGTCTGAACACTGCGACCCTTTTTTGTTCGTCAGTTGAGCTGGACAGATAAACAAGCCCAAGCTTTCTCGAAAGAGTTTTAATTTATTTATTTATTTATATATACATTGCTCGTATCTCTCCCTCGTGGTTCCTTCCCCAATATTTTATGACCGGAGGCGTCGTTGCCAGTTTCGTACCAAGGCATTCCTCTCTTTTTGTTTTCCTTTTGACAAGAAAGGCTCGAAAATATTGAGTCTCACTCACTCGGTGGATCTGGCGAATCGCCCTCAGTATGTGCCTCGAGATTTATAACTTGTAATGAGAAATCATTAGCCGCGAGGAGTATTAGGTACGATTTTGGTAATTGCCCTGAAAAATTGGTCTCGAAAGTCCTTCGAAGAGCTAGAACAACTTAAAACGACCCCCTCCTCCCATTCATCCCTCCAAAATATATGCCACAAGTTTTCTGACCTCGAAGAGACCGCAATCACGAATGCAACTTACCTGCTCCTGGCGGACCGAAAAGAAGCCATAAATCAAACAACATGTATCTTTCTTTTCCCAACGAACTTCCAACACAACCGGCAAAACATAATTCCAAGACAATTTCTGCAAAGTCGATGAAAAAAATAATTGCCTTGGTCTTAAAACTGTTTAAACGAATTTCCATTTTTCGATCAATTTCTATATTCCCATTAAATCGATACAGGATTTAAAAAAAAACTATTCCTTGTCGTTTTTTTTCTTCTATACACTCGATTTCCTAATTATCAGAAAAAAAAACTGAAATGCGATAAAATTAGTCGAATAAATGGAAAAAAGAATTTTGGAACAACGTCCAGTGTAAATTCTTCAAAAGAATGAATAGTCTCGTGCCATATGTACCACCGCCTGTCGAAACCTTGGTATAAAGCAACAGAAGCAGTGCAAGGGTGTAGAATAAAAATCAATCACGCTACCGTTGACGTCCGGAACTCTCGCAGTGAGCTGCTCCCGAAAACACGCTACTTTTTTGATACAACCCTCCAGTGTCGATAAAGAAATAAAGCCAAATCCGTTTCACGGAATGATCGATGCTCCCCCCGATCCATCGTGTCGTTTTTTTTTTCTGTTCTCTTTAACAGAAATATCTCGAGTCGTCCGTTTCGAGGCAACTTTTTTTCTGGCGTATTCTGGAGAGCTTCGGAATGCTTTTCAATTTTTTTTCTTGGCTGCACTATTATGAAGAATGAAGCGTATCATATGGAGATAGTTGCTCGATCGATTTTTTCCTTATTAGGGTGCTTTGGTACATTTTGCCTCATTTTTTTCAAAGGCCGTCGTTTTAGCTCATTCGTTGAATCTGACCAACGAAAACATCAACGAAAAAATAATCAGGTGATTGCGAATTATTTTTGGAATGCACTTAAAGGTTCGACGAGAAAGAACAGATTTGAGGGATGGTCAAGGGTCAACCGGAAATTGGTGGTACCAATAGGCTCTCCCATCCTCAGACTTGAATCCTTACGGAAATATCCTGAGCAGTATTTATACATGTATACAAATGTGCACAAGAATATAGGATTGGTACGAGATCCGAAAGGGTTGGCCAATCTGATACAGAGTTAGCTCCGTCAGCTTGTATATTTCCGAGTGCTATCCGACGATGATTAATGGCCGAGTTGCTCGCTTTTTTGTTAATTACTCGATCCGAGGGAACCGCCCACTGTGATATGCAGATTTTCCATTCTGATACACACATTCACACACGGTTAACTTCATCCATGTATTCGCCTTCGTCGTGTTTAATTTTCGACGGCTGCCACTTCGACATCATCGAACTTTACTGATACCAACACAAAACCCTTTTCATTCCGTTCGCATGATTTGAGTGGCTCTCGACTACGGGAAATGTCGAGGCGATGTATAAATAAAAAGGAGAGCCCTTCTCCCCGTTCCTTTCCATTTTCTTTGCATAGTAAAAAAGTCCAAAATTAAAAAAAAAAAAAAATTCTAACAATTGGCACATGGCCAAGAAAATATCGTTGCAATTCTTGAGATTCGTTTCTCTTCGTCAGTTTTTCTCGTCACTGCCCATTTTCACGTAAAAACGAGAAATTTTCACTGTGAAATTGAATTTTGGGATAATTTCTTCCAGCAACTCACTCGGTGGACCGTGAACGTTTAAACGGCTTCGTGGCAGACGGGAGACGAAATAGCAAAGAAGGAATATTCTCTTTTTAATTTTGCCCACATATTCGCATTGAACTGGTGAACACTTTTGTCTCGTACCCTTAGAATTTCTTCAATTCTAATAAACCTCGCTGGCGAGATGAGAGAAAGAGTGCTCGTGTGTGCTGCATCAGCACGTAGTACGCAGAAATTATTGCACTGCATCCTCCAATTATTCCATTGGAAGAGGGCGGAGAAGTAAAGAAAAATAGAGAGGGAACCGCGAGTGAGAGAGAAAGAGAGAGAGAGAGAAAGTGAGAGGGCAAGTTCAAAGGGGTTAATTCCATGGGTTTAATATATTCACCCCTTTTTACTTGAAACCCGGGAGATTTCGTATGTATTGCCAATTTTGCATTTATACCCCCGACTTGGCGCTCGCGTTCACGCCACCCACTTTCGCCCACTTCATACTCCCTTCAACCCCCAACCACGAATCGCGCCATACTAGCCTAGCCCCATGAATAAATTCATTTCGAATTCGTCGTTTGCCACACCGTCGTCGTCGTCGTCGTCGTCGTCGACTCCGTCACGTCATCGCCGATTGCACCTTGGGATTTCGCACCTTTTTATGTATGTCGTACCTCGCGGTATCCTTCCTGTTAAGTACACCGCATCACGCAGCTATTCGAATTACCTCTCGATCTCGGCTCATTTGTCTTTTCAAAGAAATTCATTATTTATTATCGATGAATTTACTTTGAATTTCCCGCAAACCCCAGATCCTTTCGTGCACTCGATTCATTCGCGGATGACGCGATATCGTAAATTTTCTCGCTCCTGCAGGATTTGAATTGAAAAAATGAAGAAAAAAAAAGACAAAAAGTGAAAATTACGTAATTAAGAAAAAAAGTGAAAACTCAAACAATCTGACGCCTCGAAATATGCGAAGAAAAAAAAAGGGAGCTTGCGAGAATCGATGGTCCATGCACCCACGGAACGAAACTCTCACGCGCGCGCGGCGAATGTCAACCTCGTCGAGAGAAACACGCTGTGATATACGTTGACAATCCCCATGGCAGCGCGGAGCTCTTGAAGCCTGTCGACGATTCCTGCATGACCACGGAATACGACAGAGCTATTTATCAACGAGTGTCGTAAGAGCAGGGGAGGCAAGCGATGGGGATAAAAAGTGCTCGTCATCGCGATCGGATTTTGCCGCGCGAGTATTCGTGCCAAAACGCGAATGACTTTACCCATGCCGAGCAGACTCCCATCCGTCGACTGGAATGTCTCTCATTCTTCCCACGTGTTATATTCTTTTTCTTCGTTCGTGCGAAAACAATTTTGTTCGATTTCGAATCGCGATGAAAATGACGTAAAAATCTTCTGTAGAAATTCATTAAGTAGCTGACTTGACGTTCTCGGATTTAGACGGCGCAGGCTACGATTTTCCGGAGATTGCGAAATTTCATTGTGAATGAAATTTTCATTCATTATTTCTCAGCTTTTGCCCCTTCGAGGCTTTTGTCAAAATATTTCCGTCTGCAAATTCCGAACACTCTGCCCCATTTCTTCGAGACAAGGCGCGAGCTTAGAAAAAGGAGAAACGTCTACGAGCGTGGACGAAAAAGGATGTTGTATCAGCACCTTGATCGAGTAGACGAAGAGACAACACATACGGATTGAACTTGTTCTTGGTGCTCGGTCTTGGCGAAAATGCCTTACGGCGACTCAAAGACATTCTCTCTCATCTTGTGGGAAGTATGAAGTTCCAACTATCCATCTATCCTGAGACGAAGCTCTTAAACGCGAGAGAGTTAGCTCTGGGTGATGCGCGAGAGCTTGTGGAATTCTCTGACCATGCTCTTTATGCCTGGAGGCGTCGTCGCGTTTACGTGAATTTCAAGCCACCAAGGCAACTCCTATATTTCTTCGTTCCACATGGTCCTTCGATCGAAACTTTGACATCCCGCAGATTTTCTGGTCAAGATTTACCACAAGATGGCGAAGAATGTTTTTCTTTCGTTTATCATTACAATATATTCGTAATAATCGAAACTGCAAGAGAGATTGGAGCTTTTCGTTCTCTCGGCAGACTTTTAGCTCAGGAAACAGATTCAAATCGAGTGGAAATTCCTCGCTGCATTGTTGTGCGAGGAAACGAGAGACGGGAAGGATCGAAACAGGCTCATTAAATCAAATGACGATAATTGCGGGTCTTGGGAAGGAAAAGGGGAGAGAAAGAGAATAGAGAAGTCGTAAAGTCCAAGTTATGGGTTTCGAGCAAGAGAATCGGACAGAAAGATAAAGATCGAGAGCTTTAATCCTCCCGCACCTTCTTATTCGTTGTTTCGCTCGGTCGCTAGATGCTTTGCCAAAGTTCTATAGATACAGGGGTGAAAAGAGAAGAGAAAAAGGAGGAGGTTGGCGCTTGTATTACGAGAAGAGATGTGAAGGGGGTGGGGGAGTGGGGCCACCCCTAATAATGGATAAAACGATCATAAATTCGACGGCAAGGCTTTTCAGGCTCTTAGGAAATATTAATTAAAATGTAATTGTTCCGTGCGGAGTTACAGGACGAACGAAGGGTTATCGTATTCCCTCTATGCCTTCTGTAGCAACAGTTTGTACATCTATATCTATTGAAAGATAAAGAGACGAGCACCAATGTAGCTCTTGGATCTTCAGAACGTCCCCGACCATCGTAAGGAGTGGAAAGAGTGAATATGCAGAGAATTCTTTGCTTCATTGTGTTCCATAAGTCTACACTAACTCTTTCATGACTTATTCCTCGCAGTCTTGACCCGAACGACCTCGCAACTTTTCCGAAAGCCTTGCCCAAAGCCTCCCAATCAAAAAGGCGTTCTCAGAAAAAGTCTTGTTCTCACTTTCTGCAATAACTCGTCCATGAGAACGTTTTTGTAGCCCCAGAAATGTATTAACGTCCAAAAACCGAGTGAAAATTCTGTGGGGCTTTGGTAAGCTCTGCTGGCATTTTTCCTTGGCCACCGAGTGTCGAATAACCAATGCAAAAATATATTTCTTGCGATAAATTCATTTGGAAATGAATTTATGATTCTCGAGCAATTCGGAAGAATTGAAATAACGATTAACTAGCAACTGTCTCAACAACGATCTTCACGACCATCATAATTCTCCCAGGAACCACTGTCCAATCTTTTTTTTAGTAGTAAAACCTCAAACTATTGGCACCAGACCCAGGGTATGAAATCCCATGGAAAAAAAACCAAAATGTGGAAAATCAGATCTTACGATTTAGATGCTGGTGAAAAAATTATCTTCAGCTCCAAAACGATCATAACGTCCTCGATCGAAATCGGCGGCGCTTTCCGCAGCCCCGTAGAAGCACCGCCTGACCTAGAAGCTTCTCGAAGCGGTCCCAGCACCAGCCGATCGTCTGGAAAAGCTTTTTTAAGCC
This sequence comes from Hyposoter didymator, assembly GCA_037952995.1. Taxonomy (NCBI): domain Eukaryota; kingdom Metazoa; phylum Arthropoda; class Insecta; order Hymenoptera; family Ichneumonidae; genus Hyposoter; species Hyposoter didymator. Next base: position 8,809,410 of record JBAJMU010000002.1, read on the forward strand.
GCAGAAAAATAATGTGTACGTTTCCACATTCAAGACATTTCTATCAAAAAGTGATTTGTCATTCGTTCTCATTGCATGGATCGTTCTGATCAGACGATAAAAAAAAAAGCACCGAAAGATCGTTGAGCTCGATGCGAAATTTGCTATTTTCGCGGACACATAAAGCGTATATACACGAAGTAGTCTCGTTTCGCGTGTTATCTCACTCTGAGGTTCAGGTGAGGCTTGGCGAGGACATCAAAGAGAGGCCAAACAAACGGGAGTAAGGGTTTAACCACATATACACATATATGTATATATCACATAGAACGCGTTGCAATTCGGACATGGAACACAAGAGCTGATGACGTCACGAAAACCGACTAGAAGCTCACATGAGCACTTGCCATATATATGGAGCCGTTGGCGAGTGACCGATCAGGAAGAGCCCACCGTTTGCCGTTTGTGTGTTCAGCCACTGGTTTACAAGTTCATTGCCCGACACTCTACGAATATATACTATACATATATATATATGCACACATTCTGTAGGTATAGTTGGTGGTGTTTCCAAAAGCGACAGGGATTCTATAGAGTTGTCTGCATCTGTATGTGTATCTCTTGTTGCGGCTTACGCTTGCGATCCTCTCGCCGCCCCTGAATCTCTGCGGCAGTCTCGTACGCTCAAGTAGCTGCAAGCATCGAATCAAAGCTCCAGCCCTTTGTGCTACGTTCGTTTTTAAAATAAATTGTTTAGAAATGAAATAAAACAAACGAAACTTTGGGCGATTGATTCGTTTTGCAATGATTGTTCCTTGCTGTTAATTTCCACGATGATTGCTCGCGTTTTATTTATTTTTTTATAGTCTGCGAGATCGGTACGTGAAATCCTATTGCGAAGAAGTTAATTTTTTATTTTTGGTTCGAATAGGCACGTGTAGTGAACCGACAGAATGAAAAATAAGATAAAGTTTGTTTTTTTTTTTTATAGTTGCCTGATATGTATATGGCGGTACAGAGTCCCGGACCTAATAAAGAACCTGGCGAGCTCCTGCGTAGACGCGAGCTGCATATCGCATACAAAATGGCGAGTTGGCACGTTCGCGTAGATCGTCTGCTGGATAACTCGTCCACGTCGTCGGGTTTGCGTACTCTATGTGTATGGTGCGAATTTTTTCTGCGGGGAGGTTTCCTCTCTCCCTCACTCTTTTTGAATATAACTTCCCCCCCCCTGCCCCTTTGTTTTACTTTTTTCCGCCACCGTCGTTTTATATTTTTTATCCTTTTTCTTGCTTCCTCTTCGCGCTCTCTCCATCTCTTTTTATCCCGCAATTTCATGTCCCTCCTTTCTCTTTTTCATTGCACCTGCACACATCAGCCCTTCCCTTCACGACGTACACTCATGCATACGGACGAACAAATACAGCCACAATAATGAGCTGCCTGTCACTATTCTGTTCAACATACAAGCTGACAAGGATATTACACTCACCAAAACCACAAGACTCGTTAGAAAACACGACAAAGAGTTTTGTCTTTATAGGGGAAGGAAAAGCTCGAGCATCGACCGTCCTTCTCGTGTTCGCATTTCACGCAATGGGGACATATTTCAATTTGCATATCGAACTTTATTTGCCGATCCGAAGAGGAATTAAAATGAAAATAAACTTTTTCCAAAATTGCTTCCTTTTTCAAAATTCCCATGCAATGATGGAGTAGCTGAAAATTATTTTTAAAAAATCTGCAAATCTTCTCTGTTAGTTTCGCCGCAATTTCTCTAAAAAATTTTACGTCAATTTTTTTTTCTTCCAAGTATTTGTCCCATTTGTTATGAAAAGTTGTAGAAATTTTAAAATATTAGAGAATTCATGTTCGCCAAATTGTTCAATGCACTTTTTTTGAAAATTGAAAAAGCAGTTTCGATCATTGAGACGCTTTTTTTTCGAATGCTCGATCGTAAAACGCTGTGTGATTGGACGGCGAATCATCGAGGAATGGCTGTTTATATGAACAGTGTCTACGTTGTCCACGTTGGGTAAATTTTGATATTGCGAAATCCATCGAGCACGTCAGTAGCCATTGAACAAATATATATGCGCTTACGCACATCCTGAGTGGGTGGAGCTCTCCGAAGGGTAGTTAACTGCATGGGGAAAAATATAGAAACGGAAAGAGATACAAAGCGAGAGAGAGAAAGAAAATTACTGCGAGGCAGAGACAGACAGAGAAATCGTGCAATATACATACATGTGTATATTCTATACAATGCAATTTCTCCACACATACATGTGTATGAGAGAACTGGGATTGGATAGAGAGTATAGAAGGTTCATGCAGTGAACAACGTACCAACAGAGATAGAAAGTCTATACATGTGGCTGATAAAGGGATGAGTGAGAGAGACACGGAGAGATTGAAGCGGTACCAGCCAATTACACTGCAGTTCAAACACATGCAAATCCGTAGAATAAGCTTTATTTGTTGTGCAAATTAGCCGCATATTGGAGCAGGCCGATCGTACCAGAATCGGGGTTTTGTTGGCTCGATGCCGATCCGCAGCGACGCGATGCGCATCATCACATACATCCATCTACAGTTACAACGAATATCTATGTGGACACATCACACATTCGTATATCCATACATCCGATCATATGCGGCATGTGTGTATGATTTTCGCGTGGACATTGCACACCAACAAGCGTATACATATCGATGGGTCAATTGCTTATTTTGAGTCGAGAGCATCAGCAACACCAACAGCATCAACGTTCAGGCTTCCCTCGCGCCAGCTCACACTCTCCTTTCCATCCTCGTCGTTCCATCCAAATTATATGCGATGCGTACGCGTAGAGAGATTTTCAAACAGCAGAGAGTAACACCTGATATTTGGGGCTTTATATTTTCAACGTGTTGCAGCCTACGAGCCCCGGAAAATCAAATGCGATTCCTCTCGAAAATATCGTTTTCGATCATTCCCAAAAAAAAAGAAAAAAATTTGGCAATTTTTTTTTTTACAAATTTGATTTCCCTCCTATCGTCTTTGCATCTTTCAACTATGACGAACAAAAAATTGATGATGATTGATCAATGGGAGAAGAAAAAAAGGTAGAACAGTTTACGCGCGCACAACGTTATTTATCGTGTAAATTTAACGTACGTGTATAACGTTGTGATTTACGTTCATATCTTGACCTTTCTGTCTACCGATTCCATCAGATATAACTGCGAGATATATCGTTGACGATATATACGGACAGAACTCGGCTCGTGAAACTTGCCTGAAGATCCGTGTGGGAGGAAAAAATTGCTCTCTGAATCATCGATGAACGCGCGGTAGTCGTTCCATCTTTCAATTTTTCCTTTTTTTTTTCTATTCGCGTAGTTTCTGTTCGTCGTTCATTATTGTAGAAAATTTTGCACGACCTGTGGCGTGCTGAAATTTTTCTAAACTGTTTTTCTCAGGGCTGAGGTTTTTCGATTTCAATGCCATCAAAAAGGTGTTTTATTTTTTAGTAAGTTTTTTTTTACAAAGAAAAATGAAATATTTGGGGTATGAATTTCTAATTCTTTTNTACGTGTATAACGTTGTGATTTACGTTCATATCTTGACCTTTCTGTCTACCGATTCCATCAGATATAACTGCGAGATATATCGTTGACGATATATACGGACAGAACTCGGCTCGTGAAACTTGCCTGAAGATCCGTGTGGGAGGAAAAAATTGCTCTCTGAATCATCGATGAACGCGCGGTAGTCGTTCCATCTTTCAATTTTTCCTTTTTTTTTCCTTTTTTTTATTCGCGTAGTTTCTGTTCGTCGTTCATTATTGTAGAAAATTTTGCACGACCTATGAAATTTTTCTAAATTAAATGGGTTTTTGGATCGAAAATCTAGGAATGAAAATTGTTTTTCTCAGGGCTAAGGTTTTTCGATTTCAATGCCATCACAGAGGTGTTTTTTTTTGTAAGTTTTTTTCTTACAAATAAAAATGAAATATTTGGGGTATGAATTTCTAATTCTTTTGCTTGCCAACTGCCGATACATTTCTACGTAGAAAGTAAGCTCGTTAATGTTGTAAGGAATGGTCGGAACGATACAAGTGGGTGTGGGGAAAAAATACTGAGACTGAACGCTGAAGACAAGAAGAAAATCGAGAGTCTCTTATACGAGATGGACAAGTGCGAGGAACTTGGGGAGTTTTAGATAGCCCTCTGACCCCAAGCTATCCTTCAGCCGGTTCCCATTCTGAAACGACCTTTCCCTTGGGATCCCTTAGCCCAAAGATATAGCATTTTCTGTCAGACAGGTGCCTGCGAGTGAGTGGTACAGTAGTTCATCCCTTATACATTTATATACCGAGTGCTGGTCGAATAACTGGATCACATTATCCGAAGGTGAACAATTCTTAAATTTCTCAAGAAACTCTAATACCATTTTTGTGAGTCCCCCATATTTTCGGTCGATTGTTCGAATCTCCGAAAAAAAAAAAAAACATCATTTTTTGGGAAGTTTCAAATCGTCGGAAATGACAGGCGAGCGATGACTTTATCGGTTTGAAAATGACGATTCACGTTTTCAAAGCTACGAACGTTCAGGGATGTTTCCGATTGGCGGACGCGGAATGGAACATGAACTGCCATTGGCTTCTCGTGGATTAAGGTTTCAATTTATTTGACATATGCCCTTTTGGCGTTTGATCGTTTATCTAAAAAAAAAAAACGTGCAATATCCGATCGTCTCTCTTGTCCCCTTTCACATAGTATCGCGAGATTCCCTGTCGCCTGAATGCTGTTCAGCTTTATTTCATCCCTTAACCCCACAAAATGTATTTACACGTAAAATGTATATCTATATGGATGTGGTTGTCGTTCGAAAATCAAAATAGCCACAAGAGGTCGGGGCGTTTTAACAATTCCCGGTCGTTTACCTAGTGACTTGCACTCTATTGTTGTATACAATTTTCTCTCTCTCTCTCTCTCTCTCTCTCTCTTTCTTTTTATTCTTTCTCTGTCACCCTCAATTCCATGGAAAGCACCCTCTACGAGCCAAAAACGTTTATTCTCAATCTCTCGTCGCTCAACAACCGTTTTTTTCGGCTGTTTTTTATTATTCTTTTCTCTTTAAATCCGCACCGATTTCGTCCGTCCTGCGTTGAATTTGAATTGAGGAAGAGAGGGCGACGAGCGCGATTTATCCGCCAAACTGTGGAGTCACCGAACGCTCATATGTTAGCCGTTGGCACGCGCGCGGCTCTGTATCTTTCTCTTTATCTCCCTCCCTCTGGATTTTTCTTTCTCCTTCTCTCAACAGACGAGAGAGAACGGAAGGGTGTACGAGCTTCCACGAACGAGCATCCCCTCCCGACCAAGTTGTTTTAATCTCGAAAGAAAAGTGCGTAGATGTGTTTAAAAAATTTCCTTATTTTCAGTTGAAAAGCAAAAAAATTTTCATTCGTAAAAAAAAAACATCTTCCACGTTTTTAATAGCCAAGCGTACAAAATTGCACGTTCAGGAGCTCGTGGACGATCGAACTGTATTTTTAATCGTTTTCACAACGAATATAAATAATTTTATCGATTGCAACATGAACTCCGACGACTCGCGATCGTCATTGCTGATTTTTTTTAATCATTCCATTCAAGGACTCATAATTCGTATTTAATTTTTGTCTCGTTCTGCAACGATTGCAAACGCGTACGGACATTCAATAATTTATGACCAACTTACGACTTGAACCTCCACAGCAATTATTATATCACGAAGATATAATTCAAAGTGTCCCATATTTTTATGCAAGGTTGCAAATCTCGTGCCAAGTGACGTCTGATTTGAAAAGTTACTACGAATTGCATAATAATTTACTCGGTACTGTCAAGATGTCGATTGTATTGTAACCTTCGTCACAATTTTCTCACGTTTGCATTCTCCCAAGACCTCAATCTTTACGCTCGAAATATACAAGACAGTTCGATCATTGAGAACGTAAAAGGAAAAAATGTTTGTCGTAGACTGTGGAATGTTCGATTACTCATTGCTGAATAAACTTCTCGACAATATTTACTTTTTAATTATAATTTGTCAATTATTTTCTTTCAAATGGGATTTCCTCCTGAATTTGATGATATCGCGAGAATCGTTGATGATATCAAGTGGAAAGAACGAGGACATGAACCCAGGCAGGTTTTCATGGGCTTGCAAGGATGTGCGAGAGATTTTGATCTGACGGTGGGCAAGCAGTTGTGTGTGTCGCGAGCGACGAGCTTGCTGTGGGAAAAAAGGAGGGCAACGTGTATCTACACGAGCAGTGGCATCGGGTCTATACATACAGCCGAGAGAGCTTCTCTCCGCGCTGCTGCGAGTCGACACGTTCTCTTCAATCAATATGCAAATATGTCCGACACTAATTACACGGAAGCCTCGTGCCCACTTTGATGTCTCGTCGCTCGCGAGAACGAATGCTTCTCTTACTTTCAGTGATAACTCTGAATACACTCCACGAATAATATTCTTCGTATTATTCTCCCAGAGATTGTTATTCCAGTTGGGCGATAATATTTTACAAAGTTATGGCTTTTGCCATGGAAAATGATTTTATTTAAAAAAATAAAAAAATTAATTAAATGAGTTTGATAATAATAAAGTAATGAAATGAATTTCTTGATTGCGGAGCTCCGTGCTCGGGACCAGAGAATGAAATGAAATATTTTTGAAGGAACGAGCTCGTTGCAATATTTTTTCCTGAACGACGGCCTTAAAAAAATGGACTCGTCGCATTGACATGCCGACAAATTGAACAACACGAAACAAAATGTCTGTCGCGGATCTACTACGTATGTGAATACGTTTGCAGCATTTTACGGAGGGAAGGAGAGCGAGAAGGGGAGGAGAGAGAGAAATCCTTGAGGTCTGGTAACCTCAAGGCTTCTATTCGAATACCAAGGGCCTGTTAAATTCCTCATAACCCCGGAAGGCCCCGAAGGCATCTACAGGCAAAACGAGAGAGACAGAACGTTTTCCTTACTCGATCTTGGGGTTGAGTAAAGAGAAGGAGCAAGAATATTAACTCTCACTCTCTCAGCTGGAACCACCCTTGCGTCAAAACAGAGTGAATATGCGATAAGAGTGACCGAGAATTACGAAGACCATGATGCATACGTGGGTGCAAACAAAAAAACACAAAACTCCATGCACTTTTCTCTGAACATTTGCACCGAAGTAAAAAAACATTTTCATCCCTTAATTTTCTATTATTTCCAGTCCTGTCGCATCATTTTTTCTTGTTCATTATTCGAGGATCGATCCCCAAAAAAATATAAAGATTAACGAAAAATTGTCACTCTTGCCAAAACCGCCTGATGGCCAATTGCTCTCGCGAAGAATTGATAAACGAAGAATTCCTCGTGGAGTCTCCCATACATATGTTTAGAACCATCATCTTAGTAATTGGAGGTATAGTTGCATGAAGGCTGCCACCCTCGGGGCAAACTCTGCCAGGATGCATTTTCATCTCTGTATATTGCAGCGCCGTATGCATACCTGTCAGGAGTATGAAATAAACTGTAATTCCGCAGTCTTGTAATCGAGGTTGTTAAAATAAATCCCCGTATTTCCAAAAGAGAGAAAAAAAATGAATATTTAAGCATTTCAAAGAGACTGAATAAAAAATTCGATTCGTATGCGAGCTCCTGGAATGACCGAAAAATACGAAATATGAATAAACAGCAAATATAAAATGAAAGGAGCATAATATGAGGATAGTGTAAAGACGTTAATAGTCGCGAGGATTCTCGAAAGTTAAGAGGGGTGTGGAGCTACCCTTAGTACATTAACACAGCAGAGCAATACATAGTATAAGTCCCGCCCCTCAGCATCAGCGCGAGCGAACTCCTTATCTCCGGCGGCCGAGTTTTCTCGGACAGTTTGCCAGCGCTAATGAGCTGGTAAGATAATTAGCATTATGTTAATGTGTGACGTGCTCACGGGGGTTTGGAGCGGGACGAGAACGAGCATGTATAACCCGGAGAGAGCTACCTTCTTCCTGGTCAGAGTCTTTCCTCTAGCTGTTGGCATCAGCTCCTATGCCTCCTCGTATTCAACGTCCAAAACTTTCTCTCTCGCACTCTCTTTTACTATCCGGCTCACTTACTCACTTCTCCCAACTTCTGGAGCGGTCTCTCACCTCATTCAGCCAGCATCGCAACAGCAAAGCGGAGGTTGTCGTGTTTGTTCCTAATGTTTGGACTATCTTACACAAGTTCTATAGCCGAGACGTTGCGCTCTCGGAGAAGCACCCGGAGGTCGAACCGTTCAACCCCTTCTAGCCCAACAATCCCAAAACCACCCTCCAAAATCTCAGCATGCATTCAACCTTGCCCTGACACACACACACACACACACAAGCACACGTATATGAGAGAAACCCCCAACGTACGAAGACTCGAGCCCCTTTTCTGCTCCACCCCTAGAATCAACTCCGGTTACCACCTGAATATCGGCGTGTTTCGCCAAATACTTACCTCCCTCTATAACTACATGTACACACGTGCACATACGAGAGTATTGTACGACTAGTTTTTGGCAGTACGTCATAAGACGTGAATAGTTCCGGCAAGATTTCCATGAAACCCGCAACGGACAACCAATCTCCCGGTGAGACGCGCCACGTCATGATCTAGGCGTGTATATAACGGGAGTATGATCGAGAAATTACTTACGGATATACTTGTCTTTGTGTGTATGTGTGCGAGTGTGTGTGTGTGTGTGTGTGTGGGCGACAACTTTCCGTGGATTAGGATTGGCCGAGCAGTGTCAGGAATTCTATCAGAATTCTGCGTTCAAGTTATTAATTGTTCTCTGAATACAGGCAGGAAAACTAAACGACGTGGTTGGCAAAATTTCGACAAAAAGCGATCGAATGGAATTTAGGGGAAAAAGTCGTAGAGCCTCGAAGCGTTTAGGAGCTCAGCCTTCTAGTTTTTTTTTTCTGTGGTTTCCGAAGATGAAACTACTATTTCCGAAACAACTACCGAGCTTTTTCGAACATGGACAAAAAAAGTTGTGGATGGTTATTACTTGTTTATGGAAATGTTGCAGTAAATAAATAATCTGAGGCTGCTGCACTTTTTTTGGGAGAAATTCATTTCCTGTTGTACTAGAATTTTACAATTTTTTAATCGAAAAACGTTTTCGTTGAAAAGAAAAAGCGAGGATGCTTATTTTTTATTTTCCTGAAATCAGTTTTGTCATCAACCCAAAAATCTTTGGAAACTAATTTTCAAATCAATCGCTTGGGGAAAAATGTATGGCCGAAAGAATTCGTGGATACAAATTTGAGAAAAATTTCCTGGATGTTTCGTAATTGTTGTAATAAAATTTATGGATAAAAAAAATTCATTTTTTTTTCAAAGTCTTCAAAGTTTGGTCCTGCCCAGTGTATTTCGTATTTTATAAAATACTTCATTCCAAGTTTCTAGTTGGAGGAGCGTGTTTACCGTAAGGGAAACAGAATAAAAGGAGATGATTATAAAGTGCCGATTCTAGGTATTCATTCGCAACCCTTTTCGTGGTTTATCTTTAAAGAAAAGACGGAAAAAAAGAACGAAATAGGACTCACCGCGTAGTGTCCAGCGTATGGTATCTTATGTAAACGTCCGGGGATCTCGAATTCAAGTGCTCCAGAGATAACAGTCATCGAGAATAAGTTTTATATCCGGCTCCCCCTTGTTGCTGATGGTCATTCAGAAACCATATTTGCATTGCGATAGAATCGAACAGATAAGATTGAGACCAAGGGCAAGTCATCTCTTGTAGTTATCACAATATCTGTCCGTACATAAGTGACGGTACAGGTTCATTCAAACATGTGTTGTGCATGTAGTGTCCTTGACAAAATGATTCTCCGATTTCGATTCACACGAAGCAATTTAAAAAAAAAATGGAAACGTTATTCGAGAGTTCTTCGAATTTTCAACAAACTTTCTTGTCCCCGAAACTGCACTCAAGCATCTGAAATGTTCACGAAAAACATTGATAGCGAAGCTGCTTAATTCACGAAATTACCGCAGACCTCACCGAGTTTTTTCCTGCGAATCGTACGATTCGGAGTTTCGAAAAATTAGACGAAGCCGCATTTATTTTGGACGATCCTGTACATCTATAGACTTATGTCCACCCCCGCCACGCTTGACCAGTTTTATCCTTGATCGTTGTGCAACAGTGACCACTTGACGAGAAGAGAAGCGATTACGTCTGTATGCGCAACATCTCACTCCATGTTTGTAACCGACGACATATAACGTTTTCTCTCGACTTCCCTTCTCCTCAAATTTTCAAGCTGTGGTCACTTACACTCGAGAAGATCTCGAGCTCCAAGAATACAAGAGCACGTACCCCCTGTTTTTTTTTTTTTTTTCGTTGTTTCTACAATACACAAAATATCTGTTTACAAGTACAGCGACAAACTTAGGGCGAGTAAACGAACAGTAAAAAAATCATTATCATTTCGGCTTTTTGTGTCATTCGTCGACCCTCATTTTTCTGAAAACATTTTATTATTATTTTCATGTCGAAATGGAAAAAAAAAATCAATTGATTTTTTGAGCCATACGTCGTACCTGATGCACAATTAACTCTAGAAGAATTTGGTATTCGTTGCTTCGACAGCAGTTTAATGATCGAGTGACTGAAAAAAGTCGGATACATTATTGCAACGTGCATGCAATTTTTTCTCCAGCAGGATTCGATGCCTCGTTAAATTTTTATTTTGAATTTTTTTCGTAACGTTTTTCGTAATTCTCAATGTGTCTTGGGCAGGTTCGTTGGAAAATTGAAATTGTCCTGGGTGCAATGGGTCTTTGCTTACAGAGTACATGGATCAGGTGGAATAGGCACGTCTAGACATAGCCAACAGCAACAATCCCCCAGAAGACTCGTCTCGACTGCTCTAGCCTACATATAGAACGTCTTTTGCAGGGATATAAGCAGACATCAGCCTGTACGAGTAAACTAGCCCTGGCTAATTAATTAATCATACGCCTCGTTCGAGTTTAGCTGCTTATCCGAAAAGCTTTCTGTCTCTTCCTCCCTGTGCTCTCTCTCTCTCTCTCTCTCTCGCTCTTTCCTCCCTCAAGAGGCCACGTTCGCTGCTAAAGTCGCGTATCTTCGGTATTGTCGGGATGGTTCGACCAAGGTGTCGGATGTCTCGCACAGACGGTGTTCCGTCTCACCGGCCCTTATATATTACATGTTACATTTACCCATGAGTATTCATGTGTGTACGGGCACGTTGGGTACCAGCACGCGAGCACAATGCACGTCTGACGTTTAATCTAACTCATCGTTCATAATAATATTTAGAAACTTTTTTATATCCTCTTCCATTAGTCGTGGACTGTGAAACTAGAAATTTGGAAATTTTTATTGTGTGGAAAAAGAAAAATCGACATTTTGGTGTTCGCGAATTGGTAGCAAATTTCTCATGAAATTTATGCAGCAATTCCATTCGCTGCATTGACTGTTGATATGTTTAGAACAATTTTCAACGTTGACATTTTTTTTTTGTAAATTTTTTTTTAATTTGGTAAAAAAAATTGTAAAAAATAAAAATTTTGTTGCTCACGTCTTTTTGATCTTGACTTGTTCCGATGTCTTGCGAATATTTCTAATCCTCGATATTCCGGTAGGAAAGTTACGTATTCTGAACGTAACAACTGCTCCGCTTGGCCTCTTCCTGGCACCCTTCTTTCGACTGCGACTCGCACTCCGCTCTCCAACTTGCCTCTCATTATCTTGATTAATTGACCGACGGCCCCACGCTTTTGTCTTTGCTGCTGCATCCTCGTTTCTCATCGACTCCTATCAGGCTATATCTACTTTGTACTTTCAGTCTTCGATGAACTTCCGATGCGAGGCTCTCGCGGTGCCTACTTCCGAGACGAGCTCCATAGATAATCGAATTTGCATTGAATTTTTTTATTTCGTCCATCGAAATGACACATTCAATGCAAATACTTAAATTTGATGAATTATTCATTTGCACTATTGTGTTGGGTGGATTTTTCAATCGAGCGGAAAGTCGAGAAAGAAAAGATTTGATTCGAGGCTGGAAATGAAAAATAACTCGACAACTTCCGAGCAGAATCCAAGGCGACGCCATAATTATCCAAACTTGAATCTCCCTCCTTTTTCCATCCTTCTTTTCGGAAGTATCAAAGAAAATCTCGAGGATGGAATGATCAACATTAACGCGTGATGAAGCAGCCAAATATTCGAGAGGGATCGTCCCCGGTTTGCTGCAAGCGGTGGTCCATGGACCGAAAAAAAACGCCTGAACGATATTCTTTGCGTCATTATCGCGATTTAATTATATCGAGTCTCTTTGAGACTTTTAATTTGGACATGTTCCGAGAACCTCTGCATCTTGTCAGCTTCTTTTATTTGACTATTAGGTAAACTGGTGAAAGCAAACGAACAACTAATCCCGATGGGTGATGACAACAGCCTCCTTCATTACGAACCAGCCAAAAAAAAATCAATGAATCACATTTTTTGTATAATTTTCAATTCAATTTTCCCGATTCCCCAGCGAATTAGGGATAAAGTCTGTGAATGTTAATCAACGAAATAGTATCGCGTAATTCTCATTCCCGAAGCTCATTCTCTACCAATCGACGCCCCAATCAAGTGACAATTGACTTTGAATTATATTCGAGATATTTGATTGTTTTTTTTATTTTCTATAATAAAATGTTGTGATTCGAGATTAAGCTCAATGGATTAATAAGAAGCGGGCGGTGAATAGTCTTGAATGGATTGGCAAGCTGAGCGGAATCGATACGAAAAGTGTGAGGGAGGGAGCGCGAGAGAGAGGGAGAGAGAGAATCTCCATCGTCAACTCGCAAAACTATCGACTATCGCGCAATATGAAAAAGCCAGTGAAGAGCAAGCGACTCATAGCAGGGAGAGACATGGTTCGAGAGATGAGAGAGCCCAACTGTGTGCCAATCGCAAAACGCTTCGACTCTCATCCCCNCCCCCCCCTCCCTTGACTTTTTTCCTGGATATATATCGCTAGCGCGGGTAGAAATTAATTTCAACTTTAAATTAAGACTCGGCCGATACCTGGATGGCTCACGCTTTGTTGTCCCGGGACCGCTACCACCCCTTCGGCCATGGGGAGCAGGGGAGACGAGGCCAAAGTTTTCCTCCTCTTTTGTCTACTGATAAACGAGAGAACACGTTGTTAATATACATACTCTCAGCTCCAACTAGAGCAATGGATCTCTCTCCACTCACACAATTTTCTAAGTCCCTGTGTGTGTGTCCATACAGACACACTTTTTTCGAAGCTTATTATGGATTCTAAAACTCGTTCATATTATGCTGAAGCGACGAATGCATTAAATAACTGACGAAAACAAAAACTTTTAAAGCTTTTCAACTTTTCCTCACTTTTCGGAGCATTGCGCAGATATAAATTGAAAATAATCAAACGTGTATCAGTGACGAATGAGAATTCACCTTGATTTAAAAGAAAAACAAATTCGAAAGGTCGAGGAATAATTGTCAATGCATTAATAATGTAAAAACGAGTCGCAATCGCAATGTCGGAAGAATTTGCGACGAAAAACTTGGTTCTCGTGTGTACGATGGATTTCCACTTGGAAAAAATACTGCAGAACGACTTCAAATGGTAAATATTTATACCCATGTATGTATGCGCGTTCTTAGGCGGCGGCGTGCATCGGACAGCGAAGAAAAAGTCCGATTCCCTCAGGTACAACTAAACGACGTAACAAGCTTCTCTGGCTCTCTCTCCCTCTCTGAACCTATATCGTGTATAAATACGTCAAGTACCAAGCACACAGAAGGCTCTTAGTATATTACTAAGATAAAGAAAACCAAAGACCTCTTCACGAATAGAAAATCTTAGAGTGATGAGGCTGCCCCAGAGGCAAATAAAAAGATGAAACACAAAAAGTCTGTTGAACGAAAAAAAAAAAAAACAACGAATCGATAGAAACGAACGACAATTATCAGTGATTAGAACCGTGCGGTCGTTTCGATGATTGATAGTCAAAAAGATGATCGAATCTTGAAAAACGATGCAAATTTAACGAAACTTTGGGTCCCACATTTTTTGGAAATTTTTTGCATTAATTTTTCTCGATTTTTATTATTTATGTAACATTTCTTGTTGACGGCGAATAACGAAAGTGCGAAAATACAGGAATCTTTCGATCTACACACTCGTTGAATACAAAACCGTAAGAAAGAAAAAAAAAAAAGTTGAAAATTGAAAATCTGTTTGATCGAAAGTATTCGAAGTGGAATAGCCCATACGTGGAATGCATTTACCGGTAGTTATATGTATCTGCATAATGCTGATGGTTCGAATCCAAAGCGAAGTCTATATAATCGATCTATAAATCTGTTTATGATCGAGGGCAGAGTGGAAAGGGAGGACGCTTTGTAAAAGGGCGTGTGTGTGGGGCGGGGAGGCTGTTTGGGGCAGTAAGAGAAGCACCGGAATGGGTTTTGTCTCGTTGTCTCTTTCTCGCATCGAGAACAACGATAGAGAGAGAGAGGAGAATAAGCAGAGAGACTCGAAGTAAGCGTGAGTGCAGATACGCGATCGAGGCACCAACTCTACTTTACCATAGACAAATGTATCTTGTTAGCATACCATTTGTATGCATGGGCTTTTGCACACCCTGCCATCACTTACTCCACTTTGATATTTCTACATATACACACACGTATTTAAGCACTTTTCTCTTTCTCTCTCCCTCTCTCTTTCTCTTGGTTGCTCACTTACACTTTCGGAGTATTGGTAGGGCGTATATACGGAACGTTTAACGTTTAACTTCTTCGAGAGAGCAAATCGAATGGAAATCGTTTTGGTCGGTCCTACGACCGCTCCTGGTTTAATCGTTCGACGAGAGAGCTTCTATTTCTCTCCTCTCTCTCTTTGTCTCTCTCTCTCTCTTTCTCCATCTCTGTTCGTCCTGTTCGCCGCCTTGCCTCCTTTAATAGTCAGCCTTTTCTACGTTGCTCTCCTGCACGTGTGTATACACAAAACTACCCCTGCCCTGCGTTAAACATACACAGACACCTCACCTAGTGATCGAAGCGTATTCATTGGAAACCTTGGACTTTACACCCTTGGCTCATTTCTCATGCCCAAATGATGTATCTTGTTTTGTTATTTTCCTATGAAGTTCTAGAAAATTCCTTTCGGTTTATCGATCAGCGATTGGAGCAGAAATCTCATATTTCATATTTTGGAAATATTTGGTTCGATGTATTTGGAGGTTCGAGAGATTTCCAGTCCTCGTGGAGTTTAGTTAGTATAGGAAGTTAATATTTTCAATTGTGACATGTTTGTAAAATGTTCTATTTAAAAAAATACAAAATACTTGCTCGATAAAGTTTCAAAATAGCTCGAACGAATGAAACTGCGTTTTTTGGTTCCTTCAAAAGTTTCTTGTCGATCGTTCTGCATTAGGTCGCGGCCTTCTGAATGAATGAGGTATAAAAAACGGATGAGGGTGGTCGCAGAAAGGTTCCTTTTTTTTATCGAGGATAAGACGTGGTCGATATGGAGTACTTTTCTTTAAGGGAGAAACCAAAAGCAAGTGTATCTAAAAGAAAGAGAGAAAAAGCTCGTTGCCATTCTCGGTATATCCCGTGATTGATTAACTTTTTTCTTCATCTTCTTCTTGACGATGAAGAACGTAATTATAATTTTTATTCATTACCGAGAGCCTGACTGAAAGATTTTTCTCTGTGGACCTTGTTTTTTTCGTACAAATTTATATATACATAGATTTTTATATACTTTTGGGTCGCGAATGGCGAAGGGAAGATCGTCGATTTGATTTTCCATTTGAAGCCGGTCGTTTGTTGCCAAGAGATACGATTCTTTTTCAGCCGCAATGAACTTTACGGGTAATCAATATTCATTTACCGCCACGCGGCTCAACGAAGGGCGAACAAGCATTTCCCCTTCGCCCTCTTCCCATTTCCTTTTCTTTCGTCGCTTCTCCATCTTACTCTCTCCTGCGCGTTCAGATTACGCGGTCCAGATACTTTCGTACTCGAGATTATACACTCGTGTTTCATATTCAAGACACTGTCGTAAAGCTAATCATCGGAAATTCTCTCGTCAACTCAAAATCGTATTTATTTCGAAAAATCGAAATTCGATTTTCGAAAATTTTGCCCTCAGGCTTCATTGCTAATGAGATTCGAATGCCACAAAGTGAAATTGGCATCAAGGTCATGGGGCAATAAGACTTTTAGGAGGATGCGAAATGATGATTTTTAAAAAATCAGCATTTACATCGTCAATCGAGACGATCGCTGTGAAAAAGCTTTTCGAGATCGAAGGCACGTGTCGCTCGTCAAATCGTTGGCGACGATGATTCCACCCGACGTTGAGCAATAACTTTCGAACGAATCGAACCCCCGAGATATATCCGGGAGTGGCTTATTTGCATACCGACCTGAAAATCCCGTTGAACCCTCTGCTTTCTTCGTCCTTTTGTCTCTCTCGCTCTCGGGACTTTGACAGAGCTTGTCATACCAAGTCACCCACTCGACATAAGGTGGCCTGGGCAACCCTCTGTCTTTACTCCTCCAGCTCGACCGTCTCTTTCTCTCTGTCATTCTCTTTGCAGGCCTCGACTCTCCATCCCCTTACGAAAAGCAGTTTTCCTCTCGCCCTCGTCTCGTCGCGATCGTTTAGCACTTTGCGTAATTTTTTTTGCCACCAAACCGCCCCCTGGTCCAACGACCACGATATATTTGCATAGCCTCGACGAAAAACCGTCCTGCTGCTTATTTTTTTTGTTTTACTCACATTTAGAAATTTTTAGAAAAATTGGTAACAATTTGGACCACTTCGTCGTCACACTCGCAATACAAAAGCAAAATAAGTTCAACGATTCCAAAGAGAATCCCATAAGAAAAGGAAATGCCAGCAAAAACGTATTTTTGCAAAAGAATCACGCGAATATTGATTTTTTAATTAAAAAACAAAAAAAAATGCCACCGAGCCCGCGAGTCCTCGTAATGCAGCATCCGTGTCACCTATACGTTCCACACGTATTTCGTAGCTTTATAAAGAAAACAATAAAGGTACCGAGATATATATCCGCGTCGTCCAAGTAGCTGAGAGTCCTATCGACAAAGAACAAAAATCACGACACTCTACCGCATAGATCCCATGGGCGTCCGTCCCGATGCTTTACTGCCAACATTACTTTGAGGATAACGCCTAAAGTATAAAGACTTTTACGATCTTACTTCACTTTCCATCCATTTTTATTCTCCTCATAGCGCGCATACACAACGTCCACCTTTTGCCTCGTTATTTATTGACATACTAGCGTTCCTTCTTACGGACCTGAGAGGATCGTATAACATTTCTTCCTGTCGATCTTGAAAAAAAAAAAAATCTTCATTGTTCTGCCTTTTCTAAATCCATCGCAATTGCATGGTCCATACCATCGGAATCCGCAATAAAATACGTTCTGCAAAGCTGTACACACTCAATACTTGAGACTCGTGTCCAGAATATCGACAATTATTCAGAAATTCTTAATCATCATTAAAAACCATTATCGTTATTTTTTGTTGTTGTTGCTTTTATTGTTTATATTTTTATTCTTTGGAATAAAATGGAGATTGTTTTTCCTTTCTTATCTCCAAGACTCGTCGTGGCCAGACGGGTCGATCGCGCAGTACGTGGAGACATCTAGGAAGAAACTGCTCAACACCGAGTCCAGTGAGCAGTATAAGAGATAACGATATACCAACGGAAGAACGGGGGCGATCTTTATTTAGGGGCCAAAGACCTCGATTAAGACTCCACCCACCTCAATCCCTATTTTTCAATGATTTCACAACAAATACCAAAATAATTCGACATATAATACAAACGACAATGGAAAGACCTCGAACATTTGATTCGATCGAACTTT
Organism: Hyposoter didymator; assembly: GCA_037952995.1. Lineage (NCBI taxonomy): Eukaryota > Metazoa > Arthropoda > Insecta > Hymenoptera > Ichneumonidae > Hyposoter > Hyposoter didymator. The sequence continues at coordinate 8,827,377 of JBAJMU010000002.1, forward strand.
CTCATTGACGTGCATGAAAGGACAGTTTTGTTTAGAATTGCTCGTTTTTTTCTGTGCGTTAAAATTTTTCATCCACTATGAATTTTATAAGAATTTTTTTCAAGTCCTTCTGACGAGGGCATTTTGAACAAAATCCACCTGGTTTGTCAAAAATTTGGTGCAAGGGTGCATGAAAATAAATAAAATTAAGGAATTTCCCTCTAAATATAATATAATAATGACCTTGAACTTTGGATTCCAGTTTCGAAGTTTTTATAAAAATAGAATAAATGTTTCTGTCGACGTTCAAAATTGAATTCAATTTTCATGAAATTTCACATTCTGCCTGTCAAAAAGCTGTCCAAATTCGTCTCAATATCGCTGAATATTCTCGTGCAAATAATGCATCCATTCAATATTTAATGAATCAATGTCAAGTTGCTTTTTGCATTGCTACGTGACGTCGTACGGGAACAAAATAATTTTTTGTACTACGAAATATAATGCAAAGTTCGATTTTGAACTAGATTTTCTTTTTAATATTCGTGAAGTAAGCGAAATGAAAATTGAGGATTGTTTTCATTTCGACGTGCACTGTAAATTTCGGTGTTTACTGTAAGAACGTTTAGGCAAATTCTTGGTTGAGATTTTGGAAGATTTTTATGGCTGTGATACGTGAAGCTTACCCGAAACGTGAGCAAGCTTCATTCCAGTGATCTCGGAGCTGGAAGGTGTCGCTCTGCTCCGTTGAGCTGATGATGATGTCATTCTGATGTGGCTACATGAAGTGGTTGTCTATATGTATAAACTGGTGTACCCACACGAATGCGGAGGTTACACGAGGCTTCGTTCTCGGTTGGTGCAAAAGCAGACGCCTTTACCACCATGCAGGGGTTTCATTAAGCCCACGCATTCATAATCTCGAGTGTGTTGGACGTGCGAATATAGATTGAGATGGGAATGAGATGGGTTTTGTCCTGGGATATTTGAGGTGTGAGACGAGGCACCGTTGCTTGGTTAGATTCGCACTGACGCGACTTCGCGCCATCCCCTTTCTCTTTTTCTTTCTTTCTCTTTTTTATGCGTTTTTTCTCTTTGGCGTTGGCCGCTTGTGTTTGAAGCTGGTGGTCAAGAGCGCCCGCGGATGTCTCGAGCTGCCCCATACCGTGCCATTCTCCTTTCTACTTTCCTTTCTTTTCAGAAGTATTATGGAGAGAGATTTCCATTAAGAAGGGTTGTCACGCCCGCTTGCGCCTATGTTTGGCGGGTAAATAGACAGTCGATTGGACTTTCATTCGCGATATGAATGAGCCAACTCTCACCCGTGATGACAGACTTCATTCTTCGTCTCTTTATTTCGTCACTGACTCTCTACTAATGTCGTCGTGGTTGAAACTTATCCAGACCATCTAATTCCAGTTAAACCTATCCCAGGATCTCTCACCTAATCGGACTCTCTGTAACTACGAATGTCATTTCCCAACGCTGGATCATACGCAATGGTTTGCCATAGTCCTTGCCGGAAGGGTTCTTAATCATCCAAACCCGATTTACGAGTGGGTCTAAATGATGAACGTTTTAAAAGGCTCGATTGCCACCAAACCCTCTGTACTGACAAGTGTTACGATGCTATCATTCCGAAAAGACTTATGGGTACGGTATGCTAAGAATAAACTAGTCACAGTCATCTCATTGAACGACTTGCACGTTCGAATGAAAGGATGAAGATTCATGGACCATCGATTTCTTAATAAATTCATTCCAGGCCGCTCTACAGCAGCGTTTTTGATAAAAACGAACAATCACGATGGTTTTGGAGAAGATTTCGCTCATCCTTCGGCAGCAGTAGCAGAACAAATATTAACAGAAAAAGGCTCCGCCTCACTCAAGGGTGGATCTGTCTTTGCAAGGAACATTGAGAAATAGAACAAGAAGAAGAGAATGAGAGAGTTGGAAGAAGGTGAAGGTTTTCTCTTGGCAGTAGGTGGTTGGAAAAGCGAGTAGCTGCTACGCGAGAATACCAACAACACGAGCAAGGTACCACGAGGGAGGGAAGTGAAGAGAAGCTCCAGAGCGTGCATAGCATCGAGAGACGCATAGATGTAGAGCCTAGAGCGAAGAAAGAGTAGGAACGGGATGGGAATTCGAAAGGGAAACGGAGATAACATGGAAACAGGGGAAAGAGAGAGAGACGGAGAGCGAGAGAGGAAGAGAAAGGACCAAATACGAAGAGCAGACGGAACAGACGAGAGAAAGAGAACAGGACACGATGAGAGCGGAAACAAGCAGAGGGACCTGGACGTGGAAGAGACGCGAGAGCGAGAGAGAGAGAGAGAGATAGTAGAGCCACAGAGAGGAGATGGGCTTGGGGGTTGTGCTGTGGCCCGGTCGATTCAGCCCCGGGCACTCGACTCCAAGCCACCTCTATCTGCCATATTCCCTCTATTCTCTCTCTCTCCCTCTCTTTCTACGGCATTACTACCGGAGGCCACGTTCCTCGGCTGATGCTCTCGTCTCACTAGGGGTTTTCGGTATTGGTGTGCGATGTCGTATCTGCACACTATGCACTCTTTGTAGACCTCCATGTATATTCTACCAACAGCAGCAATGAGAGACATACAGTAGTGAAGCTCGCGTGTTCCACTGCAGCCAGGAACCACTTTCAACCACCCTCCTACTGCCACCTCACTCGGATTATCGTGCCTGGTAGCCGTTCGTTCATCTAACCCCCTCCGGTTTTCGATTATCTACACGTGAGATTGGAGAATGTGTCAGTAGACCTACGTACGTATGAAAGCACGAGAGACAAGTATGAGAAACAGCATAGAGGGAAAATACGACAGCATAGACGGAATTGGATGTAGATGGACTGCTGTAAGGTTAGTGCTGGAAAGTTTTGAGAAAAACTGAAGTAATCGGAGGTTTCTGGCATTCCTAATATTTAATAAATTTCTATTTATATCAATCATCCAAAGCTACAGCATCATCAATCTATGGCAACCACTGAGCCAGACTTGCTATCTTACCATACTTGGAGGCAGCTCTGGAGCTCCTAGCCGGTTGGCTGCTAGTCGTCTCGCTAGTCTCGTCGCCATCTTGAGCAATTCCACTTATTTTCTCCACCTCACCCACCCACTCTTTTTCTCAGACTCTTGGCAAAATCGTCTCGAGGAGCGCAACTCCCTCCCCTAGCCAGCTGTTTTCCTTCTCTCGCTCTTTACCGTTTGCGTCTGCCTCTAGAATCGCCTCAGGGTCTCCACCCTCGGGTCCGCGCTACGACTTCCGCTCTCGCCTTCCCGCATTTCCTAGATGGCGGAAATGCTAGTGGTGGTGGTCGGCGGCGGTGGTGCACCCCCGGTTTGCCGGGTAAGCGAAAATAGGGAGGACCACGTGGAAGCCTGGTAAGCCTCTCTCAAACATGGAGCTCTTTCGTAACTGCAAGTCGAAGAAAGACAGAGACCAACAGAAAACAGGCACCACCGTGGGATGGAAATGGCAAGTGAACACGAGAGAAAGCAAGCAGTGTAAACGGAACAGGGCGTTTCTACGATCTCTCGCTTTCTCTCGGACTCACTCCTCGTTTTCGAGTGTAGTACGCAGACGTGAATTGGCGGGGTTGGTCGTGCCACCTGGTCTCCCGTTTCGCATTGGTTTCTACGTCTGACCCGTTTATGTATCTGTACGTCTGATGACGTAAACTGCGAGGCTCCACCCAAGCTAGCAAGGACGGAGGTTTACCCAACGAGGGATCCCTCTGAATGTAACCTCCCGCGTGCGGCGAAAATTTTCCTCGCCGAAAGGTGGAAGCTGTTGGAAGAAGAAGAAGGTGGCGTATGTAAACGGGAGTTCACCTCCGCATACACACCAAAGTTGCTCTTTCTCTTTCCAGTATATATGTGCCAAGAAGCTTCTTGCAGATGTATAAGATGGAGAATGGAAGAAGCGCTTGCGCGAGAGACTTGCCAGGATCGTTTATTTGTATCTGTCATTGCAGCAGCCGGTAGTGCTAAGAGGCGATGGAAGGAGAAAGGCAAAAAAGAGGAGAGAAGCGAAATAAAAGGCGGTCCTGCAGCTTCTCTTTCGCTCTCTACATTCGCCTATGCCTGTAGACATTCGTGCTACTGTACGTACTCCATCTATTTTCTTATTTTTACGCTACCTGCTCTCTTCTTACCCAACCTGTCCTTCTTTCCTTTTCCATACTTTTACCTCCCTTATTTCCTTCAGCACCTCTTGCGTTTTCTCCCATAAGCCGGCAGCTTGAACCGTCTGCCAGCAGAGCTCTCTCTTTCTTTCTTTACTACTCATTCTTTTACTCCTTTTATTTCCCTACAGCTTCGGCTCTCAACCCTCTTTTCCTACGTACCTCTTTCACTCGCGACCCGAGCGTTTCTCCAACACCTTCGTTCTCATATATACTCTCCCAACATTCTCAACTCCCGTATGCTTGTGTATGAACATACATGTGTGTGTCCGTGTGTTTTTGTACGTAGCCACCCATTTTTCTTTATTTCTCTTTTATTTTCGGTCTTAGCGCTCCGAGCATGTTCCCGCGCCATCGTGGACGGAAGGCCACCGTCAAATTTATTCTCGCGGTAAAGCGGTGTGCGAGCCAGTCCGGCACAACGACCATCCCAGCCAAGCCTCACACCATTATTCTCGAAATAGAAAAGTCTCGCAGTACGACGGGGCTACACAGTGCTGGACGACGCAATGTTCTCGCGGTCCAGACTAAAGGGTTTTAACGCAAACCCTCTTCACCTTCTCTCGCAACCCCCGTCACTACCGTTACCTTTGTAAACCCACTACGCGCGACGAGCCTCTCCGACCGCCGGACCACGTATTTTCCAAGAAATCTCTTTTCCCAATACCCAACTTTTGGTACTTCTTTCAAACCCTCTCGCTCTCTATGAACCACGGAAAAATATGCTGGAAAATTAATTGATCAGTACTTTGGTCCCCATTATGGTAGCGAACGAGTCTGCATCCTCGAATGACGTTCCTCACCGAGAATAATATTTTTAAATCCATCCCCATCGTTGCATCCGAATCCCAAAGACATTTCTGACTCACAACCAAACTTCATGTTTTCCTGAACTATTTTTATCATCAAAAGATCAAACCGATAACTCGCGTCATCAGGCCCTTTCGCTGCACTGTGGAAAAGTCGAAAAACATCATTTTATAGCGTAACAGAGCAGTTAAAAAATTAAGTATTAAAAAATTGATTAGAGCTCTCTCGTTTTCTCTGTGTCTACGACATAGTGCTCTCTCGATGTATAGATATAAATAATATTCGTCGCGTTTCTGTACTACCGAGAGAGTCACCAGTAAAGCGTATGGACCATGTATACAAAACGGTGTACGCTTTGATGAACCAATTAGCTCGTTTTTAACGACACGTCGTATAGCCTCGCCAGCTGTGCGAGCCCCGAGTTAAATATCAACCCCAAACTGCGCTTAATCCTTTCACCCTCTCCCACGGGGTGACTACAAGCGTGCCCTCGGTTTTGCAGCCTGCAACCCAACCCTTAAAACGTATATGCACATCCATGTCGTACATGTTGCTTTGATCGGCGAGTTCTACGTGAAAAAAAAAAAAAAAAAAAAAAACTTACAATTTTTTTTTTTTTTTATCTCGTAATGAAAACAGCAAATGTTCGTTCGAAATTGAATATTGCTCTTTATCATTAATTCGTAGATTCTGTGAGTAATTATAGAGTGAACGCGCAGCAAAAACAACGACGCCAAGATCAAAAGTATCGATTATAGTCTGTGCAATCTTCTCATCCGGTGAATACATTTTTTCAATATTCCCGAACGTTTTTCCGTTTTTTGTATTGTCTGTAACTTTTGGAACAAGTGTCGATGACGCATTTTTTCAGTTTTTTGACAAATTCCTTTTTTGTATCCACCATTTACGCGTGAAGACGAATTTTCTGTGATTCGTGATATCTTAGTCCTGACGCAGTTGGCGTCCACGTATATATTTTTCGTATAATGTGTAGAATCTCGAGAAAAGCGTATTCGGTACTTATTCCTCGTCTCTTTGCCTCTTTTCCTCTCGCGAAATTCAGCATCTGCCCCGTTGTGCGCCTCGAAGAAGGGACGGTGAGAAAGAGGGAGGGAAAGAGTTGGAAGAGGAAGAAAAAGTCCTCTCGTATTTCCGCAAACCAAGAGAGCAGGGCGAGTGCCCCTCCGCGCCCTTCTTTATGAACGCGCTATTCGCGGGGTTACCGGCCTAAGAATGGCCTGCCATTGCTGCTACTGATGAGATGGAGAAAGAGAGTACGAGGAGAAAGAGGGAAAATGAAGGAGAGGGGGAAGGAGGGAGGAAAGGTAACTCGGCAGTTCTGCAGAGAGAGCAATATGAAGAGGAATACAGTGAGAGTGTGTGCGAGTGGGAGAAAGTCGAAGCAAGGAGACGGAAGAGTACGTGGGAATCCATGTGTATAGATGCATCGTGGCTGGACAATCAGTAAGAAGCAATTCTCTTTCCTTAGCCCATAAAAGGGCGCCCTTTTGATCTGCAGCCACGATTCGAATACAAATATTTCAATAATGAAGAAAAGGCGTAAAAGACCCACTATTTCTGGGCAAATTATGGAGATTGCGTCGTTCTACTGCTCAGGATTAAACACGTAAATATATAACAAAATATATACATATATTTGTTTGTACAGACACATTAATAGACACAGAGAGACGCGAAACCGAAAGCTGCAGATGTTGGATGCTGAAAGAGGATGGAAAGGAGAGTGTGTTGAAAAAAGCGAGTCCGAGACTCCGTGTGGTGTTGCTCTCAAGAGAAGCCACAGAGAAAGAGAGGGAGTTAGGGAGGGAGGGAGAAAAAGAGGAAGAAAATATAGGAGGAGGGCAAAAAAGGGTGCTTGAAAGAGGGACTTGGGAGGGAAAAGGAGCAGGGTTGAAAGAGGGCTGCCTGTGCTCGCTTCGATCCGAGAAAGAGACACGAGACAATGTCCTCTCCTTCCCTCACTCTGGTAAATAAAGATGGAATGCGAATAAAGTGAGTGAAAGAGAAACATGGAGAGAGAAAAAGAGGCGAAGAAGACTTGTAGTTGGAGGAGAGTCCGCACCAGGCTTCGATCCCGCAAGGAGCCAGACACTTGGCAGCGAAGCACTTAAACCCTCCTCCCAACAGGCGCACACACACACACACACACACAGACACATATCGGTGTATATCGCGGATTCAGATGCAAAAGGACGTAACGAATGCAGTTTTTTGAAAATTATGACCAGACTCACGCCCTTCCTTAACGCAAACAAACGTCGATATATATAAATATACATACACGAAGCAGAACGACGGCTTGCTTTTCCACCTCAGCTCTCCACATCCCTTATTCTCTCTTCCCTCTCTCCCTCTACTTCTCCGTCTCATTCCCTCTTTCGCTTCCCTCTCCTCGTCTTTTCTCCATGTACGCGGATAGATCCAAACGTACGATACATACAACCACCGCGTTTCTATCTTTCGCACCCTCAACCACCCCGCATCCCTCTAACAGTCAACTTTACGTACACACATTCATATACATATTTCGGTATCTATATGTGCAATTTTCTACATATATACAAATGTATATACGGATGGGAAGAGATGGAATCGTGTTATATGGCGAAATATATCCAACTGTACATGTCTCGCGGGGCGTTACCACCTTCCTCCCGCTTCGTCCTCTCTCTAGTGGAATCGTACAACCCCCGCGAGATCTCACCCGCACAATCGACATCCACTATTTCCATTGGCTACAGCGACATTCACAGACCAATGAAATGCGCAAATACGCGAAATGCTCTGCATCGCAAACCCCTGTCGACGATTCCTCCTTCATCCCCCGCCGCCCCGCTAATCCACGACTGCTACTGAATTTCCACGAAACGGAAACGAATCCGAGAGCGCAGGACGTTCACCCAGGGGCTGGTTCTTCTCCTCATTCACTGCTCCTCTTATATTTATATATACCAATCGTGCACATATAGACTCTATACTCCTCGCCCCCACTTTTCTCCATTTCTCTCTGCCTAGCATCGATCTGACTGTATTTCTCCTCCTCACTCACCCCCTTCATCTTACACAAACCTATACACGTACTTACACCTGTTTCATCTATATAGGTGCACCGCAAGAGCACCAACAGTCACATCGAAATACTCGAAATATTGCGATTGGTTGCTCTCAGGATTCTCCTTCATTTCCCATTGGTCCTCGTCGACTTGGGTGCCACCTCGCAATTCAGAGCTCGATTCTGCCTTCGAGTTTCAAATTCTAAGATAAATATTCTTACAGACCGTGCAAGACGCCGTTCCCATTGTGGGAGGTCTGACTAAAATCGCGACGGGGCACCGTTACTACTTTTTCCGCTGACACAAGGCTAAGCTCCAAAATTAAGCTGTTTTTCATCATCAAAACAATTACGAATTCCTTCGTCTCCGCGAGTAGTTCGATCTTTTCAATTTTGTGAATTTATTCTCATGTCTGACCAAAAACGTGCTTTACTACTTGCAGTAATCAGAGCAGCTTGAATACGAAAGACACGCGGAGTATTGTCGAAAGAATTTCCTTCCCCTCCTGAATTAAACATTTCTGTAGCTTTCTTTTCGTGGCAGACAAGAGCCGCGGATCCTGAAGGACTACACGCAGCAACGATCCCCCATTAATTCCAAGTTATATCGAGAATAAAGCTCGAGTTACGAGCGAGACTCACCGACACGCGACACACCGGAACATTCATGCCCCGACGAGAAGAATCGACCCGTCCGATCCCACTCAGCCGCAATATTATTATTATTATATATAATTTATCTTACGTGTCTTAGTATAAGAAGAAAAATAAAGCACACAAAAGAGATTGGAGAAACGAAAATATGGCTGTGGAATGTCCGAAATGAAACTTTTACGACCACAAAAACGTTTTTTTTGTTGGCCCAATAAACCAACGTCAATTTCGGGAATTGGGCTGTCGTTACAGCTCACTATCGTTATCAATTTCGTCTGCATATTCGTATCGATTATTTTCACAAGTATCTCAGAATGAGATGAAAAAATGTTAATAAACGCCATTCTGCTGGGTGTGGATTCATTGATTTTTGGCCAAACTACAATGTCGAGTTTATCAGCCTGCGTTTGTCGTGGCATTGAGAAGATTATTTATCCATAAGTTGTCGATCTTTTCGATGTTACGCCATGAAAATAAATAGCGAAAGGTCAAACCAAAGGAAAACGGATTGAGAACCCATTGATCTAATTATACGACGCATACATGCACATAGAATTTGACATGCAAGCTGAAGACTACACGATGGAACGCATTCAACGAATCATAGATGATTGACGTTGCGAACCTCGATAATTTTTGCTGTCGTAAAATAATAACGCACTTTTTCGCGTTGCATGGTTTACTCTCCGTTCTCTCCGAGGGTCCGACCGCTGGTGTCGGGAAAAGGTAGATCGAAGTGTGAACATGCTTTCGAATATGACGTATATCTGTATGGACGCGGTTGGACCACGTAGACGAGGTCGAGCAGAGGGAAAACCCGTCGACACGGAGTATGGGGAAGAAAGAAATAGCGAGAACAAAGGAGATGAAGAGAAAAAGGCCGAAAAGGGAGCAACAAAAATAAGAGAATGCGAAGAGAAAAGACCATCCATTTAAAATGTCTCCCTTAAATCTCTGACACCCGGACGACCACTAACATCGCGAAAAAGCTAACTACAGAGCTCACATGCACTACCCCGATCATTTTACGATATTTCTTTGCGCCGTGGATTTGATACGAACGTGAATATGCGAGGTGACCGGATCGACGTGCTGTTTTCATTGATTTTTCAAAACGTTTCATTTTCTGACGTCCTCTCGATACGAACCGAACTTTTTTTCTTCTTTTTTTTTCTTTTCTCAGAATGAAATTGCAGATTTGAATTGAAAACTTCATTATGCACCAAAAATCATTTCGTTTTATCTCGAACTCTGTGTATTTCCGAAATTATACAACCCCAGCGTCAAAACCAACGCCCTTTCACCCTTGCGCCGCCTAGAAAGTCCTTGCTTTCATCCTGACCCTGGAACCAACACCTCTTACCATTTCCCCGGCCTGACGATTTTTAATTCTTCGTATTTTTTGTAATTTTTTTGTTGTCTCATTCGAAAATTTATTCCAAGACAATTTAAACAAGAAAAATGTCCCTTTGCCTGAAACGCAAAAGAGTTTGTGTGAGAAAGAAAAAACGGAGGAGTAAAATATGGAGATCGAGCCGAGAAAGAGAAAGAGTGTGCAAAGTCTGCCTCCTCGTGTGCCAATCGAAGTGATAAACGAGCGGTCGTCCGCAAGCCACAGGGTGGAAAAATTATAGACGCTGGATTATCGAATTCTACCCCTTACCCAGTAGATCTCCCGAACGCGGACTAGGCACGGATATATCCGTCAGAAGGTTTTACCAATTTGGTGGTAACATGCAAGCCAGTGCGTCTATGAGTTCCTACCTTGATTTTTTTTCCTGACTAAAGTGAAGTTTGAAAAACGAGGCAAGTTATACTCAAGACCAGAAAAATCCTTTTCCCAATGGTATTAACTTTTCATGTATAAATACAACCAATGTCATTTGTTTAACTTTTCCAACACGATCGAGCCCCCACGCCAAGTCGAAAAGTTTACTTTTGTTGAAATTGAGCCTGTTCGTCCTTTGTGCATACATCAAAGAATATGGGCAAAAAATGGATTTCGCGCCATCAAGTGTTCGATTCTAGTGCAATAATTCGGTCAGCCGTTGTTGTTTTTTTGTACTCTCTGTCCCGCTTATTCTTAGAGAGGAAAAAAGATGGTTCGTAGTAAAAAAAAAAAGTGGAAAAAGTTGGAGAAAAAAAGGGTCACGTCTCTCGACAAAAGAGTTCTCTCTTGGGCGACAATATAATACGAACGATACGAAACTCGGTCGGTGGATAGATCAGGGAGGTCACCTACGTCAGAGCCAGTTATAACTTTAAGATGCGATGGAGATATGCCGAGGTGGTGGCTGGGTTCTCTTGATGGAAGTTGTGGTGGTGGAAAATGAAGGTGGGAGAAGGTGGAGCAGACGACATGTATTATTGATGTGCCTGTGTCGCCATTCTCTCGGTCTCTCTCTCTCTCTCTCTCTCCCCTCCCGCCTCATCTCGTTCTCTCATTTTCTATTCCCTGGCTCTCGGTCTCTTTCTACTTTACCCACCCCTTAATCTCTATCTCTATATTTCCGTCTCCTCCTCCCCAACCCTCGCGAGCTTTTCTCGCTCACTCACTTCAGCTTCGACCACCATCCATCTCTTTTCCGTTCTCACCTTCCATACCTCCTCCCCTTCTCCCTCCTCTCCCCTTTTCCTCCTTTCCTCTCCTTCGACGCGAACTGCGTCTTCCAGTTTCCGATACATTCCACCACTAATCCCAGTCGACCGTCTATACTTCAGCTCCTATATAGCACCATCTATATACGCTCACCTCCACATGGATATTTACCTATGGAGAGAAGAGACGTGAAGAAGAGAAATCCAACGTTGCCGTTGTGCTCTCGCGTCTCGCCTTCTATTGTACATACATATGGATATCTCATGACAAAATCACGACGAAAGATATTTCGAGAATGTAAAGAAAATGGTTATTGTAGAAAATTGACTGTTAAGTAGAATGGATATTTTTTACGAGAATATTGAACGTCATACATTTTTTTAAAACGAGTGTCGCTACGAATTGAAAGTTTCTAATTTTTCTAATCACAATTGCAGTTCTTACGTCGCACGAGATAAATTACCAGAGGGAGAATTAACTTGGGAAATTTATGCACGAGCGAGAAAACGAAATGACGAAATTGATGTGGGTGATTGACGTGACAAAAGTATCCACCAATCCTCAATCAGTTTCTATCATCAACGATCAATCAAGCTGGCATAATTACAATTCAATTTTTCCACCAGATCACCTACAACTCATTATAGGGCGCGTAAGCTCGTCCTCTTTCTATGGGAAATCCACTTGGAATCTTCGGAGAGCAAAGTCGTTTGCATTCATGTACGCTTCGCCAGCTTTTCTCCAACTATAACGTCACGTTTTTTGCGATCGATGTATTTTTGTCCGCGCGATCGAGAAAAAGAGGGAGAGAGAAGTACGGCAAGACTCGAGGAAAGCAAACTTTTCGATGAATAAAAGCAACAGAGATGGTGAGAGAAAGCTCCTTCTCATGAAGCAGACGCGATGCCTTCTTCCATTAATCTCCGGGCAATCGAATTTAGCATAATTGACGGAGCGTAGAATAGCGCCCTGTTCGACTCTGAACGCCATCTCGCATAATCTCATCATATATCTCACTCAGTGTTTTCCGATGAAGCGCACACATATACCTTAAAAGTGCCAAGTTAGACCGCAACCTCTGGATGCCGATGATCGACCAATTGTTGATGAAATTCAGTTAATTTTTCCCTTCAAATGCTCAAACGTAACGCAAATATGAACGACTATAGTTTAACGACTAATTTCCTCCATCTTTTTGTCCCTATTCAGAAATTTTCCATTTGTTCAATTTTCTTAATTTTTTTCATGCCAAACTTACCCTAACGACGTAACTCCGAGCACCAACTTTTAGTGAAGAATGTGATTCACTTGTGATTTCGAAAGAGGTAAATATTCGGAAGTGCGGCTTTTCCCAAAAATGGAGATAAATTTTTTTTTTTGATTCCATCGCATAATGGGCATCTCTAATAATCATAATTAGGCGGGGGAGGCCGAAAAAATTCCATGGGATGGGGTAAAAAACTCATTTTTGAATTTTCAAAATTTCAAAAATTCCGCTCCCAATTCCTTGTGTGTGTGTGTGGTGCAAATTTTTTTCTAACGTTTTTTATCACTCATAGATAGTAGTCCGTGAAATATTATGGTGCGGGACACCATGAAACCCCATTAAAAAAAACCCATAGAATTTTTTTTTTTTTCAATTTAATTTAGCTGCGGGGCAAAGAGGGGGGGCGCAGCCCCCCCTCCCAAAACAAGTCACAACCCCCACACAAAACAACACACAAACAATAAACAAACGTTAACAAACCGAACAAACGTTAACACATAGCATTCTGCGTTTTGACATGGTTAGAATACCATTTGTATACGATGATTTGAAATAGAATACTATTTGTTAACGTTTGTTCGATTTGTTAACGTTTGTTTACTGTTTGTGTGGGGGTTGTGTCTTGTTTTGGGGGCTCTTTGCCCCGCAGCTAAATTAAATTAAAAAAAAAAAAATTCTATGGGTTTTTTTTAAATGGGGTTTCATGGCGTCCACCACCATAAAATTACATGGGATATCATTCGTTAACGATATGGAGTGTCAAAAAAATTTTGGACCACTTTTGGGCTATATAGGTAAATTGTTATGTGTATGTTCATGTTATGTGTGTGTGTGTGCGTGCGTGCGTGTGTGTCCATACACCCCCCTTCCCCCTTACACACCTGTAATATGTGTTCTGATGTTGGGAAAGTGGAAAAATGGAGAAACCTAAAGATCAGTTTTTTGCTTAAAAAACTATGTTCTTCAGGATTTTTTCAGCCTCCCCCGACTGATTATGATTGTTAGGCATGCCTGTTAAGTGATTAAAAAATAAAAAATAAAAAATCTCCATTTTTGGGAAAAGCCGCACTTCCGAATATTTACCTCGAAAGATTTCAATAATTTGAAAAATTGGAATTATTTTTCCCATAAATTTTCAAATGAAAAAATGTTCGACCGGTCCTCCCCATAAAGTTTCATGAATCATGGGTTTTTCAAGTTTTACTGGAAATTTTTCCAGTACACTTGGATGTGCTCGAGCTTCATCTTGCAAAGAGATTTGTTATTTATAAAATTCCGAGCTCGTGGAAAGATTCCTTTGGAGCAATTTCACTTTTCGTAAATTCATTTTTCCATCAATTAAGCTTCAGTGACAAATACTTCGAGGAAACAGCCAGCACGAAGGAGCTTTTTCTTTAGCGAGCTCTATACGAACGTCAAGTCTGACCAAAACAGACTTATCATGTTAAATCGATTAAAAAGATGTTAGCGTGCCTCAAGATGTACGACTAAACGTCCTTAATGTTTATATATATGTATGTACGGATACATTATGTATAAAGAATCAAATTCGTTAAGTAATATGTATTTATATATATAACATACGTTGAAGGAAGTAGCAGAAGCTCTCTGGTGTATTCGTCATCTATATTCATGACGGCGTGGGGAGAAACTTTAGATTGAAGCGATTAAAGTCGAAATTCCCAAACGACAGAGCCCACCCGCGACATCGTCGAGTGTCCTCGGTCTCTCTCTCTCTCTCTCTCTGTGTCTCAGTCGTTTTTTCCATTTTCCTTCTTTCTCTTGTGTCCAAAGGGGAACAACAGCAACAGCTCATCAGCAGTGCATTAACGTTTGAAAAAACCTCACGTCGACGCCTTTAGTGCAATTACCTCGAGGAAGAAAAAAAAATTCATTACCCCGCGCAAATTGTAAAATAATCATCCTTAATTAAATTTGAGACGATTCTGTTATACTCTTAACAAAACACGAATGAATTTTGTGGTAATACAAAAATGGAGTTACCGAAAAATATAAATAAAATGGCAAATTAATGGGGAAATAATATTAAACGATAAAATTGTGAGATGTCAATTTTTGAGAAATGGTAAAAGCTGAAGAATCAGAAATGTCATTGGAACGACGATTGGTTTAGTGAAGAAAAAAACTTTCTATAAAAGTTGATCGATCGGAAGAAAAGGCAAAGTGTGCCAATAAATAGTGATTGACCATTTTTCATAAAGTGCCAATCATCGATGGCGGCTGCGTCTCCTCTTTTTTTTTTTCCTTGGCGTTTTTTTCACTGGTTGTGTGTCTAGCTTTCTTGACTCATATATAAACTACAGCCGCATATATAAAGGCGAGGGGAGCTTCGCTTCCATTCCCTTCCAGGCCGTAGCCCTGATCGAGTATCCCATGCTTGCGGTTTTCGCGCGAAAGAACGGGCTACCTAAATCCCTCCGGCTCTCGCTCGCTCTCTCGACTCTTTCCTCAGGATCGTTTTTCACCCCCTTCACGACTTCGACACTCAACCTCCTTTTTTTCGCTCCAGAATCATCCCTCCGCTACGAAAAAGATGCCACGACCCTCATCCAAAGGGTGGAGAAAAGAGACAGAGATAGTGTGAGGCAGAGGGAAGCTGCTCGCAAGAGCTTTCTAGGCTCCTGTGTACTCTTCATTCTCACGACTATGGGCTTTTGCCTCGCGGCTCTTTTGCCTCTCTTCTCCATTTTTTTCTTTGTTACTTTCCTGAAAAGGTAGCTGTCGGCTGTGGTGCGATGAGAAGAAGAAGAAAGGAAAGCTACAAGGGAAAAGATTCTCCGTTATACGCAGAAAAAACATCGAGACAAAGGAGAGAAGGAGAGAAAAAAAAATGCTTTTCTTCGAATGCAAGCCACGAGTAAAAAATCAAATTTTCCTGTTCATCCTGTCGCGTTCAAGAAATAATTCCTCGAGTAATTCCATAACACTCACTCTGACATCTTTCCCGCACGATGTATTTGAGCTCAACTCAATTAATTAAGAGATTATTTTATAATTAGATTATGACATTGAAATAAAATCGAAATTCGAGAATAAGCGACAAACGTTCGAAGATGTGGCACGAAGGGCTTAAAAAACTGGAATAAAAGGGTTTCCGAGGATCGCCAAGTGTATTGCGTCGTTGAAATACGTTTATTTAGTTAGGAAAGGGCCGAGCAACGGTACGTTATCCGAAGAGACGTGTATGGAGTGTGCCGGCGCATACGTAAATAGGCTGCTGTCCAAAATGCAAATACGTGGGAGCACGAGATAAGGACAACGCGTATAACCTACCAAAAGTATAACTATATCCTCCACAGGCATTGAAAACAGTAAATAGGAAACTCATACGAACGAACAAGTATGGATGAGAGTTGACAAGTTTTCTCTTCTTCCGTCATCTTCGGGACTTTTTCTGACACGCAACAACGTTCATCAATCTTCAAGTATCTTCTGTCTTCCAATTGACAGGAATAATTAATAGTCAATGATACTCATTATGCCTTCGAGGGGAAAAGACGATAATTTTTAATTCAATTGTCACATTTTTTTCCCTTCCACACAGTTCGATGGAATACGTTCGTCAACGAGTCCTCCCATGTTTTCACCATCAAGAGAGTTTTCCATCAAGTAAAATTGCATTAAGTGCATTGATTTTTGCATGTGATTCTCTTCCTAATCGGAGGACGAAGCCGTCAACTGTTTATCCACTGTTGAGCATCTTCATCTCTAAAGAAACGGTCTGACACAATAAAAAAAAATTCGTGGCTCGTTGGTGAACTCAGTCGTTGACGAGTAATGAAAAAAAATCGGAAAAAATCTGTAAAGGAAGATAAAGTTGCGAAGATTTAGCCGCAGCAGTAAAATCAACGATTTCGGTTTTTTAAAAGTCCCCGAATCATAACACATCCAGAGCTTGTACTTAAAAGTTATTTTTTTGTAACGTTCCCACTCTGAACAGATATTTCGTAATGCGAGATGCTTAAGTTTGGAAAATTACTCCCAGTGAACGTCAGAGCTTTTTGGCAAAGTTGTGGAGTGTGATTGGTATTATGCGTCGAAGGTGTTGGAGATAGAACGTTGTTAAAGTGCAATTATTATTAATCAAGCTTGTTGCAGGTGAAACTTTTGTCCTATCTTCCTCCTGCACAAATACATGTGTTGACATATATACGCACGCACATGTAGATATGTGCACATAGAATGAGAAAAGTTATAATGTACTTAAAGGGTCAGAACGAGATTAACGGGGTCTGACTCGCCACGTTGGGTAAAATACGTGTTCCAAAATAATCTCTTCCATACGTGTCGTTTTTAGCGTCGTAATGATACACGAAGATTATCTTTCGAACTACTAAAATTATCACCATCTCAGTTCAGAGGTCAATGCCATGAATCACCGTTTTTTTTCGTACTCGATCGAAGTTTTTTTTTCTCCTGACGATTATAATCACATCGGCACTTGGTCGTAGCACGTTTTTGGTTTCCAGAGTACATAGGATCTTGACCTTGGATCGCGTTTCATTGATTTTAAGGACCTGGTGAACGAAGGATTCCGGGCCATTTTTTACGTTCCGATCGAAATTTTGGTGGAGAGTAAAATGAAATATTTGGTAGATCTACGAAATCATGTTTCCTTCTCCATGAGGAAAGTAAATAGTAAAAATGACCCATGAACTCATCTTTTTTCGAAAAACGATAATTTTTCGATTTCTATCTTTTCCAGGAGCGCTTTTCGAGCTAAGACCGATTTTTCTGACCTTCCCAATCTACTCAGTTGCTCGTTATTACTAAGGTCAGTTTTTTGAATAGCTATGAGAAAAGTGGATGTGATGAATAGGGTTTGAAGATGGAACGGGCTTGGTAAGCGATCCCCAAGATTCCGACCGATGTGTCGTAGATGCGTTGAAAACATTCGACCCTTCAAATGTGTTTCATAGTGTCGTACGAGAAAATGCCGGGTCACTGACCTGCCCGTGACTATAATTCTTGTCCATAGAAGAAACGAGGATCCCGAAGATGGCCCAACGACAAAAATATTTGGGAAGGCTACGCTTTGAAAAAAAACCGAAGCTCTTTTACTTTGGATAATTGAGAATGATCCAGTACGGACTCTAATGTGTCAGAATGACCGGGCTGAGGGTTCGTTACAAATTCCCCTTACTCGCCTCTTCCTGGCCCTTGAGTATCTCCGATTATTCTCCATAGGGGTCAATAGCCCTTCAACGAGGCAAAATGAAAGTTGCCGGTTAATCCCAAATTCTCTATATCGAGCCTGCATTCTTATGTAACGACCGAGACGATGGTTCTTTGACTTTTATATGATGTAGATTAGTGGGCGTTGAATTTATTATCCAAATTGTTTAAAAAGGGCTTTTCCGTAATACTTTCGAAAACCCTTCATTCTTGCAATTAACGTATGAACTCTATTCGGAAAGACTTTTTTGAAAATACATTTACGATGCAGCGTATGCAAATGTATGCAGGATTTTTTCGATATTCCGAAAAGCGGTTAATTAAAACGGCAATCAAATTTTTTTAATGAAAGTTACTAATTCGACGCGGCCAAAAAACTTCATGAAATATTCGTGGAAATTAGCTCCAAAAATTCTGTGCCTAAGTTTATATATTTTACACAGAGACCGAACATTCAATCACGTTACATGTAAAACTGCAAATGTCATCTCGTCATCTTACGTCAGCCTTTTTTCTAATCGACTTGGAATTCTGTCGTGTCAAGACGAGCCCCTATTCTTATGGTAAAAGGACAATTTGTAATAACACGGAACAGAAATACCAGATTGGGACGATCTATTCAAGATTCGTGGACCATACGAACCACTAGCTGAACGTTGGAAGTGGGACTGCCATCGAGACTTAGAACTGGCATCGTATAAATACTGTTGCACCAGTCAAAATGGTTTCAGTCAAAGTTTGGTCCCCGGAAAGTGTCAGGACTTTGTCGACCCGGTGGTTCTAATATTTTTCTAAATTCATTCAATTTTTTGAATGAAATGAACGAGTGGTTGGAAAAAGTGAATAGAAAAGCATCGACGGAGGAATTGTTAGCGAAATATTGAGAAGGGCGAAGATCTCAATAAATAGCCATTGAAAACCGAATTTTCGCGAGTGATTCGAAAAACAGAGAAATTACTTATCTTGGTATTTAAAAATGGATAACGTTGAAGAATACACGGAATCCAGCGATTTGCAACGTCGTGATACCATCGACATAATTGACGAATTTTCCGACGAAATAGCCAGCATGCGCGGCAGATGCATCGACATCGGTTGCGGTCCTGGGACTGCGACGAGGGATCTTATTTTACCGAGGCTGGCACCGAGTACTGTCCTCGTTGGTAAGCTGCAATGAAGCATTATGAAAAAAATCATTTTTCCAGTCTTTGCAACGGAGATTCTGAAAAAATGATAATAAAAAATTCCAGGTGCAGACATTTCAAAAGCAATGATCAAGAGCGCGCAATCGTACTGCAAAGATGAAGACCGTTTGGCGTTCATTCAGTTAGACATCGAAGTCGACGAGTTACCGATCGAAGAAATTGGCCAATACGACAACGTTCTTTCTTTTTATTGTCTTCACTGGTGCCAAAATACCAAGTAAACGAATTCATAGACGATGCAGCACATCGATTCGATGCAGTGCATCTTATCAATGCAACCAATTTCGTACAATGTGTCATTAAAATTGTTTTAAATTGCAGACAAACCTTTGAAAATATTTTCAAACTGCTGCGTCCAGGAGGCAGTGGCTTAATAATGTTTTTATCTTTCAATGATGGCTTCGACGCTTACATCAAGATGCGAGATAACTCACGGTACATGGCTTACATGCAGGTAATTTGTTTCAGAAAATTCACCCTTTCGTTCCATAGAAACACAAAGTTTTGTTCGTAAAAATATCGATGGCTTTGCTTTGGGTGCGAACCTAAATTTAGAAATTTATGTCTGTGAGGTTTTTTTTNTTTTTTTTTTTTGTTAAGCACCAAATGAAAATTATTTTATATGAGGATGTGTAAGGTACCGCAAGTCTCCTGCTGGCTGGAAGCTCGGATTGCATTATTGTAATGGCATGTATTTTATAGGACGCATCGAAATACGTGCCACCCTTCCACAATTGTCCAAATCCCCGAGCCAACCTGAAGAAAGTTCTAGAAGACGTTGGCTTTGAGGTTCTCCACTGTAGCAATCGTGAGAAATGTTTTATCTACAAGGACATGAAAACTTTACAGAGTAAGTGAGCCTCCCATCTGATCTAAGAAACTTGACACACACACACACGAGAATTCAAAGGAGACGAAAACTGAATGAGTAAAAATAACATTTCAGAACACACGATAGCGGTGAATCCATTCTACAATAGAATTCCGGACAATCTAAAGGAGGAGTACACGGCGGAAATAACGAAAGAAATAGCAAGTTGCAAGATTCTTTTCCAGTCGAAAAAAAACCAATTTCCAAAAGAGTACAGTGTGTTGGACAGATACCGTATATTGATTGCGCATTTCAAGAAACCAGAATAAAAAAAACCCGCGTCCTGTCCCAGTGTCCAATCGCACGAATCGAAAATAATTCATCAAACAGTTGGAATTAGCCAAATAATATTTGTAACTGATTACTACCCATGGAAAGAAAAGAGGAAGTGAAAAAACAATAATAAAAAAAAAGTCTAAAAATACAAAACGATGGTCGTTGAAAATATTTTAATTTCTGACCTTGTTTCAAAATTCATTTCCCATCATTTTGGATTAATTTCTGTTTGAAATGGAATTATCAACGATACGGCCGACTCCGTATTGTTGATAACAGCTGTTGGTTCGATCTTCATCTCTTGTGTCTCGATGATTATCCACGCAAGATACCTCTTTTCACAGACGATCGAGTTAGCCTTGGTTCGACAACAAGTTTTTCAGGTGGACTAGTATTTATGCAAAACCGGATTTGTTTTGCTGCGGGAATTGCAGTTTTTTTTCCTTCATAGCCGAGCCACGTCAGCTCGTGCCGCTAGTTGAGCGCCAATGTAACAAATTTTTTTTTAGGTTATAACAATTTCTTTTTTCCATCAATCGTACATTTACATTTATTGCGTTTAAATTCATGAGATGGATCGATGGAAAATGTATCGGAGAAAATACTTATTTCTAGAGCCGAATATTTTTTTTAACATATTTTCTCGAAGACTATCTTTTGGAACAATAAACTTATCTGGTTTTTCTTAGTGAACGTTATTGTACCAACTAGAACCCGACCGGGGCTTTTCCGACGTTGATGCTGACGTCGGGAGACTCGACACCGTCACGACACTCCGTCAAGATGTTATCAACTCCGGGAACTGAAAATAAAGATCGTTTTCAGCGACTATCAGGGCAAGACTAAATTTTAATTTCTCATTCGATCGGAGAGAGGCGTTTTCGCGTTCTCCTTCCCCACGCTTTGGGGAGAACGACGTAAGAATAATCATAATATTGATCCGGTCAATTCAACTTCGCGAAATATTTGTGGAAATTAGCTCGAAAAACTCTGTGCCTGGGTATTTATTATTTAGACAGAGACCAGACTTTCAATCGGGTGACATGTAGAAATGCAAATTTCATCGCGTCATTAGGATGCAGCTCTGTTGCTAATCGACTTGGAATTCTATCGCCTCGGGACGAGCCCCTATTTTTATGGTAAAAGGACAATCATTAATAATACAGAGCAGAAATACCAGATTGGAATGTTGGAAGAATGGGACTGCAATCGAGACTGCGAGCTGGCACCGTATAAATGCTGTCGCACCGTTTAAGATGGTTTCAGTAACAGTTTCGTCCTCGGAACGCGACAGGACGTTGTCAACCCGGTGGTTCTAATATTTTTTTCTGAATTCGCGTTCAATTTTAAAATGAAATGACCGAGTGATTGAAAAAATTGAATGAATTTATTAGCGAAATATTGAAAACAGTGAAAATCTAAAATAAGAAAACCGCTAAAAAGCGACTTATCGGGTCGACTTTAAAAAGCGACTCGATATTTAAAAATGGATAACGTTGAAGAATACACGAAATTCAACAGCTCGCAACGTCGTGATGCCATAGACATAATAGACGAATTTTCCGACGAAATAGCCAGTATGCGCGGCAGATGCATCGACATTGGTTGCGGTCCAGGGATTGCGACGAAGGATGTTATTTTACCGAGGCTGGCACCGAGTACCGTCCTCGTTGGTAAGCTGTAATGAAGCATTATGAAAAAAATCATTTTTCCAGTCTTTGCAACGGAGATTCTGAAAAAATGATGATAAAAAATTTCAGGTGCAGACATTTCAAAAGCAATGATCAAGAGAGCGCAATCGTACTGCAAAGATGAAGACCGTTTGGCGTTCATTCAGTTGGACATCGAAGTCGACGAGTTACCGATCGAAGAAATCGGCCAATACGACAACGTTCTTTCTTTTTATTGTCTTCACTGGTGTCAAAATACCAAGTAAACGAATTCGACGACGATGCAGCATGTCGATTCGATGCAGTGCATCTAATCAATGCAACAAATTTCGTACAATGTGTCATTAAAATTGTTTTAAATTGCAGACAAACCTTTAAAAATATTTTCAAACTGCTGCGTCCAGGAGGCAGTGGCTTCATAATGTTTTTATCTGCCCATGATGCGTTCAACGCTTACATCAAGATGCGAGATAACTCACGATTCATGGCTTACATGCAGGTAATTTAATTCGGAAAATTAACACTGTTGTTCCGTAGTAACAGAAGACTTTGTAACAATGATGTTTCGTAAAAATATCAATGGCAATGTTTTGGGTGCGAACCAACGTTTACTAGAGCTCTATCAATTTTTTTTTTTTTTTTTTTTCAAGGAGCAAGCGAAAATCATTTTATTTGACGATGTGTAAGATCCAGAAAGTCGCCAATCGACTGGAAAATGGGACTGTAATGAACTGTATTTTATAGGACGCATCGAAATACGTGGCACCCTTTCACAATTGTCCAAATCCCCGAGCCAACCTGAAGAAAGTTCTAGTTGACGTTGGCTTCGAGGTTCTCCACTGTAGCAATCAGGAGAAATGTTTTATCTACAAGGACATGAAAGCTTTCCAGAGTAAGTCGGTCTCACATCTGATCGAAGAATCTTGACACACATACACACACGAGAACTCGAAGGAGACAAAAACTTAATGAGAAAAATAAAAATTCCAGAACACATGATGGTGGTGAATCCATTTTACAATAGAATTCCGGACAATCAGAAGGAAGAATTCGCGGTGGAAATGACGGAAGAAATAGCAAGATACATGATCCTTTTCGAGTCGAAAAAGGACCAATTTCCAAAAGAGTACAGTGTGTTGGACAGATACCATTTATTGATTGCACATTTCAAGAAACCAGAATAAAAAAAACCCCGCGTCCTGTCCCAGTGTCCAATCGCACGAATCGAAAATAATTCATTAAACAGTAGGAATTAACCAAATAATATTTGTCACTAATTAATACCATGGAAAGGAAAAAGGGAGTGGAAAATCAATTTAAAAAAAACTCACCGAATACAAAACGATGGGTTAATTTTGTTTTTGACATCGTTAATATAGTCGTATAACGATATTTGTTTATTTTTTATTTTACGCTACTTCTTTGATTTTACATTGTGGTATAGCCATTCATAGAATATCATTATTATTCATGGATCGTTCGTAGTACGTACATATGTATATGTATATATATGTTAATATATTTACACATACATATATGTATATATTTGTTTCATTTGTATAATTTACGAGTTTCGTTCTATGTGGTAGTGGTTTTTCAAACAGCAGGTAACAATTTTTCTATTCCATATGTAGTTACTAAAAAATACAGTCGATTCTACAAGTTCTTATGTTTTTTTTTTTTAAATGCTATTTCTAAAACATCGATTGGGATCGGCACGAGAGTTTGAAGCATTTTGAATCACTTTTCAGTTTCGAACATTTATCTATATATTTATTTTTTCATCGTCACGCAACCGTCGCTGCAAGAACGTTTTGACGCGTGTATACGGGTTTTTAAAATTTATTTCAACTGTCTGTCCTATTTAACAGTTTCCATGAGCATTTTTATCGAACGAAACTGTCAGACCTTCAAAATTAATCGGAAATAAAAGCGTGCCGATCCTCTACACAAATGGAAGCGATCCAAGCACTTTCTACTGTTTGGTGTGTATATATGTTTTTTCTTTTATCGATTATCATGAATATTGTTTATTCGCGTGTCGAAGCCGGGTAATTAACACGTTTTTTAGAAATTTCTTTGACTTTGAAATATACTCAAACCATTTCTCTTTGACGAATATAAAAGTAGGAGAAAGGTTCGAGCACGCTTGTCCGTCCATCGTCTCTCGATCTTTCGTGGTGCGAGACACCCGCGAAAAATTGGAACGATGCGAAAAACGAAAGACGCTTTTTCGAAAGATGCTGCTTCGGAGTCGTATTCAACGCATGGGTGAATATAATTTTACGAGAAGAGGAGAGACGGGCAAAGTGCGCCCACAGACATGACTCGAGTTCCGAGTCGAACGATCGAATTTCTTCGACTGAAAAATTTCCATTTTCACCCTTGCCCGCCTCTTCCTTACTCAACAACCGTGTACATTTTTTCCATCGATCGTTTTCTTTTGCCCTTTGGATCGTTTGTCTAATCCTTGCCTCGGGATCGTTTCAAGTCTAAATTCGATACCGAGAAATAAGTCGTGCATACGTTTGATTCCACGACAAGGGAATCGCGAGATTCGCGCGCACGTAATCGGCATGCGTTTAATCCTGGAAATTGTTACCTGAAAAAATTTTCGAAAAATAAATCGCTTTTTGCTTGCATCTTGTTTTTGCGGATTTTTCCTCATCACAAAGATTTCTTAGGGAAAATTCAAATTGAGTAAGGATGAAAATTATACTTTATTTTCATCTTTTTGCATCTTTTTTTTTTTTGTCATTACGGCTTTGAATTCATTCGAACAAAGTGACGAATGTTTAGTAATTTCAATGAATTGTGCTTTCGTCTCATTTTGCATTTCATCCCGCGCTCCGCCAGGATAAATTTCTCTTCAACTTTTCTAATCGGTCTTCGAACTCGTGCTCAGCGCGAGCTTTCAACGAATTTGAGTTTTTTTAATTTTTCTTTTTTTGTTTATAATAAGCTTGAAAACAATGTATGTTACTCAAAAATCTTAGTTTTGAGCGTAAAAAATAATGATGTGTTACAGGATTATCATAATCGCTGCGATAATTTAAGTACAAGTACGAGGTTACAATATACATCGCGATTTTCCTTAAAATTACGTTACACACTGCTTCGCGAAAGAATCGCACAATTTAGAGTTCAGTATCCTTACAATAATAATCCTCGATTTTTAATAATATATTATTTTAAAGCGACATCGAACATCGAAGAAAATTTGCCTAAAAATTCCGAGGGTTTTAAGGGGCGGAAGAAGTAAGGAGGGAGGCGGACTTTCGTGTACAGAAAACGTGAGGGATGTTCGAGGGCAAGGCACGAGTGAGTCAGAGAAGAAATAATTGGATGATTAATCGTTCGTAAAAGTCGAAGTTCCTCGTCAATTTTTGAATAATTATTATTTTTTACAATTCTTTTACTAATGAGGGCGTTTTGGAAATATCGGCCAACTTATTGTTCGTGGGTGGCAAACAATTATGACGAAGCTTTTTATAATTTTTTTTTCCTCCGTAAAATCGTTTCTAATAAAGAGACTCCCCGACGCAAAAATCTTTTCATTCCTCAATAACGATCAGAATAATCCATGAAACATCGAGCTTTATGCAAGTTGCGTTTACCTAAAAATCATTCTAACATTGACGAAAAGACAAAATAAACGAAAAACGTCGATTTTGCGGCGACCCCGTCAGGCTCGAAAGCAGTCCCGGTCATGGGGTCCATAGCCCATTAGTTGTGTGCGTATTAATGTGTGTCATTGTGTGCAGAGTGGACGGGTAGCAGAGAAAAAAAAATACTGAAGAGAAAAGTGAAGAATTGGAGACACTGAACCTAATGCAATCAACTACTTAACAAATAACGTGGCAAGCCGTCTCTGATGAAGCGTTCACGTACACCTACAGAAGTCGAAAATTCGATCGTCCAAAAATATTTAAATTCGATGGCGTCACCGTGTAAGATTAATTTTCAAGGAATTTAAAAAAAATGAAATTTCATTCGACGACTGTTCAAGCATCGAAAAGTTTCCTTTCACCATGAATTTTATTGAGAATGTTAATTATTTTATCTCGAAAGTTAACTCTCTCGAGAACCAAAAGAAAAAACCAAGTTCTGTCTCTTTTGTTGACTTTTACAAAGGGAAATTGTTTTTTTCTCCCGTCTCGCCATAAAATTAGTCGCATTTTTCGTTCCTCTAAGTGTGTACGTGAGCCCTTAATACCCAAAATTGAGAAGACGCGAAGATTTTTCAGATGAAAGTAAAAATTGACAAAAAAAACAGCTGCGTATCAAAGAAAATAAAATATTGACCGAGTTTCCAAAAATACTCAAACGTCGACCATCATATTTACGATTTTTTTCTTGTTTTCAAAAATTATGTTTAGCGTACTCCTCGACATCAACGTTAATAGTGAATTCAACTTTACCGATTATGTACTTTCATCGTGATATATAGATATATATATTTATCCACACAGTGACGCACGAAAAGAATGGGACAGAATGATTTTTTTCAGCATTTCCTGAAGATCCGGTGCTCCGAAAGTTCGGACAGTTTGAACAAAATGGGAAAAAGAGTTGATGAGAAATTTCTTCAGCTTTGGAACGAGACTCGGTTGGCTCAAAATTGGCGAATGAGTGAAATTTTAGGAGCGATGGAAAGAAATCATCGTGTCCCACTTTTTATGTACTTCACAACGTGTTTTACGAGTGTACGCGTATACGATGTATAATCATTATTTACTATACTTGTTGGGCTGAAAGAGCACATGAAAAAAACGTTCTTCGTGCGAACGCATAATAAATATATAAACCAGCATCAAACTATATATTGTATTTATCATCAGTATGTGTGTGTAAAGCAGTTTTGTGTAAAAATTTACGAATACATAGAGAAAATTCCTTGGAGCATAGGAAATTGGCGTAAACTTATTGTCGCGGTGTAAGGAAAAGTAGATATTAAGCGTAAGAGAGAGATTTGAGAAAAGTCTGTGGCTGGAATGCGCGGGACTCGAGAAGAACGACAAAATTTTTTTTTTCCGATTGCTCGAAAATTAAGCAAAAGCTCGTTCAATCAAAATTCCCAAAAAAATCACACATTTTTGCGAATCTCATTGAGAATTGTTGGAATTTTCGTCGCGGTTCACAATCCGAGCATTCGCAGCGAGAGACTTTGAAGCTGACAATAATCGAGCAAAAGTTTGAAAATTATTCTGTAATTTTAGATCGAGAAAAAAAAAGTATGAGTTTGAAAAAAAAATCAACACGAATGGATGGAATGAACTAGAGAAAATGAACAAAACAACAAAACGATATTTAATGCAATCGCTAAATCGGAGGATACAAAAACCAAATAAAACATATAAATATAGAGCTAAACAGCAAAAAGTTTATCGACGAATTGACCATGAACCACAAATTAATTCGCCGCACAAAAAACATTTATCATTTCACAGAATAATGAAATATTAATTATAATAATAACAGCGATAATAATAATGGTAAAAACGATAATAAATAAAGATTAAAAATGTAGGATATTGTATTGACTTTACGACCAAGTAATATACCCGAAGAATTCGCTTTGAACGAAACTAATTAATGCCCGAATAACAACAGCGACTTAGAAATAAATTTAGTACAACCTAAACATTGAATAACGAAAATGCTATTCGTGGGAAGACAACAATGATTTCAACTTAAAAGACGAAAGGCTGTTCCATGAGGGCAACTGAGTAAACGTCGTTTGTGTGTATTCAGTGATAAGCGTATTTTGAAAATTAATAATTATTCGTATTTCATAAAATTCTTCCTTTCTAAAATATAAAACGTCGAGGTATTCGTTTGATAAAACGTCTTTTCATGAAACCGATGAAATCATTGTCGCGAGAATAAGTGAGCAATATATTGACGAGTTAGCGATGTTTCCTTCGAACATTGTTTTCTCAAATGTTTTTCGACAACGCGAAATAAAATGACAATTTAGAGTTCCGCTCTGACGAGAATGGAGGAGTTTACTTTCACACGCAGAAATACGTACACGCGGTCAGGCACACAGTCACGAGAGCATCGCCAATACGAAAATCGTGTTTTTCATTGTGAAAATCGATTTTTCATTTTTTTCCAATATTTTATTCGATTTTCCAATCGTTCGATTCGTTTGGGTGCTCGTCGCGTTCATTAAAATAACGTACACAGTATTTCAGCGTAGATAGCTTAGATCACTGACTAATAAAAAAGTATTCGTAGTTTCAGTACTATCATAGAGTTTCACGAGGGTTAATTTTTTCATCCCCCTGCCTCTCGAACCCAGAGAGATCCGTCCAATGATTTTTTTTTGTCTCCATTCGTTTATTTTATTTTTTCTTGTTGTTCGATCCTTTTTTACGGTCGTTCCTTGGCTACAGCGGAAAACAGAGACTTGGAGGATTCGATATTTAGAACATTGGAACGAGTCGAGTTTTGAAAATTCGTCGTGAATCGACCAGGTATCCAGAGATCGTTGTTAGAAATTGCTTTGGAAGGAGATACGAAGTTTTAGAGTTTGTTTGTTTTTTTTGTTCGTCTTTTTGCTTTTTTTCTTCGAGGCAAGGTAAGAAATTTTCTCACATAGTTTTTCTCTCTCACACACACACACTCACTCGATCTCTCGGTCTCTCTCTCTCTCTGTCTCTCTTTCTCTCTTGTTCCTTCTTTCTCGCTCTTTTTCGACGCCGTATGTACAATCATCGGATTTTTAACGCAGGACACAGTTTTACTCTTAGCTAAGATTATCATGTAGGCCGTTTCAACTACACTTATTATTTATGCATCATGCGACTGGGTACCTCGAAAATACCAACGAAAAAAAAAATCAAACGACAATAATTTCCGTGAAATTTGTAATTTTCATCAATAAATTTCAAATTCCGATTAATTCCTCGAAAGATTAAAACAGGAGAGTATTCGAAAAGAATCTTGAACGTCATCAGGAGAGCATTCGGTCCTCCGACCGGCGACTTGTCACTTTTTATGCCTTAACGTTGCAAAGAAAAATGACTGTGAGAATCGATCTCGTTTTGAGCTTCGAGATCAGCAGCTCGATTTGTAAATTGTATATCCAATTGTCTTGACTATTTCGAAAACAAAAAAAAACAATAAGAACATGATTTTGATTTAATGGAAATCAACGTTCTCTCCTGAAATGACGAATTCAGTTAAATCTCCCAAACCGGATTATTCAACTCAACGATTTGAAATAATCGAGAATCGATATTACTGGCAAGTTTGCATTTTAAAATAAATAATATCAAGGTACCGAAAGTATAAATATTTGGTAACTCTGGGAGAAATACTAGTGATGCATTCCACAGACTGTAGTTCCAGATTTTAATACTGTTCGAAGGTCCGAATTGGAACGCCGGCATAAAATAATAATGGAAGCATCGCGAGTGTGCGATTCGAAAATAAAACGGAGAGGATGAAATTTCGCGAAATTGCCAAGCACACACGAGTTTCCAAATATTTGTCGGAGAAATTTGGGAAGACAAATTATTGACCGATTTATTTTCCTCGCAACTCTGAACTCTTTTTCTCAATCGTAAGAAAAAAAAAAAAAATTCTGTGTGAATGAAAATCGGTCCGGTGAATTCTTTCGTGCTACGATTTTTCTCAAAGCGATTTTTCGCTGTCATCGCGCTAATTGCAGTTTCTTTTGCCTGCATTAACCGTTTACGACTTCCCAATTCCGGAATATATCGTCTTAAAATTAACGTTTGTTTTTTCTTTAGTTTAGAATTAACAACATCAACAGCAACAACACATAATATATATATCAACATGAATATAATATATGCACTATATCTTAACCTTAAATCGCTTAAGAATAATAAATATATGTGTATACATAGGACGAATCGACACGGAGGATCTAACGTGGAAGAAATTTGGTTGTTTGCACATTTCATCATCGGACGTAAAAGAGTGTGTGTTAATTTTTTTTTCAATATTTTAGAATCAACTTTTTGTAGTTTTTTTTTTGTCGATCTTTTACTTGAAAGTGAAATTTCACGTTTTTCCGGAATCGTGATAATTGTACTTGAGGAGAAAAAATGTCGAGAAAAATATATTTCC
This sequence comes from Hyposoter didymator, assembly GCA_037952995.1. Classification (NCBI taxonomy): domain Eukaryota; kingdom Metazoa; phylum Arthropoda; class Insecta; order Hymenoptera; family Ichneumonidae; genus Hyposoter; species Hyposoter didymator. The sequence continues at coordinate 8,857,287 of JBAJMU010000002.1, forward strand.
ACAGGATATTTCATTCTGAATCTCTGGAAAATGACAGTGACGAAAACAAATGATTAGTTTGTTTGTGTGTTTAATTTTCAACCACGTTTGTCACGCGTCAGAGATTCTCAATCAATTTTTCGTGCACTGCTATCGATCTGAGACGACACAATTTACAATTAAACATTTTTTTCCGGCCTCTCTTTCGATCTCTTTTCTTTCTCGTAGTTTTTACATCAACGCGAACGCACGTTGTTAACTTAACTCTCGTTACCACTATGTATACTCTACGACGAAAAATTCCTTTCGTTTTTACAGTAACATCGATTAATACGATACAACCATTTCGCTATTACAAACTCTCGTCAACTTGTTCTAATAAATAAACCGGTTATTCTAGCTCTAAACACACTTTTCCTTTATTTCGTAAATCGCTTAGAATCTCAACGAGACTTGCTCGCAAGTTCAGAGCGACGTGGCTCGTTCACCTTCTTGTCTGACTCGATAATCGGGATAAATAATGGATAATTCACACTCTCGATCGTTTGGAAAATGACCAAGCGACCAAGAGCATCACGAGAGTTAAAAATACTAGTAATATCGACGCTTTTTAAATTGGTAACCTCGTTTTTCGACAACGCTACTAACGTATTCTCTAAATACATTGACTTAACGCAGAGCCCTGTTCGCTGCATAGAACAAAAAAACTCTTTTGCTCATTCCTCTATGATTCTTGAACGTTATTATCATTATTTATCGTACAGTGAGTATCTTCAAAAAAATAAAATAACCAAATGCAATAGTTTGCTTAAGTTTGGCAAGTGCGATGGTAATTTCGAGAAAACGAGATCGAAAGTAAAATTTTTCACGAAAAGGTGAATTCCGGAATTTGGAATTAAATAGAAAATGAAATTTTGTTGGTTGATTAAATGTCGACGAAGGGATCGAAAGCGATCTTGAAATTTCAACAGCAAAATGCATCCATCGTAGTAATTCGAGGTGCAAAAATTCAATTCCATGAGTAAGTATCGTTTTCGTTCGGAATTCGTCAAATAATTGCGAACCGGATTAGTCGCTTCGTCGTCGACTCGACGAATCGGTACGAGAGCGACAAAAGTGGAAATTAATAAATGAAGAAAAACAAAAAATTGCCGGGAGTCCGTGAGTGGTGGGAAAATAGGACGAAAAACTTTTGTTTTCGTTTATTTTCTCTCTTTAGTTTGTGAACCGCGATGAACGGGATGATAGAAACATCGAATTGCTTTTCATTACACTCTGGCGGTTAAAGAAAATAATTGTAAACGATAAACGTGTGTATATACATATATCGTAACGTCGATAACGATTTTTTGAAATTCACCCAAAACCCTCTAAATCGTCGCAGTGAATATTCCGTTTTGTTACTTGTTTTTGCATATTGTTTATTTTTTTTGTTTGTTCTTGATTCTACGATTGCTTTGAGATCCTTAAATATCACAACGAGTCCCGCTACGTTCGCGTCCCGCGATAATATAATCGTAGGCGGTGCTTTTTTTTTTAAACTTTTTCATTAATTCGCTTTTTAAACTTGTTTTAACCCTCGAGTTGCAAAGAGTCTTCGTTCTCCGTGAGTTGACGTACAACGAGCTCGTTCTTCAGGTTTCTTTGTCGCGTTTTCGTGTGTGTGTGTTTCAACGAGAATCGCAATCGTCTTGTTTACGAACGAAAATTCGGTATAGAAATTCATGCGTATCGTTTGACGAAAATAAAAAAAATTAACACGACGCGGCCTCTTGCGGCCTCGATTTTCTTGAATTCTCTTCGACATTATCTTCTTGGTTATTCCGTTATCACTAATGAGGATTCCACCATAAATTACATTTAATATTTATACCGTACGATTAGAAACAACAAGGAAAATGTTGATACGCTATATATTTGCGTGATACAGCGCAACATTTTTGATTGTCTTCCTCGGAGAGGTGGATTTGGATTAGAATTCTTTTGAAATGGAAAAAAAATCTTTTCCACATCGATGCCTCATTCCGGTGAGGCTTTCGTTCTCTTTTCTACAATGATTACTTTCGTCCTTTGCTCTTTCTTTTAGTCTCGAAATAAAAATCCCTTGAACCTCCAGGTTTTGCCATTTTCATCGGGAATTATGAATATTCCATTTGACCTTCGGATTAATTGTTATTTCTAAAAACGCTCGAAATTTCTAGGCCAAAGAGATTCCGATCGAAACGTTAATATTGTCGAGCGCTAAGAATTCAAGTTCCAATTGTTAGAATGAAAATTCAACGATTACCGAGTTTCGTTTGCCCGCGCTTTCTTTCCCTTCGGTCGCTTATTTTCTTCATTCGTTTCAATATTCCACCTCGAAATCCCGTTTAAATTCATCTCTAGTTTTTTCGTGGGACTTGAAATTTTTCGTTCCTTTTGTTTTTCGAGTAAATATAACGAGACTTATGTATATAACAACAAGGTTGAAGCGCGATCATTGAAAAAGATTACACGTATTTAGAATTGTATACTTTTTTCAAAATCATCGTAATTTTCATCCGTTTGTAGGTTTTTTTTTCTTAAACTTATCGTCACTCGCTCTTACAATTTTTTTCACCAACGATTCTCGTCTCTCTGTGTGTTTTCTCATCGCCGTCCTGGATTTCGTTTATTTTCTGTGCTTTTTACGTCCGTCTCTTAATACTGTGCGACAACCCAATAAGAAAGTTGATTAATTTGAATCCAAGATGGAAGAGTTTGAAATAAGGCGATGAGAGATTAAATTGCACGAGGCAAACTCGAGGGAATATCCGAGAATGTGGAGGGTAAACATGAGGAATAAAACGAGTGAAAACTCGAGGAAACTTTGTAGAGTTATTGTTTGTTCGATGGAGTTTTTTGCTTCGACAGTTCCACAGGAAATTGGAATTGATGCCTCGTCGTGTTTACTGTGGAAAATTAGCGCTCGCAATGCAGGAGGCAAAAAAGTTGTTGCGGAATACACTGTCCGTGCTAATTCGACGCAGTCGATTCGGCAAAATGCTTCAATCACAACAGTCGTCAGGGGCTGAGAGAGACAGAGAGTGCGCGATTCGGACGCTCTCAGGTGCAACGTCGTGAGAAATAATCGAATGAAATATTCGTCGGAGTCTTCCAGGGACTAAGATTCTCGTTGAATAAATAATCACGATGAGAATTTAAAGAAAATCGTTGAAACGATTACAGTTTCGTACCGGAAATGAGAATCATTTTGACGAGCATCCACAGATTTCCTCTCTCGGTGCTTGACTCACTTTTCTCGGTCATTATCAAGCTTCGACAAGGTTTCTCGACTCCTGAGATTCAGACGATGCTTCTGGGCTCATTAAAGGCCTCCGAGTTATTCGGTGAAATCTTCTGGCCCGGATCAACGCCGAGATGGACAGTGGATCGTGCCACTCAACGTGTCCGAAATACTCGTTCCACCTGACGGTGATACTGGCATTTCTCCACTCTCGCACTTGTTGTAACGCTTATTGTATTCTGCTTGCAAATCTGCTTTTACCTGTTCACCGTGAATAACAGACAAAAATTAATAAACTGGGCAAAGCTGCTGAAAATTTATAAAAACTATCAAAATTTAGTGAAATTTCAAATTTTTTGTGCTCGGCCCCGACGACAAGAATCTTTCCTAATTTTCTAGCAATTCTCATGACTTAATTGAACGAAATATAAGAAAATAATATGTTTCGTATATTATCGCTTGACCCAAGAAATCAAACGATTTCGTAATTCTCACATGTTTACTGTCTGTGTCGATTTTTCTTTGCCAAATATTGAACGAATCGTGAGACTCTGACAACAAAAATTCGGTACTGGGAATGAAATTCTTCCAGAAAATTCTTAAATTGAATTTCTCAAGCAAATCTTGCTCGAAGTCAAATGGACAAGTTCGGAAAAATAGTAAAATTCAAATAATTGACAGCAGTGGGATAACTTGCTCTCTGCGACTCCGTTCGATGGTATTCTTGGTTAGAATTGGTATCGATTTTTGAAAGATAAAGAAGAAAAACTGGCAAACGTTTTTATTTCGGGAGAATGTCAAAAACAAAATATTTGAGCTGTTGGAAAAGATTGTAGGTTTGAAAATATTGGAGGAAAAAGAACGTTGCATAACGTTGGAAAAAAGTGGATGAAAAATCGAGAAATTGGAGGCTTTTGAATTGGCCCTGAGAATACGTACCTTGAGTTTTTCCTCGTCCAGCCTCTGTCGCACGTCCTCGTGTTGCCGTTCCAATTCCAATCTTTTCTTGTCGTAAATTTGAGTTAACCTTGTGCACTCGTTGACTCCCTTTTCGATCGATATCTTGTCAACTTCTCGCTTCATGCGATCCAATTCAGCTTTGTCTCTATGTTCCTTCGACAATTGTTTGACCTTGGAGGCACGAAATAAAGCAGATTATCGAGCGAAACTTTGCGAAGTATCGATTGACCGAAAAACGAATTTGGTTGAAATGTCATCGTTGGAATAATTGGGGAATTAAAACAAAATCTTGCTCACCTCGCCGTGTCTCATTGCTTGAAGTTTTCTCATGACGTCAGCTTTTTGCCTTTCCAAAAGTACTCGGAGCGTTTTGAGCTGATCGGACTGCGACGTTCTCATGACTTTCTCGAGCGTCGTGTACACGCTGTCGTGATATTTTTCCTCCAACTCTCGTTCTTGCAAAACATGCTCTTTGCACACGGCCAACAAACGTTCGCTCTGACTTCTCGGTAAGCCACGTTGGCCGTCGGTGCCTTCGACATCCGGACATTCCGAAGTCTCAACACTGCTGAAGAAAATTCATTCCAGTAAAAAAAAAAAAACAAAAGAAAATCGTCGCAATTTGCATTCTGTTTGGTTTTCCTTTTTAATTCGACTAGGGTGCATCACGCGCGCTAACGCGCGCGAACGGTTGTCTGGTGGCGCTGCAGCGCTCCTTTTATTCGCGATAACTTGAACTGATACGACAGCGTCATAAAGCCAATCTATTTTAGGGCTGTTCGATGAGAAGAACAGCTCTAAAATCGTCAGGAGGCCTCAGCCTCCGTTTTTTTCTCGATAATCGTGAATAAAATTTTTTTAAAAAACGGAATCGACGAGAACTCTTCGCGAGGACACGCAGGGCGCGACTCCCTGAAACTCCTCGAATTGCCAGAACTACGAAAACGCGTCCGAGTAATTCGGCACCACGGGGTCGAAGTTTTTAAATCGATTTTTTTCGCGAAAAAAGCGAATAAAAAATCATCCAGCGACGCTATCGACGAAAACTCTTCACGAGGACGCGCAGGGTGACTCCCTGCATCGCCTCGAATCACCATAGCGGGTAGTAATTTTTCATTTTTTTCCCCGAAAATCGTGGACAAGACCCTTTGTAAAAAAAAAAAAAAAAAAAAA
>JBAJMU010000002.1:8865563-8925153 GCA_037952995.1 Hyposoter didymator
AAAAAAAAAAAAATAAAAATAAAAGGTCCCATTTCATTTGCAAACCCCAGTAAAGAAAACGATTTGACCCTCCGAACCCCAATGAGAATAAAAAATCATCCAGCGACGCTATCGACGAAATCCCTTCACGAGGACACGCGGGGCAACTCCCTGCATCTCCTCGAATTGCCAGAACTACGAAAACGCGTCCGAGTAATTCGGCACCACGGGGCAAAAGATTTTTATTCGCTATTTTCCAGAAAAAAACGGAGTCTGCGGCCTCCTGACGCGTGATATGTTCCTTTCATTCCGGAAGGAACATATAACCGCACGGGTATACACGCAACTGTCAAAATGACAGCGGAACTGCGAGTGTGAAACTGGCAGCGAGACTCGAAACCGGACCGACCAATCACGGCACGAATAAAACGGCAACAATTTACCCCGTTGGTCGCCAACTTCGTGCGTCACTCACCAACTTTTTAGAAGGGGATTAATTCGACTCACATATTTTTGTTCGAACGTCTTTTCACCAATTTGTTACTGATGTTGAACTTGGATTTGGGCTTCTCGCCGTCGAGAAGTCTCAGCTTCTCCTGGACAAACAGAATCGAGTAAAACGTGCAGTTTGAAAGGAAATCTTGCTCGTGCATGTGATTTGACAATTTTTTCAAACATTTAACAAGAAAAAATAAAAAGCGTCTCCATTTTTATCCCTGGCAATATTTTCATCTTCAGGATTGTTTGATAATTTCCAGTTGCAAGTGCCAACCACGATTCACAATAAACAAATGGAAATGCCTAGAAATTGAGGGAATCAAGAAACTTTGTACCTTTTCGTGCTTTCGTTTCAACGATTCGAGCTTCTTTTCCAACTCGACTTTCTTCTCCTTTACAGCTTTGTTTTCCATCAGTTTCTCCAGAGGTTCGGCGACGATGTTATCACCGACTGCGTCAGTCGAAAAAAATGGAAATCGAAAAAATGAAAAAATGAGTTTTTACTCGAAAAGCGACGGAAATGGAAAAATTTTGGAGATAAAAACAAGATCGTTGGAAGGATTCGAACATAAATGATTTTCGAATATAAAAAACGTAGATTCTTTTTTTTTAAACATCAAAAATCCATTTTTTTCTCTTTCATTTTGAATATTTTTTTATTTTAGCCCTTTGTTTGGGAATTTTGAGGAAAAATCGCAAAATTAAGAAGACGATTAATGATGATGGATTGAAAAATGAATAACGAACCACCGAGAGTCGGAATCAAGCTTTTCGTTGCTGCGGGATCGAGGACCGAGGCTGTGCTGGAAGTAACAGCATCTTCGACTTCCGGTGTTTCTGCTGAGCTGATTCCAGCGACGGATGGTCTACCGTGTGGGCTCCCTGAAGCAGGTTGAACGCTGGGTGTTTCCATCGATTGTAATCTCTTCATTTTTGTTGCTTCGTCCTTGAAACGAGAGGGCGAAAGAATGAATATCCATGGGAAAATATATCGATGGGAACTTGAAGAAAGAGCTCTAAATAATTCGGTAAAAAAGCCAACTTACCGTTGGCTTTGAGGAACTTGGTCCACTAACAACGACCGTTTCCTTAATCTACGAAATGTTAGTAACGAATTATAAGCGTGTTAGATAATCAACGGAAGGAATGAAAATTTAAATATGCGAAAGAAAAAGCATTTTAGGCGCAAGTGTCATTCAGAGACCCTGACGATTTTTCATCGACACGAATTTCGCATAAATTGCTTTATAATTATAATTTTAAAGTCGCAAGAGTTTTGATCCACATTTCGTGATCGTTTCTTTAGGAAAATGTCAGAGTTGCAGGATGAAACTTTTACGTAAATTGAAAAAAAAAAAAAGAAAAAAAAAAACATATGAATCTGAGGAAAAGATTAAAAGCGAAATTCACCTCAACTTCACCCTCCATCGGAGCGTCCGTATCGTCGCCGTAAACGGCCAATTGTTTGCCCCTCTTTTCTTTCTCGCTCTGATATTTAATTGGGTTCGCAAGAGCATCAGCAAAATCGCTCATACCATGTGGCACGTAGTCCTTCACGACGACCTTCAAAAATAGGCTTGCCATTGGCAGAGGCTGGCCGCATTCGTTCCGCAACGCAACGTGGCGATATCCCGGACAAAGACCGACAACAGGTAAGACCCGATGTCCGATAAACCGTCCGGATTCTTCGTAGACCGCTATGCGAATCGAAGCGAGTTCAGGCAGAACGACCTGATAGTAAAAAAAAAAAAAAAACGTGCAAATTTAGGCGATTCTCCAAAAACTCTTTTTCTGATTCCGCAAGTTCTCTGCGGTCCCAAGTCGAAGAGTTTCCAATAATTTCCAACAATCTCGTATCGCCTTGGATTTTTCGCCTTTCGCAAATCAAAAACACGACAAATTGCTGATTTTTTTGAAATTCAAAAATTCAACTCGTTGCAGCGAAAACACTTTTTTTTTTTTTTTTTGTAAAACTTCTCAAAATTTCGTCCTATGTATTGATATCCGGATAATTAATCAACGTCCCGGACGGTACTCGCTATTTTGAGAAATATTTGTTTAAATTTTTCGTACTGCGGTATTTTGACGAAGGAAAAAAAAATTTGGTCTGATTATCGAATGTTGCTTATTGGCGAAAAAAAAATGATGGTAATCGACAATTTTCATGTCCGTTACTCCGAGGAAACTCCTTTAATGATTAATTCGTTTGCTGACGTAAAAAAAAACACACACACACAGACATTTGGTTGATACCTTTTTGAATATGAACGGCTCGTCATCGTATACAGGATTGATGCCATTGTTAGGTACGATTTTAGTCTTGAACTTCTTCCTCACAGTGTCAGCTGGCAAGCCATACATATCGACCTCGACATAAGTTCCGACCCTCTTGTCAGACAAGAATTGTCCGGATATGACATGAATGTGTACAGTCCCTGCTATAATACCGTCGACGGTAGATTCTGCGAATGGATCCAATCGACGATCTTTGCGCCTCATGAATTCTGGCTTTAGAATATATCCGCAACGTTGGTTATACTCGAAGATTCCAATATTAAGTTGCATTGCGAGGTCTGAAAGCGAAAATAGGAGAAAATTGGATTTTTCTCACTTCCGCATGGGGCTTTTCGTTGAGGAAGTACTGTCGGTTTTAGAATTTTATAAAATTTGATACGGTAGTAGATTGTGATAAGAAAAAGATCTAGTCAAATTTTCAAGAGGCCACACACTGGAAATGAAATTTTGTTAAAAATCATCGATATTTTGTTGAATACGGTCAACCAAATATTTTTTGTTAATTTCAAAATTTTCGTTATTTTCGCAGTAAATTTGGTTTCTAATGAAATTGTCAGCAAAATTTACGATTGGAACGACAAAATTTTGCGTCCGAAGAGACTTTCTAGAATATTTCTTGCTGCGATGACACAATTTTTGGGTTTATTAAAAAAAAAACCGTTTGGTTGGACGTATCGAACAAAATATTGATCTTTCCAACAAAATTTTTTTTTCAGTGCCGAGAACCGGAAAAAAGATTTCTGTAATTTCATGAATTTACTATCGATTCCATACATTTCATTGTTTTTTACAATGAAAACTGTGATTTCTTCTAAAGATAAATAAAAATTCATTGGAAAATACAAAGAAGACAGATTTCTCATAAGACTCGATGTAAAATGTATAAAATTACCAATTCAAATATATTTCTTCTGGTTCTCTGTAGCGTTTAGACATTTTGACTGGATCCTTTAAATAAGTAATAAGGAAAAATAAATATATTTCCTTAAATAAGGAAATATATTGGTAATTCCATGAATTTACAATCGATTCCATACATTTCATTGTTTTTCATAATGAAAACTGTGATTTTTTCTAAGAATAAATAAAAATTCATTGAAAAATACAAAGACTGAGATTTCTCATAAGACTCGATGTAAAATGTATAAAATTACCAATTCAAATATATTTCTTCTGGTTCTCTGTAGCGTTTTGAAATTTTGACTGGATCCTTTTCTAATCACGATAAACTACTGTACAATTTTTTTTTAATTTTGAACGATAAACCTGAAAATTCGCAATCGATGTGTTTCCTATCACGATCAGTGAGAACATGTTTATTCGGATAATTAAACTAAAAGGTAAAGAAATTCTTAGTCTCGAACGAGGCGAAAAAGTTGTAATATTTTTCAGAATAAAAATCAAGTCACGATTTTCAATTGGCTTGAAAATGTTTTCGATTCTAATTCGATTGAGTACTCGGAGGAATTGATGAAAAAGGGAAATAGAGGGTTTGATTAAGGCGTGGCTTAGGCGTGGCACGAATGAAGAAAACTGTGAAAAAAGGAGACGAGCAAGAATGCTAGAAAAAAGAGAGAGATTTACCAGGTGTTTGATAATTCAGAGCGACCAGTTGACAACCGGCGTTCCAAAATACTTGAGGCATGAAATTGCTGGAATCAAATCTCGTTCCGGCCGGATAGACTCGCGACAATTGGTGCTTGTTGTAATTAACGAATTCCAACGGCCTTTCCTTGAGCAAGGTCGTGGCTTGTTTCTCATCGAACGAAGACATTTCATAAGTACGATTTTTCTCTGAAAAATAAAACGAGCATCATTTTTTTTTGAATTTGCTCGAATTCCCAGGATCGAGAAATATTCTATCGATCAATTCTCACTCTCGGCACTCTCGAAACTGTTGAAATGAACCGGCTGGACGTAATTAACTAAAGCCGATATTTCAGCCCCAGCTTCGGTCTCTTTCGCGGTCGAGGCTTTGTCCGGTGCTGGTACTTTGTCACACATTCGCAATTTCATGTCTTCCACGTTTGATTCCTCTTCCTCGGTGCTCGTTTCGTCCTCGTCATCTGCCAAATTTGTCATACCGTCAATTTGGCTTGCAAAGTTAATTCATTGTTTCGAAAAATTGGAGCAAACATTGAGTTTACGTGAATTTCATAATTTTATTGTTGAAACGTTTTTTCGTAATTTAGCGAAAAATTGAAATTCTCCGGGAAAACGAGTTTTTAACAAAAAATTCGGAAACTATTGATTCAGGCATACCATCGTCTTCCTGGGTGCTGTCTTTGCTTCCCTGACGTTGTTGGAGCATGGGAGCATGAGGACCATTGCCATTGCCGATTTGTTGTTCGCCCGGGGCCGTTCCACCGCCTTCAGGAACTTCATTTTGTGGAATAATATCAGGAGGAGGTCCATTTTCACCAGCAGCGGTTGAATTGGAAGCTGCGTCATCATCGACATCCTGTGAGTCCTCAACAGCTTCGTGCAACGTCGCTTGTGGTTTCTTAGCATGTTTTTTATGGTGGTGATGATGGTGATGCTTCTTTTTGTTCTTTATTATGATTTTACGTTTCAACAACGCCGGCGGTGGCAGTTCCTGACCTGCTTCGAGCTGTGCAAACGTGTAAATACAAATAATGAGTGATTGATAATTCTTTCAGCATACAGAGAGTCAAATTCTTCATAGAAATCTGACAATAACGATGAAAATTCGCAGATGAACGAATGGAAAGATATTGGAAAAAAAAAAATTCAAAAAATTCATTGTTCCTCTCATAAAATCAATCGGAATAATGGTCGCTGGTTTAAATGTGTAAAAAAAAAAAGGATAATTAATAAGAGAAGGAGCTGGTCTATGCAAATTAATGAGCGGAGGACTCGATGAATATTCAAGCAAATACCTTATGAGATTCGAGGGGGGCATCAAGCAGCATCTCCCCAAAGTACTCCCTACAATACTGAGCGATCTTAGCCTGCTGTCTTGGGTTGCAGTGATTCTCGAAACTGAGCACGACTGGATAATCCGATGTTTTAAAGGCACTCTCTGCTATCGCCTCGATCACATCTCGAGCGTATATTTCAGGCACAAACGTGTATCTGCTCATATAGATTCGATTTTTTTTGTTTTTTTTTTTTTTTTGCAGCAGCATCAGCAATTACGTTCTTAATGGAATTAACTACGTGTCAACTAATATTTAATCCTAGTCTATTGGTTTATCGTACGAAGCACTCTATTTTCTATTTCTACAGAATTTCAGCGACTAATTTTTTTCTTACCCGTGAACGATGACAGGCTCGTCGAGCTTCCCGTTCCAAAAATCAAGTTCGACGCAGCGACAACCTGCCAGCAAACACTGACGGTAGATCTCCACCGAACTCTTTCCCGTAATTTGATGCCCTAAAAAAAACACACACACACGCATTCAGGAAAATGAAATTAAGTTTTTTGAAAAGTTGGTTTTTACAAAAATGCAGCTGGTTCGTGGAATTTTTATTAAAATTGAACGGATCGAGGGTCTTCACCTGTCAGATACGTGTTGTGACTAGAATTGATGAAATAATGCGCAAGCGGTTGTTCCATATCGTCCGACAATTCGAATTTCGTAACAGCCATAATGGGATTGTCCTCGCTCATCAAATACCTGAGAAAACCATCGGAACTGAGCTGTCCACGGCTTGCGTTATATTTGTTAGGTTCGTACTGGTTAATCAAGTCTTTTGCACGTGCCGTGTTAGCATACGGATACAATATCTCATTTAGACGAGGATCTCTCTGTGTCTGATTGAGAAAGTCCACAAGCTGCGGTACCGACATTAATCGACGTTTCGTATTACCAACGATTTCCTCGAATACTTTTTCAACTTCGCTCCGTTGTGTCAACGATTTGTAGAAAGTGAAAAAATCCTCGAATTGAAATTTTTGTAATGACACTGCGTCGTTCTGTAAGAGAGAGAGAAAAAAAATTGACATTTCTTGGGCCAATAAAAAGAGTTGAAAAAGGTGAAGAAAAAAAAGCGAAAAAAAAACCGATGAATTCAGAGAAATTTTAGAAAGAATTGAAATCGTTAAACAGAAAATCTCTATGAACGTTTTTTTCGTTTTTTTGCGTTGAAAATGGCGTTGAGCAGATTTATAGCTTCGTTCGGTATTGTTGGCGATACGCCAACATTGAGGGAAGAAGAAACAGTGAATTGTGGGTAAAATACAGTCAACCTTCAGAGGGCACCTGCACCTTGGGATCCGCTAGTGCCAATAATTCAATGAAACAACGAGGACAACGTCGACCGTATCCGTTTCCTCTAATTTCCGATTGGACGAAAAGGACACAGCAAAAAGGGAAAAGGAGCAAAAAATTAATCAAATTTTTGCAGAAACCTAAATGGTGGTTATCGATTTTTTTTCACAAAGACTTTCCAACATTATTGATGGCATATTTAACGCGATGGGTGATACGGCAAAGGATTATCGAAATTCCTCGTTTATCTTTTTCATACGTCGTCAGGAATTTTGCAATTTTGACTTTTAATTTTTTTTGCTCTTCTTGGGATCGTAAAAAGAGCGAAAAATGGGTTCGAAAGAATTGAGACCGATTATCCCATTAATCGGGATGATTGGACAGTTTTGAGATTCGTAAAAACTTTTTATATTACACGGAACGTGTAGGTGGTGGTAATTCATGGGTCGAGAGTTACACAACGTTATCTCTGCTCCGCGATATCAAAGAAAATCGTTACAAAATGAATGTGTTTTTTTTTTTCTTTTTTTTTCGTTGCTAAGTGCAATGTGCGATTTTTTTAAAAATTTATTGACGAATGGAAAGAGAAGGAGAAAGAGAGAAAAAATGTATTGTTTTTTGCGTGAATCTCGTGACCGTGGGTGAGCAATTATCGCCGGAACGGATGCTGAACAAGTTAATGGGCGTTTTGGCCAAATGCCACGGTAATACGTAATGGAGAAAAGAAAAAATTGAAAGAAAAAAATAAACGAGAGTGAGGAAGCAACAAAAGCTCTCACTATCGTCGGATGGGACCGACAAATATTTTCTTCCTTTACCTTTCCCGATGGTAGCGAGGCCGTGTCGAGAGCTTTCTCGACCCGCTTGCGATCCTCCTTGTTCTGAGTGAACATCTTGATTATGCTGAAAAGAAAGCCATTCGAAATCTCAGGTTTTTTATTTTTCACTATTTATTCTTTGTTTACTTTGACGCCTGAAAAATGGCCTTTTCCACTTACTTCTTCGTTGCAACTTTTCCTGACTTGTCAGCCGTGAGCGTCAGCTTCGTATGGGCTTTTTGCAAAAACAACATTGTGCTCGTATTCAACAAGGTCAAATTGTAAGCAAGCTGAAACAACTGATCGGTCCAGTGTCGCGCTATTTCGGCTCGTGTCGCACAAAAATTAATGAACGTTACGTTCACAAAGTCCGAGCCGTAACACACTGTCACTGTTTTGTCTTCCAGACTGTCCTGCGAGCCCAACGTTACTAACGATTTTAATTTTGGATCCTGCGAAACGAACGAAACATTATTTCAACCTGATTCAACAATTTTTTCCAAATTCACTTTTTTCCTGGTAAAAAACATCTCAATACTTAATGAACAAAAGAATAAATTCAACCTTGTGCTAACTATTTCCTCGTTGAAAATCGAATCTTCAATTTTCATGAGAATTTCAAGATTTTTTGAATGGAAATGATGGAAATAATTCATATTTTCGAATAATCTTTCGTCGATTATATTCATCACTACAGAACGATAATTAATTGGATACGATGAAAACGTCGAGTTCCTGCGACTAGCAAAATCGATAAAAATGGAGATTCGTTTTTCTCACTCTCTCCACAGCACGTTGTAATTTTTTTCCACAATTTATAAAATTGTCAGCGTTACGAAAAAGTTTAAAGAACCAAAATTCGTTGTTAAAAGCGATAAAATTCTTAGCAGGAGAAATTCGTTTTCAATTTATCGAAATAATTGAATTACGACCGACATGTATAAAGGGATGCGAAGAAAAAAACTGTGAATCTGTGTGCGACTTTGTTTGTCGGAGAGCGAAGTGCTGCCCTACTCCACATAATTCTGATTTTCATTGTTGGTCGGGGCACGTGGTCATAAACGTCGAGAATTCCGTAACACGTCGCATTGTCTCTAAAAATACGAGACCGCAAGGACTGTGAATGAATACGAGAAACTTGGAGATATTTGAAAGTTTGCAAAATGCATAATGAAACGCTCGGATATACGATGGAAAGTTTATTGCATCGATTTATCGGAAAGCATTAACGTGAGAGAATAGGGAAAATGTTACTCTCTCTCTCTCTCTTCCTTGTGCAGACGATTATTACACATTGTGGGCAAATAGTGATCCAAGGGGAAGAAATGAGAAAATAAAAACGTTTATAAAAAAAAAATGGAGCTGATAATAATGATAAAAATTAAACGAGCCCCGTGCACGAGAAAAGTAGGTGAATATCTTGCTATTTATAACTTTATCAATAATTATTAAGTGCTCGAAGATGCGCGTCACGGGTATGCAACGAAAAGGTGAATGTAATTATAGAGAAATGTCTGATCTTGAAAAGAAGCCAATGATAGATGCTGCTGCTGCTGCATCGAATGGAAAAATAGTTAGAATCTCGCTTCTTCCTCATTTCAAAGATTACAAAGTTGAAAGAGCGAGAATTTTCAAATTACAGCTTAAAAATCAATCTCCGTGCAACTAGAGGATAATCCTCCTTCCCTTGATCCTCTTCCTTTCATACCACTCGAAGCTAACATTTCATAAAGAGAATTTTACTTTGCCAACGAAATTGTACATTTCCAATCTTTCTTCTTTCGAGATTATACCTTTGGTATTTTGGCGTATCTTCCAGTTCGCGTGTCCCTTATGATGGCTATGTCGAGCATATCAACTTCGTTATTCTGATCTATCCAGTGCAAATAAAAACCGTATTTGTCGACCCTCAGAGTAACGGGAGTCGCGACACCCGAATCCTGAAAATAAAAACATACAAACGTTTAACGCATTTTAACATTGCGCAGGAAAAATTATCGCATTGTTGAAATTTTTTTTTCCACGAGGCCGACAATTCAATGGTATTCTTGTAAATTACAATGATTTAGAAAATTTCTGAACTTGTGAACGAAAAACTTGCTACATTTTTCTGTGCCTGGCACGAATTTTTTTATTTTTTATTTTTTATTACGTGATTAAAATCGCAAATTATAAAAACGACATTTTCATCATTTTCAGTATTGTGAAATTCACGAATTCATGAGGTTTTCCAATTTCATAACTCGGACGTTCAATGTCATAGACTTCAATGCCATGAGGTTTTACTTTCACAATTTTTATGTTTGTGTATTTGTACGTCCAATAAAAATTCGATTCTCTTGGCAAATAATCGTTGAAATTTACTCAACTCCAAAATCTTGGATGCGCCACAGTTTTTCAGAGAATGCAAAAAAATCCCATTTAATTTTTTTCTCATACCCAGTGCATTGAAAATCGATGAAAATGTCATTAGACATTTCTAAAACGCTCGTCATGAAAAAACCATGAAAATTAAAAAATGAAACTTCTTATTTTTCCTCAAAACTCTAAAATTATGCGAATATGATTAGACGATTCAACTTTTGAAAAAATCCAATAATGTTGAATTTTGCATCGTCAATCGCAACGAAATTCCATTTTCTCTTCCGCCGAGTTCATAATTGTTGTTCAATATTGTTTTCAAAAAGTAAGTGGACACGAAAAATTGACATCGTCTTAAAAATTCAAAAAATAATAAACAGAGAAAACATTTTCCGTTGAATGTCAACGTTGCAACCTCCAGTGTCATAAAATTTGTTCCTTGACAACGTTGCAAAAATGACAAAGTCAGAAAGTTGAAAAAAAGAAAAGTTGTACTTTTTCAAGAGAAATATTTTTTCAATGTTCATTGACAAGATTTTCAACGAACAAACAACTTTGTCGAAGGAGCATCGGCGACTTTGGCAAGAGTTGGAATTTTTTAGTGCAATTTTGAAAAAGTATTTGACTAAAAATACTAGAAACATAGCCGGACGTTAAAAATAATGTTTTCAAGCTTGAACAAGAATGACGGAAGAAAGCATGGATATTTATGAGAATTGAAAAGCTTGCAGGGAACTGCGGCGCTACAATTAACACAAAGAAAAAAAAGTAGTTGCGCATCAAAAGCGCGGCAGCAGGTAGATAAGATCTGATAATACACGGAAGGGAGTGATAAGACGGTTGGGATCTAAAGAGAAGAATGTTGGGTGTGAAAAACTGACCTCGTCCCACTTGACGAACTTTTCGCCGTCCTGGAGCTGCTGGGACACTTCGACGGCCTTGGTTTGGACTGCGTTGCTAGGAGCTTTGTTGTTAGCCATGATGATGGTGGAATGTATATATTTCTTTGTGCCAAAATAAGTGGAGAGTTGGAATTCAGAGAAAACTCAAAAATAAACAAACAAAATAGCGGGAGAAAGAGAAACAAAGAAAAGGTTGGATTTTTTTTTCGAGAAGAATATTGGCTCGAATGACGTTTCTAACACTCACACGTAGACATTGTATCGTTTCGATGAATTCCGAATGGATGAGAGGAAATGATATCGAAGAGAAAAAAATATTGAAAGAGAAAAAAAATGCATGTGGAGGAAGAATTAATGGGAAAAACAAGTTTTGACGTTTCACTGACGGAGCACCGTGTTCCTGTCCTGCTCCAGCGATTGTTGACAATGTTGACAGTCGCGTGTCAACGTGACGGTTAATTCTTCGTTTCTAATCGCACTGAACATTAAAGAGTTTGGGTAAAACATACATCGAGCAGCAGCCCAGATCGCGCGTGATTGTAATGATTTTTTTTTCCTTCTTATTTTTTGCTTGTCCTCGCGCGATATTGTTGGAATTTTCGTCAACGGATTTGTGCGTTACGGCGCGGTGAGAACGTTTTTATTTTTATTTTCTTTAAGTTGTTTTTTTAAATGTCAGACAAGCTTTTGGCTAATCGAGCGCGTTTTTTCCCGAGGAGAGCCCAGAGAGATGATATTTCCAGGCCACTCCACCTAGCCCGACGTCCACTCTCGCTCATAGCAGACGATACGCTTGATCAACGCGAAACGTCGCGCACTCTCCGACACCGCGCTAGCTCGCGGGGCTCGATTCTTAGCCCCCCCCTCTCTCCCTTCCCCTTCCCGTTGGCTATACCTAACTCGTCCCCCCTTCTTACTCGTCCAACGTCGCGCTTCTCCTATAGTTACACGATTTTACTCACCCTGATACGCGTCAATCATGAAGCTGTCGACTGAATAGCCAAATTATACGAGCCGATTATCCTTCGAATTGAAAAGGAATCGAAAGTAATGCAAACTGTTTTTTCCAAGTTTCTCGGAATGGTCCATTTTTCTACGAAACTGTCGCGAGCCACGTGGCTGTCGATAAGTCAGAAAATGTCATGTTCGCGTTATCTCTAAAGTCATAAACGCGTATATATATTTTTTCTTCATTTTTTGTTATTTATCTGTCGTTAGTACATCGATTTCGTGCCTTTTGTGCACTCTCGCACTTTTCCGATAAACTTTTATAAATACACTCGCTCTTTATCGTTGTTGCCGCACATGTTTTTAATGTCTCGTTTTAATGTATATCTTTTTCCTTCGCCAGTATATTTACCTGTATTTTCAATGTCGTGTACACTTTATATTCCTATATTTATACTCGTGTTTCCAATATTTTACTTTCGGTCGGAAATATACACGTTCCGAAGCGATAAAGTCGGTGGAAGTCCAGGGATTCTGATTGTCCCCACTAAGGTACGTGGATCTTTCAAGGATTAATTGATTAACTACAAAACCAGTTTCTTTGTGAAATTATTAGACTTGTTGCCAAGATCATAAGAGAGATAACTGTAAATTCCGAAAGTGAAATAAGTCCACAACGTTCCTCCGATCTGAATGAAATAGATTTTTTATTCCAATTGATCAAACGGTGCAAAAAATTCGAATTTTCGAAAAATCGAAGTGGTTTTTTCTCCTACGATCCTTTTGGTAGTCGTACGGTAGTGTACGGTATCGCCTTAGAACCGTTCAGTAACGCATCACTTTTTCAAAATATCAAAAAATCATCCCCCGAGTCGCCCCCGTCATATTAATTTTTAGAAGTCTTGGAAAATATGAAAAACTCATTCTCTAAGGTTTATTCCAACCCTGAGAAGACTGAGAGGACTGACCATGAGAAGAGCGGAAATATTGTGAAAACAATTCGACTCAACAAAAACGTAACGAGGCCCAATTGCGTTTCTCCCTGACAGCAAGAAAAATCGCAGAGAAATTCTTGTTGGCTCAAAAGGAACATTTTCCCAGCAACGACATAGAAATTTCACTGCAAAATAAAAACTTGAGCATAAATCTGGATCAGGGTGTAAAAAACGTCGAACGTAACGTCGTGAATTTTCAGAACTTTATTCTTTTATTTTCCCTTTATCACAGGTAACTTACAATTCGTACAGCAAAAAAATAAAAATAAAAGGTAATCATCTCCGTGAATTAGTTCGAGAAATATTGATTCACGGTGCAAGTGTCAAGCTATTTGAAAAATTTAATATTGTTGCATAGAGTTACGAGCTCGCAAGTGTTGGAAAAGTCGAAACGCTTTTTAATCGTTCGAGATCTTGCACCGAATTCACCAAGACGAAGCTAGATCGTGATAATTGATCGAAAGTCATGGCTACGGAAGATATAAGAGTTCTCCGTCCACACAGCAAGAATAAAAAGGTACAGCTATGACCGATGAATAATAAAATTCAAAAGTTACCACTACAGTGTGTTATTTTTTCAACATCTTCATGTTAGTGAGTAATAATTGTCAATAGAAAAAAAAAATTCTCAATTTTGTAATCCTTACGATAAAAAAATTTCTCTACTTCCCTCGCCGAGATTTCGTGACTTTTTAAACAAGCGGATGATGAGAAATAATCGTTTTATACGTTCTCCTTCCATTGGATCTTGCACCTGAGAATAAAAACGTGAATTTAGTCTTTTTGAAAAGATAAATCCGTCCCTTTAATGTCTCAAGATAAAAATGAAGAATTTGGCGGAGCAAAAAGAAACCTCGCGCGACTCTGGTTCGAGCAAAAATTATTTTCTGCTCTTTCTGCTTTTGAAATTGTTCGTAAAAGGACAAAAATCACTAAAAAACGAATTACATTTAATGTGAAGAGTCCCCGTCGACGATTCAGCCTCCGAGGATCGCTGTTTATTTTTTGTTTGTTTGTTTTTTTTTAGTAACGCTTTTTTGATTTATCCGAAGCCTTTGCCATGCTCCTGTGTCGGGTCATCATGGCATAGTAATCGCCAGCGGAGCACAGAGCCATTCGACTACAAATTTTAGTTCTATCGCTGTGTTCGCGTAACATGTTTATGATACTTTGCTCATAAACTTCCATCATCATGACGCACTGCAAAAAAAAGAGACATCGGTTTATTACTCGCCGTTTTAGTTCGACGATCATCCCAGTCGAAAATAAAAAAAAAATTTCGTCACCTTGCCACGCTTCGCGGGAGCGATGTATTTGCAAACTCGGGACACGACCTCTTCGATTTCTTGGTCAACTTTGGCGTTGGTCAGGAGACTGTCGAGCGCCGAAATGACTCCTTGACAGAGAGCGCATTCGGCAATGGATTCTGAAAAACACGAAAGTAAGAAATTCATTAAAACTTTCGCGATAATTATCCAGAAACAATTTTGTCAATTCGTGGCTCATAATCGTTTGCCCTGCGCGGGTGCCTCGCGTAGAATTTTCGAAAAAAAAAAACAAAAACAAAAATATTGTTCATTATTATGATTGAGACTGAAAAAATGGAGTTTACCGTGCAAACGCCGCATGTTGTTCTGGCAGAGATCGATGATGGTGCAAACTTCTCGTGGACTGACTTCTTGTGCGAGAAGTTCGATGACGAGGTCAGCGTACTGATCGACAAACCCGTTGCACTCTTGCGAGACCGAGTGAGGAAGATGATTGCAAACTCCGTGAACTATTTTTTCAATCTCGTCTTTGGTCGATTTATTCCTCAATGCTTTTTCGAGATATTGCATGATAAATTCGCAAACGACGCACTCAGTGTCTTCCTGAATCGGTGCCTTTGTTGCGACTGAGGACCCGGGAATTTCGTTCGAAACTAAAAATCATAAAATCATCAATTTCATCCGATTATTCCTAGTCCTTTGCGATTTATCGAATTATAAATGATTAATCAAAATTAATTAATTAATTTTCATTCAAATTTATTTATTATTAATTAGTTAATAAATTAAATTAATTAATTAGTTAATTAATTAAATTAGTTAATTAATTATTTCAATTTATTTATTTATTTTGAAAAATACGTGGAAAAAAGTTTCTTACGAATTTCTCCGTCCTTGCCAACCGGCGTGAGATATTCCGTTCCTGGATTTTTTTCAGGATTACAGAATTTCATGTAAACACAAACTTCCTGAGGCGACAGATCGGCAATCAACATTTCGACGAGTTCCTTGCTGTAACCTTCGACGAGGGAATCGCACTGGGGTCTCACGTCCTTTGGCAAATGAATGCACAATTTTTCCAGAGCTCGTTCAATGCTGGCCTGAGAAAAAAACGATCCAAATAATCAGACACGAATTAAAATCAACCAGGCAAGCAAAACATTAAGTTTCATTATATTTCGATAAATATTTCATCAATTCATTACTTCGGTCTTATTGTCTTTTATGACGTTGTACAGCTGAGTGACTGCGAACAAGCACAGAGGGCAACTCGGTTTGTCCTCCACTTCGCTCTTGATCATCAAATCCTTTGGAATCTTTTCCCAAGCTTCCATAAATTCTTTAGACGGACAAACGTAAATCATGGGGCAAACCTGTTGAAAATTAGAAAATGTAAATCACAGGGAATGAGCCAGTTCGTTGAGAATCAAAAAAAAAAATTTTTAATGAATTTTAAATTTCTGTTTCCAGTTTTTCTGGCATACAAAATGTTTTGCGAGCCCAAGTTCACCGAAAAAGTTGTTACGCATTGACTAAAGAACAAGATACTCAAAATTGTCCGAGACGTATTTGTTAAATAATAGACAAAATTTCGAATAAATTTGACGAGCCATTTTGTTGAAAAACTAAATATGTAAAAGTTCTTCGACATTTAAACACACGCTCTTACGAGGAAATACTGAAAATTGTAATTTTTATAAATAAATATCTCGACTTCTGAATGGTGGAACGTTTCAAAATTGCACGAGCAATTAGATTTCACAATTCTCTTTGTGCGGTGTAAATTGAAAGGAATTCTATGGATGGAAAATGTTTGATACAACGTCCTTAATCGCAAGAGAAATAATGGAAATTAAATGGAAAATAACGGAGCCTTACCAACGAGGGATCGATTTCCTGGACGAAAAGTGCGATTATCGCGTCGGCGTAAGAATCGAGGAAGCCGGTACACACGTCTTGCACAGTCTGTGGTAATTTTTGGCAGACTTTGCCCATCACGTGCTTCAGTTCGTCCTGAAAAATGTCAACAATGATGCATCTCGTTCTTGCTCAAAATTCTTCCTCGTTTACACTTACTTCGGTTGGTGGATACGTGAAAACTTGCTGCAAATAGTGCAACAAGTATTCGCAGAAAGCGCACTCTTTCTTTCCCTTGAGATCCATTTGTGGTGCGCCCATGAGGACGGACGGTCCCATGCGTTCGATCGGCAGTTGCATTTCCTCGGCCTCACTTTTCTTACTCTCCTGCCTCGTTCCGGCTCCGTGTTCGCCGAGGTTTTTGCGTTTGGTAACAATCTCTTTACCGATCTTGAGCGATTTCTCCGGAAGTAACGGCCAGATCGGTCCGTCCTGAGTGAATATTCGTTCAAAATCTTATCAATTTCCACCAAATATATTAATTCATTTGGGTAATTACGAAAATCTGGTTTTTTCGTAATTTGATAAAAAATTCTTCGGATTTTTATCCTTGTCATCACTCACGTGAACCTTTTTGCCAGGAAGAGGACATATTCCGGCCATCGCACATACGCCGTTACTGTTCAATCCAGTTATGAGGTAATTGTAAATTTCCGGGTAGTACTCGTCAACGATCGATTTGCACTGTAATCAATACGCGACCAAAATCTTCAATGTAACATTTCTCTGAATTAGCGAAACGGATATTTTTCAACCAAGGGCCATTTGAAAGATGAAAATCGTAGAAAATTCAACTCCAGAGATTTTTCCATCAACACGTTTCTCCTTTAGAACGATTTGAAGTTTCTGTGCTTTTTTTTTTTTTTTGCTTTTGAACTTTGCGATATACAGAAGGAAATAGAGAGACGCAGAATTTTTTTTACACGGTCCTCATTTTTCTAATTTTTCATCCTTTAATAATAATAAAAAAAAAAAATTAAAAAAAATAAGAAAAAATTCGTGCAATGATCCATTCTGACGTAACGATTCTAGGAGAATTTCTCAGCAACTACGTGCGATTAATAATCGAAGAATAATTATTCTTACTTGAGAAGCGAAGTCATCGGCCTTTTGATACGCAATTTTTGTTCGTTTAAGAAAAAAGATGGATTGTTACTTAAGAAAGTTGTGAGCCGCATCGGTTATCGCGCGGTCTTGAATTTTTTAGTGTGAATTTTGTAAAATTTTGTGGATTTTTTGACTGGGAATCAATCGAAAATGTTCTGGAGACAAAAAGTGAGTAGAAAACGTACTTGAGAAGCGAATGATTTAGTTTGTTTGCACATTCCTTCGAGGACGTGTTCAAACTCCTGTTCCGTGGTGTTGGCGACGAGCAAATCACGAAGATGTCCGACGAGTTGTTGGCACAATTTGCAGGGTAAATCGTCGCCAACCTCGACCATTCCGACGCTCGACAACGGCCGGATTTCCACTTCAAGATCCTGAAAAAATCACAGTCAAGTTATGAATTTTCCCATTTTTCAATTCGGACAATTTTTCGGATATTTTTTCGTACCTTGGTCGAGTTCTCGTGAGTGTGGAATTTTCCGACACACTGGCCCGACAAATGGCAGATATTCTTGGCGCGGAAATTCTCCTGAAGGTGAGAATAAATCGTCGCGAAATATTCCAGAACTATCGAGGAGCAGGCGTCGCTGAACGAACTCATTTCGCCACACATATTCAGCATCGAATTGAGAACCTCATCCCTCGAGGCTCCAGCCAATTTTCCTTCCATATGAGAAGCGATCGTGAAACATTTCGAACACTCATCGGGCTCGAGCTCGTCGCCACTCAACGAAGATATTTTACCGGAATTCTAGCGGATTAAATCCACAAAGAAAAAACGAAACAATGGCGTTACAAAATCTTCACAATTTATAAAACGAAAAAAAATGCTGCATAAATGAAAATACGAGAAAAAAAAAAACAAGTTTAAAAACTAAAAAATGTGTTTTTTCTTCAGCAGAGCTCGAAAATTATTATTCAGTATTTGCTCCAGACCATAAAACGATTCTCTCTTGCGACCCAAAAACTCAATCAACACGAAAAATGGCCACGATTTTAAAAATCCACTAAATAATGAATTTTAAAAAATACCATTCACTTGAAATCCCAACGTTGGAAACTTCAGAGTCATACTTTTTTTACATTTCGAAGAAATAAATTTTTTCAACACGAAAAATCGCGTCACGGACTTTGCAGCCAGTTGATGGAATATTTTCTGATTTCCTTGGAAACTGTACGGGAGGCATTCAACGGTGCATGCTATTTCTTTTAAAAATTAGTCATGGCACTTTCATTTCAATCTCGAGAGAACTAATTAAAAGGCCGAAAAGATTCTAAAAATAGAAAATAACTTTGTTTTCATCAGTTCGTACCTTTCGTAAGAGTTTGTTATGGTCGTCGATCAAACGATCGATGTGAGCGGAATTGCAAAGTCCAGCTACCGAGCAGACGACCGAAGGATCCATTTGGGATGCGAGAGTTTCGACAAGTTCGGGAATGAATGTGTCGACCAATTTATCGCATTCTTCAACGATAGGCTTGATCTGCATCAATGCGCAGCTTCCCTCAAAAACTGCTTTCAAATCTTCTTGAGTTTGGTTGCTCTCCAGCTGGTCTCGGGCCTGCTGAACCATGTCTTTACAAATTCCACAAACGCTGTCTTTGTCATCGTCCACCTTCATGGACGTCCACACTTTTTTAATACAGTGTGGAGTGCTTTTGCATTTTGCTGCGGTCCTGTGGAAATTCGATGTTCAGTATTTTTCAAAATGATAAACAAAATTGTAAGCCATAAAAATTGAGTTCGTTGTCTTCATTAAAATCATCGAGAAAAAAACGTGAAATCGTTATCTCGCCCTCTCTCAGCGCTGCCGCCTTTTTCGAGATATTTTTATTACTATCTTTCTAAACGAATCTTACGTTATATTTTGACACCAATAGGACGGTCCCCACGTGCACTCTTTGGCTCCCAACAAACGGGGAGCATGCTCTTCCGAATTTCCCACCACTCTGGCTGCTGCGACTGAAGAAACAAATGCACGTGAAAAACGAGCGACCAAAATTCACGTCAGTGTTTTTTTCATCGTCGTAATATTTGTAACTCGATGAGTTACATAATTCCAACGAAAATTATTACTTTTTTGATATTTTGAACATTGTTGGAAAAAACAACTCTGACCAATTTTCGATGCATGAAAATTCAGTAAATTGTAAAAAAAATTATAATAATCGCAGAATGCGAATTTAAAATTGAACGAAAGCCAATGAACTTCCTTAATATTTCTATACAACGAGGGGACGAGAGTTTTCAAGGTTTTTCGTATATTCTTGGAGGAAATCTCATTAGCAGTATTGGAACAGTTTTGTTTTCGTTACATGATATCATTCCCAGCAAGAAGGGAGATTATTCCAAGCGACAATCTCAAAATACATTTGACTGGGGAAACGAGAGTGGGAGATGCGATAACAGTTGTTTTCTTTTTTCTGGCATTTTTTGTTCTCTCAGCAGTTTGTGGTTTCCACCAGAGGACAAGGTCCGTGTTGCTAATCAACCGACCGCCGCGTATCATCTTTTCTGTTTTAGCCAACACTGCGCTACAGCAATGTGGGACAAACGTTGTTTTCCCTCGGAGAGTCCAAACGACTCGGAGGAATGTGCTTGGAAATTGGAGAGGGAAAAGATAACAACGCGCGCCCCTTTGAAACTCTGTAATCTGCATTCTACAAAATTCTTTACATTCCCAAAAAAATCTCCTGGGTTGAAAAATAACAAGAAAAAAACGTCATACTGAAGTTTTTTATGCGTTATTTTGACAATCGATGCGTCGTCTGAATTTTTCTAGTTAATTCAGTTTTTCAATGGCAAAGAAAACTGTCCCGTCGTCGTTGGCAGAGACAGTGTGAAAATTTTGGGCTCGGCTGTAAAAAATGATGTGGTTTTGTTGCATTCCAACGATGCCCAACATCTCACAAAAACTGCTAATCAACGAGGAAAAGAAAAGATGAGATTGAAGAAAAAGCATGAGCAGGGTATAGAGCATTCGCTGGACAAATTGAATGGTCGATTTCAAGGAATCAAGGCTCTGGGTGTTTGACTCATCGCTTGTGTCCAGTTTGTGTGGATAAAAAGAGGAAAAAGAAAGATAGAGGGAGAGAGAGAGGAGTGGGATGGATGGCAGTGACATGACTGCTAAAAAGATGCGAGTATCTGCACCGAAACGACAATGAAATTCTCGTAAAACAAAAATAACCAAAGAGCGAAGAATTTTCGAGATTTCGCGCAGGGAACGGGGAATTCCGAGAAAAAAAAACAAACAGGAGAATAGCACTGGGATGTTTAATTGAATTTGTATCGTGATGCAAAATTGGCAGATAATTAGATGCGTCACTCGGACGTTCGTGAGCGGTCAAGTCAATATTTAATTTCGACGCAGTTTGTATTATCGTCGCGTGCACAGCGTTGGCCGCGAGCGAAACAAACAAAAACAGGGTCGATCGAAGGAGTCAAGATCGTAAGTAAAATATTATTCCGAAACGTCGAGTCTCGGGACAAAGGAAAAGTCAGTAGATGATTCGGCTTCGTTACGGAGACTGTGATAATAATAATGAACGGGAAATAACTTACCAGCGAGAATAGCGCACAGGGCGAACAATACCTCCCTCATAATTAGTCTCTGAAAGACCCTCGACGTATTAAATGTTCCCTTTCGTTCCGCGATGTTACACACTTTATTCGTTCACCTCGGGGTTTATTATTATTTCTCTTGATTTTCCGAACTTCAGCACGCCAGCGATGACGTACGAATGACCAACAAGGTTTTTGGAGAAAACGAGAATCGCGTTGTTCACAAAGCCCGAATGATCGAGCACGTACTGACTGTCATTTCCTCTCTGGATTTAGCTATGTGTGCATCATGACGAATGCCGCTGCTGCTCGCAGCCAAAGTTTCGTCGCTCTTTCTCTCTTTACTCGCGAATAGCCAATCAGCAGCGTCCAATCGGTCACGTGATGCAAACTTTCTCGTGACACTTCGCCAGGACGTCTTACACTTTACAATTCTCGCAATGGCGATCGTCCGCTTTGCTGTGTGTCTCGATCGTCTCGATCGTTCGCGTCGTTTTTTCGGTTTATCAGCTCATCAGCTGAGTAAAGAATTCATCAAAATTTTTGTATTTTTTCGTCTTGCCGTGATACACAAACAGACTTATTCCGTCGACCGTGTAAAACAAAACAAAGCGTCAAGTGTAGTGAAACCTTCGAGTCGATTGCAGTGCCCTCGCGTGGACTTGGGTTACACTTTTCGTCAAAACGAATCTCGCCAATGTTTTCATACTTCGCAAACAAACCACAAAGAAAAAGAGAGCATTTTACATTACGTGACGATCGTCGAGCATTAAAAAAAATAAACTTTGCTTTTGTAACGTTAATCATACACGTATTTGTTGTTTCAAAAAATGTACCACACACACGTATCCGCATTTAAAAATCAAAATGGAATACATTTCTCTAAATCGTCAAATAAATTTCCGATTCACGGCAATTTCTCGATGTCTCGATCTTTATTTGAGAATTTCAAATTTCGTGGGGCAGACTCTGAATTGCTTGAGACTAAAAAATTCGATTTCCGTCAATCCAAAAAGAGGAGAGAGATGTTCAACAAAGGTTTTCGGAAACGAGAAGTTTTTGTGAATCCGCAGGAAAACATCGGAAGGTCCGAAAACTTGAGAGCGAGTGAGGTAAGCAAAGTGTTTTCTCGTCGTCGCTGGTTACTCGAAACTTTTTCACAAGTTTTGTGCGCAACGTGCGAGACTATCGACTACCACACATTCTTTTCGATAATTAAAAAAAAAACAACACACGCGCATTTTTGTTCAAAAAATAAGTCACGAAGTTTTTATCTTCGTAAGGAATTGGTAGGGAGGAAAGAATTTTTATTGTTCACACGTTATTGCTGTCGAAGCAAGTTTTTTTTCTGCTTCCTGATCGAATCGAGAGTGTGTCCAAACGAAAAAAATCGACGATGAAATCAATAAATGTCATCCAAATAAATGGACGCCATTTTCTCGGGATTTCTTGTTTGTTTAGAATTTTGAATCGTTTCTGGAAACGTTCGGGCATTAATTGAAAATCGTAGATAGTGGTTGCTCGTTCAGTTTCTTTCAGAAGTCAGTGAAAGGGAAATATGATTGCACAGAATTCTTGCGGTGGACACAAACCCATACATCGCAACACCATGCTTACAGGCGTCGCGCGAGACACTTGTGATAACAATAATTACGTTAGAGATAAATCCGAGCCTATGTAGGGTACAAGATTTCTTAGAACACGATTACGAACAAATAGCGTTATTGTCGCCGAGTTAACTTCAATTTTAGACCATTCGTTGGTCGTATAACAAGCTCAGCAGCGATTCTCACATCCTCACGCCGTTCCGCAGCTTCGATTCTGTATTTTCGTAGAACTCCCGATATCATCACTTTTTCCTCGAGTATAGCGAATTTTTGACCTGAATTCAAAAATTTCATCGTTTATTCGACGGAAATGTAATCGTATGACGAAAACCCATCGAAATTCGTTGAAAATTCAACGATAACTCATAGAAAATTCCAGTCTAATCGTAAAATGAAAAAAAAATACAATTCTCTAATTTTCAACCATTTTCTTTGGCCACGAAGAATCGATCGTGACTCGTATTCATGATAATCATTTAAAAAACTGTAAAAAAAATAAGCAGAACCAAGAAATCACACTTTTCGGTGAAAATTCAAGTTTTTCAAACAATTACCAATACAATTCCGTGGGCCAGCGCTGAAAGGAATATAAGCATAGGGATGCCGTCCTGTCGAGTTTTCCGGTGAAAAACGATCAGGATCGAATTTATCTGGATTTCGATAAACGTTTGGATCGCGATGGAGAATCGGCACGGTTATGATGGCGGTTGTTCCTTCGGGCACTTGATATTTACCTGCGAATTCCATGTAAAAATAGTTTTTCCCGAACGTTGATAATCAAGAATAATAAAAATCGAATTTTTATCGCGAAAAAAGTGGGACACAGAGTGAAATTTGTAAATTCGTTCCAAAATGACGAAACGAAAGTTGGAAAAACGTCAAGATCGCGTAAGTCGACGAAAATCACTCGGGCGAATCCGAGCAACCGCCCGAACGCTCTTCTTAGAAGCCTCCGGAATTCTTACCTATTTTCACGCTTTCGGAGATTCTCCGTGCGATGAACGGAACGCTGGGATACAGTCGTAAGGCCTCTTTGATACATTTCTCGAGATATTTCATGTTTTTTAAATCCCTCATGGTGGGTCGACGATCGCGATCGCCTTCGAAAATCTCATCGAGCTCTTGAACGATCATTTCCTGTAGCGATAGCTGGCGTTTAAAAAAAGCTCGCCAAAACAAACATCGTGGCGTGATTACTGTTGCAAGGTTACCTGATATTCCGGGTGACATCCGAGGAGATACAACGTCCAGGAAACTGCAGACGACGTCGTATCGTGACCCTTGTTAGAAAAATTATTATTTCTTTTTTATTTTATTCCAGAACTGATTAACTGCCACCGATGTTTTTTTTTTACCTCGAACATAAATGTGTCAACTTCTTCTCGTATGTCATCGTTCGACAAGATCGTTCCATCCTTAGACGCTTCGATCAAAAGATCCAAAAACGCGAGACGATTTTTCTTGCCTATCTGCTCGTCAGCTAATTCTGCGAATTACGTTTTTTCTCATTTTTCAATTCTTCATTTATTTCTGTTCATTTTTATTTCAATTTTTCAATTTTTTGGGTAATACCGTTTTAAAACTTTGAAAATTCGATTTGTTTTTGCATTTTTTTTAATTTGGGAGTTTCGAGAAAGTTTCGCTGAAATATTTAGGGGGGTGCGGCGTCCAGAAACTTTAAAAATTCGATTTTTTACGTTTTTTGCATTATAAATGTGTCAACTTTTTCTCGCATCGTTCGACAAGATCGTTTCATCCTGACGTTTCGATCAAAAGATCCAAAAACTCAAGACGATTTTTTCTGCGAATTACGTTTTTCCCTTTTTTCAATTCTTCGTTAATTTCTGTTCATTTTTTTTTTTCGATTTTTCAATTTTTTTGGGAATTACCGTCGAGAAACTTCAAAAATTCGATTTTTGACGTTCTTTGCATTTTTTTCAAAAGATTTTGCTTCTTGAGGAAGCCTCTCTGAAATATTTTAACACGCGAAGTTAAATTTTGTCAATAAAAACGAAAAAATAACGTTTTGGACACTTACGATCGTCAGCGTTCGAGCGTGCTCTTTCCTTTTCTATTTCCATTCGTCTTTCAGCGATGACCTTACGCAACACAAAGAAAAATGTAGAATTTTCAGTCGCGCTGACATCGTAACGCTAATTTCATGATCAGCAAGTATCGAGGGTTTTCTCACCTTGTAGGAAAAGTCGTGCAAAACCTTAACGCACTCTTGATGCTTTTTGTAAAGATATGTCAAGCGAAACAGACAATCGGGACGATACAAAAATATCGCCTGTCTGGTGTGAATGATGTTGCCGATTCTGGGGGAAAAAGTTTCAGCAGAAATACATTTTTTCGACCCTCAAACCCATTACGACCGAGGAAACGGACATTTTTTTCATCAGAGCAGGAAAAAGTTTAGAAAATAATTTGAGAATCGAATTTGAACTCAGCGTTGCTGCTTTTAAATACAATTTTCGTGACAATGACCTTCATCGACCTTGGCACGAAAGAAACATTTTCGCCGATAGACTTGCACGGTTAAAAGAGCACGAGCTCGACTTCGTGAATAATGAAAACACTTGGAAGCGGTAACGAAGAAAATTTGTTTCTGTTTTGAAAAAATGATGAAAACAAAGTCGATTTTTAAAAAAGTAAGATTTCATTTACAGGCGACAATTTCCGGCGACTTTGATGTCTCATTTTTGCATTGTTTATCATCGTCAGCAAGTTATTATTTTCGGAATAATGAGCATCGTGATGATCTGCTGTTGTTTATAGTGGAAGCTCGAAAAATGGAATCGAGTTGTTTGGAAGGACGTTCTTCGCGATTCAAAACAATGGACGTGGATAAAAAAAATGTTGTGGGGGTCAACGTGACTTACTCGTAAACAGCTCGTACGTATTCACTGTCACTGTGCCTTTGAGCGTGTATTGGCCGTCCCATCGCAGTCTCTACACGCAGCGAATGAAGAAAAAACGATGGGTACGTGTTTTCGATTGATTCACTTGGCATTTACGAACAAGGACATTTCATTGTGATCCTTACCGCAGATTATGTCCAGTGTGCACAGCGTCACGTAGGGAAAAATATTGAAAGCGTCGCCATCGACCTCCGAAGACAATCTCTCGACTAATATTTCCGTTTGTTCGGAAAATACATCGAGAAAATCGTCGAGGATATTGAAGTGGAAGCTCGGCGTTAAGATTTTCCTTCGATGGTACCATTTTTTTCCTGTGTAGTTTGCAAAAACATTTCAAACGATGTCAAAGATTTGAAGAGGCAGATTTAGAGAAGCGGCAGCGTCTTGACGCCAAGTATTAAAAAGAAAAGTTCGAACCGACAAGGCAAGTTGCGCCACGTGTCTATATACTCGAGATTGGGCCGTTTTCCGTTACGTTCAAACTTAAGGAGGTTGGCTACATACGACCATATGATGAGAATTTAATAAAATTTGGTGATAACATTCTGTAGCATCAAATATGATGACACAATTTTTTTCAAATTTTTCGTCTACATAGTTGTCGAATAATTGGAGTTTACAATATGCAAAAGATATATCTATATGTATCTGATTTCTATGCTTATGCATGTAAACTTTAGTCTTTAATTACTCGAAAACTATGTAGAAGAAAAATCTTGAAAAATTTGTATCTTTATATTTAATAATAAAAAATATACTCACCAAATTTAATTAAATTCTAATCATTTCGAATTTTCCTATGCTTTTACATGGCAACATTGTTGTGTGTAGCCACCCTCCTTAGTGGTCGTCATTAAAAAACGAAATGTAATGGCAGTTTATATATTTATGTCGTGGATGGTGCATCCGATGCGTATACTAGCTCGCTGTCATTACCGATGCTCAAAAAACTCTTACCAGACGATGTCAAAAGTCCTGTACCCAACCAAGGATGGAGGAAATTATAATCTGAACTTTTATCGATATGACGACTGCTGCTCAACACTGCTTCAACGGTTTCGGCCTTACTGAGAAACACGTATGGAGTCCAGCCGCCCCAAGCTTTGTTGATGCCTTCGCGATATCCCCACAACATTTTCAGCCCAAAAATTCGCTGGTAAAGCTCTAGAATCAGTGCAAATCGTACGAATAATTGAAAAAATTGGACATCCAATTTTTTTATTCCATTGATTCCCGTTTTTATTTGAATCAAGTACTTTCAAGTCATGAATTCTGTCACGAGTTTCCGTGGTGTAGTGGTTATCACATCCGCCTAACACGCGGAAGGCCCCCGGTTCGATCCCGGGCGGAAACATTTTTTTCTTTTCCTTACAAACGAATTGTTTATGCTCTAAATTTCAACAATAAATGATTGTTAATTTTGGTAATTATACATTTTGGTTACTTTTCCGAAAAAGGATCAAAACCCATAGAGTTTATGGGGAATTTCAGCCTCCCCCGACGGAATATCATTCGCGGCAACCAATCGAAGCGGCGTGTACAAAAAAAAACAAAAATGCTCCAATTTTTTGGAAAAGTAACCAAACTGCATAATTACCCGCTCATTTATTAGACAGACGAATGACAATTACAAGAATATAAAAAGCTTGACTCACCGTCATGATCGACGTTCAGCTCGATGATATTACCGATCAATGGTAATCCGAGAGGTCCAGGAATGTCGTCGAAATATTTCCAATACTTTTTTTGCGCATGCCACCATCGCAATGCTTTCCACATGACATAATTTATAAATATAAAGATGAGAAAATTCGTCGTGTTTGAAAAGCTGCAGATGCTAAACTTTTCTACCGTTAGAGCAAACATGTCTACTCGTTATCAAGCGCGTTACCACTCGAGCAATTTATTGCTCGAGATGCAAAACAAAACTCTTTTAGAATACGCGGAGATAAAAAATAATATTGAACAGCTTCTCCAACGATCTTGATCTTCGCAGGTTTCAAACTGACATGCCGCGTTGCATTTGCTCCAAATTTTACTCGCGCTCAAAAAATGCGGATTCCGGTGATGAGAAAAACATAAACAAAACGTGTACGTGCTCTTAAAACAATCATGAAATCTTATATCGTTGTATCGTGACGAGAAAACTAACAATATTTATAAATCTCCCCATCGAATCAAGAAACACTCACGATCGAATCCCGGAAGTTGAAAAAAAAAACTCCGAAAATCAAAACTTTGCTTATTACTCTGCTCCAAAATTTTGATCATACATTCGTTCTCCTTCCTGAAAGTGGAGGTTATGGCAGAGAGTTTACCTCGTGCGAGAATAAATCACAAAACACAATCGATTCGACGAATCGATCGATTTTCTCAGCGAGACAATTTCCACCAATTTATTCTTCAAACTAAGACAAAAATGAACAACTCGTAATTATGAATGCGAGAACGTATTTCTTTGCACGATTCTTCATCGTAGTTGATCAACGGTCGGTCATACAGAACTGCTCGAAAGTTAGCAACAGTCGGTAACACGATGACTCTGCTTTTCCGAGTGAAATGCAGATGGCGCTGCATGTTTTCAATATGGCTCCGGATCACAGGAGTGTAATATTGACATAACGCGGTACTGACCTCTGTTTAGATACGGACAGCCGATGTCTCCTCCGGTTACCAAGGAGACGAAACTTCCCTCCGAATTTCAGGGCCTCACATGGACGCCGAACAACCAGACGAACCCTTTCGCTTTTGGGATTCAACAGAACACGGTGGAACGCAGGTATTTGGAATATAAAAAAGTGCTTTATTTCGACGAAATGATTGCGTAGAATTGCAACGATCGTACCAACAACTTGATAACCAAAAATTGTGCGAATTGTTATCGCGACAAGATTCGACAAATATCAGGCACGAATCCACCGATTTTCGCGATGGAATATTCACCTAGAAATATAAATTGTGTCTTCGGCCCCTAATCTAGATAAAAGGATCAAAGTTTTTGCAAAAGCTTCAGAATTGCTCGTGTCTGCTGTCGATTTAGATTTCCGGCTAATATGTCAGTGCCCCGAGGTAGACAGCCAAACCCAAGTTTTCTTTGATCCTCCAACTAATTTCATGTTCTCGTTCTCGCAACGTACATCGCGCACCAAACTTTTCCAAAAAATTTCTCTCGCCTTTCAATGCGTGCGTGTGACCGTAACTGACGACGGACGTCCCGATGGACACGAGGCTCCAACAAATCCAATATATAACTTGTTTCCTACTCTGACCGAGTGTCTTCCAATTGCTCGACCAAACGCTGCTGCGGTTATAATTACGAAACTGCCGGTGCAGACTTATCAAAGAATTGGGAAATCAAATAATTCCATCGAGTCGTTTATTCGGTGTTTCATTTTTTTACTTTTTATCGAAATACTCAAAAATTACATTTTTTTTCACGTTGTTCTTTTACTTGATACGATTTTTTGTCATTTCGATCGGCGCGATCGAGCAAACGGAGAAATTTTCCTCTCGAAATTCGCATACGCGAGGGTTCGGTCGGTAGGACTTTCTCAAAATTCCCCAAACTCAAAAATTCTCACCCAAAAACGAGAACTTGCGAAATTTAGTCTCAGAATATTTTTCGATGGGAAAAAAAAAAGTAGAAAATAAAACATTGCAGCGAGCATTTTACTGCTCTCCGATTTTCGGATTTGTTTCGACGTTTCCGGAAAAAATTTCCCAAAACTCGATCATTTTCCGAAAATTCTGACGCAAAAACAAAATTTGCGAAGTTTAGGTCCGGGATATTTTTCGATATAGAGAATCGATGGGGAAAAAAGTAGAAAAAAAAATATTGCAGCGAGGATTTTACTGCTCTCCGATTTTCGGATTTGTTCCGACGTTTCCGGAAAAAATTTCCCAAAACTCGATTATTTTCCGAAAATTCTGACACAAAATTAAAATTTGCGAAGTTTAGGCCCAGAATATTTTTCGATGTAGAGAATTGATGAGAAAAAAAGTCGAAAAAAAAATATTGCAGCGAGGATTTTACTGGTCTCCGATTTTCGGATTTGTTCCGACGTTTCCCCGGAAAAAATTTCCCAAAACTCGATTATTTTCCGAAAATTCTGACACAAAATTAAAATTTGCGAAGTTTAGGCCCAGAATATTTTTCGATGTAGAGAATTGATGAGAAAAAAAGTCGAAAAAAAAATATTGCAGCGAGGATTTTACTGGTCTCCGATTTTCGGATTTGTTCCGACGTTTCCGCGGAAAAAATTTCCCAAAACTCGATTATTTTCCGAAAATTCTGACGCAAAAACAAAATTTGCGAAGTTTAGGTCCCGAATATTTTTCGATATAGAGAATTGATGAGAAAAAAAGTAGAAAAAAAAATATTGTGGGGAGGATTTAGTGCGGTAAGATTTTCGGATGTTTTGGAAGGCTATAGATCATTTCATTGTGCAAAAGAGGGAGTGTACACACATAATATGATCTGGTCGAGCATAATGCTAGAGGAAATGTTGTACGTAGAGCTGTCCGGGTGTGTACACACTCTGGGGACAAGCCTGTGCGGGACGACAGACAAAATGTGCGGTGTTTGGTCTCCATTAATATCGGATCGACGGGATGGTGTTACTGCAGTAACGTGCAGGGGTCGTACTCTCTTGTATCTCTTTTTTATGGGGCCATATGTCTTCCGATGGGATGCATCGCACGCGCGATACCTCGTGCCCGTTATCCCCGCGGGCTAGCCGCTCATTTGTCAACTCGCAATCTGCCGGTGTTGCGATTTGATGGCTCGCAGTCAAAACACATGGACCATTCGATTCGATACCTGTGACACGAAATATATGACCTTTTTATGGCGATTCAAAATTCCCTACGAAGAGGACAGCTCTGTGTATTTTTCCAAACATTTTCAAATTCATTTCATCATTCCACAGTCTTTCAAACGATTTTTATAATACTTTAAAACAAAATTAACGATTTCTTCATTTTTTTTAACAAAAAACACCGCAGACAAAAAAATTTCGAAATAATTCGAAATAATTTCGAAATAATTCTCGTTTGATCAAAATCGACGTTTTTTTTGTATAAAAAATTTAATTTAATTAATAATTTCGAAATAATTCTCGTTTAATCAAAATCGAAGTTTTTTTTCTGTATAAAAAATTTAATTTGATTAATAATTTCGAAATAATTTGAAATAATTTCGAAATAATTCTCGTTTAATCAAAATCGACGTTTTTTTTTGTATAAAAAATTTAATTTGATTAATAATTTCGAAATAATTTCGAAATAATTCTCGTTTAATCAAAATCGACGTTTTTTTTTGTATAAAAAATTTAATTTGGTAAATAATTTCGAAATAATTCTCGTTTAATCAAAATCGACGTTTTTTTTTGTATAAAAAATTTAAAAATGTAGCTGTTTGTCCAAAAGTGACATTGATGTTTTAAGATAAAAAAGAATTTTTTGAATTTATTTCAATATTTTTTCACTTGACACCATGAAGCAAAAAGGACACACATGCCTGTTGGTCTGTTGGTTGTAGATTCGAAATAAATATGATGTTCCCGTTGAATGATGAATTTATTGAAG
This sequence comes from Hyposoter didymator, assembly GCA_037952995.1. Classification (NCBI taxonomy): domain Eukaryota; kingdom Metazoa; phylum Arthropoda; class Insecta; order Hymenoptera; family Ichneumonidae; genus Hyposoter; species Hyposoter didymator. The sequence goes on from JBAJMU010000002.1 coordinate 8,896,566, forward strand.
AAACTTTATAACGAAAATGAATCGAACAAGTTTCCTTATTTTATTACAACGGCCAGATCGTATCGTTGTCTCAAAAGGCGAAGCCTACACGAGCACAAGAGATAATGAGTAAATTTATTGCCACACCTCATAAACTCGGTACAGACTTATTTCACGCATGACACGACTTGAAACATTTTCTTTACGACACCCAAACGTCAGTTTGCGTCTCGACAATATAATACGAGATAAAAAAAATAAACGTGAGGTTGTACGGCGTATAGAAAAGTCAAGTTTGCCCTCACGAGCAAAATGTATACATTCGAGGTACAGATAAAAAAAAAAAGAAAGGAAGAACAAAAAAAAGACAAAAAACAGCAAAGAGCCCCTCCGGGAGCATTTAGACGGTTTGCCGACACCTACTGTGTTGACGCGAAGGGTGAGTCGAGTCCCTGTGACTATAAAGACTCGCGACTGGACCCCCCGCATCTGTCCCTTCCTGCTCCACATTAGGGTTGCTCTTTTCTATACTTTCGTACATTCTCGTTTCCTACCTATACATTTTGCTCCTTGTGGGCGTCCAGCCTCCTTCGTACACACAATAAAATCACGAAAACGAAAAGCCTGTTTGCACAGCAAAAAAAATCGTTTCATTCCTTGGAAATGCATCGAGGGAATTGGAATGCTGCAGAGTTTCAATCTGGATAGAAAATTCCATGAGTCCTAGTGATTCATTCGCTCAAAAGGGAGTGAACGCGATCGAAGGTCATCGCAGGGTTATTTGCAAAAAATGCAACTAACAATCCTTGCAGCAGGACTCTCAACTTTTTTTTCTTCGTCTTTCAATTTTTTCGCGTAATTTTCATTCCGATATGCACTTTGCTGCAAAATTGTCGTGACCTGATGAATAATTACGAAGTTAAGGGGTCAATGGGAAAGACATTCACCCTCGCTCACCATCTCACCGACCGAAATGGAAAATTAATGTCGAATTTCAAATCTATACCCTTTCCTCTTTTACCACCCCATTTCGTCGTTGTATAATATCAATGGACGATGGGGTGGCGATGATCGCATCGCATTACCAGTCAAGCGTTCTATGAGCGAGTGCTTTTGCCTACCGCCACTCTTCGGGCATTCGTAGGACCTTTTTGCCACCGCGAAACAGAGACGAAGCGAGTTTCTCGATTGAGAATGGAAAGAGAGAGAGAGAGAGAGAGAGAGAGAATGAGAGACTGTGTGGCAGCCAGGGGTGGCGAGCGAGAGGGAAAGGAAGAAGAAAACCCCCGCGGTGAGTATTACGAGGCTGGCCGAGGCTCGCGTCGCCCCTAAGCGGCTTGGGTGTAAAATAAACGATACCTAATTATACGCTTCTCTGCAGTCTTTACACGTGATTGTGTGTGTGTGCGTGTTTGTACGTAAAACCTCGAGGCAAGTGTTCCGATCTCTTTTAACTGTGAAGGTGCGATATACGGGACTTAAAGTTCCTTTGACCTGACAAATCGGATTACAAAATAACGATTCCTCCCCACCCAAATTTTCATGCAGCGATTTATTTATCGAATAATTCCAAATTATTGATACGAATGCGACAATCAATCCCCGTTATTCGGCGCCGTGGATAATTCAATGCTAGGACTCTGCGAAGTTTCCAACGTTGAGACACAACGAAATAGTATTTTTAAAATTAATTATTTAGTGATTTTTGAAGATTGTGGCAATTTTTTGTGTCAATCGAGTTTTTCGTTGGCAAGAGAAAATCGTTTTATTGCTCGGACCAAATATTGAATAACAATTATGAGCTCTGCAGAATAAAAACCACAGAATATCGTTGCATCCCAACGATGCATCGATTTTTCTATTTTCCAAAAAATAAAAATCAACCTCGCGTATGCATCGAGCATTTTCGACGAAAAATCTCGATCTATTGTTATTTATTTTTTGTGCATCGACTTCGCAATAGGCGCGGGAGGTTTTTCTGGGGGATTCTCGCTGCGGATGCTGTGCAGAGAGAATTCGTATATTTTTCGGCAGTTCGAAAGTGCCAGCGAGGATGAGAAAGGAAAAAGGCAGAGTGGAGAGACAGCAGAGCAGCTTCTGTGTGTGCCCTGCTGCTGCTCCTCCGCCTGGAGGGTGGAGCTCTTCTCTATGGGTTGGCTGGCGATGATTAATTAGCGTTTGATGAATATGTATGAGGGAGAGAGCTCGAGAGGGGGTGCGCGAGAAACATTGGCTGCAAGGGGGCGGTTTGCGAGGCACCCGAAATTCTGCCATATCCTCAACCTCGCCGCGCGCTCTCCGTGTGTATGGACCTGCTCCTTTACATAGAAACCTACGTACTCACAGTTGTATGAATCCCTTATACACAGCAATATACGACGCAGTCGTATTTCGAGTTTCTCACAATCAGAAGGTCGTTACTACTCCCATCTGCACGCTCCGCGAGGCACTCGACAAACCTTTCAGTTTGTCAGTCTCTATAAACGTAACCGTATGGATCAAAATGTGTACGTTGCGTACCAATGTCTTTGGCGCATGGGCTCTTTCACGCGATGTAGAACAATTCTCGAAAAAAACGTGGATATCAAACACTTTTCTCTCGTTTTTGTTCTGCTACTTATTCCACGTTCTGACCCTGGCTCCGAAAAATCGAGTCACGTTCCAGTGAACGACTTAATTTGAGCGAACGATATTTTTATCGATGTTTTGATTTTTTTAATCGGAATTAAATTTATTCGGATTTCGTTATCTTTGTAATTTTTTTTTTCTTCATGGTAGAACTCTCGGGTTTAAAATCAGTGTTTAGAATTTAATAAAATTTGGTGAAGTAGTAGATTATGATCAGACGAGGGTCCAGTCAAATTTTCAAGAGGCTACAGAGCACCAGAAAAAAAATATTCGCATTGGTAGGTTCATACACTTAAAATCGAATTTTATGACGAATCTCAGTTTTCATTCTATTGCACAATGAATTCTTATCAGTTATTAAGAAAAATCACGGTTTTCGTTGTAAAATACAATGAAATGTATGAAATCATTGAATTGGTATGAATTCACGAAATTACCAATGCGAATATATTTTTTCTTCTTCTCTGACGTGGCGGAATGTTTTTTTTTCTTTTTTTCATGTTTATTAACCATGGAATATGGATAAATTGGTGAACGTTGCTTTGAGATGAAATTCACGATGTGCGTGTAAAGTTTATGGCGGAGCAACGTGAAAATCATTCCCTCTGTTGGATGGTATGGTTGAAAACCCAATGCCAAACGTATTTCGGTAGCGTACGACCCCATGAGAGAACGAGAGCGGCCACAAGCCGACTCGACGCGCGGTATTTCAACTCGACTGAACGAATCTCTCTCTCTCTCTCTCTCTTTTTCGCTCTCTTGAGCATCGTGCAATGCCTAACAATGCGTTTCACGAAGCGAACACCAAACTCAGAGGGAAAAGCGTCTCACCCTTCGTTAAATTTTCCACCTATAATTACCCTCGCAACTTGGGGGTTTTATTCTCTAATGAATTATTGTACTCGAGATATTCTGTGTTGCAAAATTTGGAGGGTTTGTTTGGGACGCAGTAATTTTTAATAAATTGACGAATCAATATCGAACGTCGCGGAAAATATTGGCAATCGCTCGATTATTTTTTGGTCGCTATTCGGAAGCAATCGAGTCGCGAGGTCGATAATGCGAAACATGCAATTTTTAATTCGCTCGCAGCATCCCGAGGAATTGAAATTCTGTGTCCAACTCGAATGCCCAGATTTTTGTAGCCACCGACAACATGGAAGAGTATTCTGAAACGCTGTCGAGAGGATATTGTTCGAACACTGGGCTAGGGAGACTGAACAATGGCGAACAATAGCGAGATCTTCTCTCTTTGGTAGAGAGAAGGGAAAAGAGAGAGAGAGAGAGAGAGCGAGAGATCTGGCGCCGGGGCCAAACCCGGCTTATGTGCAAATACAATTATATCACGTGAACTCGATTACCATTTAAATGGAAACAAACGGGAAATGCTAAAATAGACCAACCGCATGTCCTTTTCGTGGCTGTGCTGATGCGGCCATTTTGCTTGTGAAGAATCGCGCTTCTATCCTCGCCTCTAACCTCTCTCATTCATACTTTATCATCGATGCCATTCTTCTCCTTTTTCATTCGTTCTCACAACATCCATCCATTGAGCTACGATGCATAATGAAGAGAACAACATTTTTCAAATCCCATTCACAAAATCTCGAGCTTCGCGTGCACTGAGATTTACATTTTTTTTTTTTTTCATATCAAAACAATGCTTGATGCTCTTTCGTTTTAGAAAAATTGAGAAACAGGTTTGCAGGAAATTATAATCTTTTTCGTAATGTTTTTCTTTCACTCTTTATCGTTTTGCCTCCTCGCACGGAGGAAGCTATGTGGGGGTGAATTATTATTTTTTTTTCCAGTTTTCAATGTCGATTTCCTCGGGATGTCTGAAAAACATCGAAAAATCATATCTAGAAAAAATTTCCGGATGTATGTGTGTATGTTCTGGCGCTGTAAAATCAAACGTTTATAACTCGAGAACGGTTTGAGCTACAGGCCTCGCGTTTTGCACAAATGTTAATTTATACAAACTCTTCATTCTCTGATAATTTTGTTGGAATTGCTAGAAAAATACAAATTCTACGTCATTTTGAAATTTTCAGAAAAATCGTTCCGACGCTGCAACTTGCGCAAATTTTAAGATTTATTACTAATTTTTTTTATATAAATAGAGTATCATAATAGGAAGGTTGGCATTGAATTAGGAAAAAATCGGTTGAACAGTTGAAATTTTATGATTTTTCGAATTTAACGAAAATCTGAGTTTTTCGAAAAATCGTCCAATCGCTCTAATTTTTGCAAATTTCCTCTTTTTTTCTGTCGTTGAGAAAAGTTCGTTTTTTTACGGAATTAAGAACGATGGGATTTATTTTTTTTATTCCGAGGCCGTGAGAAGAAAAAAAAATCTCGTCACCATCGATTCTCAACGCCCCAGTATAGCAACAACAGCATCAGAGTTGCTCCCATATTATTATACACTTAATCTCGTAATGAACCACATCGGTCGAGGGTTCCATCGCTCGATCTGTTAGCCCAGACAGAGAAAGAGAGAGAGAGCAGGAGAAAGAAAGAATCTTGCACTGATTTCACGGGCCACCTGTCGCACTATAAAAACGAGAGAATTGCCTTTAGCCCAACACGAAGAAGACCCTCCACTCGTTTTGTCTCGCTTTCAAAATTCGACACGCAGGGTGCAAGACACATTATTTTACATCGAGGGTCAGAAACGTCACACATTATACACAGTAGCCAGAACACATGATCACCAGCCGATTCGACCATTAGTTCGAATTCATTAAGCAAGATAACAAGCCAGATTTTATGCTTCTCGTTCCCTCGTCTCAATTTTGGCTCCATCTTCATTTTACTCACTGCTCATTGATCCTCGACGTAATCTCACTCCAGACTTGTTCATACACATTCAAAAAGTATTTTGTTCATTTAGTATATTCGTTATTTGCAGAATTATCTTAATGTGTACGATTTCCCTTCATTTTCTTCGATACATCAATTTTTCCGCTCATTCTTTATTATTTTACATCCAAATTGTTTCAATTCTTCCCGTGCCTGAAAATTGTCATTACGAACAATGACGTAGCACGAGTTTTCGAATTTACGATCGAGGGTTGAAAAGGAACGAGAAAAAAAATAGATCGAGTGATAAAAATCTGTTTCGCCAACAAAATCGTTTCGGGAATTCAGATGAAAATTTTTCGGGATTGAATTATTAAATGCCAAAACCTCTTGCAACGGAATTATTTTTTTTTATGAATGATTTTTCGGTCATCGACTCTGCTGGTTTCGTGATTCACGAGTCAACGGAGTAATTTGAAAATTATTCGACTTTGCGGAATATTTTGAACGAACAGGGAACATTGACGGGAACGAGGTTCGAATGTACACAGAAAAATACGTTTTTGATAGAATCACCTGGCAGTCGCGTTGACCTTTCTCATTTCATTGGGGTGAATGGAATCCACAGTCGAAATTTCGTAGGATTCTCTGGCATGTCCAAACGACAACAAATGTCGGATTGGTGACTTTGTGAGTGATCCACTATCCAGCAGAATGGTTCAAATATACACAAACATGAGATTACACATGGCTGTTTAGTGTTTCCTTGTTTGAACGTTTCCACGTAAAGCTGAACCAATATTTCCGTCTATTGTCAATGAACTCTCGTGGCTTTATACTCCTCAACGACAAAGAAAATCGTTTCCAATAAAAGCGTCGATAGCACGTGTCTGAACTTGACTACAAAGCCCTAGACGTTTCTGGTATATGAGATTTTGTTGTTCCACATAGTCCCGTCAAAACGTTCGAGCAATTTTGGCCTCGTTTACCTCGAGACGAGTGCCTCAATGGACGGAAGGAAAAGAAACGAAATTTTTCACGTCCCAAACCGACGTCCACCGATAAAAACAATAGAGAAACATTTCCGAGCATGATTGAGTCCAAATCGCACGGGAATTTGCCTCCCAACAGGATTATCAAAGAATTTCATCAAATAAATACGAGCACGAGGTTTGTTTATTTTTTCAATTAATCGACCAAGTTTTCAACGAGTGTCAACCAAGTGGACACGTATTTTCTACGATGACAGAGCCTCGTAGGTTGATGGAAGGGAGAAAGGGCTTGGACGAGAGTCAGGAAGATACGTGCGGTCGGGGCTGGGGGACGGGCACGAAAAAATCATCGGTTATATGGGGAAGGTTCGGGCATTCAAATGGTAATAAGAACGCGTTTAATATACAGGAGCCAGAGAGTTTATATGGAGCAGAATGACCAACACATGCGGAAAGGTTTGGTTAGTGTCGAGAGTTTGGCGCGCGCGCGATGTGAAAACTGCTCGTCGAGTATATACAGAGAATTTGGATGATCGGGAAAGGGCGCAGGGCGAACGAAATGGACTTCTTTTGGACAAGCGAACACCCACGTGATGGTTATGCGGGGAATAGTGACTCTCACACAAGTTATGTTCCAGGAGAATCAAACCAAATATTGGCCGTATCATCCCTCGTATTGTTCGCTCCGAAACCTGCCAGTTTGCCATCCTTGTCTCTCTCTCCTCCTAAATAACCGATGCTCTCTGGTTTGTATGAGAATTCCAGGTCCTGGGTTGCTACCAAGGGTCAGAGTTTGTACATGTGCTACGTTCTTCCTTGTATTTATATATAAACAGACTCGAAAACGTATAAACAGGCTGCGTTTCCTGGGTGTGAGAACGCCATGTCCATTTGAATGCTCTCGCCCGATTTTGGTGTCAATGCCTATATACTCCCTCCAGGATATTATGGGATTAGGTTTGAGAGGGCTTATCCCCGCGGCCGCGAACGCCAACCAGAGGCAACCAGCATCCAAACTCAATTCGGTACCTCTCTGTTCGCGAGCTGCTCTTTTCCTCTTGCTCCCTTTCTCTCTCTCTCTCTCTTCCGGGTTGACTGTTCGCGATCGAATTGTGGATGTATATTTCACTCTCTCAAACGAGTTCCACCCTAGCAAGTGTCTATACCATTCGAGACAATGTCCAGCGACTGTGTGTGGCTTACCAAGGCATCAATACAGCGGACGAGTGTAATCTGAATCACTCCAACTTCGTTCAAGTAATTCCGGTACTCGGCGGATATGAACTATATGAACAAACAAGGAAACTAACAGGATGCAAGAAACGCAGAAACATTTTATGTTAGTGTAAAGTTGACGGGATGGCAGGCGTGGACAGGGGAATAAATTTGAAAATCACTCCCTCAAGATTCACGATGCTGCAATCTTACTCTATTAGGAACTGTATTTTTTATTTTGGCTTCCTCACAGAGCATCGTACATCTTGAGCATCTTGAGGAGGAAATTTGCAAACTTGAATTCGCAGCGTTTTTTCTATTTGCATTTAAATTATATAATTTCGAAAAGTTGTCTAGAAAGTACAAAGGAAGTACCGACTTGTACACAATATCTTAGAAACTTTGCAAAAATTAAAGCGATCAGACGATTTTTCGAAAAACTCAGATTTTCGTTAAATTGGAAAAATCATAAAATTGAAACTGTTCAACCGATTTTTTCCTAATTCAATACCAACCTTCCTATTATGATACTCTATTTATATAAAAAAAAATTAGTAATAAATCTTAAAATTTGCGGAAGTTGCAGCGTCGGAACGATTTTTCTGAAAATTTCAAAATGACGTAGAATTTGTATTTTCCAAGCAATTCCGACAAAATTCTCAGAGATTGAAGATCCTGTATCGATAAACATCTGTACAAAACGGGAGCCCTGTAGCTCAAACCGTTCTCGAGTTATGAATGATTTTACAGTGCCAGAACATACACACACGATTTTTCGAGGTTTCGGGACATTTCAAGCACATTGAAATTGAAAACTGAAAAAAAAACCATAACATAGCTTCCTCTACGAAGAAGCAAAATCGAGGATTCCCGGGACTCATTTTATTCTGTCTCAATTGCCTTTTTTCTTGGTTAACGCGGAGGAACGAATTCCCGAGGGTTAATAATCAAATTACGCAAATATCGTCTTAAGGTTCTACCTCCCGAATCTTCAATTTAATTGTCCACTTGCCAACAGATCTAATCGCAATCATCCGTAATAAATGGTCCAAGATATTATAACGGATATATAGATTCATAGACGCTGAAGATTGAAGGAAGGGGGGGGGGNGAGGGGGGGGGGGGGATGAGGAGAAGCAATGTTGGAGATCGGTGTACGATCGGGCTGTTGATTTAGGGCGTGCAACACACGGGAGAGCACATCACGTGCTTAGCCGTGTGTGCACGGAGGCCCAAAGCTCCCTCGATCGGAACTCCAGCACGCGCCACGATTACGCGATTACGCGTGTCATCTCTCGCGCTCGCTGCTTCAACCTAGCGCGATATTATATAACTGGGTGAACTGGGGGCTGGCGCCTGTCGCTCTGTTCGGGCGAAATCTACGGAGGGAGCCCACCGAGAACAAGTCCCCGTTCTCTTGCTGCGGATGATGATTCCACCAAGAGCAAGCAATGACGTAGAAGATATTCGCCCTTACGACATTTGTATTACACCTCCATATATATATCTATACTCACCCAAAGTTAATACTTTTCTGTTGGTGAAACCCTCGCGAAACTTCCCTCCTCGTGACATTCACATCTGCCAGAAAAAAAAATTCTGAATCGCTTCAATTTCCAATGAACGTTTCGTAGTTCTAGGCAATTCCGACCATTTTGAAAATCTACGAAGAATTCTCAGTCATTTCAATTCGTAATCAAGCCTTCGAGTGCATATTGTGTCATTTTGACCCCAACGATTTTCCGTCCCCGATAGCTTGGCATTTAATTTTCATTTTCATCAAAAAATCGATTCAGGACCATGAAATATTATTTATTTACTGCAAAAAAAAAGTCTCTACAAAAAATAAAAATGCATATTTTGCACATAAAAACCGCCTCGGGTCAAATTGACCCAGATGCACATATATTTTTTGAGCGAGCCTCAACTTTTCCATAACGTATTTGACCGAATACTAAGCAGTCAGAAAAATTGCAGGCAAATCATTTTCTCGTCACGCTTCTTCTGAACATGCCATCGAAAAGTATTTAGAGGTCGGAGCGGATTCCCAATGCTCGCAAACTCAATAGCTGAATGGAAACTGCAACGTTCTGCCAATCAACATCTCCCACGCATAGTCTTTCATATACATATGTATTTATGTTGATAAATGTGCATAAATACATGTATGGCCAAGGTAGTTACTATACGTCGCTTCGCAGTCACGTATCACTGTATATATTGCCAAGGAAACAACGAGGCACACCACAAGCTTTCGAAACGTTCGTGTATATGTCCGTAGGCCAATATACAGTGGCAAAGTAACAGCACCACCAACAGTGAGAAGCGACGCTTCGAATTAAGGGCGACTGGATTGCCACGTGCCGCCACGTGACACCAGCGCTTTTGTACAAACAGCATTATGCACGACCGTGCTAACATAAATTACTGCGGGTTTAATATCGGACGTTACATCGTTGTTATTCCGTCACTCCTCCTTCCAAATCGCATTACCTCTATGTTTTCTCGCGTGTGGTCACCTCGACCCCCCGCATCCACTCTGGACCCAAAACCAACCTGATTAAAGTTACTCGGCCAGCAAAATCATAAAATAATACTCTCCAGATATTGTTGAATCCTTATTTTTAAGCTGCTTGGGTAAGAATTATTTTTTATCCGATTATTTAATGAATTATCGATTGATTATTGGGAAAAATTGTTTTTTTCGTAAAAAAGTTTTTTGTGCCATGAGAGAGGTCAGTGACCTACGGAGATCGTTCATTTTTCCAAAACGCCTTACTTCGGGAATGCTGCTTATTAAATATTTAGAATTTGGAATTTTTTTTCTGTCCATTTCCTACAAAGATACGAATTTTTCAAAAATGTTCGAAACGTGAAAAGTTTGGTTTGTTTATTCGAGTAATTATTTTATCACTAACGGAAACCACAAGTTGAATTTGTTCGAATCAGTTTTGTCTTCGAGGGTCGAAAATTTCCATTTTAAACCAGACACAAGACTGAATAGGATTTTTGTTTTTTTTTTTCTACTCATTGAGAAACCAGACATCCTCGAAGAATCAATGATTCATTCATAAGTTTCTATCGTCCACTCCGTATGAATGAACGAGTGAAAAAAGAGACGATAGTAAGAGCTTTTATAGTAAAGCGTTATGGGCTTTGCGGTCGAGATGAAAGGCTATAACTATACATCGACATTATAGTGTAAACGAGTGGAAACCCCGGAGAGATTGAAGCGTTCCAGCATCCGGTACACGGAGACCTCTGCGTTTTGTTTTTCTCTCTCTCCTCTCAACCCCTTCGAACGTGAATGAAAACTTTTGTGAATGAAACTAAATGCATTGCGTTTTGCACATAAATTATAACAATTTCGTGTTTTCTTTGCAAATTTCGTGGTTTTTCGAGCAGTTTTTATTTTTCAATGGTGGTCCTGGTCCATTCTTGAATATATACTGTGTTTGTGCTCAACCCGGATACAACCTCTTGATATACGATCGCACGAGCCGGTTCGCCTCATTACGGTTTACCGGTTATACAGCGAGCCATTGTAGTTTGTCGGTTAACGTGTTAATTATGCTGGCTCGCGGACGCTTACACTGCTCTGTATATGTTTTACTACTGATTCCACTAATTATGTATATACATAGTAGGTGAATATATATTTAGTATGTATATCTGCAACACGGGGAGTTAAATCGTCTCCTGGTCGGGGCTATAACTGCGGATTCGAACTGCCAGGTTTATACGCCCGCGACACAATCCCCCCGAGCTTTTCGATAATTTATATTAGTCATTTGAAAAATAAAAACATCGCTTTGTAATATGGAAACAATTACATTAACTTTAACGCTTTATTGACGCGCAATTATATTTACTTTACCGCACATCGATAATTACATGGAAAATTAATTAACTTTTGAAAAATTTATTTCCGAAATAAACACGAAATTCGCATGGGGCTGTGCCATTTTTTTCTACTGACTATCACTTTGTTTATAAGGAAATGGTTTCAAAAACGCAAAATTTCTTTGAATCCGTCAGCAGGCGCGTCGGGTAGACTTTTTTTTAACTTTTGCGACGCCATGAAAAATTTTCTCGTATGTATTTCGTTCCCGGAACTTTCTTTGACCGTCCGGCAGAGTATTTTCGAGCATTTTTCATTGAAATAAATTGAGAATGTACTCTGAACATCGCAACGTGTGTGAATCATGAAGATTTGGGAATTATCAAATTTATTTTTTACGAAAATTATCGAAAAATTTGTTTTCCGTAAAGATTAAGTTTTTTCTACGGGAACAATCGTACTTTCGTTACTTTTGTACATTTTTGAGATTGGAAACAAGGAATGGACTCATGACACACGCCATTTTCCGAAAAAAAAAGTTCTGCCACGAGATTTTGCAGAAAAAAACGAATTTATCTGGAGGGGAAGGTTCGGGTCATTTTTGAAATTGAAAAATCATAAAATTAACTGAAAGTTTGATGTTGGACCTTGAAAGCACTTTCGGAGTTGAAATAACCCACGTCGAAAAGAAATGAGGGTCAGTGTGACCCAGTCTGGCATTGGACGGATAATTTGCAAAGCAGAATGTTTATTATTTCGAATGTCAACTTGACTGGAGAAATTTGGAAAAGTAATCAGTTCTCATCACTACGTATTTTCATTTACATTTGAAATGAGCCAACTTTGAACGACTGGTTGTATTCTGGGAGGAAAAAGCAAGGCCCAACTGATGCGAGGATTCGAGAACATAATTTAGAGCAAACAAACACTGTCTCGGTAAAGACGAGCATTAAAAGTATATCCATAAATCAGTGCGAGGGGAGAAGAAGCTAAATGTCAAATGAAGATGGCCTAAGAAAGCTTGTACGTGTGAATGTATGCATAGGCATACACACGTTTCCAGGGAGATGTAGCATGTTACGCAATTACATAGTCAACGAGTACCAAGACAAAGTTGGATCTTATCGGCGTCGAACAAGTGCAGTTAAATTTTTGACATTACGAACATAGAGTCGTGATTTAAGGATTTTAATTGGCGTTCGTCAATTTTTCATCAGCCAAGAAAATTTTTTGAAATTTTTCTAGGCGGAAAAAACGGAGAACGTTTTTTTTTCATTTTTCAATGTCGATGTGCTGGAAATGTCGCAAAACATTGAAAAATCATAATCTACATAAAAAATGTGCGGATGTGTGTATGCTCCGGCACTGTAAAATCAAACGTTCATAACTCGAGAATGGTTTGAGCTACAGGGCTCCCGTTTTGCACAAATGTTAATTTATACAAACTCTTCATTCTCTGATAATTTTGTTGGAATTGCTAGAAAAATACAAATTCTACGTCATTTTGAAATTTTCAGAAAAATCGTTCCGACGCTGCAGCTTGCGCAAATTTTAAGATTTATTACTAATTTTTTTTATATAAATAGAGTATCATAATAGGAAGGTTGGTATTGAGTTAGGAAAAAATCGGTTGAACAGTTGAAATTTTATGATTTTTCACATTTTACGAAAATCTCAGTTTTTCGAAAAATCGTCTAATCGCTTTAATTTTTGCAAAGTTTCTAAGATATTGTGTATAAGTCGGTACTTCCTCTTTACTTTCTCTGAGCATCTTGAGGAAGCAATTTGCGATTTTTTTTAGTCAGTTTTTCGATGTCTCAATACTCCGGTTCGAGCGCATAATCCAGTGCCATAGATCGATATATTTTGTAGTAGAGTTTGAAAAAATAGTTTGAACTGGTGCGATTTCATTGAAGGGTCACGGCAACGTTAGGAAAATCGCGATTGGATGCCCGACAAGGTGCCATTTCGTAATCCTTTTCCGATACCGGATGTCTCGAGCGAAGGTTCTTGGATACCACGTGGTCCGGTGCTCGGTAAAAAAGTTACCGTCACCGATAGACGTTGGAAGAGCAAAGTCGAGCCGCACGAGCGTCTTTTCGCTCATCACACTCTCAACAGTATACGAAAAGATCAACGTCTCGTTAGAACAAAAGTATGAACTTGATTAACGAAATTAAAAACGAAAGCCACGTCGATATACTCGCGTGCATTACTCTTGATAAATAAATTCGTTAAAGGCTCCCAGCGATGCTCTCGATCTCGCGCTCACCGCGGCCTACGTGCACAACGAGGACACCCTCGTGCCCAAAATGTACGTCAGCATGCAGCCAGAGACATTGGGAATCGAGACTTGGAGAGTCCTTCGTAATGAGCTCAAGGTAAGAATTAATAATCAACAAACCCGACGTACCGTGAAGTTTAAGGTCATTTATCTCTGCTGAAAGCAAATAGAGCGAACACGATTACACCAAGACGTGGAATCAACATTTAGAACTCAAAATTTCATTTCAGAACTCGGAATTTTCACGCACAGTCAATTGATTTATTGAAATTTAGAAAAAAAAAACATTCATTCCATTTCACTCTCAGTTTTTGCTATTTTAGTTCATGGAGTTGTAAACTCATTATATATTCTTCGATGATATACGAAAAACAATATGACAGTGATGACGTTGTCGTGTACGAACTAATTTGAATTCGCGTCTCGCTAGTTGAAGGGTGGATTAAGCTCACTCACGGGAGGAAAGAGCGCGAGAGAATGAGGGATTTTCGTGTAAGCTTAGAGAAAGTGCAAGAGAGACGAAAAGAGTGAGAAAGAGAGAACGAAAGAGAGAAAGATTTTGCATATTGTTCACAGTGATTTACATTAGGTGAGACAGCTGTTTGTATTCTCACTTGTAAAGTCTGGCTGTGGCGGACATTCCATAAGCCATTTAAATCGTGTGCATACGAGAGGTTTCGTCAAAATCAAAATTCGAGATTGCACATGCACAACTGGAGCTGGGAAATATTTAGCTAATCGTAAACACTGCAGGATTCGGAAAAATTCATAATATTCATCTTTGTAGACGTCGATGCCGGAATTTGGAATTCCGACAATTCTCGAGCAAATTGAAAGTTCGTCCGGGCATGGAACTGCGCGAGAAACGAGCGAACGTAAAGGCGGCGGTCATGTGAACAAAATGACACCGAGCATTAAAATGGCAGCCAGGGCGAAAATTGCAGCTCGAGCAAAAACAGCAGCAGGTAGTAAAAAGGGAGCTGCTGCCTCTCGGATCGCTGCTGGGTCTCATAAAGCAGCTGGATCCAAAATGGCAACAGGTCCAAAGAAACCGAGCGAGTACCAAATGTCAGCAAACAGAGCAACTTCGACGGCGCTTCGAGCTCGTCAAGGAGCCCAGCAATTGCATCAATATTCCGGTGGCTTGCACCACCACGGAATTCCCGACAGAATCGAAAGAATTCACCCCAGCACTTTAAAACTAGCGATCGATGGCCCTCACTCGGATCAAACCAAAGCTGGCTACAGCCGCAAAGAAGATGGAACTTTTTACGGCATTTGAGCGATGACACGTGGGTGCTCGCTTCGTGATAATTATGCGAACAAACTTGCCATGCGATTCGTCTCTCGAGTGTTTGATCGTAACGAGCTCCGATCCTGGAGTCTGGTGGATTCCTGGAGGATTCACTCGTTATTTATTATTCAGCATATTTTTTCATATATTTTCGCTCATTCTTTCCCCGTGCACGTTTCGTATATCTTATAATTGTAACCACACTATTTATTTGTAAACCCTGAGACTTGAAGAACAAACTACAATATACATTTATTAAGAAATATTTTTATCTCCCTGGCATTCAAGCATTTTGTCCCCATGAATCCCACTATTTTCCGAAAAAACAAATTTTTCACACGAGAGAACGAAAAAACAGTTTCCATTCCACTGGAAAAAGCTCGAGCCAAATTACCGAACTTTCAGCCAAAAAATAGCATCGTTAACTAATAAAAATCGATAGTTTCTGCACAAAAATGCTCTGCCACGTACCATTTCCATTAAAAACTACACAAAGAAATTAGTCATCTGTGCTCCACGCAAACGAAAAAAAAAATCATAGAATTCACTCCATGAAGCTAAAATCTTTCATTTTCGCTTCGTGAATTTTTTTGAAATTATCGACTCGAACCCGAGTGACTCGAGCAGGTGCATTTTTTCAGGAACATCAGCATAGCTTCGAGTTTTTTTTTTATCGTAGGAACACAAATCAGGTAAGAATTTCGTGTCGATTTTTCCTTTTTTTTTTTACATTTTCGCGAGATCTCCAACCGATTACGTTACATTAGCGTTCCTCTCTCTCTCTTTTTCTCTATCTCTCTCGAATGAGCGTTATCAACAGCTACTGCTGATGCAATTGGCGCATTGTTGCTGCTGGCTAAACTCTCATCACATATAATTCACGAGAGATGTAAATCGAGGCCAACATATATTCGAGTACAGAATCCTGTCAACAAACGTGTGGTGAGAGACAAAGTTAGCGAGAACGAGAGAAAGGGAGGGAGAGAGAGAGAGAGAGAGAGAGAGAGAGAGAGAGAGAGAGAGAGAGAGAGAGAGAGAGAGATCTATTGAATTATTGGCTAATGCCAAACCAAGTGTACAGGACAGAGAGTGTGGCGTCGAGAGATACCCGTTCGGATCCGTTCATGCAACCGAGTTATATCTGATCTTGTTGACAAATTGGCATGGACGATGTTATCTCACGATTGGGAACGAAGCCCCGCAGAGCACACAGAATGCTGAGCATCAACAGCCTGGCACTGCCAATGGGTGATGATACACCATCCAGCGAGCAAGGCTCATCATCACTCGGGAATATGTCCCGAGAGTCCTTTGGGATGAGATCGTTCGCGATAATGTTGTTTCCAATGTCCCGCGAGAATGAAAAGGAAAACAAAAAAATATCGACTCAGTACAGTAAACGGCGTCAATTACTGAAATCATATTGCTGCGAATTCTCTTCGAGAAATTCAATTCATATCGTAATCTATCCACCTGCCACATTCGTTCGGATTTGCAGAACAAAACAAAAGTTGGAAAATTCATGAAACGGAATAAAACGAGCGAATTGTCAATTATTTTCGAACATATTTCACAGACAATTGTTTAAAAAATAAATTTCCATTCATTTTCTGTCAAAATCATTTTCGTTCTTGTTGAGAAAAAATTGTCTTAATTGTGAGTCAGTGTTTCTTCGTCACAACAGAACGCTCGAGCTGCGCACTCACACACACGCACGTGTATTTATATGTGAAGACTTTTGTCCCAGCTAGCCGACAGGGAACGTCCCATTACCCAGTAATCCATGTTTGTAATAAACCAGCACCCTGCTACGTTGGAACACAAACACCCACGTATACACACATGGACATAACGTTGACGACGTTCCCTTCAACTACCCCGGAGCAAGCAGGCCTATCACGCTCGCATATGCTCCTCATGGAATATCATTTATGGCTCCTCACCCTACAATCTATAACTATGTATTTTTCCCTTACAACCGAAAGGACGTATTCCACGATCCCCTGAGCCTCATTCATACGTTCCTCTCATTTTTAGATTGTCCACATATTTTTATGTATATAAATATAGGAAGACAGTAACCTCAGTCTTTTCAGCTCCGTTTGACCCCCCATAGAAAAATATCCTCACACCCTAGCTAACCACGTCCCATCCTTATACATACCCCCTTAATCCGTCCATGATTGCGCGGGGTGCCAGAGGCGGACTCCGCCATCTCGGTCACGAATCTTCGCTCCACTTTTTCGACGTGTACTCGACAACCCCTTTTCCTCACTTTTCTTCCCCTTGCTTATATACGTGTTTATTTATCTGTGTGCGTATACACGAGGATCTCGATTTTTTGACGAGCTTTTTTGGGCAGCCTACTTGTAAGTCGATTTGTTCCGATGAAAATGAACCGAAGATACTTTCTGACAAACCTTACAATTTCCTCCAAGGATATTATTTTTCTTTTTGCTTTTTCATTGAAGTTTTTGAGAAAAACGTCATTTTTGCAACGTTTCGAATAAATTATTGAAAATTCGAGTTTCCTCGGTCGTGCAGGCATTTTACTGCATGCTTGTTGGAAATGTATTGAGAAGAGTAATGACAGGGAGAAAAGAGGTCGAGTTTGATGAAGACAACGATGAAGAAAAACGTGCAATCTCGTTCACCGAAGGTAACAAGCTCCCAGCCAATTACTTGGCTGAACGGTTTTATTTGTATTTAATTCTTATTTAATTTACTTTTTTACGATCCTCAGCGCTTTCGACCGGCCTAGCCCTCGGTCGCGCGTTAACGAAATCGAGCAAGATTTCTTCGTCTCGGCACAGATATGCACGAGATACGTTCCGTTACCTATATACATACGTTATAGAGAAAGCTCTAAGAGAAACATAAGCCCCCGTCACTTTAACCCGATTAAACGAGGCCGCGAGTGAGATGCGGCAAAATTGGATCCACGGATAACGATGGAACGAATTAGCAAATGGCTCGTGGATCGTTTGCCTTTCTTGGATTTACCTC
Source organism: Hyposoter didymator (assembly GCA_037952995.1). NCBI lineage: Eukaryota > Metazoa > Arthropoda > Insecta > Hymenoptera > Ichneumonidae > Hyposoter > Hyposoter didymator. Next base: position 8,914,610 of record JBAJMU010000002.1, read on the forward strand.
ATCAGCATATTATCTGGTCGGGAACAGAGTCCAACCTTTTGATCAAACAAATATTCACTAATTTCATCACACCCACGATTATTAATGGGATTTCGTCAAAAGTGAGATTTATTTTTTATTTTCTTTTTTTTGCATCTTGTTTGCATTTCGATCTACAAATTCATCGGTTTACGTGAATCAAATGAGTTCTGGAATTTTTTAAAAAATTTCCTACGAAACTTTTCCTTTGAAAAAAAAAAAGAAACGTTCATTTTTCGATTTTAATTTGGAATTGCGATTCGGCATCGATGTGGCTGCTAAATTTTTCATTTCCGCGTTATTTTTTTTTTAAACAATTTTGATGGCGTTATTTGTGATAAATGTTTGAATCAGTAGAAATCGAGGTCACGAAACTGTCAGTTCGTAACGTATATAAACGTCAGAGTTTCCGAACGAGCAATTCGGTTTCGATGGGTTTGACGTTACTTTTCCATTACATTCTTCATATGAGAATTTTTCCGCGTCTCTGCGTCCAGTCTCATGGCACTGACGACGTCGAAAAGACTCGGTAGATCGGAGAATGGAAAAATTTCTGATTCCTGAACGTATATTTCGTTGTGTATTTCGCTGGCACAGAGAGCAAAAATAAAAATAAAGAAAGAGGAGGGAGGAGAGAGCTGAAACGGAGAAAATAGTATACGAGAATGGGAGCAAGGGAGCAGAGTCGAGAAGGGAAGTTTCAGGAGAGAAGAGAAAAGGGCGAGGTAGCTCGTAGAGAAAAGACGCGTTGATCCCTTCGGGATGAAGTTGCTATTCCACTGAACTTGTTACGTTATATTTATCAGTGCGGAGCAGCACGCCACCGACCGTTCACCCGAAGGGCTTTCCTTTCCGGCTCCGCGAGTCTCGACGAAGAGATGCTTCGTTTTCGCACATTTCGCGTCGCTGCACGTCCTATTTACTATATATCCAGAGGGTTGTTGCGGCTGCTGAACTATACGAGGCCTCCTGTGTCCACAAATTACAATCAGCAACGTCACAAATCATTCATAATTCGCTGTAATTTAACATTTTGCTCCAAAACAAAACGAAACAATTTTTTTTTATTTAAAAATTTCTATAAAATTCAGTCACCAAGTTACAAACATCAACTTTGCGACACACGAATCGAACGCGAGAATAAATGACTCATCGCTGAATAATTGACAATTAGTGGTGGCTGAAGGGTGGGCCTGATCGTTATTGGGACGAAAACATCTCCTTTTATTTTTTTACACATCAATTTTTCCTCCATAACGTTGTGAGCGACGACACAAATTTCCAACAGCCAAAAAAACCCATAAAATTGAAAAATTAACGTTTTGTTCGTTCGCAGTGGAGATTCGATGCAATAACTCAATCGTGAGCAGAAAGATAACGATTTTGCTTGACGGAAACTAATTTTAAAAATTCACAAAAATCTTTCTTTGACATAGCTCAATAAAAAATCTATTTTTGGAATCCAAAGAAATTCTGGCTCATGCGTTAAATGAAAACGAATACGTCAGTCCGATTAATTAATTCATTGAAGAGAATTTCGAACGCTAAAATTTTTAATGACTTCCGAACTCGGCGCCTATTGGCACAAGTGGCTCGCTTCGCTATTCTCATTTCCAACTAATCATTATCATTATCTTCTATATTAATGATCACAATTTCTATTCACCGCTGGAAAGGTCGATACACTCCATGAAAGAATTCCAACATTCGGGACATGATTATCGAATTTATTTTAGTCCTGAGCTTGCAAAACGATATTTGAAATTTTGTCTATCGCTACGAATGCCCTTCGCGTAATACTTACCGGACTGTTCATCGCTGTTTTTCTTTAATAACAATTTGTTTAACCCTCCGTGACCCCAGCCATGTTAACCCGCTCACCGCGTAGCTAGTATCGTTCCGAACGACACATAAAAATTCAGGACATTACTTTGGACCTTTCCGAATAAGAATATCGACACAAATTTTTTTTATCTAATTTTCAAAAACACAAAAAAAAATCAGTAAAAAAACAATGGGTAGAAAAAAAATCGGGCACCCAGAGCAAATGTAATTCCAGCAGCTCAAAGATGCGCTTGGCGTTGTTTTGGCCCCTGGTGACCACGCAGGGATAAGGCAGTGTCGATAATCGGGAAGTAAAATTTGAAGCCAATTCGGAGAGCGAATTAAAAAAACGTGAATAAATTTTGAGGCAACTGTGGAAAAGCAGCTCACGTGCGGATTCGAAAAGAATTTTAGACTTTTGGGGTTTCATCAAAAAATGCTGCGATCTGTTGTCGCCCACGTTTTTTTTTTTTATCGCACAGCGTGTGTTTAATTAAGTGAGTAATGATGACAAACGTCACGTATTCCAATAATAGATTAATTTCAAATATTGATACAACATTTCGTAACGTGAAACGAGCAGGAGGAATATCGAGATCGAAGAGTATATAAGCTCGATCTTTTGCTCAAGTTGGCACGAGAATCACTTGTTCGTATTCGTTCAATCGTCGTTATCAAGAAAGATCGAAAAATGCGGGTTGTCTTGCTTTTCGTATCGTTGGCGATTATGGGCTTCGCAGTTGATTCGACATACGCCCGTGTGGTCGTGAGCGACTCATTCCAAGGAACCTACAAAGAGCATAACAATGTTCCGGAGGTCAGAGTGCGGAGAGGAATCGATCCCATGGAATCAGAAGTCGATCCAACTGGCAATACCTCGGGCAATACCAATTCTGACGAATCTTCGGATAATTGGGATCAGCAATCGAATAACGACGACGAAAAAAACGATGAGTTTTATTTCTTCTCCGAATATGCTGACTAAATCAACGGCGATTAAAATACGTTCCGGAGACCTCGAATAAAGCTTGGCGCCTTGTTTATATATCGATCGAAAAAAACCGCTTCGTCCTCGGCTTCGTCCATCATTGTGAAAATAATGAATAAAAACCGAAAATAAAAAAAAATTTCGTATGTCCTTTGACGCCTCATTTTTGCTCCGAAACCACAAACAAAATTTTGATTTCGATATATTTATAATTACGTTTTTTTACCGTTGGAAAAAGTATCGAGCTGCTTCACACGCTTCGTGTTTGATCTCACACTTTCTTATTTTAAATATTTTTCTTTCCCTTTGATTTTTCAACAAGTTGGTATTCATGAGGGCACGCGCCCTCTCGCAATATGTTCGCACACTCCTCATTTCGTTCTCGAGTGTTGATGCAACGATTTTTTAAAGTTATTTTAAAACAAGTTTTTAAAGTGGGCACCAACGACGAAATCTGTTGGAATAGTGGGAGAGGAAAAAGGGAATACATTGTAAAAAATAGAGGGCGTTGCTGTATCGCGATATAGAAGCGGGAAGCGTGAAAAAGGGGGATGTGCCAGGGCGTGAGAGAACGGGCAAACCCAACCACGTTATTTATCTTTCGATTGTAAATCACGACTGGTGTATATACAGAGACTTTGCGATCGAGGGGCCATCATCGAGAGAACGACTGTTGTATGTTTTTTTTTNTTTTCTTCTCCGTTGAGTTCTTGACAACTCTTTCTACGTCAATCGAAAATATCTGCTATTGTTAGAGTCGAAAATTTCGCGTACGATCAATTTTCATTTTTTTCATTCGTAGTGAAAAAAATTTCTCTCACTGCGGAGTAAAGAGGCATGCAGCGAAAGGATCGACATTCTAATTTACGAATGCCAAGAATAACTGACAAGTTGATGGAAAATTAATTTTTTATCGATATCTGATGTTTGCTCGTGCTGAAATAAAAAATCCAACTCCCGGTCTCGAAGTTAATTTTTTTCACAACTCCGGAATGTCTCTAGTCGTTCATTAGGCTCTTCTAATTATAGGAAAATGCATCATGTCCGATGTCATGCTCGGTTCGGAGCGTGCCATGACACAAGCCCGGAGGATCAAAATGCAACCCTCCGAGAGCTCGAGAAAGAACCGAGATTACCTTCGAGGGCTCTCGTCGTCCCTGCTCCGTACCATCGCACCTTCTCCCTCTCTTCCTGTTCGTTCGAACATCACTTAAAATAACATCGGATCTTTCTCTCCTTTCTCCCTCACTCCCATTCCCATCTTCCCCTTTTTTCTCTTCCTCTTCCTCAAATTCTCGCATCCCCGTGGCCCAACATTTTTCTCATCCAAATTTACGAATCTACTGAAGTATTTTCGGTTAACACAACCATAATCCCTGTTTGCTGCTCCAATAATCCACCCAAAATTCGTATTTCTATTTTCATTATGCTTTCCTCGATGTCGTGGATAGTTTATTGATATGCGACAACAACTGTCGTGACTCGGCTACATAAATCTGTCGCTTTAACACATTTTTTCTGAAAAAAAGTGAAATTACGAAAAAAAGAAAAAACAAAAAGAAAGTATTTTCAGTTCCTTCGATTCACAGCAAACGCTGATTCGGCATTTCCGCAAATAATCAACGAGAAAATGAACAACTGTAACTTTCTAAAAAATTTAAACAATTCTCTAATTATTGACAGGCTAATTTCGAATAAAAAATTATTAAAAAACATTAAGGGACTAAAAAAAAATTGACTTTGAATTAGAAATATTTATTAGGAACGTGGGTTTGTGCTATTTCAATCCGTATGTATGAGAACAACAAACAGAATAACACACGATCGGACTTTTCTGAAAAAAGTGATAGAAATAATAAGAATAAATATTTTCAGTTCCTCCGATTCACAGCAAACGCCGATTCAGCGTTTCCGCAAATAATCAACGAGAAAATAGACAATTGGAACACTTTTTGAAAAAAAAAATTATTAAGAAACTCAAAGACATTAAGGAACTGAAAAAAATTGACTTCGAATTAGAATTATTAATTAGGAACGTGGGTTTGTGTATTTCAATCTGTACGTATTAGAACAAACGGAATAAAACACGAAGGGACATGGCATATAATATTCTCTTTGGTCCGGGCAATATTAGTCCCAGTACGTGGGAACGTTGGCACGCGGCTCATTCAGCCTCCTTTTTCTCGTAACTTGATCATTGCTTTCGTACTGGGGTTTCAGAATCGTTCTTGCTTGTCACGAAGATGAGTAATAGCGACAAATATACATGGACGCCTTGCATTTATTCGTGCACAATGAACAAATGAAATTCCATTTGCAGACAATCGTTTTTTTTTTTTTAACTAACTGAATAAAAAGCGAAAATCAGAAGAAACTGAAAAGATGGTTGAATTCTTCAAAATTTCTATCAGTTCATAAACATTTGCAAAATTTTGTTTTCTCTATTCTTACAGTGAAAGTTAAATTTTCTAAAACTATTGGAATATTTTTTGACGATGAATTTTCTTTCTCGTTTCAACAGCCATTTTTTTTTTTCAATTGTCACAATTTCTGGAAAAATGAATAAAAATTGTAAAAACGCCAAAATATCGAATTTTGCAAATAAATTATTGTTTACTGGCAACAAAATTTAATTGAGAAAGATTGACATCTCGTTCGATACGTTCGACTAAACGTTTTTTTGAATAATCCCTAAAATTGTGTCGTCCAGCAAGAAATATTTTAGAAAGTCTCTTCGGGAGCAATTTTTTGTCGTTTCACTCGTGAATTTCGCTGACAATTCCGTTAGAAACCGAATATATTGCGAAAGTAACGAAAACTTTGATATTATTAAAAAATATTTAGTTTACCGTATTCAAAAAAAAAAAAACTATCGACGATTTTTTACAGATTTTCTTTCCCTGTGTTGGGGCGGTATATCCACGTTTTTGCCACTCCCGCACGAAATGCCCTGTACGCAAAAGAGTATTCAGACATATCAGGATCTCCAGTGAGATTTCCTTGCGCTTCGGTCAACCGTGAAATTTCACTCGGATGTCGCGTCCAGGCCATACGTCACAATTATGAAGGGAACGTGGTACGTTATGAATTTGACGTACGTCTGACGTTCAGTGGGAGATGAGAGCTGAAAAAACGTATGGCGAGGCGTCATTCAGCGATTGTTCGCATCGTTGAACGGGATCAGATGATCCGAGACAATTTGAGCCTCTTTGCTACATTAATATATATCCTGTAAATACTTGAACGCAATTATTTTTCGTCAAACGATTCGATGGAAAAATCAACATTTTCTGAAAAATTGAGGCACGTGTTGCGGCGATAAAATATTCAAAAATCATTATGTTGATAATGAACATTGATTACAACTAAAAATCAATTCTACACCCTCAAATGTTTACGCCTGCGGACGCCATTCTATAGAGTCGCCCGAGGGAGTACGATCATAAAAAAAAAAGTGAATTTTGAATGTAAGAAAAAAGGCGAAGAAAATTAATAAGACGCCACGAGTGAAGAAAAAAAAGGTTGACTCGTGGCATATTTTTTTTACGCGTAAAAAAATGTCAATGAGAGTGACGATCGTAAAGTCGAGACTGTCGGAAAGTGCCATCAGACACATAATCGTTTCTTGTATTTGCGCGGCCTATAGAGCATGGTCGTGCCAGCGAAAAATGGAAAAGATAGGAGCGGACCGTTTACTCGTCTCGGCGTCTGAACACTCGAAATTTTTTTTTTTTTTTTTNNNNTTTTTTTTTTTTTTTTATACATGATAAGGTTTTATGGCCCGCCAATCACGGGCTCGCTCTGTGCTGGAGTCCGCGCCATGCCAGAGAACGTTTTTTACGCCGTTCCTCGTCCTCTACACCGTATATTTATGCCACAATATCAGTTAACAGGAACCGATTTCGATTATAAAAAAAAAAGATACGCTGCTCAATGCTTGCATCATTTTTCAAGATCCTGCAGCAACAATAATGATAATAACGAAAAGACTTTCTTCTACTTGTAAAAACCTCAGCGATCTTTTCTGCTTCCATTTCTTTGAATTTCTCGCACGCTTATAACGTTCCGATTGGCTTTGTTGATAAAAAGCTTCTTATGAAAAAACATCGTGTCTGATTAAATTTTGTGATTTGCATGAATTTTAGTGAAATAAAGATTAAACTGTTTTCGTTGCAATTTGCATTCGCATAATCTTGAAATAAAGACACGTGACTGATAAATTTTATTTTTTTTGTTTTTAAGAAATCTCATTCAGCAATCTTCGTCTCTGTTTGCAAAGAAAATATCGTATGTATTAAAGTGATTAGGAATGTAATGCAGCTAATGAGTTTGCTCAATGACTCATGATTGCACGATTTTTTTGCTCTCGATATACGCGGCGATGAAGCAGGAAAATTGGTCGCAAGTTTAAGGAATTGTGAGACAACAGTCGCACCACCAAATTATGGAAAGTTTTCGTGTTTTTATCCAAATCCAAAATTATGTATAAATTAAAAATCATATTGCTTCACGATTTTAGGCTTCTACGTCCAGACTCTCGAGTGGAATTAAGGCTCGTGAAGCCTCGATCATATTTCATACGAAAATGTGATAATCAGCCTATGTTTTAGGCCATTCATCATATTTTATTCATAGTCACAGGAACACTTGGAATTCTCATGTATTTTTAAACTTTTTCTATCGTACCTTCTTACGTGCGGTTGCTTGAGGCTCTCAATACTTTTAGGCAAGAGCACGAGAGGAGATCTTGATAAATGACAAGCGAAGCACATCGTTCCATTCACACCTTTTTTCATCGACTCATCTATTAAGGCCTTGCGAATTTCACACTCGAAAACATTGGAACAAGGAATTGTGAGTGAAGGAAATTCTACTAATTTCAGTTGCAACGTTCCCTGAGCTTGGAATCAAGGAATTAGTCAAATTTATAAACAAAGATGAAAAAACTTGGATCTTTTCCTCAATGACGAATGAATACGATTCCAAGGAATTGCCATTACGTTTTCCTCGGTTAATCTGAGATAGAGGAACTTCGTGGTACGTGAAAGATAAAAAAAGAGAACATACTTGTATTTTTGCACAAGGAGATGCCGGACAGCTCCGGTCGAGGAGGACAGTGAGAGAAAAAAGTGAGAAAAACACGTCGAGGATCTTTGTGAAGTTTGCAGCGTTGGTTGAGCAACTTAGTAGGAAGTGATCATGACAAGTGAGAGAGCAAAGAGTAGAAGAAAGATAGTGCGAGTATCCTAAAGAAAAAGGAAAACGACGCCGACGGCGTTGGCGTCGCTCAGAGGGTTGCCATGTTGGACGTAGAATTGAGAAGGCGCCGCCCCGTAGCAGCGCCTCCATTGGGGATGGCGTCATCACCAAAGATCACGAAGATTCCAAAGGTGGAATTGGTCAACTGAAATTCCAGTCTTTTCCCCTCCACCATCGAATATTTATTATCAAATCAATTGCTCACGATTCACTCGTTTTTAAGTGCGAACCACGAAAAACAGTGAAAGAACGAAAATCTTTCCGAGGATCTCTGCCTTTTTCGAACAATTATTTATTTTCTCGAGCCTCGTTTCGTTCGGTGGTTGAAACTTTTCTTCAAATTTATATCCGTTGAAATTCGTTACGTTTTTTTTTAGTGAACCGCATTGTTCCACTTAATTCAATAACGTTGAATGATTGCAATTGCAGTTTAATTAAAATGATACTTTAGCTGTATATATTTATTAAAATTAATCTCTCAAATAGAGTCCTCTATGTACACATGCAGCATTTATCAGCCATAAAAATGCTTATCGCCCGGTGGGTTTATATCCTTAATCCGTATTATCCAGCTGCACGCACGTCGATGTTCTCTCTTTCTTTCTATGCGCTCTTCCGCTGTGCTGCAACCAAAGGACGAGAGAGGAAAGCTTGTAAAATCCTCATAAGACCAAGTACAGATCCAAAGCACACCAATCCCGATTATGACAATATTCTGTCCTATTTACACACGTACACGGACTCGCTCAGCCCTTAATTGTTTGTTTGCGTAAAAAAAAAACAGTCCAAAAGTAAAAAAAATGTCATTAGTGACCATCAGCGAGATTTAGTGCAAACGATCGAGACTTGATCAATCTTTTAATCGCTTTTTTATTTTAATTGTTTGATTCGGAACAGTGACGCAATCTCCACAATCGGGTTCACAAAAAATGGCCCGATGATTGCGAAATTTTTGAATTCAACGATGCATCGAATTGTTCAGTATTTCGGAGCTTTCTCTTGGACATACGAGCGTTTTTTCGAGACTTATTTGCTACCCAAAGCCAAGTTCTGAATCAGCCATGTCAAAAATACGACTCTGCTACTTTTATTACCAGCATGTGTGCTTTTGATCGATTCCACTACTCTCTTATGGCGAATCACGCACATTAAGAACTTCCTCATATACTGTAAACTTTCGGGTATACAATTGATCTGTCAGGGCTCGAAATTGTGTATTTTGTCGTTTATACGCGCGTGCGTGGGCGTTCGCGAGAATCTCTCAGCAAGTCAAACGCGCGGGCGAGGGTTCTCGATGCTGGAATGGAGGAATCCTTCGAAGCGAATAACGGGGCAGAATCACATACAAATTCTCCGCACACATTGGAGGTTCCGTTCAAAGTCAACGACGAGTTTTCACTCCCCACGAAATTTCGGTCACACCGGAAAAATTGACGAAATTCATTAAAATTTGTAAAACCGATCGAAAAATCTCACGAAATCAAAAATTTTGAAAAAGTAGATTTTTCACATGGATTTTCGAGGTCCCCAATTTTTAATGTTTTCGAAAAAACTAGTTTTCCAGTTTGTTACTCAGTTCGGAGGAGAATATAGCGACAGGACGCGCTGAATTCGAAAAAAAGCTCCCTCGAAAAGCTGTTTCATTTTGGTATGAAATTCTCCATACATGTAGACAAGTCAGTGTGTGTTTTTATGTGTAGAGTAGAACGTAAATACCTGAGAAAGAGCTATAACGTTATAACACGGGGTAGAGACTTCTTTTGTGATTGAAAATTGATGGACTGGAATCACAGAGGGGTCGTGGAGGAATAGAAGGAGGCGCACCCACCTCCGATGTTATTCCTCCTCTGGAGAAGCATCCCAGGCTGCGCGGAGCAGATCTTGCCCGATGGAGCTCGCTCAGAGACTCATTTATCAAAAAACACGCGAAAGGGCGAGCTATTCTCGTATGTATAGTTTTATTCTTCGCACAAATACAAGTATATCCATTGGTAGGCTGCTGTACATTACAGCAGGGCAATGCGCCACCCAACGGCTTTGACATGCCATCCGCGGAACACTGAAGGGAAAATACACACGTAGAAAGGATTTTTCTCGACCCAACGTTTCTTACTTTACGCGTTCATAAACATACACGCGAGAATGTTGTTTCCCTCGAGTAATCAGCCCTTAAAAAGGTCCTTAAATGCGAATGATACGTTTTTCAAGAATTAGTAGAAATCCTACAAAAGGGGCTGAATTTCGATGGAAACCGCAGCAAAATGAAAGTTTTTTTTCGCTGTCAAAATTCCAACAAATATTTCAATGGGACTGAATAAAAAAATCATGACTGATAATGAGTACGAATTGAGGGATTGGGTCTCATTGATATTCGTTGCAGAATCCACCACCCCGACTAATCTTGGGTCTCGTTCCATCGACTCGTTCGTTTTTTTTCTTTTTTTTTTTTTTTTTT
>JBAJMU010000002.1:8931931-9015424 GCA_037952995.1 Hyposoter didymator
CGCGACCCGTCGTCGTCGCAAAGGGTGGGGTGAAAGCACAAGCTTGCTAGGGGGCTGCAAAGCATGCGAACAGGAGGGACACAGAACTGGCGTAAGCGGAGGCGAGAGAGATCGGAAAAGAGAAACAAGAGAGATCTGCTAGGGCCCTGGGACCGGAGAGTGGTGGCGCAGCAGTCAGACAGTCAGGCAAGCCAGGGCCGCCCGTCAAACCTAGAGCGCAAGGCACGGGACGACACATAGAGCATAGCACAGCCCAGAGGGGGGCCACAAGCCACGAAAGAGCGAACCCACCAGAGTCTGGCACAAGCAGAGAGGAATCCGAGGAGTAGGTAGATAGAGGCCAGTGTGTGTGGAGCGAGCAAGCAGCAGCAAGCAGCCAAGACCACTAGATCCGTGGCGGCTTACCCGACTTAGAGACTTAAGCCGGCCAGCCAGTCCGAAAGGCTCAACCGGCTAAGCCTTGGACCCACGCGCACCCGCGCCTCCAACACTACAGCTATCTATACGAAAAGACAAGAGCGTAGCATTCGCGCGAATCAGAAAAAGACAACTGTACGGAACATCCAAGCCTCACTCTCTTTTCTTTCATTTCCTCTTCTTTTTTTTATCCTTCCCGCGCTGTCTCATCTCACTCCTGCTCGTCGGAGATACACCAAAGCTCGAAACGAGCCTCTTCGCTCGTTTCGTTCAAGCGACATCTACCGCGACGTCATTCAATACATTCGAACACTCGCCGCCGCGTGTTTACCTCACCGGACGGAATTTAACGCGTCGCGGGTGCCTTTGCGACAAACGCTCATCGTTTTTTCTCACCGTTTTGTGCTCCGACACTTTGCCATCTCTTTTGGATTGTGTTTTCCGTCTCTATCTTCTCATCGACCTGTGCAACTGACAGCTTCTCGAAAGTTTCGAAAATCACATCCGAGTGAGACTCGCAAGAATAGTGAACAAACGCGAGTGTGTCGTAAAGTGAACTTTGTCTTCCAAGTCCGAGACAACTTCGAACCAGAGTGTTGTTTTCCTTCGGACTTGACGTTTACGGCGCGTACAGCTTCCGTCTATCCATATCCCCATCTCCCAAGGGAATTTACACGAGTCACGAGAATCACATTAAAGTCTATAAATATATACGCGATCCGTAGGTGGAACTCGTTCGAACTCTGGAATCTTGCTACTCCGAATGATTCCACGATCTCTATAGTGCAAGAATCAACGAAACTTTTGTACGAACGACGTTACTTCGAGAGCCGGAGCCAACGTGTCAGTGCAAACAAAGTTACAAAACGGATTGCGTAACGCATTTCCGGCTAGAGACTCTCGAACAGAGCGACGTTAACGCGAGAGAGATCGGAGTTATCAGTCGGCAACTGCGTCGCAACGACGTCGGAACGATCTCGTACAATTAGTCGTGTAAGCAGGCGCCAAAAATCTGCAAATTTTGGGCATTTCGCGCGTCAGTGTTTGATTGTAAAGTCGGCAAAAAGTCAGGAACGTCAATTGGCGAATAAACCTGATAAATAGGCTGTTTACCACTCGTTGCGCCTGGAAACTACAACGGAAGTGTGATTAGTCAATATCCGAGCTGATCTTGAAGCGTCGCCGAAATTTTGCGAGTCACTGAGGTCAAAAGCTACGGGAAAAAGTTTCCGTCGGAAAATAATCAGACTCTGCATTGTGCTCTTTCGAAGTTTTGCTGTTCATTGACTCAAGAAACGGGAAAAAATTTTCCACTAAAATTTACACGTGTCACCTGAACTTCAACTTCGCCTGAATTTTTTTTTTTTTTTTTCTCCTCGCGGAGCATCATTTCGCTCAATGCGAAGTCATTATAAGAAAAAATTAATGTAAAAGCTTCGCACGCACTTGTTTTGTGCTTGACATTAATCGGCGCGACGTCGAAATCAATTGGAAACTGTCGATCGAACGCGGAGTGTTTTTCATTCCCGAAAGATAAAAAAAGCGGAGTGAAGTGCGAGGAAGAAATCGTGAGTTATCGGGGGTGGTGAAGGAGGTGGAGGAGTTGGCGGAAGTGGGTTTCGTCGCTCCGCAGGTGTGCTAAACAGTCAGCACGACGTTAACCTTCTACAGCATGGAGCGCGGCGGGGGCGGGGGCGGCCTCGAACTCGCCGGCGGTGGAGGAGGTGGAGGCGGAAATTCAGAACTTTGCCTGCAAGATCTTGTGACCGGCTCCGCGACCGGTTTGTCTGTGCAACATTATCAACATGCCGCCGCTGCTGCCTCGATGGCTGGTCTCCACGCCAGTGATCATTTTCAGGGTGCGATGCATCATCACGATATGCACGGCAATTCGCACCATGACACATCGATGCTCCACAATCCAAGCCATCAGCTGCATCACGAACCATTGGAGAAACTTAAACGTAGTGAGTCGTTTATCATTTTAAAAAAAATTTCACTCTCGGTTCCTTTATCCTCCTCACGTCCATAAACTGGGAACGAAATTTCTTTAAAAATCGTCGTCATTTTGTTGAATACGATAAACTAAATATTTTTTTATTATTTCAAAATTTTCGTTATTTTGGCAGTATTTTTGGTTTCTAACGGAATTGTTAGCGAAATTTACGAGTGAATCGACAAAAATTTGCTTCCGAACGGACTTTGTGAAACATTTCTTGCCGCAATGACACTATTTTTGGGATCAATCAAAAAAAAAAAAACGTTCAGTCGAACGTATCGATCTTTTTCAACAAAATTTGGTTTTCGAGAACGTAGACTTGCCAGCGTTATTCGTTCTCGAAGCTGATAAAAAGAAAACGAATGACAATCGTCGTTAGAGGCGATCATATGAATAACGCGATCACTTTTATATCGTTGCGAAGATTTTGCCAACGTTCTGATTGGAAAACAAAATCAGAACGAAATACTTAACTTCATTTTTAAAATCGACATTTTTCGGTATTTATCGTCCCTTCAAAAAAAAAAAAAAACAATCGTAGGCATCGACGATGATGAAATAATTAACTATAGTTCGCGAGGTAGTAAAAAACGTTTATTCCTTTTCTGAGGATTTTCTTATCACGACATAAAGTTTTATTCCTGCACAAGCTACACTGCATTATCTCTTTTCGAGAGAAGATGATGGTATTACTAAAATCCTCTTGAGTCGAAGCTCCGCTATTTATTGCACGTGGATTATCTTTTAACAGTGCATCAGTCTGGAAATAAATGCGAGCATGTGACTCGAGGTTTTTTTTTTTTATAACAGCACGATGTTTTTACAAACGTCGGACTTGTGCTGAAGGTCACGGTTGAAAAAATTGTGCTGGTTGATTGCCAGAACAATATGGACGAAAAAAATGCGATTCGCTGCAAATTCACTCGAGCATTGTTTCTCCGCGTCACAGCAGGGAAAATAAAAGTGGAAAACTGTATTGTGTCTCGTTGTTTGAAATCCAAGAGCCCGATGTTTTTGTCAGGTGCCCAGACAGGTACCGATAAAGTCGCGAGATAAGCACCACACTGCGCCCATCACTTTTATTACACTGTTTCATCAGCCTCTCTTACTCCGTTTTCCATTGCTCTCTCACAAACGAGCAACGCAAATAAAACTTTTAGTTTTACTGCTCGTCACAGATTCGAGCTCAACCCGTGCCCCTGTTTTTGCATTGTTTGACCAAAAAAACGAGCTTTTTGTTGCATCTGCAAGTTTTTTGTTGCTGGGAAAAATTCAACCAAGATTTTTATACTTGGACGTACTTTTTTCTTGATTTTCAAGTCGAGACTCTCGAAATTTATGTGTCAATTGATTTTTATGTGCAATGAAGACGATCGAGACTTGTGGGAGTCTAATTCGAACGATAAATCATTCCATTCACCGGTGAAACATATCGATCGGAATAATTGTCGTATGAGAATGTTATCGAAAGTTCTCTAAATGCCAAAACCCACTCTGGGTAAGATTGAACTTTCCTTAATAGCGCGACACCTTCGCATGACGGAAGAAAGACTTTTCTGAGAGCGTAGACCAGGCGACTATTTTTTCCCCGGAAGAACTTTATCCACGGAGTATCACGTTCCGATTTGAAGTGAAAATATTAAAAATTCTCGGAGTTTCGATTTTTTAAACGAAAAACAAGATTTTTTCATTTTTACGTCCGTAAAAAATATTTTTTCAAAAATGTTCCCATGCGATTTCTTAAAAATAAGTTTTTCGTGCATCGTCTACAAGGTTCAAAGCATCCTCTCCATTTTTTGAAAACCTGTTTAGATCGACGGTTTGGCCACAATACTCGTTGGAAAATTCGTCGGGTACATTAGACCCCAGTGTGAGCATTCGGATTGCCATTCTCGATAAATTAACGAGCCTGCATTCCTCTACTCTCTGCGATACAATAATTATTGTGCGTCACGTAATCGCGGACTCGTTTTCGCGTTTCGCGACTTGCACGAGCCGCAAAAATAAATAAATGTGAAAAGCGCGTTTCATAACAAGCTAAATGTGTGTTGACTGTCTCTTCCCGTGGGAGTAGGAAAGATGTGTTTCAGCGAAGAGGATGCCTTGCCACCTGTTTTGTGACTCATTAACTCACCGGCTTATCGGGATAAGGCCCGGACTTATCCGGGGCTCGAACCCGACACCGCACTGCTAAACCCGATCTTATTCCAATGCTATTCGACTCGCTCACACTACTGCGCATGCAATGGTATTATTATACCGCGATTCCGTTCTCGAATCGTTTCAGTTGAGTGTGTGGCACATTCGCCATAGCCCAATCGGGCTCTCAACCGTTCCAACTGATACATTTTCCAAATCCAAGCAGCCTGTGAGTCTGTTCGCGCGACATCTTCGCGATTATGATCGAGAAAAATCGCTTCGACCTCGTGCCAAAATTAAACGCGGCATTCGATTTGGAGAATGGAACTGAAATTTGGAACGTTGTTTGTCACGTGAAAAGCAAACAGAGATCTGGAGCGGCCTTGCTGATAATGAAAGTGCCTTCTCATTAAGGGAATCAACGCGGTTCCATGTTTATATTTTCATAGCTATGAAAAGTTGACGTGGACTGTTAAATTTATTGCGACAGTTAAACGAGCCATCAATTCACGAATTATTTGTTTAACAATCTTATCGATCAAATTATTTATTTATTTCAATTAAAAAAAAAAATTACGCCCTTCACGAGCTCCAAGCGTTGCTACGATGCGATGATTCAGCTAATGAGAAGAA
Organism: Hyposoter didymator; assembly: GCA_037952995.1. NCBI lineage: Eukaryota > Metazoa > Arthropoda > Insecta > Hymenoptera > Ichneumonidae > Hyposoter > Hyposoter didymator. The sequence continues at coordinate 8,937,120 of JBAJMU010000002.1, forward strand.
AGCTAGAGGCAATGTGTCGACTTTTCGACCATATTCGATAGCGATCGTTCTATACGCGCGAATGGTAATTACTCGGAGAGCGTGTAATTAATTGGGGCTTTGAGTGCTCTAGGGTAGTGAACGATCTTTGGTTTTTTTCTTTTAGTTTTCTTTGCCATTCGCGATCAACGACGATGTCGTAAAGTAACGATAAAGACTGCGCGAAATTGAATGTCTCAGGTTCGGCAACGACGTGAGTTGAATTTTCCAAGGAATTGAATTTTCCGAACGATTGAATTGTGATTAAAAGTAGGCGGAAACACACACTTTTAAATCCACCCTCGAAAGCTTTCTCTCTCATTCATCTTTTGTCTCATTTATTAACGACAAATATTCATGGAACGCGTCGCCCTCGAGGTCCTTCGGTTTCCATTGTAAACGATCGCGAGCAGAGAAATCCATGGAAACAAATCATCATGATTACTTTCCACCACTGCGCAGTATGTTTTTATGAAAAAGCGAAAACTAAAAACAAACGAATTGAAATTGAAAATTCATTTTTTCTTTTTAAAAAAATTGCTTCGCAAAGAAAATTTTCAGTAAACGAATGAAATTTCTTGTTAGAAATTTTGTAATAATTATGAAAAATATAATCGGGTATAAATTTGAGAATGACAAACAAATGGAACTTCCATGTTTGATCGAAAAATAGTTTTGGCAGAATGAGCACATTGGAGAAGAGTAAGTTTTAATGATGTTTGTCCCCTTTGGAAAATCTGTTGGCCCATTGGGTGAATGGGAATGCCAATATTTAGCCAGCAAAGTAATAGTCGTGGCATACGGCACCTCAGGGTATTTTGTCCACGATGTATATGAGCGTAGTAATACATTTTTAGTTGAAGCCCCTGAAAGCAACCGAGTCATTTACCCTATCCCTTTATTATCGCGTATGCGAGAACTGTGCCTCGGCAGATGCGACGTGAAAGTCAACCCTTGTGCGCATCCCAGACTGGATCCTAATAGTGTTGACAAATTGCTCGGCTAGCCGAGTCTCCCTGGGGAAAACTGCTACGAGCTGGCGAGTTTTTGGGTGTCCTTACGATCAGTTAAATAATCTGGGTTTGCCACGTTCCACCACAACGAAATATTTCGATGGTTCTAACGTTTCCCTTCGTGTATTCCCTCCTTGATTCATCCCCCACAATGAAATGAGTAATTGCAGCAAAAGTTGATACAAAAAAGAAGATCCTGCTTTTCGAATTCATTCGTATCGTTCCGATGAATCATTTGGTTTGTTAATTGTTCTTCGAGTAAAATTCTTCCATACTGCTTGCCGAGTTTTCTCGTGTTTTCATCATTTCTGATCAAATTTTCATCGATTTTGCCGGAAAAATCTTTGTGCACGCAACAAACGGAAAGAACTTGTTGAAAATTTCATGTTCGTGTGTGGCCATGCGAGTTCTTTACGCGTAAAATAACATTCGACTCGAGGCAGTTCGAAAATATTATTTTCCGTACTTCCTGTCACGCCTAATTACGCTTTTCCGGGTTTTGAGTCGCGAGGAGTGTCAAAGTCAGCCGTTACTAAGTGGCCGGTCAAAACGCGAGCGTAAAAGTACAACCGGACGCTGAACGTTCGATTTTCCGGTTCGATTTTCCTCGAGAGTGATCGGAGGGTGAGTCGCGGATCCAATCACCGGCTTATCGATGGGGAGTGACGAGCATCCCTTCGGCCTTTCTCTCTCGCTCTCTTGCTCGCACGCAACGAGGACGAGATGCGGTTCTCTCGGTTACTGATGGGTGCACGCGGGGTCGTCCGCAGGATCAACATAGAAATGAACTGATTTCCTTCCCATTATCTCAGCTGCTTCTGGTGTCACTGTTTGCTCCAAATAGGCAGCAGGTTCACGCCTCAGACTTGGATATATAAATACGTGTGTGTGTGTGTGTCTGTGTGTCGAGGGTTCGTGTACTCTTCGCCATTACAGACGTTTATAGAGAGGCGAAACGTGACGAGAGCTAATATGCTTTTTACGCCCTTGTCCTTCCAAGGACAGCGGATGACCCACATGTGTGTGAGAAAAAGTCCGAGGTCGAGAAAAAGAGGCTCACAACTTTCCGACCCTCGAGTCTCCAAAAGTTCGTGACGATCTGTGTGAACTCCGAGGGACACAGAGAGCAGTCAGATTTCAGTGAGAACTGGCATCTCCAAGTCTTTCTTTGTATATATTTTATGCGACAACAGTTTCAATCTTTCCGACCATTTTCCGACTCTCGATAATCGCTAATTTTGCGTGTCTCATGATTTTTTTACTTTCGTTTCTATTTTCACCGAATTTTCTCATGAAAGTGTGAAATAGACAAATTTTATCTACAGAGTTACGGACTTTTCTCGGGTTCTAGAGATTTCGATGGTCGACAACTTTTCGGAAAGGCTGAAAGGACCCTCGTCAAAAATTGTAACGTCTTCTGCGGATCTCGACTAAGAGATATTCCTGCCCTCCTCGAATTACACATTTTGCTGTAAAGCATCCACGACGTATTCCGGGCGTGCGTCAAGTTGAAACTGAACAAATTGCTGCCTTCGAGCTAAAGGACGCGGAAGAGAAAAGAGAGGAAAATATAAAGAAAGCCAACAAACGAGAGGGTTCTTTTTCGGTCCATGCGAACCCTGTCGGTAGGGTTTCGCGTTTCACACGTTCTCTTCTCATCGCTTCATGTTTCAAATGATTTTAGACAACGAATCTTGCCAATTTCCTTCATCGCTTCCGCGTTAATGTCCGGATTACTTTTTCGATAATGTCTCAGCGAAATTATCGCGTTCAATCGACAGTCATAGCGAAATTTTGTCCTCGCACCTTTTTTAATTGTGTTTCCGTAACATTTTTCGTACCGACACAAAAAGCAACTTCATCGCACATTGCAATCGCGTTTCCCCTTTCGAACGATTATTTTTTTTTTCAATCAATAGATTTCATTAGAACAAATAAATTTTTGTGTCATTCGATAAATCGCGTCGTCCGACGGAACTTTGAATTTTAGTTACAGCTGAAAAAACTTCATTTTTTGGATCATTCGGTAATGCCGGATGTGCGAGTCATCGTTGCAACGGATTCAATAAATTAATGTGCGGAGCGCGACAAGAAAATGTTCACTCATTCTCGACGGGATTGTTTTTCCAATTTTCGAGACGCACTCACCGTGTTATAGTTTTTTTTAACATCCGTCACCTCTTTTTTATTCTTCTCGTCTACGTGGATTTATAGGGTTGAGAGTAAAGAAAGGAGCGAGAAAAATAAAAATACTGACGGGCGCATGCGACGCGTCTTGTGCATTATTGCTGAAAAACGTCGGACGAAGTCTCGCTGCATGGCAAATAAATTTAACCGGAAATAAAAATAATAACGTCGTACGGAACAAACGCCAAAAAGCCAGCGACTGTTCCGTCTGATCCAATCTGGATATAAAACCCACGTGCTGAGCCGACCACTGTAATCATCATCCACGATTAATTTCCCCTGGAGATTAGGATTCTTGACGTACGTTCGTTCGTGGTTCACTTTGTCGTTCTCGAAAAACTTGCAAAGCGTTATTCAGAGGACGAGGCGAAAAAAAAACATCGCGGTGCATGCATCTGGACAACAGAAACGTAATCGGCAATCCTTTAACGAGAATCAACTTTTCCAAATCCCACAATCCCTTTGGACGGGAATGAATTATAAACAGAAATTACTTTNAAAAAAAAAAAAAAAACAGTGGTTGACTGTTGCCCAAGAATATTTGCGACATCGTAGAAATGATTTCATTGAGTTATAATTTCTCAACGTGTTTTTCCCGACTCTGCGACAAGCTGCCGCGTACCAAGAACACGGGCAAACTAGTCTCCGGGTTTTGCAGAGGCCGTTCAAAAATACCGCGAGCCCTGAAGAACATTTAATGAGCAAACGATGTGGAAAAATAATTCTCAGGTTTAATTTTCCACGCACACGTCAAATTCTTTTTGCATTCAACTGTACGATGGTGTGAAATGTGAGTGCGCGTCTGCGTCTGTGCAAGTTCATGCAGTTTGTCTGTAGATCGCGTTGCGTCTGGGGTTGTCACTCTGAAGGGCGTGAAGAGGAGCGAGGGCGTGATCAACTACGTGCTTTTAATGATCGTGCGGTGGGAGAAGTGAAACGCGCGTTTGCGTTACGAGTTTCCCGAAGACCGGTAGACTCTCGTCTTGAAAACGACGTTTAGCAAACACATAGCCCAAGTTCACAGTGGCAGCTCTTCAAGCTCTGACTAACAAACGACTTCCTAAGGAAGCCAAGGATTAGGAGATTAGAGCGAACGTCTTTGCAGCAAAGAGAGAGAGAGAGAGAGAGAGACTTGTCTCGATTTTCTTCTCTCAGCTTTCTCGTGCTCAGCATCTCGCTCAAGAGCACGTGCACACACACGCGTGTCCATGTGTGTGTGTGTACGTATGTATATGTGTAGAACATATGTAGAAGCACTTTGGGTCACACAGGTGCTGGCTGTGCGCGATTGTAATTTTTGTCCTGGGCCCTCGTCGTTCTTTTTTCTTCCATCTTTTTTTTCACCCCTAGCCATCCCCTGCGTGCATCATTCACTCGACGGGACGCTGTTTTTCGTCGCAATCATCGACTGCCTCATCGACCCTAAGCAGCATCGGAGCTACTATTCTATTCTCGTATTTAAAAAGTATTTAGGAGGAGGTGAAAAAAAATCTTTCCGAAACGATAAATTTTAAAAAAATCTCCGTAGCGCCGGACGTTTTTTTTTAGGCTTCAGACAAATTTCGATCCCAATAAATCGAGCATTTTTTTTGCGGAGAATTTGGTTGGTAAATTCTCGATCGATCATCAGCTCGTCGTTCAATTGGAACGACATCTTTTTTAACAATTTGCCACTCAACAACGAAGAAAAACTTTGCAGGCAAATCGATTCCTTTCGGTCGCGTCGTTTAAAAAATTAATTCGGAAATTATTAAGAAATTTTTCCAGGGCTTTTCGGGCGCGAAAGGAAAAATGTTTTCACTCGTTTATATCATGCGGTGTCGATTTTTGAGACTTTGACACCCTCGACACCACTTTTACGGACGACGTATCGCGGTGAGACTTGCTCGTGACCCATGCAGCTGCTCTTACCGCTTGCAGTGCACAATTTAGTAATGGCAAGATATGTGTATAGTATAATATACGGATATTATGCGTAAATCGAACCCCATGAAAAAGCCCACACGGTACGTGCTGACAACGATACGCCCCACTAACCACCCACGAAAAAAAATTGCGTCACGTGTCATTTTATTCATGAATGATAGACGAGTTCTCATTGGGGCCCGCGTTGACTCTCTTCGTGCCTGGCAAAAATCCTGCAGTCTTTACTCGCTAATTTATTCAAAATTCACTAAAAAAAATTATTACCTTTTCCGAAAAGTTTCAAAAATCGATCAGCAAAAAAAGAACTTTTTTTTCTCTCATCCCCGAATTTCAATTCACGGTCCAATGTGGGAAAAATTTCGTCTTTAATTCGCAGTGATCGAGTCGCCCACGGAGTGTACGACGAAAATAATTTATCGCTTATCCATTTTCCATGGTAATGGTTACAAAATTTTATAATAATGGTGCTTCGGTATCAGTTTTAATTCTCGTTGTGAAATTTTTCGAGTCGAGAGACGAAAAGACAGAAAATTGTTAGAAACTATGCAAGTGGAAAGTCAGAGACGCCAGAGCGTTTTGGATCACATCTTATACTTTGTATATATATATATATCTATAGGTTATAAAGCGTCGCGTGCACAGCCGCCCGTAAAATCCGTAGGGATTAGCGGGCGCTAATATATCCCGCGGGTAAAAACGCTTCGAGCAGCTGAGGTATTCGTTCGTCTACTTGACTCTCTTCTCTGTTTCCCTCGTCTCTCTCCCTCTCGCAACGTTTTTCCTTCTCCTGCTACTGCTGCTGCTGCTGCTGCTGCTGCTGGTGCAGCAGCGCGACGTTACGATTTGTCTTTGGCATAAAATAACTTCAAGTAGCGAGAAGAAAAGTCATAAATTCGTGAGTAAGAGCCTCCGTTGTACAACGCTGTAGTTCTTTTATCCTCTTCTACTCAACACCTCACTTCCAAGCTTCGTCGAAAAAAAGCTATTCCGACGACTGTGTTTATTTAAAAAAAAAAAAAAAAAAAAANAAAAAATGTAGAATAAACGCTCGTCGTTTCGGAAATGCAATCTTTTCAGTTTTTATTCTTCAGAATATCGAAACGAAAAATCATAACGCAATTGTGTTTTTATTTCCTTCGCGATCAAAGGTTCTTGCGACTGCAATAATTGCGTTGAAAGACTCAGCTATTATCGTTTGACAAACGATTCATCGATTCCCATTTACGAGTTCGGGGATTTTCCAAACACGTTCCTCGTGAAAGCGAGCTTGGAGGAAATTTTATTTTCTCCATTTTTCTTCGGCGAAAGGTCGGAAAAATGAAACGGGACGGCGTGAAAACACATGTTAACGAGAAACCACAGAGTAATCGGAGACCTCTGACCTATATCGTGTAGGCACGAGCGAAATGGGTCACCGAAATGTCACTTTCTTTTCCTCTTGACCAAATTCAAATTTCCAACCAATTTTTCTCATCGTCAAACTTTATTCCATCCGATTCGTTTGGATTTAAATTAAAACACGAAAATGAGTGGATGTTGAAAAACGAAAAAAAAAGATAATTGTAAAAAAATGTGCCTATTAAATTTATTCCAACAAAAGATAATGTTGGCGGAGCATGTTCTTCCAAAAATTCAGAGTGAAAGTAAAAATTTCACACGACGTTGTATTTCGTCTTTTCCGCGTAAAAATTCGGGGTCCATCGGATCGATCGCTGGAACTCTGGTACAGCAGGACCTCGAAATAAAGCTTCGAATATCAGGGCAACTTATAGACAGAGATATATCGTGAGATCCCAAGCTGCAGGGGGTTGGCTGAAGTGTTAAATGTTTGTCAAGAAGGGTGGAGAATGTCCAACCGCATTCCGCCCCTTGTACGAGTTCTACGACCTTTCTAAAGTCCGAATGCTCACGAGCTGGCTGTTTCCTCATTTTCTTTGGAAGAAATTTATAGTCTGGGAGTGTGGGCACTTATACGTCATACTGTCAATTGATATGGCTTCGGTGTCATATCCATTTCATTCGTATGGAGTGACAAAGATTCTTCCGCGATTCAAAGAATTTTAAGCCAGTACTCTCGGTTTTAGAATTACTGTTCAGAATTTATTAAAATTTGATGTGGCGGTGGATTGTGATAAGAAAAAGATCCAGTCAAATTTTCAAGAGATTTCAAGATACGAATATATTTTTTCTGCTGCTCTGTAGCCTCTTGAAAATTCGACTGGATCTTTTTCTTATCATAATCCACTGTAACAAATTTTATTAAATTGTGGACAGTAATTATAAAACCGACAGTGTCACCTTGAGTGACCATTTGCGAGGAACGATTACAAAACGAAATTTCGCAAGCAATTCCGATAAATCAAGCCCCTCCTTAGCCTCAAGAATATTCCTTGACTGGGTGTCAAAAAGCAAGAAAAAATAAAACGAGATTTTCCAGTTTTTTGGAGTAAAGAAAACTTTAGATAAACTTGTGCGTTATTTCATGAGATCGAGAGACTCCGTAGGTAAGAATTTCATCGTATGCTCTCGAAAAACAAGCCTCGATAAGGGTCTATACCGAGCGAGTGCGAAGAAGAATGCCAGGACAGAAAAATTTCATGTCTATATAGATCGAGTGTGTGAGTTTTCCGGGTGTGTGACCGCACTGACAAACACACCGCGGTCGTTCGTGTTCAAACACAAAATGTTACCCCTCGAAACTTTCACGCTTCGATGTGCGTTCGGTCCTTCCTATTTCCTCCATGGATTTACACGTGTTTTTCGTGTTTCTTCGAGTGCCGAAAAATGGCTGCAAATACGAGAAAGTGATCTGTTTGTTCCCAAATGATTAAAGGTACAGCCACGCGCGTTCGAACATTCTTTTATGATCCTCGTGATGATGGTTTCTGTCCACACACGTGCAACGATAACACGACAACTCCAAAAAACATTTCAAAACCAAAGAGCGCGTGCATCGTCGATTACCATTTCATTTTTTATTCATTGCTCAATCAAAAAGAAAATTTCTATCAAATGATCGCTCGAGTAATTACCAGACGGGTTGCTCGCGATTTTGTTCACGTAGCAAAAAAACATTTGTCCGATTTCTTTATTGTAAATCGTTGTATTTTTTTTTGTGTCTTTATTCCGTTACTGAATTTTGAATACACGTGAAATCTTTTTTTTTAATTGTTTGGGTTACGGGAAATGACGAATAAACAAACTTTCGAAACTTTCAAAATGATTTAGAAATTGTTGAGCAGTTGATTTTTATGAATCCTTAAAAAAAATTGAAAATACTGACGGTAATGAAGGAAAAAAGTTTGATTTTTGTTTCGAATTTGTTGTTAAAAGAAAACGGTTGACGGATTGACCTAAACAAAACAAAAAATTATGAAAAAATGGCGTTCGGTACATTGGCTGCGAGAAAAAATGGCTTTTCGGCGGATTTTTTTAGGCTAATGAGATCATTGAATGTTGAATTCTTCAATTGTCACGAATTCTCGATCGTTTAAATAATTTTGGAGGACCTTTGGTCCTAAAGGGCTAATAAATAAGGCACGATTTGGCGTCCTCTCTGTGTGGCATCGGAGATGTGACACGCGCTAAGAAAACTCTCGAGGCAGCTTATCCCGGAGCCGGTGAATCCGTCTTGGCCCTAAATCAGGGGGAGTTATGCGACGACTAATTGTGAACCACGTCTCTATCCCTCCGTTCATCCCGTAAGCAGTGGAGCGCGATATAGGAAGAAAAAAAACGAAGAAATAAAAGACGAAAACGAAGCGCTGTTAGTCCTCGCGGTCTCGACGACCAAATATAACTAAACGAAACGAAAGTAAACGACCGAGCCGATTAACTCCTCAAACCACAACGATCTGCGCGTCAGCCCGTGTGCGTAACAGAAGCGGTACAGCGGCTGCCCTATTCTTGACACATTTCCAGTTCTCGCGAGAAGAACAAAAAACTGTCTCGTTCATTGTAGACGTTCGAATATTTGTATCTGAAATTTAGGGACACATCGAGAGTTATTGACCGTCCAAATTTTCGGCATCATCCACGTTATCGAATTTTCATTATATGGATGTTGAGTAGGTACCTAAGAAATTTTTTAATGTCAATTGTTCAATAAAAAGCTTCTTAATCGTCGTGATACTCGTTCACGACCTCGTGAATACTTTTTGTAAAAAGATACCAAGTTTTAATAATTCCATCATCATTACTTAACAACTTTGGGGGTTTAAATAAAAAACGATACGAAAATTCTGATCATTTAGTAAGTTTTTTTATGAAGTATTTAAGAGTCAAAATTTCACAACGATTAGCAAGCTCGTTCGTGAAAAATTAACGTTTTGTTAAGAATAATTTTTTTAAACAAATACAAACAACATTTATCAATAAACTTCGTTTTGTTTCCGTTGCTTACAGTATATTGTAGATATTAAATAATTTAGAGGTAAAAAAAAAAACTTTTTGCAAAGTTATACCAGTTTCCATGAAATTACATTTGACTGTGTTTAATTTATTAATCTTAATTGTTCAATAACGATCTCTTAAATACTTGATACCGAAACATATTAAATTTTCATAATTTCCTTGTCATTTGCGATTTGGGACTCAACAACCTTAAATCCAAATTGCATGTTAATTGCTATTAAATTGATTTAACGTCTTGACGCACGTACAGGTCATGACTCGCCATGATTTTCTGATAAAATTATAACTCAATGATTGCAAATATTCGCACAACGCGAATTTTGACCGAAAATAAATAAATATTGTTTATAATGCAGTGCCTTTCTCATTTTGGATGACTATTCACTGCGCTATTTGGTCGGATCTTCTCTACACGCGAGAAAACAAAAGAAAACGTTTTTTTTCTTTTTCATCCATCCACCCGACGAACTGAGCGACGAGTCTTAGTCGCTTGACAAATATCCACAAGGCAGTGGTAAACGAGCGTCGATTAATGTCTTTCTCACATATAAAGCCACTCGCGTCGTACTTACTCGAATTTCTAAAACACCGGACGCGAAGAAAATGAAGAGATTTTCCGAAATACGAAACGACGACGAGGAACGCGACGTGATTAATCATTTCTTTTTAATTGATTTGGTAACCACGTTATATGCGATGATTGTACTTTCACATTTAACAGCTAATTGACAGACATTGAGAAATTCTGAGACGGTTGAATGGTCTGAAAAAAAAAAATTACTTCTTTCGTTCGTCATTTATTCATTTTTTTCCTCTCCACATTGACGTTCGTAGATTTTATTTTTGAAAAAGCAAATTTTTCATTCTCTCCGGCAAAGGTTAATGATTTTTCTTATCAGTACCGTCTCCATTTTTTTCTCTATTTTTTCTTCCTTTATCGTATAATAATGGAGCTCAAGGCACACGACGATTACGTTTGTTGACAGACGAAAAGTTGACACGTGTGAATTTCGGGTCCGCATTACCGAGAATATATTAGAGGCGTTATCACTCTTCTTGGCTCCACTCTCGTGTCTGTTAGTATACGAGAGAAGAAAATACGATGACCGAAGATCGTAAAGTTGTCCTCGTGGGCGTATTTATCTTTCTCGAATAATAGGAACTGGCAGAAAACAAAAAAACGATATTTACGGTTTATTCAAACAAGCGACATTCACGCACTTGCGGTATTTCCGGTAAACGCGAAACTGAAAATTCTTGCGGCCTTTGAAAATCAACGGAAAAAGACTATCCGAGCAAAAGCTAATTCCTGGGAGCAGCAAGAGCAGATTATTTGCGTGTATAAATTCGATACTAATGAACGATCGCTGTTCAGCTTTATTGCATCTTATTGCATTTTTTTACAAGTCATTGAAAACGTTTATTCGAACATTCGTGTATATGATAATTCCCTGTAGATAATTTATGATTGCGCGTTAACGAGACTCGCGAAATTGAATACATCGAACGAAAAATATAAATTTTACCAAAATGACCCGACGTCCCCATCGTCAAGTATTCTCAACATCAAAATCTCTTTGATGCGGATTAAGCTTTTTGGAATCTTACTCGAAAAGCCCATAAAGGAGATGTATCGGCCTTTCAGTTATTTCCAATGACAGCACAAATGCCTAATAATTTCAATTCGTCTATGAACATTCTTTCACAAATTGGCTACGATCCTGCACATCGATCTTATCTCTCGTAGATCTCGATATCAACGCTGTCAAAGAATATTATGCACATGAATGAATCGCGACAGCTTAATATCGAGAAAGATAAATTACAATACGACGAAATATTGTATCGAAGTAATACAAATTATTGACTAAGATTTCAAGTGAATTTGTACGGGGGGCTGTAAATTTTTGGAGGAAACTAAATAATGGAAGCTGAACGCAATGGAACGGAGCTAAATGGAAACTAATAATGCAATGAACATGGACACACTTTTTGTTTTTTATTACACTCCAAAAATTCTGAAAAAGTGGAATTTCTGGAAAAAATGGAAAAAAATGGAAAGCTTGGAATTTGAATGAAAAAAATTGTAGAAAATTCATTTTTTTATACATTTTTCATTCAATAAATGGACATTCCATTATTCCATTATCCCCATCCGTGGAATGGAACAATGAAACATAAAAGTTTTTAAAAACGATTTCAATGCAACCGCGGATTGACCGAAAGTCTTTCGAGAGTTTTTTTCACAATGAGATCGTCGTTTGGGCGGACTGAAATACAGAAGTTGCAAGGAATTGATTTTTTATTTGCAGTGTGGGCACAGAATGACTTCAGGGACGAAACGAACGGCGGTCTCGGGCGTCTTGATTCTTCCGGTCATGGGGCTCACACACCAGGGGGAAGTACACCGAGTACACCAGGCGCTACCCCGGCCACACCATCCGGAGGATTTTCCACTGCCCAAGCGAGAAATTGTACGAACAATAGTCACAGATCGAACGTACGAAAAGGTGAAAAAAAAAAAAAAATAACGGCATCGCCACAGAAAATTATTTTTTTCCTCGCATAACTTTCGAAGTTATGAAAGAAATTCTTCATCACGTTGCTCCATTACACTCGGTAGAAACGCAATTAAGTTTTTGACTTTGTGCCGAGGCTATTCGCGAAATGTCAGGAGTATTCTCTGAGATGGAAAAAAAAGCGTGATTGGAGAGTCGCTGATAAATTTTCTTTCGAGTAACGAGGCGCAGCAGAGCCAGCAGTTGATGGAAATTAAAATGCTCGCGATACCAACAAACGAACCGCGTACAATCTCTCGTTTTGCTCTGTTTACATGTTTGTTCAGCACTTAGCTCTTCAGCTTTTTTCCGGTCCCTCTCGTTCTCTCTTCCTCCCACAGCACCCGGAGAGTGTGCAAGTGGAAGAGAGAAAAGTGCAGAAGAGCGTCTCGTCTCAAATCCCCGCAAATTGAAATATCCCCGTAGTCTTAGGCTCCTCTGGTTAACAACAACCAGGACAGATCTCACTTCACTCTGGTAATCCCACAAGGCGCGGGGATGAGGGTCTCTAAGTCTTCTAGCAATTTCTTGGCCAAGTGAGAAGCACGTTTTCCTAACGCCTCGAGACTCACTTGCTTCTTGAGAAAGTGTGATAAACACTTATATTACATTGCATATTACATTATACATACACGTGCAACGTTAAAATATTCGTAAACTTGGCGAAACACATGGTCCGAGTCCCTTGGAGCGAGATAATGAACTAAGAGTTTTCCGAATACAAATTCTACCATTTCCCCAGTTGCTCAATTCTATACTTTGTGGCTAAAAACAAAATTAATGCATAGAAAATTTCGAAAACGCGTAAAAAATCTAAAATCGATTTTAAAAAAATACGAATATGAATTTTTTTCATTAATGTGACCAAAATATTGCAGTTTTAAATATTTTTTCAACGAATTGTCAAATTATCAATTTGGCTCGATTTTTTTGTGGGGAAATCGAAGAGAGTGTGGTCCGAGTCCCTTGGAGCGAGATAATGAACTAAGAGATTTTCCAAATACAAATTCCACCATTTCCCCAGTTGCTCAATTCTATACTTAGTGGCTAAAAAAAAAAATTCATGCATAGAAAATTTTGAAAACGCGTAAAAAATCTAAAATCGATTTAAAAAAAATACGAATATGAATTTTTTCATTAATGTGACCAAAATATTGCAGTTTTCAATATTTTTTCAACGAATTGTCAAATTATCAATTTGGCTCAATTTTTTTGTGGGGAAATCGAAGAGAGTGTGGTCCGAGTCCCTTGGAGCGAGATAATGAACTAAGAGTTTTCCAAATACAAATTCCACCATTTTCCCAGTTGCTCAATCGTATACTTCGTGGCTAAGAAAAAAAAAAAAAAAAACAAATGCATGAAAAATTTCAAAAATTCGTAAAAAATCTAAAATCGATTAAAAAAAAATACGAATATGAATTTTTTCATTAATGTGACCAAAATATTGCAGTTTTAAATATTTTTTCAACGAATTGTCAAATTATCAATTTAGCTCGATTTTTTTTCGTGAGAAAAGCGAAGAGCTAATTTAGTTCGCGGCGGTGTCTCATTTTTCCGCTACTCGAGGACGAAAAATTTGAAAAATGTCCATTTTGATCGAAGCCCGCATTGCACCGACGTAAACAGATGGCTTGGAATAATTCGAGCACAAGAAGCACCGCGAGTTATATCACGCGGTAGCCGATAGGCATCGATAGTAACGAGGCTTTTCCCTCGGAAAAAAAAATCAAAAGAAAAACTATCTCGCAACATAAGCGTCGAATAAAAATATAAGCAGGACACGCAACGTTAGGAGGGCGCGAATACAGAGGTGATAGCGGCACCCTTTGAGAACAGCCAATCAATCAAGCGGCTGTCAGAAGAAGCGAGCTCGAACAGCCTCGACCGGCTGTTTTATATCTATATACATGTCTATGTGTTCGTGCCTCGCTATATTTATATTCGGGCGATATAAAGTCGCGCTGCACATGCAGGATGCGCGGGGACAATGCATTCGCTCCCGTCTGGGTATATTTTCTCACCTGTCGCGGTCACAACGCGTCCAAATACGAATATTAAGCAAATCTTTCATTAATGATAAATACATTTCCATGTACACAATCAATAAGCCGAGTATCAAAGCAGTAAATTGGAAATTAAATGGACGGAAAAGTCACAGTAACCCACCGTGAGCAGAGATTACAGGTCGCAGGATCTGCCTGATCTATAAAAGCGAATAAAAGTATCAAAACACGTAAATATCTTCGTGGAAGAAATTACCATGCCGAGAGTCTCGCTGTCACTCACTCCGGATAGAAAAACTATTAATTGCATTTAAAAAACTAATCTCCGAAAACTTTACTACAAAATTGTGTTTGTGCCTTTTTCACGCAAAAACCACTGAACCAATTTTGATGAAACTTCCATAGGAATGAAGCTCATGATAATTTTTTTTTTTTTTGCAACCTGGACCTAAAAATCACATTTTTCTGCATATTTTTCATTTTCAAAGTTCACAAGCAACTAAAAAATGATAATAAACGGAAAATGGCTAATTACCGATTCGAAGATAATTCGAAAAGGAAGATAATGAGCTGGAGTGCCAGTTTGTAAAAAAAAAAAGTTATAGCGATTTTCGTTGAATCAAAGTTTGACGATTTAAAAAAAAAGCTGCTAGCGAATTTTTAGCTCCATGATAAAAATTGATCATTTATCAATCATTATTTTCTTTAGTATTGCCAATTTGCTGACAACTCTTATAGTTCATGACAAAAAAAACGTTGAAAAGTGTCAAAATAAATTAGAATATTTGTTGAGTGAATTTTTTTACATTTATTTATTGTATAAAAAAATCTGGGGCGTTATTTATTAACCGGTGTTTTCATTTGCGCTGCAGGCCCGAGATCACCGACCCAAGCGAAGCACGAGCTTCGAGGTGGCGGTGGTGTGGTCTCACCTAGCAATGTGATCGGTGTTAACGACGCGACGGACAAAGACGAGCCGAAGAGTAAACGACAAAGACGTCAGCGAACGCACTTTACATCGCACCAGCTTCAAGAATTGGAAGCGACGTTTGCAAAAAATCGTTATCCCGATATGACGATAAGAGAGGAAATAGCCATGTGGACACAGCTTACCGAACCACGCGTCAGGGTAAGTAAAAAAATGATTTTTTCATCTATTATCATTGAGATACTTAAAAATAGCGAAACGCTATAAATTTTTATTTTCATTTGTGGTCGATTCACCCATTTTGGGTTCGTCTGAAAATCGAGACTTAGAAATCGTCAGAATATCGAATAAACAATTTATTCAAATGCCCGGAATCGAGGAATCCAATGAAACGCCCAATACGCTTCGTCTAATGAGACTTCGGTTATGACATTCGCCCAATCAGATTTCGAACAGCAGATGTAGCTGTAGATATGGATATAAAATTGTCAGTGATAATCGTCGCGTTCCCCACACGACCAACTTATCGATATCTGTGTGTAATGCTTCATTCGTATGATTCACATCGGCACAAACCATCCGCCATCTTGGATAAGAATAAGATAACGACGGGACGGGAAATGTTGGAGATGCTATTCGTTGGATCGATCTTACATCGAATTCTTCCACCTCCTCGTGCTTTCGGGCTGGCGGTCCTTAAGGACGTTGTATGCTAAATTTTCTATCGATAGAATTCCTTCAAATTTGCACCACGCCAAGGGAATCGTAATATTTAATGGCTCGCGCAATTTCAAGAGGTTCCACCACGTGGAAGTCGAGATATTTATTTATAAAAATCACAATTTTCAACATTAAATATTTCGATTTCTAAATGGTGTAGCCTGTTAAAACTTTGCATACACTTTTATGTAACATCGAAGAAGCTTTATCCAGTTTTTCAAAAAAATCGCTCGTAAATTTTTTTTGAAATTTTGTTATTATATTAAAAATGCCTCGGACGATCTTGGATTTGGAGTTTGTTGTTGTTTAGTCAATTTGGAACCCCTTTTTTTAGTGAACTTAGGCTCGCAAACCATTTGGTGTGTAAGAAAAACCGAAAACAATAATTTAGATTTGACAGTCGCAATACAACGTCCTTGATTTTTTATGAACTATAAAAAATCTTGAAAAAATGACGATTTCAATTTAATTGGACGGAGCTCACTCGAAAGAATCGAGGCAGACGACTTAAGATCGAAAGTGGAAATGAATTATTATTGCGATGAAGATGTTCCTCGGACACTCGTACGTCAGAGCCTTAAAAACTGACGAGTTTCACGGACCCTTGGGTGGCGAGAAGCTTCCAGAATAACAATCTCGCGCGGCGTCGTCTCCGTCGCACAATGAACGCATTGACGGCGTATCCGTTACGAAAGCAACATTTCTTCTTCTCAAACACTCGCGGAGTTTTTCTCGCAGACGTTACCAATTTTGACTTCTACAGAGATCGGATAAAGATGATTCATTATTTTATTTTGCCCAGTCAATAACGATCGCCTGATGAGACGTTGTAACAAACTTTGGCACTGGCGACAGTTGTATCTAAAATATTGATAAAATATCGATGGAAAGATGAGCGAAGGAACATTTTGTGATTTTTTGATTCACCTGAAAATGACGATGTTGAAGTTCGCATCGTTGGAACGCAACGAAAACTGATTATTTTTTCTAGCATTGCCAAAGTTTTCATACAGTATTTATCAACGATTTTGTGGACAATCTTCTTTGCCATTGGAAAACTGAATTTACTAGAAATATTGGAAGGATCCCATTAATTATCAAAATAATGAAAAAAAAAAAAAATGGATTTTTCGTTGCATTCCAACGATGCAAACTTCAGTAACATTGAAAATGACTTAACGTTTTTTCAACGTGGATCGAATATCGATTATGGAGTACACGAGAGGGACCGTAATTCATGAATCGAAACCACGAACTTTGATTGCGAAAAAAATGAATGAAAAGGTTGACTAGGATGCTGGTGTTTGGCAAAGCAAAATATTGGGTGGAACGCATCGGAGTCGTGCGCTAGTTTGTTCATCCCATGGTGACCAGGCCAGGTTGCTTTTTTCACAACGTCGTGGTGTATAGGAACGTGGACGAGGAGAAAGAGAAGAACGAAGGAGAGCTCGGGGTTCGGGTGGGAAGCTGCGCAAGGGAGGCTTTGCGCCGGTAAGCCCCCATGGATTTATAGAACCGCACACACAACGGGATCGGGAGCTATATCCAACCCTCTCTGAATCCACCTTCCTCTTTCTTTCTCCCTCGGTGTCGTCTCCTTGACTCGGTCTCTCTTTCGCTCTCGGTTCACCTCGCGGTCGAACGTAAACTCGGTGTCGCGACCACACTGTCGCGCCCACCACGCCGTTATACGCCACGTACCAAAATTCCACCTACGCTCTAGGAGAGAAAGTACAAAGTGAGGGAGAAAGAGTACCCGACGCGGTTTTGTGGACGACCTGGCGAGTGAGTTGGGCGGCCTCCAGCTCGGGTGCGCATCTCGCTCGTCGTTCAGGCGCGCGCCAACTGTAACACACCGACGGTCCGGAACGTTCTTCATTCCGCCAAGCTCTACGGGTGGCTTTCGTTACGAGAGCGCCACTCCGTTCAACGGATTACATACCGCTTATACGCCGTTTGTTGCCGCCACCATCTCTCGTCGCTATTCCAACTACACTCGACGAAATATATACGTGTATCGAAATATACCGATCCGAACATCCGACAGTCACTATTTCGCTTTTTTGATTTGTCGAACGCCCAAAACTCTTGACACAACTATTTTTTATGCTCTCCACCGTTCCACACAGCCTGCTAAGCCGATTGATCTTGTTACGCGATGCTCAAACTCCCCGAGGGCCTCACGACAACGTCGCGAATGCTCATAAAAATGTAAAATCAAGGAGGCAAAATAATTTCGATCCCTGAAAAATGATTTCGATTCGAAAAAGCCCGAACGTTGTCAAGTCAATTGCTCACGTTTCGATAAAGATCAAAATATCCAACGGACAGCAGGTTAAGAGAAATAACAAATAAGGGAAAAGTTTCAGAATTTGATGTGAAGAAAATGTGCGAAGCAGAAACGGAAGTAAGTGATTGATGTTGCCAATTATGAATTCAATGTGTATTTTCCCTTTTCACAAAACGTTTTGACCAAAAACGATACCCGCTGATCTCGAAGTACAGTTCGATGGACGTGAGATAAACGAAAACAGTGAATTTGGTAGCATGTATGAGATACATGCATGCGTTTATCTGCAAAGAGGCAGCAGGCGTCTGTATATGTTTCCGTGGGTTTCCGAGCGAGAAAGGGAGCGAGAGTGAGAGAGAGAGAGAGAGAGGTCAGAATTGCTCGCTCGCGCTGTGCGGCTGTCCGAGATAATCCGTCGGTGATTAAGACCATAAATCCATCGGCGGATTAGTATGGTCGCAGCAGCAACGCGCCACTACTACTATACCAAGTTGAATCAGTATCGTGGTTCTCGACCAAGAGGACACCGCAATATAGGGAACCTCAACGCGCTTACGGCAATGGTACGATGTCGAGGACCAAACCGACGTGGTCCTTCCTACTTTCCAGCTTATATACTGTACAACATATACTATGTTATATCCTGTTACCTGAATCCAGCATCCGACGGCGACACCACCAACCGACAGGCAAATGGAATAGATGGTGTTGCTGAGCTCGCAAGAGAGAGAGAGAGAGAGAGAGAGAGAGAGNAGAGCGAGAGTGAGAGAGAGAGAGAGAGAGAGAGAGAGAGAGTAACGTAATCGAAACGGCGGAAGGGACGTTTCGAGAGAATGGGAAATAGCTGGAGAATATAGGCTGAAACACAGTGATATGCAAGCTTCGGTATGTGAGAGTCAGGATTACCCAATGTCATTTGTATTCGGCAGGCTAGCTCCGCTGTCAACGCTCGAAATGCGTACACACTGCATTTATTCCCATGCATAACGTTTCTACCACACTTTACAAAACAATAATATATATTCATAGCTGGAGAAATAATCGGAAATATCGAGGGCTACTCCGATTTATACAACGAAAGGGATCGATCATTTGCGTACGCGGAGGCTCGATATTCCGAGATGAAAGGGAAAGTGATCCCTACACGGTTTCTGATGAAAAAGAAACATCGCGGACACTTTTTTCTCGAAAACTAAACTGCGTCCCCGCAAAAGAAGGCTCGACAGAGCGCTCTAGTTGCTCATCTCCTCAAAATTAGTCAAAAAGCCATTGCCCCACGCTTTAGCTTGAAAAAAATCAATTCCGTAGTTTGTCTGCTCTGATCGGCGTTGGTCTTCATTTTTATAATCACAACGAGCAGTTGCAGCGACCGCGATTCGGAATCTTGAACGTTCTGATCGAACGCAGCGATTCTCCCGTCGATCGATGAAAGCTCCAATGTCGAAAAATGACCGCAATCGAGAGGAGTACAATGGGATCCAGGGGAAATTCACGATCCACGGGTGCTCATTTAATATTCAGACTGGTATAGAGTTGCCTAGGAAAAATTACAGCCTGTGTACGTCGAGGCGAGATGAGAAATAGTTGTAATAGTGTGAACGCGTGACCGTGAGGGGCGCGACAAAAGTCATGGGGTGAAAAGAGCAGGGATGCTCTGGACGTATCCATTGCTATCGGAATAAAAATCTCCCGCGGTGAATATGTATAGGGGAGATTCGAATTGCTGTGAAAGCAGCTTTTCACGAGCGTACGGTACATGCCAAACGTATTTATTAGTTCCTGAACCCCGTGAAGGCGTATTCGTCGTGATCGAACGTGTGAGAAAATATGAAAGAGCCCCGAAGAATTTTTATCGTTAAGAAACCCCGGCTAATGAAGACTGTATCGGAATTTATAACAAATTTAAATTCATGTCTGTGTAGCTTTCGAATTTGATGAAACGATGCGTGAATCGTTGATAGGAGCAAAAAATAGCGACAAGAGAAGTTGAAAGAGCAGCCACTTTTCCTTACGAGAAGCTAATTGCAGCCTCGATTTCGACGGTGCAGGAAAAAGGTCGAAAAAGCGTCAAGCTCATCGGAATTTAACAAACTCGCAAATAGCCAAAAGAGTATTAAAAAAAAAAAACACACACGCACATGAAAATGGCTTTGCTGTGGTAGGCTGCTCGGGATGGCAAAGAGAGCACCGGAGTAAAATGGGACGAGCTTGCTCGCGAGAGAGGGAACATTAAAAATCACGTGTTTCGCTTGAGCTCATAATCTCGTATAATCTTTTGCAAAGTTGTTAATACTCGCGGGGCTTACGGGTGTTAATTTAATATCCATACAGGTACGCCAACATTGAATATCCGAATCCCACTGGTGCTGCCAGGCCACAGCAGAGTCGATTTTCATATGTGTCTGTGAGTGTGTGTATCACAGAGAACGAATACGCCGCGAACGAGACTGTATAACCTTTCTCTCCTCTCTCCCTCCCCCACGTCGAGAAACTACCACAACGATAAAAAAAATCCATAAAACTGAGCGTCCTCTCACCTTCCAAAGGGTTGTTCCACTCCTCCTCACCATTTTCCTCTGCACCGTATGCATATGCATAGAAAATCAACGCCGCTGTGCACGAGCGTATACACTCCGCCGCGTGCTTATTTCAGCATTCGCGATTATATTTTTATCCCACCATTTATGCGATGTATACGTTCAATGTTAACAATCATCATTTTCAATTTATTCAATTAATCTTTCAATTTTTTTTTTGCTAAGAAAAAAAAACATTTTTTTCGAATTTTTTTGAAAAATAATAAAATCCTGACGGATCCGGAGTTTTGCGATCGTGCAGTCTCCCGTTCAACCAACAATTCGATCCATATATGTTCGAACCTTTTCCTCGCTCCGCTACATACGGAGGCAGCCCCATCGCGCCATTAGAATCGCGGCAGGGACTGGAGACTCGTGTGTGCAAGGTCGTTTATACGAGAGCCGCGAACGATTCTCACGTGCCGACGTTCACGGTCAATTACAAATAAGGGGTCACCCGAACACCGGATACCCTGACCAAATCCCACAGGATCATTTGGGATCAGAGGCTCCATGCTTACCGGTCACCTGACCCACTGAGAGACACTACAGGAGAGCGAGATATTTATTGCAACTTCCCGACGAGATGAGCGACAGAAAGATTCTCTAAATTTTAATAATTGCCTAAATATTAAGAAGTTTATAAAATGCGAATATCTTTTTTTTAGTTCTCTGCAGATTCTTGAAATTTCGACTGGAAACGAAGAAAACTGAGATTTCTCATAAGATTCAATGTTAAATGTATGAAATTACTAATGCGAATAAGCGAATTTTCGCTCCTACGTTTTTCTTTCTATTTTTTATGTTTTTTTTTCTCTCGATCGACCGCTCAAGATCGCTCCTTCTACGATCCGCGATTATAACGCAACCGTTAGTTTTTCACGCATTCTCAATTTTCTGCAGTATCTTGTTCAGCCTCGAGATTCAGAGCTTAAGAATTGATAAAAATTCATTGCTGAATATGATGGAAACTGAGAAAGCAATGCGAATATGTTTTTGGTTCTCTGTAGCCTCCTAAAAATTTGACTCGATATTTTCGTAATCATAATCTACTTCTGTACCAAATTTTATTAAATTCAAAAAACTAATTCAAAAAAATTTGATGGCAATTTAAAAAATCAAAACATCGATAAAAATATCGTCTTCCGCTCAAAGTTGCCCGCTGGAATGTGACTCGATTTTTCGGAGTCAGCGCCAGGACGTGGAATAAGTATAGCAGAAGAAAAACAAGAGAAAAGTGCTTCATCCACTTTTTCGTAGACGAGTTATCCTTGATCCCGGTCCATGATGTACTTTACGCAAAACGATATCTTCAATGCTCCATCACATGGTCGTAGCTATACACACTCTCTTTCTCACTAGACTTTTTGTCTCGGGATTCTCTTCCTTCTCTGGCCTGCTCTCTCAATCGTTCACGTACCAGACGAATTTGCGGAGGAATCCACTACGAATGGGATCCCAATATCATGTCGCTTTCCAGGCCTTGCATATACACACATAGTGCGAATGAATAGTACGGGCGAGTGTTTGCTAACGTATGATCTATGTGTATGCGCATTGCGCACATTTTGCTCGAGACGTAACTCTATTGCCGTTGTTGGATGATACATACACAACGTCCATGTAGCACGTTGGACGTCGGTGGTAAAGGGTGAAGAGTAAAGGAACGCGACGAAGAAGATAAAAAAAAAAAAAAGGAAAAAAAGTGGAGGAAGGCTTGACGCTTCCTTGGCACACCCTCGTGAGACGTGGTCGCTTTCAGCTTGATCCATCTCGACGCTACAGTGAGATTTATGGAGACACCGCGCTTCTCTGCCGTCTCTATACTCACACTTTTTTCTCTTATTTTCATATACGAGTATTTTTACGTATATACGAATTTATTTTTCTTACCGTTTTTTTTTCTCCGTTCTTCTCTCTTCGTCTCTATCACGAATGCCAGCTGGAAATTCGGAGATAATCTCACGCATATACACACAGAAATGCCCTTGAAAGGGTATGGCTCAAATGGATAGGCAGACAAGGATGTTAAAAATGAAAAAAATGCACAAAAACTCTCACGAGATTTAGCGCATGAAAGTACGCGCCGAACGGCGAATCTTTCTTGCATTCCCTAAAGCCGAGCAAACTCAATTGGTGCCTTGAAGCGATTCCGATGTTGCGATCACCCTGGTAGTCTCAGGAACGAACGGGAAACGGACAAGAAAAAAAAAAAAGAAACGAATTTGCTTGAATTTCGATTTTTCATTGTTTTTTCAATTTCAAAATTCCGGCCAATTTATTTGGACAACATCGCGAGAACTCGAGAACAATTGTCGAGTGTTTTTCACGCTGTGATATAAAATGATGTACGACGAATAAATTCACACGTTATTCCATGGCAAAACATTCGGAGTCGGCAATAATTCCTCGCGGAGAAAATGTATGCGAGAATTTTCGTAGCTGGCTTGTCAAACTCGTAGAAAAACTGTGTACGTGCATACGGAGCAAGTTAATGGGCGAACTGAGCGAGAAATGAGAGGGAAAAGAGAAAATAAATTTGCGAAGGGGTTAAAGCCAAAGTGCTACTCTCGTTCGCGTTCCCAGAGCGAGAACGAAACAACGGGAGTAGTACGCACGCGGGGATGTGTTTCGTTGTTGCCTGCAAGGGGTTGAAACTCACAGAGTTATGGATACTGCTACGTGAATTTTGTCTTTCCCCCTTTCTCTTACACTCGATGCTCAAGGGCAAAGTCAACGGGGGAGATGGCGGCTCCAAAGCCTTACCAAGCCACGGATATCCGGTGAATCCTTCATGAAATTTATTTTTAATGAAGTGTTGTTGGGCCTTCGTTAAATGTGTTTTATATCCATGTGTACACGTGTGTATTATGCAGCACCTGTAAACGTCGAGGATATACCGTACTCGTAGGCTTGTAACGTTGAATCTTCTGCGAGGCTCTACTTCGCCGAATCTGCCATTCTATACGTAAACTCCACGACGACCGCTCATGCACATTCTTTGCTTGAGGTACTACTGGCGGTTCTAGAATTACTCTTCATAGTTTAATAAAATTTGGTACAGTAGTAGATTATGATTACGAAAAAATCAAGTCAAATTTTTAAGAGGCTACAGAGAACCAAAAAGATATTCGCATTGCTTTCTCAGTTTCCATCATATTTAGCAATGAATTTTTATCAATTCTTGAGCTCTGAATCTCGAGGCTGAACAAGATACTGCAGAAAATTGAGAATGCGTGAAAAACTAACGCTTGCGTTATAATCGCGGATCGAAGAAGGAGCGATCTTGAGCTGTCGATCGAGAGAAAAAAAAACATAAAAAATAGAAAGAAAAACGTAGGAGCGAAAATTCGCTTATTCGCATTAGTAATTTCATACATTTAACATTGAATCTTATGAGAAATCGCAGTTTTCTTTGTTTTTATAATTCTTCTGAGAAATCACACTTTTCGTTGTAAAATCCAATGAAATGTACGAAATAAATGTTAAATTCATTAAATTACCAAATTGAATATCTTTTTTTCTGGTTCTTTGTAGCCTCTTGAAAATTTGACTGGATTTTTTTCTTATCATGATCTACTACTGTACCAAATTTTATCAAATTCCAAACGATGATTTTAAAACCGACAGCCTTAAGAAAAATGTTATGTTCGATTGCCTCAAAAAGTCTTACGCCGGAATAGTATTTCTTTTTATGAATTTATAAAAACATTAAAGAAAATATCGAAACTCAAAGATTTCCTCGAGTTATGGAATTTCTGCAAATGCTGTCGAGAATTTCAACTTCTTAATTAGTAATTAGTGGCTCTTTTCCTTCGACTTATTAGGCCAGATTGTAGAGTTTCCAAAAATGACTGCTTTTTCGGAATCTATAAAAATTTTACGTGGACGATTAACCATGTTCGATGCTCATGAGCGAACGTGTAATCGAGCATCGTTTTACGGATACAAAGTTTTGTTTAAAAAGCAACTAAATTTTGATGAGCGGATGAAGCAAAAGCGAAGCTTAACAGGGAGATACAAAAGTTCGTAAAAGTCGTAAATATTGGAAATTTGGAGGAAAAGTTTTTGATGTGGAAAGAAAATATTTCATAGAGTGCTGGTCTATTTTGTTGGAGGAGACGGGACTTGTCTATGTATATTTTTATAAAAGTGTGCACACAGGAATGTGTGTTAGATAGACATTGGGAGGGGTGGTGGATAATATAATGATGGCGTCGCCAGGCAAGGAGGGGCGGGGCTACGAGGGGATCAATATTATCCTCCTCCACCTCCTGCGCGTTGCCTGCCACGAGTGTTCCGCGACCCTCTCGCATCCCTCGCGGTCCCCGCGTTATCATCCCTTGCTGTCTCTTGTTCTCTTGCCCTCTCTCATTGCTCTCGCGCCTTCTCTCTCTCTTTCTCGTGGAAAAGACAAGGAGGGCTTCTATCTTTTCGTCCCTTTTCTTTCTCTCTCTCGCCCTACAACCCTCGCGCCCTTTTCCAATTTCTTCCTCGCTCGCTACGTGTCCTCCGTCCATTTTTTCTTTTTTCCCTGGCAATTCCAACTTCCTGCACCATCCCTTTTTCCTCCATTCCCCCCGTTTTTTCGCTTCATTTTTCTGTCCTAGCCGGCGTTATTCGCAGCATTCGCACGTGTGTGCACTCACGTAACCGCAGAAAGACTCTGCTACTGCGTACGCATCCATATCTCATAACTTTATTCAAAGATTCACGTATCGGAATTTCTACGAGTGCAAATATGTTCTGGATATCGATTCATTCCATTTCTGTTTGAAACCCATAAACTGTCTAGGCTGGAGTGATTCCCATAAACATAAAGTTGAAACGATCGTAAGAACAAAATGCAATCAACAGAGTCCGCGTAGTAAGGTCGAGACAAAAGTAAATGACGAGCTTGAACTGACGATCAAAAGGCACCAACAACAGCGAACAAAAATGATCTGCATCCTTAAAAATTTAGACGAATATCCCCATTGAGAGCCACGTCATATTCAGAATATAAGTTTTTAATGTCAGTTCGTTATCTCTATATATTAAAAAAAAACTCTGCTACAAAATTGTGTGTGTGCCCGTTTCACGCAAAAACCACGGAACCAATTTTGATGAATCTTGCACAGCAATGAAGCTCATGAATGAGAATAAGTTTCAGGCTGTATCGCATTCCGATAATTTTCTTTTTCTTTGGGAACCCGAATTAAAAAATCACTTATTTCGTCATATTTTCCATTTTAAAAGTTCACGAGCAACTAAAAAATGAAAATAAATCAAAAATCGCTAATTACCAATTCATCGATAATTTGAAAACGAAGATACTGAGCGGTAGCTGCGGTACCAGTTTGTAAAAAAAAAAAAGTTATAGCGATTTTCGTAAAATCAAATTTTGAAGATTAAAAAAAAAAAAATTTTACTTTTCATATTAAGCTAGATGTACCCTGTAGCGCCAACTGGGTGTGCTGCGGGGTGAAGCCCGCAGGCCAGTTGATTATTATAATATCGAGAAAAAGAATGAAAAAGTTTTTCGTTTCCGACGAGCAAACCTTTCAATTTATTGACAAGAATTTATTGCGATAGGAAAGACCGAATCGAATAATGTTTGATAGTCGTAGGAATGTCCGAGCTGCTCTGAACACATATATACAGAAGGTTAAGTCTCTGGATCACGACTGATGGGCCACAGGGTTCCAAACATCGTATAACGTATCTATACCAATTCGCAACGCGACAATACCGATATATGTATGTGCTATAGACGCGTTTATACATCGAAATGTAGAGACTAGAACAATAGTGATGGTGTTGGTCGGTAGAGGGGATGTCCCGGCCCGAGCGATCGTGTGCGCGCGCGGGGGTGGAGTGATTGATGAGACACCAGGCCACGGGTCTCATTACAGTTATATAAGCTTCCGTAGATTGAGCCGTGCAGAGGCTTATGCGACCGGCCACCTTTAGGGGAAGGGGGTCGTGATTTGATGAGGTTTTATTGCTCGCATGACGCTTTACCACACATCACATGCGGAATCTCTTCTTCCTCTTGTCGGTGCGCGGTTATTTTTTTCTTCCTTTCAAAGACACATACGGCATGAGATTTATATCTGCAATAGCCATTTTTGGTCTCGTCTTCCGCAATTTCTGATAAGGAAATTGACAAATCGAGCATTTCGTTTGACCTACGAATCACGGTTTTTTTTTCTCATGAGTTTCGTTTTTATTCTCGTACGTGCAAGAATGTGTATTTCGTGGGGGCAAGTCGTTGTTTGGATAGACACAAATGACCGAGTGATTTTAGGGTGGAAAGTTATGCATCGAACGTCACTGTATTGTTGAAATAATGCAATAAAAAGTAACGTGAAATATTTCGTCTCTTGGAAGGATTTTTAACGATGGATTGTGGAAAATCCGCGTACAAGTCATTCGTTTTCTCGGCGAGTCCATTTTCGACTTGTAGCTTAAGCTCTTACCGCCTAAACCGGAAGCTCCTCTCACCGGAAGACATAGAACCGAAATATCCTCTGGTTGAGGCACTCTCTCTGCTTCGTATATACAGACATGTAGCATCGATTCGAAAGTTCATTCATCAACTTTACGACCCACGGACGGCCATCGCTCGCAGTTCTCCTCTGCTCCGTGTGCAGCATCCACAGGAGCCAACGACGACGAGATTTTGCGATGCTGTTAAGGTTTATGGGCGCGGCCTTGTGTACAAGGATTCGCCGCCTCCTCGCCTATCTTCCGTTTTCGTTCTCCTCGCTGCTCTTCCTCCTTCCCTTCTCTCTCTCTCTCTCTCTCCTTCTCTTCTTGTGAGCCGAGGGTTTATTGATTCTCGAGTCTCTCGCAGCATCTTCCTCCGTACATTCGCCTCTCTCTCGCTCTCGTGTAAACTTCCCCGCCGTTCAAGATAATTCAAATTTTCCATTTTTGTCTATTTATTCCTTTGTAAGTTCTCGCGTTCAATCTGAATATTTGAATAAGTATCTTGACGAAAAATGAAAATCTGAAATCTAGCATTTACGTCAATTTTGCCTCAACTTTGGCGGAGCAGTAACAAAATGAGATGTGCAGCCACGTCAACGTTCCATTAATTTATTTCATCAACAATCTAAACCGTTGGTACGACCTCAAGATGAATCCGGCCTCTGCATATTAAAAAAAAAAACTTTGAATCTTCACTCTTTCGTACAGAAGATCGCCACGACTTTTTTTTCTCATCGCTAAGACTCTAGACATGGAAGAAGAAAAAATTCGCAAAGTTTGCCTCAGCCGGAGGAAGAACGTGCGTTACGGAAGTCGACGTGGAGCATACAAGGTAGGGGAGGTGGTATGAGTGAACCGAGAGTCGCATTACTCTTCATTAGCCTCTTCTTTCTTCCTTCGTCCCCCTGCTTTCAATGACTCGTCGCGCCTCTTAGCGTTTCTGCGACGCGAGATCGTAAGGTCCATCCATCTTGGAAGAGGCTTCCGAGTTCGCAAGCTTTCTCTCCCTTGGTTTGCCCATCAGTAAGGAAAGCGAGGTGAGCATGAGCGCGACCCTCCTTTCCTCTCTGCCAGGCGTCCTCCGTCTCCTTTACAGTCTCGGCTCACATTCTTTCACCCTTCGTTCGTTCCGAGCTCTCGAATCTTCGGGGTAGCAACCCCGAAGCAAGAGAGTAAAGCGAAACTCGCTCTTCTTGATGACTATATAGAAATATATTTAGGCCTGCAACGTTTTCTCGCTGCTTGCCCTTTACAGTTACGCCAGAGTGACGTGTATATCTGAGGGCAACCACCCGTATAATTGTCGACGGAAGGGTCGGAGCTACTGTGGGTTCGAGAGCTCGACGGATACGGGATGAGGTCGAACCTGTGGGGGATGAAACCCCTGACGAAATTATAGGGGGTGAGAGAGAATGAGCCAAAGTTGCGAGAGAAATTCTGAGAAAATTCGCGACGGTAAATGGCCGAGTGGATCCATAGAATATAGTTGGAGAGCAAGTCGAAGGCTGGAGAAAAAGAGGCTCACGAGGTTTAAGGATACAAAAGAAAGAGCCTTTACTTACTCTCCTGAAAATTGCTACAACGCTGCTTTGAATTCGCGCCATGGAATTTGAGAAATAAATAAAATGAGAAGCTGGAGGCTTCCAATCGTCAGTTGTCTAAGGAGAAAATCATATTGACATTTAAAAAAAAATGGATCCGTCCAATTGAAAGATCGGATGATAATCGAAGGTATTGATTTTTGTGTTGCAGGTTTGGTTCAAGAACCGTCGGGCCAAGTTCCGAAAACGTGAACGCAACGCAGCAAACGTAGCGGCGGCAGCAGCAGCCGAATTCAAAACGGGTTTTGGTACTGCGGGTCTGAATAGTTTCATAACGGGTCGTGCCGACGTCGATATGATGTACAGTTCATACAGTTCGTACAATAACTGGGCAGCAAAAGTGCCATCGCCATTGAGTAGTAAAAATTTTGCGTGGGTGAATCCGTTGGGCTCGGTGGTGCCGAGTGCCTCGCATCATCATCATCACGCCCAGGTTACATCGGTAAATTGTTTCAATCCTGGTGGAAGTTCAGTGGGAGGAGGTCACGTTGGAGGAATGTCGATGTCGGTTGGACAAGCTGCAACTTCGATGTTGCCGGGTATGGGTTCGGGTCTTGGTGTGGCGGGGTCACCGGTCACGGCTTCCGGAGCAACGTGTCCTTATGCAGCTCCGGCTGCGCCTCATCCTTACGGTCCGCCGGTGTACAGTACGCATCATCGCGCCACGGGTCCACCGGAAACTTGCGCGGTGATGAGCAGCAGTATCGCATCTTTGCGTCTCAAGGCAAAACAACACAGTAGCGAATATGGTACCGCGAGCTCTTTCAGCTCGGCAGGCGGTGTGACGAGCGGTGGAGCTGGAAGCATAAGTCCCGTAAGTCCACGTACTTCCTCGGGTGGAGGTCTAAGCGCTTGTCAGTACGCTTTAACCTCGTCATCCGGTAATCCTCATTCTCCGGGATCCGAACAGCACGGCAACGGGACGGCGAGGTCTCAAGTTTGAAGTGAGGCGGGGGCTGCCTCCAGCCCCCATCAAACGGTTACTTCGGCCAACGTATCCGGCTCAGGGATTGCTATGTCTAGCCAACAGCAGCAACAGCAACAGCAGCAACAAGCCGTCTGTTCCACCGGCCAGGGTACGAGTTGTGATAGCAATCCAAACACCGCTGATTCTTCTCAACAGCAACAACAAATCGGAGGCCAACAGTCCGAGTGACCCAGGCCAACGTCCGCCGCGTCACCGATGTTGTCCTCGACACCCTCCTCGACGACATCGCACCCGAATTACCTCGTTTACGACGAGGAATCCGGTGCGGCGGATCAGAAGATGAACGACGAAGATTCAAGATTAATTCTTGGCCCTGGCGTCCCTGCAAACACCACCGATAGCCTTTCCGGCGTATCCACCGGTGGCTTACCAGGCACTGGCATCGGTGGAGCTTCAACCACTTCCAATATCTCCTCCAACAATCCTGTTACTGCTGCTGGCAGACTAGCCGGTTATTGGCAACGTGGACCTACCACAGCTGCTGGTTATTGGTCCTCGCTGTTCGATCCATGGACGACCAATTCAATAGCAACGAGTTCGGCGCAGTCACTCTCCCTCGCTGCCTGGGACGAAAACCGGGGCCAGTGATACGCCGACCTCGATAACTTAACCGAATCAACTTGAATCATAAGAGCATCATCATCACCGAATTAATAAAACGAAATTAAAAGTCTTCGCGGATCCCCTATCAACGATTTTCCGATTCGAACCGTTTGCATGAAGTAAATTATTAATTCTTTTCTCCAAATCAACCATTTACGATCACAGAAACTGAACCGGTCAGGGATAAAAATAAAATCGACACTGCTCCTCGAAGATTGTTGATTTCTGCTCGATTATATTTTTATCAAAAGCACGAACGAACCCACGGTACACCGAAAACTTAATCGAAAATGATGAATTTTGAAATTGTGAATAATAAGAGCTTCGTCAAAATATTTTCAACGATTGTAACATTTAAGTTGCTTTATTTTTCTCGTACCAAATATTTATTAAATTGTCAATTTGCCAAAGTTTCGTGCAATATCTTTGCCGCGGTACAAACGTACACTTTCATTTTTCATGATTTTGAATAAAATGATCGAAAGACGTTCGATAAGGATCTTGTATAAGCGGATAATGTACTCATTACCCTGTAGATATTTGTATAGTAGAGATTAATTTAAATGGAATTTAAAAATGCAAATCTAATCGAAATAATAAAAAAGCAAGAAAATTATTACATTTTAATGACGATAATAAAAATAAACAATGAATTATCCAGCAAATACCAAAAATTGAAGAAAAGAACAATTATTGAAAACATTTGATTCGTAGGTTGGGAAGAACATGCGAGAGATTGAGTGACCCGAATGTGGCTATACGGCCGATGAGTGAGTGTATGCTCTGTACAGTGTATTAAGCACGAAAATATCGTTATATCGATTAGCGTATGTGCGTAAGAATTATAAATATCATCGATATATTAGTTGATAGTTTTTAAATATAATAAATCTATGAAATCAGTAAAGAATAAATGTATGAGATGAAAAATGGGAAGAGAGAGCCAGACATCGCGTGTTTTCCATCGGGAGCTGACAGGAAATATAGAAAAAGTTGAGAAGCTCGATTGCCGAGGACGAAGAAACAGAGAAACTCTCGATAAGCTATCGAAAAATGGAAAATAGAAAAAGTAGAATCAAGGAGCGTGATTTAAATTCCTCGATCTTAATAAAATCTTGCTAAACCGATCAGGCTTTTTCCCTCCTTCCCTGATGGCAAAATTATCCCTTGAATCCACGAGAGGACTAACGCGAATGTAGTGTCCGGAAAAATTCTAGATTTGTATAGTCATTAAGATAATAATGATTTAAGGAAACACGAACGCTATTTTATATGAATTCCGATATCGTACGAACGTGCGCCGAATACGTCATTCGATTGACACGTCGGAATTGAGAGAAAAGAAGAAACGTCATAAAACGAGAATTACAACGCAAAATAAATCGAAAACCAAACCAAAAAGCAAAGCCAATGTAACAAAAATAACGAAATAAATAAAAATAAAAATAAAAACAACGCGACGATCGGGACATGTGCTCTTCGATGCAAAAGAATACGAATGAATTGTCACGTACATGTGTGTGTGTGTGTGTGGGTATGAATGCGCGAGTGTGTTTCTCGTCGTCGCTAGCAAATCGCCGCCATCTCGTCATTCACGTTTATGTGTACACGTTCCTAATCGGCGTTCTCGCGCGTCGAGAGGCACCGTTTGTAATCTAGTCACAATAAAAATCAATTCTATTCTACTTCGAAGCGTATATTAAAAATTCATTTCTCCTTATTCCTTCTTATCAACCCATGGCCTCAAATTGCATCGTGACACTTGGAGTGAGTTTTCGACGACGAAATCTAAGATTTTGTTGCATTTGCTCGTTCGGAGTTCAACGAACTCGATTGTCACAAACGATCGCATCGAATCATCGAGAAATTTGTATGCATATCGTCAGGTCCCAATGCAGTCTCGCTGCTGCTCTTCGTATACACATGATGAGCATCGTCGTGGTTGGCGTCAACGTGCATGAGGATATATCCACATGGACTAGAGCAGGACAATCGCGAATGACGATAAATTATGCACCCTAGACGCGCACGAGGGGTCCTTTCTGCTTCGGTTCCCTGGTATCCCGCATTATGTACCCATGCACCAATCTCCCTCTTCTTCCCGGCGAGAACAACCCCTAAGACTCGGCGCGTATACATTACAATATCGTTCTAACGTTAATGTTATTACTATTACGAGTTATTACGCTCCGTATGTTTGCCATTACGACGAAACAGTGCAATACATACGAAAGTATGCATCACGTCATAGGGGGAAAATCTCCCATCTTGGACCACTCGACTCCGTTCAACTGCAAGATCGCATGGACCGGTTAAAAACTTTGATGATTGATCAAAGTTTTCATAACCTTGTTCCATGGATTCTTCAAAGTTTCTACAACGCCTTGAGATCATTTTCTTATGCAAAACAAAAGCTTCGCATTCCAGTAAGTTGAAATTTTATAAAAATAACAATTTCGTTCGATTTTTAGAAAACGAGGGTCCGGAAGAACGAAAAACTTCTCACTTGACTCATTCACGACGGTCAAGCCAATTGCTGTGGCTCGAAAACGGGAATCGAAAATTAACGAGCGCGGGAGCGCGAATCAACCCCTGTAGGCGCGTTGATTATTCCCTTATGAGCGCTTGAACAGCTTTTAATTTTGGTGTAGAAAAAATTATACTGGAGCGAAAAAATCGTGTCGTGGCACTAACTTTTAAAAAATAGGAGAACGGCATCGTTTTTACTGAGAAACGGTGGTGCTCCGAATTCTTTTTTTTTTTGCGTACTAAATTCTACGCGAAAAGATTTTCGCTTAGAATTTAGAGAATTTAGAAACAGGGGTTTATATAAGTAGGGTTGTGACGTACGAATTGGCTGTTCATTCCATCGCTTTTTGATTATTCCCATTGGTACGCAACCGAGCTCGAAGTAGCTGAAGTAGAATTATGAATTTCGAGATAATTCGTTCTGCTCCCAAATGTGACGATGAGAGCTCGTCTTTCATGTGCCTATGACACCTGAGCTCCGTTCTCAAGAAGTCGCGAATAGGTGGGAACAATAAGAAAATCAAACAATTCTCAACAAATTCGGTGAATTTTTTAAATAGTTTCTCGTACTGTTTTGAAAAATGTCCAAGTTCGGTTCATTATAAAAAAATAAAATCGCTACTTCTGAATAATCCAATTTCGATGAATGACAAAATCCTATCCGCCCATAGATCCAACATCCCCTAGATCAATTTTTTATTTTGTACACATCCGTAGAGTTTCCGTGACCGTAGGAAATTGTCGATGGAATGAAAAAGCGTTTCGATGTGTATCGGAACATTTGAATAAGCGTTGCCGAAGATTCGCTCCGGCAGATCCAATGTTGTTTGCTAACTAAATGGCTCGCGTCCAATACAGTGTAAAAGTGTACAAATACACATATAGATTTGTGTACGTGTTTGTAAGGGAAAGCGTAACGAAGGGAGAGAAAAAAGTCGTTGAAGCTTAGACGAAGATGTGGCAAGGCGCGTAGGGGGCTGTTTTTTCTTCGCTTCTTTACTCTTCCACTTTTCTCGTTCGTGTCTCTTCACTGTTTGTTATCCGAAAGTCTCTCACCGCCATTTTCATTGGTCTCGTGTGTTGTCCCTACTCGAGAATGCCTCGGCAGATCACCCGGATTTACCCAACGAATAAAATCCCACGAGGTGTCATGAATATGCCAGCCCGCTGACTTGCTCGCCGCGAGACAGGACTTTGCTCCTTGCCCTTTTATTTTTTTCTTATTTCCCCACTCTCGGATCCAAACTTTTCGTGTATCAGAATTTTCCACTTCAACTGGAATACCGTAATAATAATTTTCGGTGAGGAACGGGTTTTTCGATTGCCAGCATAATTGCGAGGTTCTCTTACGAACGAAAAACGAAAAATTGAGAACGTCGTTGATGACTTCCTGGCGATAACGGTAAATCGCTAGGATTCATTATTTTTTTCCAAATAGAAAAACCTAAGCCTTGGAATTTTCGACAAAACACAAATCTAGCCACAAGTTCGTTTTTCAATGACAGTTTTTCTGAGATCGCGATTGATTGGCGCCATTATTTCTCATTGTAGAGAATTTTGCGTTCTTTATTTTGACTGGGCGAGCTGGATTTTGTCAACGTGTGATTGAAAAATCGAGCCTTCCAATGTACACAAGCAAGAGAGCTATATGTTTTAAAGTTGTTTTCCGTCGGACAAGTGATTTACAATGGGAAGGCTGTGAGGAAAACGTGATCTGCGATGCTGGAGCTAATCTGAGACTCGGAAGGGACGGAGCATCGTGAAAAAGGAAAGAGATGTGGGCTCTACAGAGAAATAGGGGGGCGTGTGGCAGGAAAGAGCGTAGCGGAATGGAAAATTGAAAAGACCACCCCGAGAGTGATACAAGACTCCGGGGTATAGAGCTAGAAAACAAGCAAGAGGTCACGATCGGCACCTGATCACACACAAAATTTATTATCGTTGAAATAACAAACGAATATAAGTCGTCAACGAGATTTCCGGTGTGCCAAGTTCCGTCACACTTAAAGGAAAACCAAAAAAAAAAAATCGAGCTCCAAAAATGCTAACAATTCTTTTATTCCCTCGGCAACTAACTATGCAGCAGAATGTTCGAAATCCGCATTTCCTCGTTAAGAAAGTTGAAGAATAAATGAAAAAGAAGTAAAAATTGTCTAAATTCGAAAATTCAATCAAAGAAAAAATCCAGAGATTCTCGAATGTGGAATTTAGTAGAAAAAAAAGTGAGAATCATGGTTTACGAGGTGCATAAAAATCAGGCGTGTAATCGAAAAATTGATGGCCTTTTTTTGGAGATAATAATTGTAGGAGAAAAGGTAATTAACGTTTGCGACGTTCAATTCGACATAATGACCGCCCCACACGCGCTCAATAACATAATGGTGTCCATAAAAAAAAAGCTCGCGAGAGAATAATGTGTCGTAGAAATAATGTGAGTGAGAGATTGCCCTCTATTCTGAGCTACACAGCACACGCGTTTGAGTGTGATAAAATGGCAATTAACATCAATGTGTGTCGTGGCACAGTAAGAAGCTGAGCATCTTTTTTTCTCTCTCCCACTTTTTCTATCTTTGATGTCTCGGTAACCACAAAAGAAGGTAATAAAGATACGCTACGAGCTCGTATGCGAGCCTCGGGACTCTCTTCTCTGCGCTCTGATATCAACGAGATCTTTTGGCCTTATCTCTCATTGCTCTGCCGTAGAGATAGAAAAAAGGGGAAAAAAGTAAAAAAAAGAAAAAAAAGAAGAAAAGAGGACGAAATAAAACTGTCGTTTTTTTTCTCGTGAAGCGCCTTAATCTCCGACTAACGAGAGCAATTATTCCGAATCTTCGCGAAAGCAATTGACGCGAAAAATTGATTATTTTTCCAATAAATTAACCTCCGAAGCTCTGAAAAGATTTTTACACCAAAAAACCTTGCAATTTTCACAGTTCTTACTGTTGTTCTCGTTTATTAACCCTAGAACGGTAACCTGGGGTCAAAAACGACCTCAGGCGACTTCAAATCCCGCGCCCTTTCTCTCTTCGTTCTCTCGTTTTTTATCGTTTCACTGCATTTTTGACGAATTTTTTTACTTCAAGCAAAGTTGCCCCAGGCTGACGAGATCCTGCATCGAAAATCAAAAAGAATGATCCCAAGTTAAACTCTTTTCGTTAAATTTTGTCGGAGATATCCATTTTTAAAAATTAGCGTCATTCATGACCCCAGATTACCGAAAAAGGTAAAAAAAAAAACTTTACCGTTCTATGGTTAAAAATAATCGAGCTCCAAGATTGTACCATGAATGACGAGATATGATGGACAGAAAATAGAAACTCGACAACGCTTCTTCCACTTGCAAGGAAAGGAATTAAATTGAAATCCCACGAGAAAAAATTTGAGGGTGATTTTTGTATTTCGTCGATATTGATCGTAACGAAAAATTCTTCATTGCCAAAGATCCAAAGATCGGTTGTGATTGAGTTGGACTTTTCATGGTTGCTTGATATATGGTGACTTTTTCCTCAATTACCCGGTGCGCAGCACGTTTGGTAGTGTGTCATATATCGTACGATATAGGAGCCGCTTCTATTATTCTTGTTTCAGCGACGATGTGTATAGATATATGTTGGAGTGATGGTTAGTATGGTATGGGAGAATTTGGTACGTAGTAAGTATAGAGCCTCGTGTGGTATACCCTTCTACCACGATGTACACTGTACCATTGTATGGAGTGGATCTCCGGGGCCACAGCGTTATTTATTGGTGGTACGAGCATTACCACTGGAGCCAGGTCGAAGCGAGAGAGGAGCCAAGCCAGAAAAGAGGAAGACGACGGTGTGGCGAGCCAGCACCACGCGGGCACCACCAATATACTGCTAAACATATACGTGCAGTTTGTATGTCTATATTTACAAATATATACGTGTAAGAGTCCATCGAGAGAATTTCTCGTCTACGACGGTCTACTTCTTCGCGAAACCGACGACGAAGGCCAAAGGTATTAAGGACTACTCGCTCCGTCGTCCCGTAAAAAAAAAGGGTAGAAAAAAAATTTGACGCCCATCAGGAACGGGAGACGTAGAAATAAGAACGATTGGACTGCGAGTAATATATCGTACGAAAATGTATCCTGCAATAATTGGCGTTAAAGTCCTGTCGTTTCGTACCGAAACGTTCTAGGAGCCCATTCCACCCTCTTTTCTGCTCTCGTTGATATTAATTTTTGAAATATTATTTCGTCGCGTCGAGTCGTATCTTTGAGTTACCGATTCGTATGTAAATATGTCATTTTTTTTGCACAATCATTTAATACAAAAGTCTTCGCTTTTTTGAGAAGAAAAAAACGAAATTAATTCCATGAAAAGGCGATGGAGCGAGATTAACCTTCTTAATCCCTCTCTATATCGGGCCTGGGAAATTTGATGGTTCCATCCTGGAATCTCTCTATGCAAATTTTAATCAGCCAGAGTGGTGAGCGTTCTGCTGATATCCTACGCATAACCCCTAACAATGATGGCGCTCCAAAGTGCAGCTTGCACTTTCGTGTTGGATTTTAAAATTGAACAAACAATCAACGTTACTTTTTGGTCGTACGTTACATTTTGAAAAATCACTCAGCTTAAAGTGGAATCATCACGCCAGTCGCAGTTTGTTACAAAATAAAAATAAACCAACGCTCGATTCGCATTGCAGCTAAACCCAAAATGTCACATTTTTATAAACATTTTGACAATTTTCATATTTTTGATCAATCTTCGTCTCTCATCACTCTCTTCGTAATTATTGTCATTAGAATAACGATTATTTGTTTACCCAGTAATTTAGTTCGTCCACTGAGACAGGAATGAGCAATAAAACCGAAAAACACGAGTTCGCTCCTCGAAGCAATGAGACGTTTTCGACGGTGAAATCTAATTGAGTAGAATTATTTATGCGCGCGTTATTCGCCGGTGGAAACCGACGATGAGTTTTTCATGACGTTGGATATTGTTGGTTTCATGAAGAGCGACGGGCGGAAAAAGCGAATGAAATATAACTGAAGAAAGACGAATGACGTTGAAGAAGTTTGTATATATACATAAAATGTATGATCACATGAATCCATGCATACATGCATTACATGGATCAGCATGGTTACTACATAATGCATCGAGCCTCCGATTTACTTTTCCCTTATAGTAGGTGCTCTCATCGACGTTCAACTGTCCGTCCCGCTTGTAGAATATAATCATATATAGCTATAGAAAATCGGTAAAAGTATTTGGTTCGGGCCAGAGCATCTTTACTAACGTCTTTCAGATGGAGTAAAGACCCTTTGTGCCTATATGCGACCGAGGGTATCCACGCGCTTTTCCACCACGAGATTGAATATAAACGCGAGAATAAGAAGCCATTTTATCACGCTTTCGTTGAGCTTTTTTACTCTAGTGAAATTGAGGGATCAGCAATGTGGGCTTAGAGAATTGGAACGATACGAGTTCGCTTTCTTTCACTTTCTCTCTTACTCCATACCTTTGTATGCTAAACTAATGTCTCGTGTCAGCTCTGCATGAAGATATTTTCCGTTGTCACCTGAGCAGCGAACCCGGATGACTTCTCGTCTGCCTGAACTGTCAGAATTTTCCAGTTATTCATGCACTTGATACAATTAAGCAAAGAAGAAAAAATAAATCGCAAGTAACGTTATGAAAAACGTTCACGAATTTTTCTGGTCGAAAAGTCTTTGAGATTAACTTCACGAAAAGGTGATAATTGTCAGAAAAATATGTCATCAAATTTGACAAATTTTCAATTAGACAAGGAAAAAAATGAAAAAAAGGAACACGCGACTTGAAATCTTTTCACTCGCTGGAGCTTCAAAAAGAAGTTCGCAGTTGGCGAATTTTTCATGCTACACGAATTTAATGTTAACAAATATTTATTTTTATCGTGGCAGATGAAAATTCGTAAAGTCAATTAATACGGGGTTAGGGAATATTTGTAAAGAATAGTTTCGCCAGTTTCTGAGATGATGTTCACTGCGGGAAGACTGAGGGTGAAAAAGATAGTTTTGGACTCAAAGCGTTAACATTAGCCGTATGGTATCATAGGCTGCACCTGCAGGGCACTTTGAAGTGAGGTACGTAATCCCTGCTCGCACGAGACGTGCGCCACTCGGCTAAGCCTCCATGATTTAGATGCTCTTGCGAGTATTTTAAGAATCCCCTTTGCTCTCGTTTGCCACTCACTCGCTCTCTCTCTCTCTCTTTCCCTCTTTCTCTGTCTCTCTGTCTCTTCAACCACCCCCAAAAATCATCTATACGCCATATGATGAAAATTCCCGCGTGTATACGAACGATCGCTGCTTCACGCGAAATACGCGACAATCCGGTCTCTTTTCCAAACCATTTGCAAGATTGAAAAAAAAAAGATTCGTCTTGTTCACAGATAATAATTTAATCGTGAATNAAAAAAAAAAAATACATCGCAACGATATATAAAAATCGACGTTTCTCTATAGACGAAGACAACTTTCAATCCGGGAAAAGTTTAAGCATTGTTGAGTATAAACCTATGAAACTTGTTAATGTCAATTTTTCAATAAATTGCTTCTTAATCGTTGTAAAATTTGTTCACGACCTCCCGAATGCTTCATGTAAAAACGTACCAAATTTGAAAAATTCTTTCATCATCAATTTGACCGGCTTAAATAAAATATCAAAAAATTAACATTTTGTTAAGAACAATTTTTTAAACAAATACAAAAAATATCTATCAATAAACTTCGCTTTATTCCGTTGCTTTCAATACACAGTAGATATGAAAAAATTGAGAGGTCGAAAAAAAATTGTCGCCAAGTTATTTCCATAAGAATAAATTTGACTACATTCAAATTATTGATGTTAATCGTTCGAGGTTCCTAATCGTCGTGAAATTTTCACGCGATCTCTCAAATACTTGATACAAGAACAAACCAAATTTTTTTATCATTTGCAATTTGGCACTCAACATCTTTATTTTCGAATTATTTGATGAAAGTAAAGACGGAACTCGTTCGTCCGGATATAAAAATCACACGTGAACAATAACCTCGAAAGCAATGAAAATGTAATAAATTTGAAGGGTGAGTTGAAACATATCTTGAAATATATGCAGCTTCGTTTATACGAGTATGCGAACGGACGTCGGCTGCTCTTGAGGTTGGCGAGGTATTATACGGACGTCGAGGAGAAAAGCTAAAGGACCTGGCCTGTATGTGTATATAGGATGACAGCGACGTAGTATATAGCAGAGGGAAAAGCAGCTTGGTTCCTTCAGAGCAAGAGGGGATGGGTATACGATCTGTGTCTCCTCTCGAGCCTCGGAATATCTATGTATACATATAGCCAGAGGCATATATAGACATATGTATTCATATAACCACGCCATTGCCTATATTCCTCCAGCTTCCCTTCTCTCGCGTGGGCTCCCTCGTTGAATCTAATTACACGCCAAGACCCACCCCCGCTTGCCCAGGACCAGCAACCCCAGCGGTTGCCAAGCGACGGAAGCCATCTTGGAGGGTTGCAGCCACTAATGGCCTAATGAATTTAATGGAGGCTCCACCGAGCACCACACCGAGTGTGTCGCCTCTCGGCGCTTTCAAAGGCACACACTTGGAGGAGACCCAAACAAGACACGAACAAAAAACAACGAGACGAAAGAAAAGCGAAAGCTCCAAAACGCTTCGCGAATATAAGTGAAAAAGGACGATCCACCGCGACGAAGAATTCACAGCGAAGATTTATATTTTATCTCGAATTACACGAAGAACGAATCCGGCATTCGATCTGATCGAGTCCAAGAACCTAAGAAGCTTCAGCTTTTTTCTTATACAAGAAAAAAGTGGCAAGAAATTATCGACATTTTTCAACCGAGTGCACAAACAGAAAATGCTTTAGGGAAAAATAAATTTGGTCACACGAGGTAACGAAAAAGGTTCGTCCATCGCACCTTTGACAAAACAGTCGACCACGTTTTCCCAAGATCCCAGGGATTCTGTAAACCTGCGACAAGGAAAAAGAAGAAGAGAATGAACGAGAAGAGTGGAAAGGGAGGAAGTAAGTAGTATTACAGATATATAGAGTAAGGGTCGGTTTGCCTGTGGCGTGGCAGTTCTCTTGCTAACCAAAGTCGCTCCCCTGCTTTGTATATACGTATCTGGTCTTACGGGATTTTCACAATTAAGTAAAGTGTAAGTGGCTGTGGTGCTGGCTTGGTTCTTGCCCGATGGGATACCAGCATCTACAGCAGGAAAAGGGTGGAAAAGTCGTCCTCCCTTGGTGGCTAACGAGATTTAGAGATGTATATACACCTGCAAAGTAAACTCACACACGAGCAAGGATTGCTCATCGGGAATCTCTTTTCAAAGTCACGCCCAGTGCGACAAGTAGTGTTTGCGTTTTTGTTTTTCTTGACGAACGATTTTCGAGAAAAATGCAAAAAACCCGAAAAAAAATTTTCATGTAAAAATCTTGGGAATTTTTTTTTCTGCGGTCTTTGGAAAAACGTTTTTTCACGATTCTAAAAAGTTAATTCACGAAAAATGTTCTCCAGCTCGTTAGCGAAGATAAAAATGTGGAAAATGATTTTTGAAAAATTAATTCATCCAGCTCCGAAGAATTGGGTGTGATTACACGTTCGTCCCGTTGTTTCCACGAGTCGTACGTTCCATGCGAATGAAAAAAAGAAAAGTAAGAGCGAGCCAGAGAAAGAGAGAAAAAAAAGCAGACAAATCTTGAAAAGCATGGAAACGCGAGGAAAAACGCGTGGGGCGCATGGTGGCTCTTGAGAGGGTTGTTTGCACAGCGAGATAACGAGAGCGAGCACGATACGAGATTATTGTAGAGATAGGCGACTGAGCCCGGTGTATATTTACCCTCATGAGCTGGCACGTTGGTGGGAAAGAGAGCATGGACTAGGAAAAAAAAAGAGTAAGCGAGAGAAAATGAGTTGCGGTTGAAAAAAAAAAAAAAAAAAAAAAAAAAAANNNNAAAAAAGTAACACGTGTATATGTGAAATTAGCTCGGAATACCGAACGTGAGATATGGAGCATTTGTGTCTTCAATTAGAACGGGTTACTGATGTTTGCACAGCACTTGGACAACTGGAACTACGAAAAGAAGAAAAACAAAGAAATCTGCCCATTGGAATAAATTTGTGCTCCGAAGCGATGATTTAACGTCATTCAATTTTATTGTCAAGCATTTGGAAAAAAGTCATTTTGGAATCGAGAGCCAGAGTCTTTATTTCTTCATTCTCATGTCCTCACACTCTCTGTCTCTCTCTCT
The DNA here is from genome assembly GCA_037952995.1 of Hyposoter didymator. Taxonomy (NCBI): domain Eukaryota; kingdom Metazoa; phylum Arthropoda; class Insecta; order Hymenoptera; family Ichneumonidae; genus Hyposoter; species Hyposoter didymator. Next base: position 8,979,240 of record JBAJMU010000002.1, read on the forward strand.
TTCTGTCCTCGTTTCTCGAAGCTTGGTGAACGAGGTTTAATGGCAGTGGCAAAGTGCCGGAGAACAAAAGTGTAAAATTTCAATGGCTCGTGCATAAGAGATAACTCACGCGGATGATAATGGTGCTACACAGGCGATTCGCAATTTTATTGCAAGAGTCATTACTCGTGTCCTCAGCATCGCGTGAATATTTTTGGGCAAGGTGTTTGTTGGACACAGTTCAAATGGAAAACGTCCCATTTGCCCGGGGCAAATCGGCACAGCCCAATTTGCCCACAGCGTTAATTCGACACCGGGTCAAATGGACACAGTGTCAGTTCGACACCGGAGTTCGACACCGTAGCATTTGCCCGGTGCAACTCGCCACTAGCCCAATTCGCCTACCGTGTCAATTCGACACCGTGCCAAATGCCCAAACGTCCTAAGAGCGCGCAGGGCTAGTCGCCACCGTAGCAGTTCGACATTCCCCCTACGTTCGCGCATCCCCACTCTTGGTCGTCAGGCCCTGGCCAACAATGGAGAAATCCCCCACCATGCCCAATGTTCCATCTTAGCTAGGACCTGACGACCCAGAGTGGGGATGCGCGAATGTAGGGGGAATGTCGAACTGCTACGGTGGCGACTAGCCCTGCGCGCTCTTAGGACGGTTGGGCATTTGGCACGGTGTCGAATTGACACGGTAGGCGAATTGGGCTAGTGGCGAGTTGCACCGGGCAAATGCTACGGTGTCGAACTCCGGTGTCGAACTGACACTGTGTCCATTTGACCCGGTGTCGAATTAACGCTGTGGGCAAATTGGGCTGTGCCGATTTGCCCCGGGCAAATGGGACGTTTTCCATTTGAACTGTGTCCAACAAACACCTTGCCATATTTTTGCACCATGCAAAATGCTCGTGTACGTTTTTGTCCGAGGAATCTTAACTCGCGAATCGTTCACTCTGAACGAAAATATATATGGGAACGCTTGTATGTATGTGGAAGAGAGAAAGGGTGTGGGAAGGAAAAAGACGATGAGAAAAATCTCTGTTAGTCTGGTAAAATCGTCGTTACGTACCACCTGTAGCCTTTTTTAATTCCCGCTCGTTCTCGCGTTCCTCCCACATATACATATACAAATTATGTTAACACCGAGTAAATACGAGAAAAAAAATCTCAGCCTGTACAGAGTCGTCCTGGAGAATCTTGGCATGTCGAACTATAAAATGTTCGGAAAAGCGCAGAGTGTGCAATTTTTAAAATTGAAGATTTCGAGTTTATCAAAATTTATCAAATGGTTTGAAAAAAATTTGGTCAATTTAAAAAACGAATAATTAAGTGGACGTCAATTTTTTCAACTGTCTGAAAAAAATACGATTTTCATCACAGAAGACGAGCAGATTTCATATAAATTGGCTGAAAGTTTATCAAAGTTTCCAATTGACTAAAAAATGAAAAAAAAAAATATTTAACGAGGCAATGTTGGCATGGAGGAGAAAAAAAATGAGGAAAAAGCATCGACTGCATTGCGAACGACAGAGAGATAGAGAGTCTCGAGAAGATGAGATCTGCTCTCGGCTTCTCATATCGTCATCTCGTCTTGCTTGGGTTCTCACTTTTGTTGTGCTATTTACACACAGGCCTTTCGAAGCGAAAGGGTTCAGTTGTGTCCAGGAAACTGCAGAATAAAATGATTTTTCTTTCGGAAAAAAAAAGAAAAATGAAAAAAACGTGAATGATCGAAAAATTGATTCAAAAGCGAGATCAATCAGCGACCTGCGAGTAAATTTACCTCTCGCACCAATTTTTCTGTACTCGGAGCTTGGAAATATGGTTTTTGATAAAAATCAAACCATTGGACATGGAATAACCCTTGTGGGTATTCTTTCTCTTTCTTTCTCATTCGTTTCTTGCTGACGTTGCCAAGGGGGTTGAAGCGCGTGCGCGTTTCGACTCAATAAACATCTAGAGGAGCCCTCGGTAAGCCCCTCTGGGCCCAGAGGTTTCTGGATTACGGCTCGCTATACTTTTCCTCTATTTTCCGCATGTCTCCCTTACAATCGCGTTCCTCTCGCTCTTCAACGACTCACCCATCTTCCTTCCCTCTCGATCTCTCTCCCGCTTCCTTTCTCCTTTTCTCTATCTTGGAATTCCAGTGGCCACCAAGGGGCGCCACTGCCGAGAGTTTTCCTCCCTGATACCGCGTGTATGTACCGTACAGAAGTACTAAAGGTATTTTCCTGAACCATCATGGACACCCACACTCGTAAGACTAAGATGGAACTTTTGTCACACTCCATACGTTAGTGGGTTAGATTTGCTACTCCTCGGATGCTTATCCTGTGAGAATTCCACAAGACTTATAAATCTCGTCGAGCGTTCGAACAAATAAATGAAATACTTTTCGAAAAATCACTCTATCACTCGAACTCGAATTACGATTCGAAATTTCATAAAAATCAAATCGACGACAATGGAATTTATGATTTCAAATTCATCCCCAATTCCGTACGTTTCGTTAGAATAAAAATATTTTAAACGACAAGATTATTTTTTAGTACGATTCCGATCGAAGTTTCGCTATTTTCGCCAGTCATCGATCCATGGGCCATTGTCAATGGAAGCTTTTTGGGATTTCGTTGACCAGAAACTCTTGGGCATAATAATTCTCGTCGAAATTCACGATTGCGTTGAAAATTACCGACGAAAGTGACGCATCGAGCGATTTTAGTGTCACAGATAAAATTTCAGGACCTCATTCCGAAGGTTTAAATTCTTCGCCCTAAAAAACTCGATATTCGAATGAAAAAAAAAATTCTCACCTGCGCAATTTTTATTTTTTCGATCCTCTGCATTTTTTTCGTTTAATTATTACAAAAAGTTTTTTTGCTCGTACTATCCCGTGAACTAATTGGCTCAAGACTGCACGCAGCCAATTAGTCGCGAGCCAGCAAGATTTTCGTGTGAAGTAACCAAGTGGCTGGTGAGTGGACACGATTTTCTGCTTGAGTTATTGTGGAACAAGCTTCGTACAACGTAAACGAAGGTAAAACATGCAAAAGAAGTTTTACGGGTGGTGAGATTAGATGGGGATCTTGCGACCGCAATCACGGCTATTATACGGGTTATAATATTTTAGTACTTGCGATTAAGGGATTGGGACGTGTTCGCCCAGCCGCGACCGTTTGTGTCTGTTCTAACTGGCAAGCACGCGAGAAGAGAGAAGAAACATTTTTGGACGAGTTTCGATGTGAGTACGACTAATAATTCATTCTCAAGAAATATGGCGAATTATTTCAAACACGAGTGTCGTGACAATCCACGAAACCCATGTCTTTTTTTTTCAATATTCAAACACGAGACCGGAGCAATTTTCGAGTTTCTCGCGTTTCCGCTCTTCACATTGTCTCCGGAGAAATGTCGCGATTCCTGGCGCACTTTTCGTTTTCCAATCGCGAGGGAAATTGTATGCAAAAAAAATTCTATCACGAGGAATCAGTGAAAAATTTATTGGAAAATTGTAACTTTTGAATTATCAAGAAAAATCCTCGCCATGGGAAATTCACGAAAAGTCGAAACCGACACCGACGCGAAGTTGTAGAAATTAAACTTGAAAAATTTGCCCAATTTTGACTGAAAAATAAACGAAATGAGAAAAAATTCTTGATTCTGAAACGACTCGTCGTAAAAATCATTATCAAAAACATTGCGTTTGAGTTTCTAAGAGAAAATTCGAAGTCGAAGGAAGGAAATGAATAAATAATAAAAATAATTATTGCCGAGCCTACGGTTTGGAGTATCGAAACTTTTGGCACGTTAATAACAAAAATAAGTACTTGACAATTTGAGGAAGAAAAGTTAAAGATTTTCAGGCTGAGGGTCCAAGTCGAAACATTATTCTTTTGGCTGTAATAGAGAAAGAAGGATGAAATAATAAACAAGTGTGTACAGCAGGCGAGTAATTTGAATTATATGAGAGACGCTGGCAAGTGGGTGGATCTATGATGAGTCGCTGCTCTCGAAAGGAGCGAAATGAATGGTGAATAGAAAATAATGAGATCGAGAGAGAGAGAGAGGGAGGGAGAAAAAAGAGAGTGTGGAGGAGAAAGAAGGAGCAGGAGTGTGAAGAAAAGAAATAAGGGACGAAACGAGAGATTTTATATCCGAGAATGTAGAGGGCCAGGCCATGTGATATTGCTATGGCCTCTAAGCGGTGGGATTAAGTGCTACGTAAATTTTCTTGTGCCGGGGTCTCGCTCAGCTTCCTGGATAAATAATCGTCTACTCGGTTAAACGTATCGTTCTCGGTCGAGGGAAAAGCAAGAAGAGGCTGAGCATCAGCCCCTCAACGAGAGGGAAAACTCGTGAGGCTTTTATTTTTTGCTCTTTTCTATCTTCGTACCTCGGGTGGTTATTCCCAACCTCCCAACGTTTTATTCGCCCATGATAACTCCGCGAGTGACAAGAAAACTAAAATCCCCTAAAAACGTTGATTAATTTTTTGAGCAATGGGCCTTGAAGGTTTCGATCACAGTTCGTATGCCAATCAATTAATGGAAACAATGATTTTTCGATCGACGATAAAACTGAAGATGAGAAATCGAAGAAATTCCATTTTTCTTCGATTTTCAAAATTTTATCAAATATTTCTCATCCAAATACGTTGCCATGTCGATGGCTTTTGAAAATTACATTTGCCAAAGTCTGCTCTGTGTATGATGCTGGTTTGTCAGTCTAAAAACAAACATTTACTCCGTTTTTTATGATTTATCTGTAAAAAACGATGAAAAACTCGATTTCGAAGTAAAATCGAAAGTGGCTCGATCTCGTGAGCAAAGAAAAAGTAACAGGGACCCGAGGATCGATAAATGTCGGTCGGGTAGCTCTTACCGCAGGAGATAAAACCTCGCGATCAGTTTTTACAGGACGCAGCATTTGCGACCGTTGGAAATTCGTTTTCATGCGCAGCTGCAAAAGAAAAAATGTTAAATATGTTTCGAAAGTTATCCGGTAGTCTACGATTCTGCTGGGGTTGATGAAAAATTATTATTGGATTTTTGATCCACGAAATATATGAAAAAAATCCAACTTGGAACAAATACTCGTCGTCGTATGTATAAATATATATTTTATTGAACAATCTCCAACGAAACGGAGAACACCTCGGACAGTTGAGCGCTCCAACGTGCTAAACGCTTGTGGATGCTCGTTGAAAAGGAAAAACATTCACAAACGATTGGCTCACATTTTAGCACAAACAGAAGAGACACGAACCTTTTTTTTGTCTGTTTCAGTAACGAAAAAATTCGTTGAAAGTTCGACCTTTGTCGCAAGTGACTTATTTTATTTTATTTTTATCATCGATCGGCTTTGTCAACTAAATCGACTGGTTGAGCAAACTCTGGTCATCTGCTTCCTTGCATGTAAGCTCTCAAGGGATTGTCCATGACACAGGAGTTGTTGTCGGTCGTTGCGTAGAAGGGAATTTCCTCGTACCATTTCGACGTCTCTCGGGCCATGAATTCACAAATACAGTCAGCCGACGGTACTGAAAAAAATGTCAATTTGTTTAAACATTTCGTACCCAATTATTGAGAAGCGCGAACAAAAAAAATCCAAAGATTTTTATCGATTTTTTTTTATTTCTTGCAAAAAAAAATTTTCTTGTACGAAGAATAAAAATGTGTTAAAAATGCCAGACGAAAGACTCGAACCTTTGCAAATGTATTTTACCCCGGAAACGTTTTTCAAAACGAAATGAACAACAATGCGATATCTTACGTTAAGAAGAAACTGAAAAGTCTCAGGATCTTGAGATTAAAAAGCAATAAGGATGATGGGATTTTAGCCGACGAATCATTTATTTAGATTTCTTTGAATACCTATGAGGATGTCTTTTTCGATATGTCACAACCTCATATTGCTAGGACAGCCGTGGTTCATCCTGTACTCGACGTAAAGCATGCCAGTGTTGTGCCAATAATAAAGAGCAAGTACAACCAGAGCGTGCCACCATTGATGAGAAGAACCGACGTAGTCGACACAGCCTAACAATGAAAATTGAATGTATTTAATGAAAAAAATTGCACAACGATTCTGTCGATAAAAAATTGCAGCGTTTTTTGTATTTACAATTAAATGCTATAATTTCGACAACTTTTCTAGAAAGTAAAAAAAATAATACGACTTGTACGAAATATCTTAGAAAATTTGCAAAAATTAAAGCGGTTAGACGATTTCTCGAAAAACTCAGATTTTCGTTAAATTCGAAAAATCATGAAATTTTAACCGTTCAACCGATATTTCCCAAATTCAATGCTATCCTTTCTATCATGATACTCTATTTATAGAAAAAAAAATTCATCACCACATAGCAAGAAAAAAAAGTGTATTTTTTTGTAATTAAAGCGAAATCCTCATCGAGGTTCAGAAGTCGAGCCAGGAAGTGCTAAAAGTTGGTAGAAATCCGTCGATTTCTCAAAATTGTCGACAACTTGAGAAATGTTTGTTTCTTAACGTTGAAAATTCCTCATTCGATTGTTTTCAATCGTTTCAAAAAAAAAGTAACGAATATTCGGAGGAGATTTTAATGGGACTGAATAACAAATTCACCTGGAAACAAACGTTCGGGAAGTTTGCTGAGATAAATGGCAAAAGCAGCGCCACTTATAACGTACATTCCCAATACCCTTGGTATGAGCATGTTGACCATAGGATTGTCCATGCCTCCCATAGCCATACTCCAATGAAGTGTTGGCAATACGCCGTATGCAGCCCAGGCCACAAAAACCGTGAGCTTTATATTGCCATTGACTTCGAGCTTTGGTATTTGGAGTACCATTGCCACGATGAATATCAAGAGGACAGTAGTGAGATAGAATCGTTGGAGTTCCTGCAAAAAGTCATTTCGGTCGAGTCAATTATTTATGTTATTCAATTATTTCTGAAATTCATTTATTCCCCAATGCATTTGTGTCTTTGCGTCACTGAATTATCTATTATTCTCTACGAGGTGGCAAAATGTATTTTCTATCAGTTGTTGACTTCCAAAGAGGCAAAAAATATGATGTTGAAGTTTGCATCGATGAAATGCAACGAAAACTCATTACTTTTAGTAGCATGGCACCAAATTTTCATACAGTCTTTGTCGACAATAACGAGAAAGTCTTTTTCTCCATTCGAAAAGTAAATTTACTAGAAAAATTGCAACGAGTCGATTAGTTATCAAAATAATAAATAAAAAATCCTATTTTTCGTTGCATTGCAACGATGCAAATTTCAATATCATCAATTGTGAGCGATGGAAAATTCAATGAGTATTTGAAAAATAACGATTTTCGATTCTCTGTTGAGATGGAGATTTTCGATTTTTCTTTTTTTTTTCTTGCTTTCTCGCTTTCCAATTCTGATGATGTTGAAGTTTGCATCGATGAAATGCAACGAAAACTCATTATTTTTAGTAGCATGGCACCAAATTTTCATACAGTCTTTGTCGACAATAACGAGAAAGTCTTTTTCGCCATTCGAAAAGTAAATTTACTAGAAATATAGCAACGAGTCAATAAATTATTAAAATAATAAATAAAAAATCGTATTTTTCGTTGCATTGCAACGATGCAAACTTCGATATCATCAAAAAATTGTTTATGGAATCCTGAAAATAATTTTCTTCAAACCTCGATGGAGCCTGATGGAAAATTCTTTAGAAAATGCTCCAATTTTTTCTTTGGATTTGAGTATTTTATCAATAAAATAAAAACACTGTGCAATTACCTTGTGACACCAGAAGGCGTAATACACTCCAGACATATAAATGGCCAGGAGACTCAGAGCTATGCCAAAAAGATCGAACGACAAGAAACACCAATAATCCTTCTCACTCCTGCAGGAGAATGTGTGATACACAGACGACAGTATCATGCAAGCCTAACATCATAAAAACGTGATAATTTTCAGATCCGGATTTTTCTTCATAAAGAAACAATTAACCGAATGAAAAGAACTCGATTTTTTCGTACGAACCTGAAAGCATATTAGCAGCAATGCAACTATTACTTTGTCGCCGAATGGGGCATGGATATTTAGTAAACAAAGATCATAGAGTGTCAGACCCAGGAACAGCATCCACCCGAAAACGTGACTCCATATGTTTATCGTTTCATTCGTCCACCAAAATACACTGACGTAACAGATGAATGAATAAATTAATGACATTCGACGTTATGAAAAATCGTTCAATTACTCGTTGAAGAACGTACGCGAACCGAGGCTCATTTTTTTCTTCCCGTAGAACTGAAATTTCTATTATTTATTTGCCCCAATTTTGAAAAATTCATATCTCCGGTTAAAATGAACGAAAAGGATTCACCTTGGGCTCATTTTCTTCGTTTTTTACTGCAGAATCACGTGAGCATGGGGCAATTTCGCTTGAAATAAAAAAAATCGTCAAAAATTCGGTAAAACGATAAAAAACGCGCACCGAAAACAAAATTTTGTTGGAAAAGATCGATATTTTGTTCGATACGTTTGACCAAACAATTTTTTTGAATAATCCCAAAAATTATGTCATTGCAGCAAGAAATATTGTAGAAAGTTTCTTGGGAAGCAAATTTTTGTCGTTCCAATCGCAATTGTTGCTGACAATTTCGTTAAAAACCAAATAAACTGCCGAAATAACGAAAATTTGGAAATTATCAAAAAATATTTAGTTGATCGTGTTCAACAAAATATCGTCGATTTTTAACGAAATTTTATTTCCAGTGCGAGCACGAAGGGAGACAGAGCGCGGGATTTAAAGTCGCCTGGGGTCGTTTTTAACCCCAGATTACCGTTCTGCGTTAAGAAGTTGAAAGAAGAACATTTTTTTCACGTTCTCGTTGAATTAATGGTCGAAGAGACTATGTGAGCCAAGAGCGAGATAATAGGGATGTTTTGGTTCGTTTATGTTTTGCTAACAAACCTTTCTAGACATAATTTCGTAGTGAGGTATCCTCGATAACCATGAAGTATGAAAGGGTTGTGTTGTAAATATTCAGGTGCTTCCTCGTAGGGCAAGAGGCGTCTCATTTTTTCCTCATCTTCGGGCGTTATTTGTTTTCCGGAAAGAGGCGAACCAGCTGGCTCTTTCGGACGCACGTGAGCCGCCTAAGAAAATAAAGATGTTGTTAGAGCGGGAGAAATAAATGTAACACGTATGATGAAGTTTGTCGTGGTGAAAAGACACATTTGTATAGCAACTAAAGACAAGCATGAATGGACGAACGGGCGAGTGGGAAAGACAGCGAACGAAGATCGTGAATGCTCGACGTGTAACAGAGCTAATGAAATTATTTGCGAGTGAGATTAAAAATATTTGTTGAGGCACGAATTATAACGAGTCGTTGCTCAGTGCGAGCAATTGACGATCATTCACCCAATAAAAAGGACTCGCAATTATATTTTTTCTGCATCATGACACTCAAGAATTTTTGTTCACGTTCAGGTAAAAAAAAAATTTGTTTCCATGAATGAAAATATAGTTTCTAAAAAAGGTGGAATATGGTGGCTCCGAATTTTAAAAAATCGGTCCCTGTTTTTGGGAATTTTCGGTGAAGAAAAATTTTCGCACGTTTAAAATTTCGAATATTTCATTTTCAATTTTTTATTTTTCCCTAAGCACGTGTATATTGGAATCACGTTTTCGTTAAAAAGTTGGAATAAAAAAATACAAGAGACGCGACATCAATTTACACGCGTTTGAATGAAAAAAATAAAAAAAATTGGAAATCTCAAATTCTAAACGTCAGAAAATTTTTCCTCATCGGAGAAAACTGTTAGTTTTGGTGCGAAGGACGTTTATACAAAATTTTGAAAGAACCCTAAATAAAGTCGTTTCGTGATAGCTCAATTTTATCTTTCGATCTGGAATATTCCGAAGTTTGAAATGCCTCGGAAAAAAATGCTTGGAAATGTAAACTCAGGAGGGGAAGTGGATGTTTTGAAAAATTAGAGAAAAATCATTGAAATCCTAGAATATAACAAACGACCTTGCCATTTTCTATCGCTTCGTAACCTCCTTGAATAAAAAAAATGAAGAAAAAGGAAAGAATCAACAATTTGGATAATTCTGAGAACACATTACGATGTCAAGCAATAAATTCGATGAAAAAGTAACAATCTGATTAAAAATAATGCTCGTGGCTCATCGTACTGACATAACATCGCGATATGAATAATTTCGCGCATGCGAGCTTCGTATTTCTCCATGAGAAATTATTCCCCAGCTACATAAAATAAAAAATTTGTACAAAATGATGAAAAAAAACGAGTGAAATTTCGATTTTTGTGAAAATTCCACTGGTCATTGAGAAGATCGACCCGTGCATCCTCATTCACCTCTTTAACAAGGTCAGGCTACCAACAGAATTTCTCTGACCCTAAGTAGGCCATTCTCTCCGCGCGTTCGAATCGTAGGCGAAGAAGCGATTTTAATCGCGCGTATTTGCGAGAGTAAGACGATCAGATGCAAGATCGATAGGGATTTTTCAAAAGTTGCAACTTCAATACTGAAATATGAATTTTGCAAAATGGTGAGAAATTAAAAGTGTGGGAATAGTTTGAATTTTGATAATGCGAGTGACGATGAACATGACAACTTGGCATCGATCGAATATTACGAGGGACGTGGTAGAAAAAAAAAGACGTTGAAATAAATAAAGAAATAGTAAAAAGTAGGTCACGTTCGCCGATATATCGACTGCGGTATGACTGCTGCGGTAAGCCAAGTAAACGTCGAGCGACCTAAATTGTGAATCATTATAAAATTGGGGGTGAAATAGAGTCGCAGCCTTCCGGTACGTCGTTTGCTCACGAGGCGTGTGTTCAGAATCTTGGAACCTCAATGTCAAGGCATGCAGCGTTTTCTATTGAAACACAAAACAAACGAGATAACCGATGATCTGCCCAGTACGAAAAAGAAATCAAAACGCCGAAGATAAAAACCGGAAATCGATCGAGTAACGCATGTTTGCGATAAAACTCGAGTTCTCGTATGTCTGACCTTTTGAACGTAACGTCAATCGATTACAACAGAGGAAAAAGCGATTCAACACATTTGACCGTAAATGCTAATTCATTGATATTGTAATGCAAGAGCAACGATGCAGGAAAAAGTCTCCACTGGCTAGTATTCAACGTTTTCGTTCAATGTCCAGCAACAATGTCCATGAAGAGCATTTTTTTATTATTTTTATTGTGTTCAGAATTGAATGAAATTTTTGGAGCGGCAAAAACTGCATTTCTATGCAAATAAAAACCGTGAAATTTTTCAATGTTTCTTTAAATCGTTCGTCTTTTTTATTTCGATGTAAAAATGAAGAGTTTGGACCCAATTGAGATTTGAGGTCAACGCATTTGGCCTGGCTGCATTCGACCGTTAAAAAAACGTGTAAAAAATGATCTAATTAATCTCCGCGTGGCGGAGATGCTCGTTGACATTAATAAAGGTGGGCTGAATGCATGGTGATGATGAGCGCGATATAGAAATGTTGGAAACGTTTTTTTTTTAGTCGTAAAATGCAAAAATCTCTGTCCAGAATGTAATTTTCTTATCGATCGCGAAATAAATGTATGCGACGCAGCGAACTTGTTTCAACTTTCCACGTGAAAGATTTGCTCGTCTTCTTTTTCGACTCCACCGCAAATTCGTCTTTGAAACGTTGTCATCGGAATTGGAATTTCGTTTTATTTTAATGACAATGTTTCGAATTAAATCCGTTTGTGAATATTTTGTTCACTCTGAACATTTTGGTGTCTACTCGTCGACATGGCTTTTAAGGCAGACTGTGGAAATGAAAGAGGGCGAGAGAAACAGAGAGAGAGAGAGAAGGAGAGGAAGTCGAAATGATCCACTCAGGCCAGTATCTGAAACAGGTATTACGCCCGTTCATCTAAAAGATAGGAAAGCAGCATGCAGCGATATATAAGTGGGTCAAAGCAACGGGACCTGCTTTTCATCTCCGCACACTGTGTCAAGACTTTGCCGCAGGCTCCTTTCTTCTTTCATGTTTCTCTCTCCCTCTCTCTCTTTCTCTCTCGCTCTTTCTTTTTCGTCGAAACTGGACTGAGATGTTCGAAGGAAAAAAAACCTCGCATTTTGTTAATTTAGGGTCGATTTTTTTTTTTTTTTTTTTTTTTAACGATAGAACGTGCGTTGTCCGTTCACCGCGTGTGCGCCAAGCGCTTCCGCGAGACTATCGACGCGTTGCAAGAGGCGGCTCTCGCACATCCACGTCTGCCGCATTTTTCTTGCGGCATTGAAAGCGACTTTATGTATGCATACGTGAAACAAACGGTGTGTAAAATCTTTCTCAATGAATGAAAATGCTCTGTTCGAAATCTAACGTCGAGCGTCTCATTTTTCGAACTAAATAAATTGTTTTAAAAATTTCCCTGATTTCGCAGTAAATTATGAAAAACAATGTTTGTTCGAACGGAATATTTTTGTACACTGAGAATGAAATATTGTCAAAAATCGTCGATATTTTGTTGAATACGATAAACTAAATATTTTTCGATAATTTTCAAAATTTTCGCTGTTTTGGCAGAATATTTGGGTTTCTAATGGAATTGTCAGCAAAATTTACGATTGGAACGACAAAAATTTGCTTCCGGAGAGACTTTCTAGAATATTTCTTGCTGCGAGGACACAATTTTTGCGATTATTCGAAAAAAAAGTTTAGTCGAACGTATCGAACAAAATATCCATCTTTTCCAACACAATTTTGTTTTCACTTTAAATTATAACGTGAAATGAACGATTGAGTCAAGCCCGAGGAAACTTTCTTGCATAAACGTCAAAATTTTAAAAGCTCATTCGCAGTTTTGTTGATTTTATGAATTTCTATACAACATTAAAAAACCATTGCGTCCGATATAAAAATGAAAATTCCGCTGGATACGAACAAAATCAGTTTTGCGCGATCTAGAAATTTTTTTAATCAGCATTATGCTGTAGAAACGTTTCCAGAGTGCAGCAGCAACAAACGAATGGAGAAAAACTAGTTCGAAAATCACAGACATTAATAAGCAACCTATAAAGTTATACATGCGTGTCCGTGTACACAAAACGATGCATTAAACTCTGCTCGTGTGTAATAACGTGAATAATAACTGATCCGAGTGTTTACGCTTATGATTGTGAAATTGTATCCGAAGAGAATTCCATTAAAGAAAGCGGCTCGTCTCGTTTGAGGAATTTTCAAATACGAATCGCTAAGGGAATCGCAATTAATCGTTCTGTGCGCAGAGCTCGAGTTTACTGTGCCGATTTATTTCTCTGGTCTCCGGTCGTCGAAATCTCATTTTTTTTTTCGATTCACACAGTCGCGTAATTTTCCATGATACCGACGTTTGCATCGTTGGAATTTAACGAAAAATTTACTTTTTATTCGTTATTTTGATAATTAACGTGGCCGTTTTAATTTTTCTAGTAAATTCAGTTTTCCAATGGCAAAGAAAACTTTCGAATTATCATTGACAAATGCTGCATGGAAATTTATCACTCTGCTATAAAAAATAATTAGTTTTTGTTGCATTCCAACGATGCAAACTGCAACATCGTAATTTTCCGGTAGAATTCTATTTTTTAAACTTTTTTTCGAAAATAAATTGTGGATTTTAAAAAACGCTCCAAGTTCGTTTTGTTTTGGGTAAATTCACAAGAAAAACTATTTTTGCAACACCAATTCGTGCACCGTGTGTTGTGAATCGACATTGCGTGCAACGACCAAAAAACTTACTGTCACAACCCCATAATTCGATGCGTTGAATTTTTCAGATTGTCTTTTTCGCAAATGATGGAAATTATTGGCGGAAGTCATCCCGAACTGTTTATGGCGACGTTCACATTTCGGCTCATTATTCGCTGCATCATAAATGTCCGAGGCTTAAATTTCGGGCAAGTACAACGCCGCTGACGTTTTATATTTTTATTTGCCGATAGAACGAGCTTCGTCCGACTTGAAACAGCTTTAGCATTGGTTTGCGAATTGGAACTTTGCGTGGAAATTGTGGTTATCTGGAATGTGGCTGACCATTCGTTGTCGTTGCAAATTGGTCACTCTGATTACGAAATAAAAACTTGGAGGAACTCAACAACGTCGAGTTTCGAAATATCGTGAAAAAAATTGACGAAAACCTTGAAAAACGTTCAATTTCCGAAAGTCGAACATTTTCGACTGTCGAAACGATCGGAATAACAAACAAAAACATTTGACCCTATGAGGAGAAATGGCAACAAACGAGCTGAGACGTTTTTGTCCCGAGCGATGGGTGAAAAAAATAAAAACTTTCGAGTTAGCTGCTGCACGACCTCAACGACATTGAGAAAAAATCGTTTACTAAAAACTCAATCGACCAAACGAACTTGCCTGATTGTGAGTCGTTTTGTTGATTTTTCCTTCTCGAACCGCCTGAAGGGAATTCAACTTGTCTGTCGATTTGTTGTTGTTGTTGCTGCTGCTCGCTCCATTCTTCGTTTCCTCGGAATCACTTTTTTCACTCACCTCCTCCACACCCGCCAGTAATTTCATCATCGATAACAACGCCTTGGTGCACGCTGTGCCTTAAAAGTGAATTATTTATAAAATTTAATGCATGGCTTGGGCGCCTGCTCTGGTTGACGACCGAAAAAAAAACAAACAAAAAAAACACGCGAATTGTTAGCCGAATGTTCAAAGATTTTTTTCACCGGACGCCGTTACACACGAATGTTCAAAAGGCCAAAAATACGCGAATTTCTATGTTTGCTGCGATCGTGAGAAAAATAATTGGACGGTTGGTGAACGAAAATGCTGAGAAAAAATGTATAAAAACCTTCTGCAAAACAGCTCAAATCGAAATCTCAACGTTGCAACTCTTTTTCATTTGCGGGAGAGAAAAAAACTTTCACGACTCATTTCTAGTAGATTAAAACTTTCTCTCCTCGAATAAGCACCGTGATCGTGCTCATTCTTTGCAATTATTACGGAGAACCCGCGAGGAACACATTTGTCCAATGAAAGGCCCCGAAATTTCCTGTGGTACTCATAACGGAATTTCTAAACAAAAAAAAAGCCTGGATCGTCGATTTTTCGTTCCTTGAAACGACTCGGTTGTCATAAGGAAATTGTAGATGCGTATCTCGTTATTTCAGCTCGTAGAATCATGACGATTCTCTCATCCGAACGCGAGAACTCGCCATCGGATCTTACCGAGGATCTAATTCACGTGAAAGTTGAGAATGTAACGAGCGAACGAAGCGCCGCACTCTTCCGAGTGGCACTCGCACGCGAATTTCATTTTTATTCTCTCGTTTATCGTGTCAACGTGAGTTTTTCGAACGATAATGACAAAAGCTTCTAGTCGAATCTCTCGAGTCGTTAATTTTCCGGTGAATTCGAACTCGTACGAGAATTCGTCGCTCAACGAAAAGAAAATATCGTTTCCCAACGAGTTTTGTAACCATTTCAAAAGCTTTTGTTCCCACGACGTCAAAAAAATTATTTCAGTTTTAAAAAAACAACAGCATCGCGAGTTCGATGACGAAATTTCGTTCATCCCCTCCCACAATAAACTATCGTTCTCTTCCTCATTCCTATGTTTGTTTACACAAACGACTGCATGTCTACGAAAGCACTCTTCGAATTCACACGTTTGTTTGCCGATATTATGCCTGCGACGCGAACGAGCGATTCTGCCTCATCGCGGGAGGTACGTTTATCCATGAATGGTATGCACATAAATTTGCAAAAATAATATACGACGTTAAGCTACTTTGCTGTGTATACGTAATTAAATGCTGTACATATTCATAAATTCATCGGTTCAGCTAACAAGAAAGAAAAAGATCGAAATCACCTCTAGGAATGATAAGAATCAATGAAAAACACTTTGATCTACTTTTTCGATCGAAATACACCGTTTCCGAGGTCCTGATTATTTATGGAATAAAATCAGAACGTTGAGAATTGTAAATCAAAGTTTTCCTAAAATGACTCACGATCAAACTCGGAAAAGAATTTATTTTATTTGTAAACGTGAAATTGAGAGCAAAAATGTGGAATTTTCTATGATTTCGATGTAAAAATCGAAGCTTCCGGATTACGTGAAGCATTTCTACGAACGTCTCCACAATTGTCAACAACATGTGTTTACCGAAGGGTTGACGTTCGTCGTAAAGAATCGTGAGATTCTAGTAAACACGGAGATGAATATAAACATAACTCACCTTGTGTGTTATTTCAACGAGTTTGTTATTGTTAAATGTAATCGCGTCCACACCGACCGGATGAACAAAATCTCAATAAATATCGAACATCTGAGTATTGTTGCACGGAACGAATTTCAAAGTAACACGTGAAAAGAACGAGTAGAGCGCGCGAGGAGAATTCGAGAACGAAAGAGAGAAGAGAGCGAGAAAAAGAGACAACGACGCTCGGCAGGACGAGAGAGTAAATCCGACAAGTCCGATGGTCGGACGAGACGTCGTTGTACTGACCACTCGCGCGCGCGGCGAAAGACCCGAACATTCTCCTGCTCGTGTACACCAGTAGTAACGCCAAACACCCCACCAAAACAGCAGCAGAACACACATTTTACAACGTCGTCGATTCACTGACCCGCTTGCCAACGATCGTTTACGTGTGCAGCCGATTCCCGCGCGGCAACTCGAGACGAGAAAACTCGTGCATTGCACATTCGTAACTAACCAACGATAGCCACACACACACTAGACTCTGTTCTTTTTCGTCCACTTGCATCTTACGTCATCTCCCGCTCTCTCCTGTGCCCGCTAAAAAAATCCTTCACATAACATCGTTCGCGATTTATCAGTTCGAACGGCAGTTCCTCAAAAAAGCAAATCCCTAGTCGTCAATATAAAACCGCAGCTTCTGGCTCGAAGTAAAAACTTGAATCAACGCGGTTTACGGTTTTGCCAAGTCGCGGTCAATTTTTTAATACAAAATAACTGCGAAAAATTTTTTTTTCCGAAATGGATTGGAAAAAAGTAAATTTCCACTAAAATTCGTCGGGCTTCCGTTCGCGTGCTATCGTTTTGCTGTAAATATCGAAATTTCGATCAACCAGGTTGGTTGATCGGCGTGTATACAGTGAATTTACGATTTCGAGGTGCAGCACGCGACTCTTTTTGAAAGGCGCGAAAAGATTGTGGTTATGTAAGATTTTCACGTGGACGAAAAACGTTCTAGCTAGCTCGTTCGTATCGAGATATTCAGCGTAATGGAAACCATCAAAGTGCGCTCTGAGTGTAAAAAAAAACAACATATCTTATCAGAAGGAATTATATTACACCTGGCCGTGTATGTAGAACGATTATGCAGCGTGCGATACAATTCCGTCAGCCGCACGGTCGTCGTTGTCGAAGCATTGTTGGCGTATCCTCTCTACCTCAGGGTCCTCAGGAAAATCAATTACATCCCTCCCCGTTTTGCCGCATTGCCGAAACCAAACATGTTACATATCGAACATGCATGCGAATCCGCGAGCTCGGCGCGTGTGATGCCACGATATGATGACGAACGTTTCGAGCAACTCTGACGGAGTTAAAAATTCACCCAATTTTCTGTGCGAATTGTAAACATTTTTCGAACGGAAATTCATTTTTCGACACTCGATTATCAAAATTTCCCGTAGATTTTTAACACGAAGAACTTTTTTCTTTGGAATTATTTTCACCCTTTTATTCATTTCGATATAAAACTTTCTCTGGACACTACAAAAAATGCTAATGGAATAAAAATCTTTTCAGTCAAAATTGAAGTTTCGCTCTGCGGTTTGAATCTCTTCAGACACAAAAACGGCACTAACATTATGCCTACACATTTTTAAAAGCTATTTGGAGACTTTATTTTGATTGGAATCGAAAATCCATGGACAGTGTTTCATCGAATGAATAATGAAGTAAAAAAAAATCGTTTGTTCGCACTGATCAGTAGGAAAATGGCGGCTGCACAGTATTTTGCCAGTGGCGCGTTCTTCTCGAGCGAACAAAAGCTCTCGTAGTTTTTCGATGTTTTTATAAGAACAACGACACGGGAATACGTGCAGAATGATTTTGAATATTTGGTCAAAATGAAGTGAATTTAAAAAATTCAAAAAAAAAGTCCGTAACCAAAAAACTCTGACGACAAAAAAATTCTCCGCACTCCCGGAGCTGTTCGTAGGTAAAAATTGGAAAAAATGTTGCTTTCCAGTCGCGAGTTGACTGAATTATTTCCGAGCGTCTGCAAAAGGCATAACCGAAGGATGCTCGTGACGAGACAATTTTCTATTGGCCACCACAAACAAATCGCTTCTCCTGGTTAATAAATAATCAAAGAAAGCGACGTCCACAGATTCTCGATCAATTGAACGCCAAAAAAAATCTCGTCGCTTGATTTTTTCGGCCTCTTCGCAGTACAAACTGTTAAAATAAATAATGGAGCTGTGCATTTTCAGGAAATGTTGAGAATTTAGTAGCAAGCTCAAAAAGAATGAAACTCGGAGTAGAAAATGATTGAATCTCCGAGTGGTGCAACAGGAAGCGAATTGAGATTGGTTGAAAAAAAAAAAGATGTCAATAAAATGGTAGAATAAAGAAAAAAGAGTCCGAGCTAGAGGAAACTTTATCATACAAAGTCTATTACAGTTACGCAACACGCGTTGAAGCGTGGTCGCGTTGCGTTTGGAAATAATATACAACAGTCTTTCCGGTGGATCGACCATTTCGAATAAGACAAACGGTCGACGAGTTGATTGATATTTATCCATATTTCTTTGTAGTAATCTGTTGATTTTCGTTCTTTCTTCAATTCTTAACGCTTCGTCGTTACGTGGACTTTATTATATAAAGGGCTAATCGCTAAAATGTACACATTGCATGACAAGTTATTAAAAATGTTGGTCACTGCCTCGCTAAAAAAACAACGATTACACACCAATCAATCATCTTTTTTAATCTGATGAATTTCTTAGCTTTACTCGGTTTTTCCAGCATTACACTTTTCATTATCGATTTCAATGATTTATTTATTTTTCTTCTTTTTCTTAAATACTCGGATGTGCCGCGGATGCTGTTCAATGTGTTATTTTCCTTCGTCTATCAGATTTTAATAATGAAGAAGAAATTTTGAGATTCTCGATAATAATTTCAACACGTCAACCGAATAATTTCGTCTACAAAAGTTCTAAAAGAAATTTAACACGATAACCGACGTAACAAACACGATATTTTCGTACATTTTCAGTTTTCGACTTATACACGCACACTAAGATGATCGAACCTCCAAAAAACTCGATTGTTTTTGCTTCCGTGAGGAAAATTGAAAAAAAAAAACAATCGCTTGCACTCGTTTCCTAGAAAAACTGTTTTTAATTTTCCGTTCGAGATTGAGCCTTAAAAATATCGTCCTTTTCCCTGCGGCGGGAGTAGCGGCTTCGGCGTGCGAGAAGATCAACTTTTATTTTTAAACGCTCAACGCTCGTTTGTTTTTTTTGTTGGTACGACCGTTTGTTTTCGACTGTTTTTTTTTGTTAACGACAAAACGTACGCACGTTTTTCTCTAAGGAGCCACGAGTGTCGAGCTCCTTCTCGATTCTTCGTATTATACGTAAAGTTTATAATTATTATCGTGAATTGACGAGCAATACCGTTCGTTCGGATGAAACGTCGAGGAAAAAAGAGGAAAATATTGTAGAGGCAAAAAAGAAAAAGGCGAAAAAGTGTGTATTGCTGATTGGTGAGAAATAGAATAGTCATTGATATCGTGGGTTGGAAAAATAGTGGACTAAAGGCAGAAGAAGATAAAAGGCCGCGCGGGTGATACGAAAATAATAAGAATAAACAATAGTGTTTATATTCAAGGAATAATAAACAACCGAGGGCAAAAAAGAAAAAAAGAGAGAATGAAAATGAGCAGCAAAGTCAAATCCCTCCCCTGCGCACACACCTCGTTTCTCCTAAGCCACGAGAGCCTCCAGGCCACCGAAGATAATTGCACGAACCCTACCGAATTAACGTGAAAACCAAAATCTCGAAAAATCGGGGATCGAAGATAAAAATAAAATCGCTAAAACGAACTCGAGCCCAAGTTTCTCTCATATTTTTTATCATTCCCCTTGATAATTAAAACAAAACGTCACGATTATAGTTTCAGTAGTTATTTATAAAGAGCACAGTCTTACAAAAAAGTGACCGCATGTTCCAAGGGACGGGCAAAAATCGCTCAGTCGCGTTCATCGTTAACTTTGTTTGTTTTCTTTTCATTTTTTCCAACTAACATTCGGTGTGCTGTCAGTTTCGAGGGATCCGTCTAAGTTTTACCGTTTTTTCCGTCATCTCTTCCATAATGTTTGTTGTTGTTGTTGTTATCCACTGAGAAAGTAGGTGGTATACGATATTACAGTATTATAAGCACAATCATTAAAAATTAAACTATCGAGTTGAAATACAAATCCTACTTTCCAATCGTCTACGATTTTCTTTTTTTTCCAATTTTTTTCGTGTGAATACGTTGGTGTGTGTGTATTGGCGTGTGAGAGTGTGTTTACCACGTGTATTTTTCTGCCCGTAAATTTTTTTCTGGTTGTTATTATTATTTTTGTATTTTTTGTTGTTGTTTTTTTTTATTCATGAAAAATCAAAGCTGACAATGGTTTCGTTTTCGTTAAATATGTTTTTTTTCTTTTTTTTGCCTTTTTTTGTTGTTTTCGGATATATAATTGTTTCGACCACCGTTACAATCGCCTCGGTAGCCAACGCGCACGGCTGCCTTGAGAAAAAACAAAAAAATAGAATAAAACAACCTCGCAGGCTACCCAGGACGGAGGAAACTCGTGTGATGATAAAAATAATAATAATCATTCGCTGCTCGCCTGGAGAACGCACTGCTGTGGCCGGGGAGAGTTTAGACGGGCCTGAATTGCGCGGGGCTTTAATTTATTGGTTTTTGAGATAATAACTGGTCTAGCCAAAGCTAGCTCTAAAATGTTTGTTCGTATTTTTGCTTTTCTTATTATTATTTTTTTGTTTTTGTTTTTTTTTAAATTGTTTTATCGATTTTTGTTTATTTTGGGTTTGGAAAAAAATCAGTGCTGAACGATTAGTGGCTTTTTTAGGCTGGGGGCGGGGGCTTCTCTCGTCGGTGGCTTTCGGATGTTTGATGTAAGCGAATATTGGCTCATCACATGGCATATTTGCGCGTCCATTCGCGCGCCAATTCGTTGTACTTCTCCCGATCGGTTTTGTATATCCTTGCTATTTCCGGTACTAGCGGATCGTCGGGATTTGGATCACACAACAGAGAGCAGATTGAGAGTAACACTGCGAAAAACAAAAACATGGTGGGTTAGTTCACGAACAAGAAAAATCAGATTTACAATTTTTATGATTTTCTTCTTTTTATTCAAAAATCTGCTGCTTTTCGTTATTCTGTTTGTTAGTTTTTGAAAAAATTTCGAGAAACTCGCAAAATTTCGACGAATCTTCGAGATTTAAACTTTTCAAGGTTCCTGCTGATGATCCAGGTATTTTATCACGTTTTTCAAGAATGTGAGAAGAATCGTGCATTCAAAAAGTACTACGAGGTGAGGCTAAATTTTTATTAATCATGAAACTCTCAAAATTCAAATTTCCTCAGGATTCAAAATTTTCTGTAACGCTCTTCACGTTTTTTTTTCGACTTTTACACTGAAACGAAAGTTTTGCATTTATTCGTAAATTACATTTTTTTCTTATCGTGAAATTAACGACGGAAGGCCAAATTTTACACATGGAATTATGAAATGGCCGTCGTACTGTGGCCTTTTGCACTATCAAAAGCTTTTTTTTTTCACGATCGAAATGGAATTCTTCAAGTTTTATTCCTGAGCTTAGTTGCCCCAGAAAAACCCATAAAAAGAAATCGTAAAAGTTGGTGGCACTCAAACACGTTCGAGCGAAAAATTAATGTGAAAATTCCTGTTCACGGAATCCCAAGTAATCGAAAATAGTGAAAAAATGTAAGAAACAAAAAAAAAAGAAAATTAATGAAATTATCGAGAAAATTGTAATAAAAATGGTGGAAAATATTGGTGTTGAGATAATCGACGACATACCCTTTGAAATAGTAAGTGCAGGAGACCATTGCGATCTCAATATGTCCAAGCAGATACTTCCATTACTGTTTATGTTGGGGTGATAAATTCTGGTTGTGAAAGCAACCTGTTGATAATAAATAAAGAAAAAAGTATTAAATCATAAGAAATTGATGTTTCGATGGATTATCGCGTCTCCAGAAACGTGTGCATTGTCATACACTCGATGGCTCGATATTCGATTGTCGAAACGATTATGTAACGTACCTTGGGAGGTTTAAAAGGATAATCTGTGGGAAAGTGAATTGTGAGGAAAAACACCCCTCCTTGATACGGGCTGTCAGGCTGGAAAAAAAAACGAGTCTCATTAATTTTCCCCTGACCGAACAAACTTTCTCAAAAGCCATGTCACAAAAGTTTGTTTTTTTCTTCACATCGTCGATTCTTTTTATAAACAAAGTAAATAGTTAACTTGATTGGATTTTTAGTGACTTACTGGTCCCATAATAGTGGCCTGCCAGTGGAATACTGAAATAAACAAATAAACAGGTTTCATAAGCGGCAAATTGGACGACGAATCAATGAGAATTTTGCAACCAAGAGAATTTATGAAAAAAACGTTCTTTTCGTTCAATTTGGAATATTTTTGACGATGGAATCGAAATTTCTTGGACATCTTGTTAAAAATTGGAGTCTGGTCAGGATACAACGAAAATCTTCAAATTATGAGTTTCCCGGTTGATAAGAATGGCCGTTAAATGATCGTTGTCAAACGAGAGAAAATAACAAATTTGACACTCTACGATTAAAATTCCATCAGCATAATTTTGTCATTTTTCCATTCACCAAACGCACTGTCCGAATTTTTGGAACTTGATTTGAATTTTTTCATTAGTAACGAGAAATTAGTGCTGCAAAAAAGTGAGTGAAACGAGGGACGAAAATCAAATGAGTTTCAAGGTCTGAGCCAAAACTCCATAAAAATCGAACCACACATTTTTTTATGTTCTCGACGAAATTTTGAAAACAAAAGAGGCTGTTGGGCAGTTCCAAACGGACAATTTTCAGCGTGACGAGAAAAACATTTTTAAATATCCTCTCAATCATTTCCAGCCGAGATGCTAAACATCTTGGCAGATGCCCAAAGAAAAAAACTCAAAAATTGAGGAGAAGGGGATCCTTTGGTGGGGAGAAAAAAACAGAAACTCACAATCGTCTCCTACAGGTCCAGCGGAGCATTGTGCAGGTGGATCTCTTCCAAGGTCTTGAAGTTCCTGCAAAGCAAATAAACGCTTGTGAATAAATATTCCAAGAAGCGAATCCACCGATTCCAAAGATGTGATCAATTTTTCAGTCGACGCCAACGGAATGACTCTGAAGTTTCCAGCGTCGAGATGCAACAAAATATTATTTTTCAAATTCATTATTTAGTGAATTTTCAAAATTATGACAATTTTTTGTGTCGCTCGAGTTTTTGGCAAGAGAAAATCGTTTTATCGTCGAGACCAAATATTGAGCTCCGCTGCTGCTGCTGCTGCTGCAAAAAACAGAACATCGTTGCATCCCAGCGAAGCAAACTCCGTCATCCACCAAAACGAAGCTCTGGATCGTCTGACGACGCGAAACAAAGCAAATCGGACAAACAGAGGTGACGAAGCTCCAAAAATGCAGAATAGCAAAAAGAAGAGACAATTTTGATTGAAACGTTGAAACTTGATGAGAAAATAGTAATTTTGAATTTAGCGACAAGATGAAAAAGTGAGATAACGCGAGAGAAAAAGAAAAATAGAATTTCATCATTGTTGGAGTATGTGGAAGAGAAAAAATGGGAATAAAAAAGTGTGGAGGAGTTTTTTTGGAGAGTTATCTATAGAACGGTGTGCTCTCACATATGCACGTATATACATGTATATAAGTATACAAATATAGATATAGTTATGGTATATATAGATATGAATATATAGGTTTCGATGTATATTTATATATACACGTTGAATCAGTTTTACGTTACTTCCGGCAATTTCTCGGGCAGGTACTTGAAAAACGAAGGATATTTTTCAATAGCCGCACTGTTACCTCGGTCGTAGGTGAAAAAGTATAGCGGCGAAACGGTGTGAGGTCGGATAGCGGAGATCCGCTGGTTCTCGCCGCGATTATCGTATGAAAAACGGCGAATAACCCCGAAAAAAAAAGGCTTATCACGAAGCGCGGCGAGTATTAAAGAGGATGGAGAAAAAAAATGGTTTAATAAAAGGGAAAATAACGATTGGGAGAGAGAGAGAGGAAAGATGGAAAGAAAAAAACATGATTTTTGACGAATGCTTCGCGATATCACACATTGCCCGTTTGGCCGAACTGCGAAAAAAAATCGTTAAGGGCGTTCGGGGACACACGTTTGGCGATGCACACGAAGGAAAAACACGAAATAAAACGATAGCCCAATCGGTATTTGGTTCAAAGCAGCCGTCCTTGTCACACGTACCTTGTTAATTCGTTTTAAAGCCATTTTTTTTTATGAAGAACTGTGTGTTGATATTATAACTGGCCGAAGAACCCAGGGACAACGAAACCCGCTAGCCACAAGATCTTTGATTAGGGATTGCAAGATGGCTGCCCACGGTCTAAACGTCGTTCGACTACGCGAATCAAGCTCCAGCTCGCATTCTCTGTTTCGTTTTTTTTTCCTTCTTGTTGTGTTTCCCAATGATCCTCCTCTTCGCCTTTTTCAACGATACAATTTTACCTCGCCTCCCTTTGATTCAAACTCCTTTTTTTCTTCTTCACTAAACTCCTCGATTTTTTAATTAACCCTCGAACGTGTTCAATCTTACGTGTGAATTTTGGATTCTTTTGTCAAAAATCTTTCTTTGATATCGGATAATCGCCCTGGTGACTTCCCACGGATTTCCTTTTATCGGCAACCTAGTTGCTTTTTTAACCTCGTTCCAGAGTCTCACTGCAGATGGCGATCGTCGCGTTTCACCGCTAAATCGCGGCATATTCAAAACGGACTTTCATCAAATTCGATATCGCGTCACGTTTCACTTCATTTTTTCCCCATTTCAATAATTATTATTCAATCATTGTTTTTCATTCAACTTTCAAATATTTTTCCCAAAGACAAAATCTTTCGTCTTTCCATGTTTTTCATTAATCGATGAGATTGCGGTTGATGTGTGCGGTATGGGCAATTCCGGAGATATTTCGGAGGCAACCAACAAGCGTCATATTACCGAGAAAATAGTGTCACGTCATCGTTCGATGACTCGTGTATGAATAGACAGATAATCGACTTTATACAGAGTCATCGAAAACCCAAAAATCCCGAAGATAGTTGTTTTTTTTTTCAACCTCGACCAGTGAAACCAAATAATTCTTCATACGAATCAAGCGAATATTTAAATTTTCAATATTCTGGAGAATAATCAAAATAATTCTTTTTTACTAGTTCTCCAAAATTAGAGATTAAAATGAGTCACTGCGTCAATCGCTAGTGTGTTATTCATTGTAATCAAATTATTTGTCATCATTTATTTTTCTCCTTCGCCTGTTTGCTGCGATTCGAAGCGATGTGTATATACGAAGCAATAAAACAACTGACACATACATGTAAACACACGTCTAAAGTTTTGAGGTTAGGAAATTCTCCGGAGCGGAATTGTGCCGCTGCAACGAAAATGTATTTCGATTTAATATGCAGGAACAAAGAAAAATTTCATTTCCATCTTTAATGCAATAATAATTTCGTGGCAATAAATTATAATCGACACAATTGAAATGCAAAATCCAAAAAAATCGAAAGGAATAACTTGTCGCATAGATTGTCCCGCTCGAAATGCAAAATTATGCGGTGGCAATAAATCGAAGAAAAATCGTGCCAAGAGGAACAAGAAATATCGAACAAAACGTCAATATCTCGTTTACGAACCGGAGGAGGAAATATGGCACGAGCCCTACATGGAACCTTTGAAAAATCAATTTTCTCCGATATCCGTACAATGTGACTCGAAGATTGAATTTCCTTGGCAAGATATCGCGGTAATGGTTGACGACAAGCAGCAGCAGCAGCAGGCGACACGAAAGAGCGAAGAATGTGACGACGAATCAGAGTCAATACTGGCCAATGGCAAAGTTGCGAGACCCAGGACAACAGAATCGACAGAATTCATGAAATTACCTTGGAAAGATTTGGTAATCGGGGCGGATGTGCTTTCGAGCATTCAACAACGAAAAGATAATGAAATCGCGACGTGCGACTCATCCCTCGAAATTCCCTGGAACGACTTGACTCTCGAAGGGACATTGAAAGTCGAACCTTGGCCGGAAGTGCAACTTTGTAGCGGAAATAATTTCGAAGTACCATGGGACGCCATTTTGGTCCCAAAGAACGTCATTATCGAACCATTTACGACTAAAAAACATCCATCATCGAATGCACCTTCGAGAAAACATAAAAAAGCGTCGGAATATCGACGCTGTCCTCCGGAATGTTCCAAAAGAAATAGATGACGCGTAAAAATTGTATATTCGTCGAAATAATATTTATTTTCGTGCATAAAAACTTTGGAAAATTTTTCAAATTATTTCTGCAAATAATTTAGTCACGAAACTACCAAATTATTATTAATCGAATTTTCGTACTAGTCGGACGCGAAGTATTCGCGTGTTATACTTTCCCACGACACGAACTTGTCGACCTCGTCGCATATTCAATAAATATTGTCAATACTTCGCGCGGAACGAATTTTTCTGCGACGACGGGTTGTCCAGTCATCGGCGCATTTTCTCAGCGTAGGAATTGATTCTCACAATAAAAAAAACGACCGATAGCGTCAAAGTATTTGCGACACCGAAAACTTGCTCATCGCCATGTTTCGTTTGAATATTTAAAAAAAGAAATCTGCTGAAACGACTGAGAAAAGGGGATGAAAAATCTTCTGGAAACGACCGTAAAGAAGAAGCGCCACGTCGGGAAGGCCACGAATGAAAAACAACTCTACCTCACTGTGCTCTCTGTGAATTTAGTCGAATCGTAGAGTGGCGCCAGGCTGTGAGAGCGACAATGCGCTGTACTAGTCGCGAGGAGCTCGTCTGCTCGCTCGCAGCTCCCCGCCACTCCCGGGCCCGTACGGTTCCGTGGCTATCAGCGTCAGTCGGCACTTGCCATCGAACGGGGACGGTTGCGCTATCTCTATGCGAAAGAGAGAGCGTGCGCGCGCGTGTGAGTCAGACGACAGGGGCAGTCCGCGTATCTATATACATATATTGGTATAAAAAAAAACAACATACATACAGTCACGCGCGCTGGAGTTTCACAGTGAAAATGGCGTAGCCTTTGAGCGCTGGCGAATGTTGCAATAACAAGACGACAGTGTATCGCGAATGATAAATATATCGAACGAAAGAACGCTCCGAAAAGGTGTGAAAGTTGCCGGTGTAGCTCGAAACATCGCAGACCATTAAATAACATTAGAATCTCGGTGGAAAAAGCATTGTCAAAATAGTTGTGGATGAACGATTATTGCAAAAAGTCATGATGAGTACAGTGTGCGTTCTGTGTACATATATATTTGTATTCTATCGGGTATGAAGTGTCTAGTGGTTGACGAGCTTCGGAGCCTCGGGAAAATATATGCTAATAATCTCGACAGTGGCTGGTTGCGATTTAACCGTAAAATGAAAATAGAGCAACGATGATTCTGGTCGAGAAGGATTTATTCGTTTGGTTATTATTATGTACTCTGACTGTTGAAAGTTGTGGCAGTCGTTGAAAGCTGAACGAGTGGTGACTCAACGAATGTGTTTACTTGTGTTGTTGTGCCAGTGTTTCCCGTGTAAATATTGTGTTACGTTGAGGAAATAAGATAAAAGGAAAAAGGCAGAGCGAGAGATAAACGTAAGGGAAAAGATAATAAATGCGAGGATGCTACGTTTGGCGAAGCGTCGAAAAATCATCCTCGTGACAGCTTGAGTACGATCAACAAACGATCGCAAGATGGCGCCACCGCAGTTTTGACACAAACTTGCCCCATTATCCCCCCTCCTCCCGCCCTTTCCATCGCTCCTTGGCCACGCTATCAGCTGGAATATTTCACGGGCGTTATCGCCTCGATTCAATAACCTCCCTCGCTCCTTTTTTTTCTTTCTTTTTCCTTCTTATTTCTCCTTCATTACTTTTCGACACTTTTTTTCCCTCTCTCTTCGACCTATACCTTGTAGCATGAGCAGAGAATTCTACGTGCCCTGCGCCCAATACGCATATCCGGTGAGTGCTTCATTTTCTATCGATATTTCGTCTACTCCGCTTTGTGCCTCTAAATATCGATTCAGACAGCTTTCTTTCTAGTTCTCTTGAGCTATCACGAAACGACTTTATTTAGGGTTCTTTCAGAATTTTGTACAAACGGTCTTGCCACCAAAACTGAGAGTTTTCTTCGATGAAGAAAATTTCCTGACATTCACAATTCGAGAAATTTCATTTCCACCTTTTCCTTTTGTTTTTTTCTTGCAACGTTTTTAACGAAACTTTTATTTACATGCGTTTAGATGGAAAAAAAATTGGAAATTAAATACCTCGCATTCTAAACGTCAGAGAATTTTTCTTCATACGAGAAAATTGTCAGAGTTTTAGTGCCAAGAACGTTTATACAAAATTTTGAAAGATCCCTAAGTCAAATTTCGTCTGTAAACGTTTTTTCTAGAACTCCCGCCTGTAAACCTGGACACATCGTCTTTTCGGGCTGCCATTACATTCCAAAGATTCTGGAAAAATGCAGTTCGAAATGTTCAACTGTGAAAATTATAAAATTGTAGGAAAATAATTTTTTTTTCATCCATTTTCGATCGAATAAATTGACCGATTTGCACGGACACGAATGGCCCAGGTTTACAGGCGACGTGTTAAAGTCGTTTTGTGATAGTAATCCGTTAATTCACACACACACACTATTCAGCCTGATTTATGCGACAAATTATCATCATAATTCCGGCGCTGATAACCAGAAATATTACCGGTTATGTGGTAATGTTATTTATACAGAGATCAATCGAGAGATTTATCCAAATACTATTTATCGGTTACGAATCCACTCGATTAATTCGCTTGACGTTATAACATGAAAATACGTTTTCAAGGTTAGGTTTCCTCGAACGTCGTGTTGTGGCATCGTTCCGTGAATGTCAAACTATTTCGCAACGTTTTCAAGCTCTCGCACTACCACATTGTTCGTGTACGCGGTGTTTTGAAAATGACATTCGTTCTTGACACTAAGGAAAACGTGTTAATAAATCGAAAATTAGCTGAAACGTTGATTCGTGTTTTTTTTTAACGATCACTCAACGAAAACTCTTTTAAATTCCACGTTTTTTTTTCTTTGGCTTTCGATTCAGAGGTACGAATTAAAAATAGTTCGGGAAACGAGAAAATTTGGTAAACGTTTTCTCCGAAAATTCAGTTGCGATGGAAATTGAAAAAAAATTGAAAAATTCATTGACGTTTTAATTTCTTCGGGAGTTCGAGGCATCGGTGTGAGGAATTCGTGGCTTTTCCATTGTTTCGGTCATCGTAGATTTCAAACACGTTTTCCTTCGGCCCTCGGAGTTTTTTTGTTTCACGATCGTTGGTGGTTCATTGTTGGATTAATGTTTTGTTTTTTTTTTTTATCATATCGAGGCTGTTCCTGACTCGTCATTGTTGTCTCGTATTTGTGTTTGGGCATCGTGGGCGAACAGGCATCGCCCTTTTTCACCCTCGACACTCTGATTAATTCCACAACCGTGTGACGTACGAGGGTACGAGGTTTATCGACCCCTCAGGGTCACCCTTATGGCGCACGTTTTTTTCGTTCCTTCTTTTTCTTTTTTTTTTTTNTTTTTTTTTTTTTTTTATTATTATTGTACATCGTCTCGAAAAGTACGACCTCTCGAAGCCCCTTTATCCTGCCTATTCAATCCGTGCAGCTTGGAAATGAGAATTGCGACGTTGCTCGTTAAAAAATTCATCGATTGAATTTTAATCGCGTTCGAATGAACAATACAAATGTGGGGCCAGGCTTAATCGAATCAGTCGCGTTCATTGTACCTCGTAACCGTAAGAACGATTCAAAAAAATTATTGCTCGTTAAATTTCGATAATTATTAATAATTGTTTTTTTTTCTTCGATATCGACGTTTTTTTTTAAAATAAAATTACAATCCGCATGGGCAGACCGTTGCTAACGAGATCCACTGTCAACGAGGACCTAAAATTGTTGAAATTTCTGCACTTTTTTTCTCACGATTTCCATTATTTACGAAAAATATTGAAATTTTTTTAAATCACTCGATTAAATAGAAAATTTTCCATTTTCGTTTAATCCGAAAACTGATATTTGTTTTTTTTTTCGTTAACATTGAATCCACTCGAATTCATGGAGCGCTTCAAAAGTACGAACGTCACCGACTCATTTGCATTTTTCGTAACAGCAGTCGATGTTACACAAGAATGAGAATGAAATGATGTAAAAAGAATGAGACTGAGGATCGAATATCCCAGGATTACGCATTCCTGAATGAATTTTTATTAGCGCCAACGATCGTATACATTTATTGCAGCAGCCTCGTATCCCCTTAAAGGAAAACAATGGCAATATTTTCCGGGTCTTCGAATTCTTGTGTCTCCCGACTCTCCCTCCTCCTCCTCCTCGGAGAGATGGAATCCGCACGTTGCTCGAGGCTCCGTTCAATTTATTTTCGCCAACGAGCACCGCACTCCGAATGGAAACGATTTTTTTTCTTCCTTTGCATGCCCCCCTACGATATAAACAACTTTTCAACAACTTGCAATTATTTCTCGACTCTTCGCTTTACAATGTTGCATCCTTTTGGATGTTCATGACAAGTTACCCACTCAACCGGTTTCTTATGATTAATTACCTTCCAACTTTTCGAGTCCTGCTGCATCAATTTATTCTTCGACTTCCGTTTCGCCTCCTTTCCGACCCAATATACCGATCGACACATTTAACGTATTACTAATCACAAAATTACTTTATTTAATGGAACTGAAGCTCGTGACGTTGGGGTCCAACGAAAAATACGTTTTTCCATTAATTGTTTGTTCAATTTCAAAAATCATGACAATTCTCACGCCCATTTTCTCGTTGGATGCAAAAAAAAAATCGTTTTATTGTTCTGACCAAATATTCAATAAAAATCTTGAGATCTGCTCAAGAAAAAATAGAAATTTGTTGCATTCCGACGATGCAAACTTCAACATCGTTTCATTTAATCGAAACCAACAGTTTTCTCTTATGAAGAAAAATTTTCTGACGTTTAGAATTTGAGATATTTAATTTCCCATTTTTTTTTCCATCTAGACGCATGCAAATTGTCGTTTCGTTAAAAATTTGCAAGAAAACAGAAGAAATGCGACTTCAATTTACACGCGTTTAGATGGAGAAAATAAAAAAATTGAAAATGAAATATCTCAAATTCTAAACGTCAGAAATTTTTCTTCGTAGAAGAAAACTGTTGGTTTTCGTGCCAAGAACGTTTGTACAAAATTTTGAAAGAACCCTAAATAAAGTCGTTTCGTTGTAGTACCTTAAATCGTTGTCGCTACTAAATATGTTACGTGTTACGCTTTGCATAAACGTTCGAATGAAAATAGAGAAAAAATTGAAGCTTCCTGAAAAATTATTCATTCATATCGCGGTGACCGAGAAACTTAGAGAAAATATATACACTGCTCCGCACGCTCCTTTTCATTTTCTCAACTCCACGCAGATTATCATGCTCGAGTTCTTTCGAGCCAAAANTTTTTTTTTTTTTTTTCGGTGCATTTAATGTCAACAGAGTTTTTTTTTGAATCCAATGAACTAATGTGACAAAATAGACGAGAAGCTACGAAATTTGCTTAATTTCGATCTTGTCTTGTTGATTTTTTTTTTTTAAATAACGAGACGCTCGTAATAATCTGCAACGATTTTATTCAAAGAGTCGATTTTGGAGCGTCGAATTTGCATGTATTTATCGAGTGGATTGAGCCGAATTTACTGCTAAAGCGTTTTGCTCGAGTCCATTTAATTTCGGTGAATTTTCCAATCGAAATAAAAAAATTGGTTGGGCACATCGAGATCTGGCACTTTGCTTTACGAGACGATACATGAAATACGAAAAAAATATGACTTTCTCGTACGATCGTTTCGCTCCGTGTGTTGACTCCGCGTTCACCATTGGGTTAAAGTCACGCGAGTCGCGCCGTTCCTTCTGTGCTGCAGCAGCACGCACACGATTTCTATACTATTTGAATTGCAAAGTCCCCAAAGCGAGACCCAAAGTGAAATGAGAGACCTCGAGAACGCGCTGCTGTGACATTGCGCAATCTTTATTACCCACACACAAATCGTGGTTTTTATAGCAAACTTGTGCAAATTTGCAGCTGCTCAAAAAAGATTAAGAAGATCACGTACAAGTTCAAGAAATTTATAAAATCTTATGGCGCTGTTTATACAATTTGTTTTTTACAAAGTTGGAAAATTTTTACGAAAATGAAATTGATTTTTAGCAGATTATGCAAAAATAGTTTAAATGCCTCACGATTAATTGTTTTTTTTTTTTTAATTCGTCTCGTTGACACACTGGGTCAAATTGACCCGGAGCCCAAACCATCGGGTTTATAAATATTCGGAAAATATATAATTTCTTCTGAAAATTACCGAATTCTTTGATTTTCGCGAAAGTGAATATTTTACTGGAAAAATGATTTTTCAAAACTTTTTACGTTGGCGTTTTTTTGTCACGTGAAAAAATCGGTAATTGTCGTGAAAATGACGGCACCGTGCGAGCCAGTGGCTCAGCGGATGAATGGATTTGGTCATCCCTTATAAAAATGATACGAAGTTGTCGATATACGAAAACAAAAAGAAATCAGGGAATCGAGTTGGCTCTGAAAATTGGCTGAGAATTATTTCGTAATTAGCGAAATAAAACGTCATGGGAAAATCTATAAGTGGCTCGTGTGAAGAAAAACAGTGGCTGTGACATTGCAATGGCTTATTTTTTCCCATCGATCTGATTACGAAAACGATAAAAATTGAAAAATCAAGAGGAAAATGGGCGACAAGGCAACCAACGAATTGCCTCCTCCGGCGGGTATTACTTCGTCCAGGAAATCACAAAATTCGAGCGAACGACTGGAGCCCACATTTTTGAAAAAAGGGTCGATTCGTAGCAATGCTTTTTCCGAAAGCTTCGTCGAGAGCGAACAGCTTGGAAAAAGCTCGTCATTGTCACGGACTCTCGGTGAAAAGGTCTCGATTTATTATTTTTTTATATTTTTTTTTCTCATTTTTTACTCTCTCTAGTGTTTGCCTCGACGAAATTTTCAATAAATCGATGATTTACGCGTAGCATGAATCGACAGATAAGATCCAGTCTTCCCAATATCGGTCAACATCTTAGACGTTTTATGAAATTGAAGAGTCAGCGAGAAATAAAAAACGAGGGAAGCACGACGGATGTTTCTGTCGCTATGTCCTCATTCAGTACTAACGGTCTCACCGAAATTCGACACAGTGATCGAGGTTCGGATTAAATCTCAATTTTCATTGTTATTCCTACGATCCCCGAAGCGAAATCCTCAAGTTCAATGAATTTTTCAACGTTCAGGAGATTCATCACTGTCGTCAAATCATTGCCCCGAAAATCATACAACTCAATGGAAAATCTATTTCGACATTGCACACTCGGAGAGCAAAAAAATTGAACGATTACTCTCGCGTAATGAAATCGACGATTATTTTTGGTTTTTCATTTGCTTCGTGTGCATTAATCATACCGAAGTTTGCATCGTTGAAATTCAACGAAAAATAGACTTTTTATTTTTTATTTTGATAATTAATGCGATCGTTTTAATTTTTCTGGTAAATTCAGTTTTTTATTTGCAAAGAAGACTGTCCCATTATCATTGACAAATGCTGTTTGGAAATTTAACCCTCTGCTATAAAAAATGATTGGTTTTTGTTGCATTTTGACGATGGAAACTTTAACAAACGCGAGAAGAACGGATTGAAATTTAAAGGATTTGCAAAACCATCGAATCGTCGTGTGAAACGTTTTTTCGAAAAATTCGTCATTTTTTGTCGCCACATTTATTGGAGATTCATTTATTTTAGACGAGGATGAAGCAAGTGGATTGAGATCGTTCGAGAATAATTCACAAAACTCTCAATTATTAATCGATCAACTCCCTGCAGTCGTTCCACCAAGCCCCTCAACTTCCGTCTCGATTTCTGAACCTCAAAGGAGTAAATAAGAAAAAAACAAACAAATTGACGGCGTTAATCAACGATCAACATTTAACGGTTTAATAATGTAATCCCGATGCACTCGGTTAGGTGACATTTCTATAGAAAGTGACATGACGTTTCCAGTCGCTCTCGGTCAATCCGTTGGACCAACGAATCCTGTTATGATTTCGAGCGCTGTGGAGGCTCGTTTGGACGCTCCATTCGATCATTTGAATCTGGACAATATTGTGAATGAGGCTGGCGCTATCATAGCCGGAGATCCTCTTGCCTTTGCTGCAGCTTTAAACGCCCAACTCGGATACGATCGAATCCGGTTAGCCGCGAAATCTCACTAATAATAATTTTGAGTATCTGACGATAAATCCAATTAAAATAATTCATTTTCCGTGGCTTGGAAAAAGGAAATTTAACCCTAGAACGGTAACCTTGTTTCTTTTTTACCTATTCCGGCAACCTGGGCGTCAGAAATGATCCCAATTTCGAAAAATTCACATTTCCGGTCAAATTCGCGTCTGCAAACGTTTTTTTCGCACCTTTCGTTTGTAAATCTGGACACACCGTTCTTTCGGCCTGTTATTACGTTCCAAAAATTCTGAAAAAATTCAGGCTACTGTTAAAAATCTTGAACTTGGAATTTCAATTATAAAATTTTAGGAAAATAATTTTTTTCATCTATTTTTGATCCAATAAATTGACCGATTTGTCGTATTTGTACGGACACGAATGAACCAGGTTTACAGACGAAGTGTTAAAGGGTTCATGTTGGGCTTATCTTTTTCGATTTTTAATGCGGAATCACGTGAACCTGGTGCATTTTGGCTTCAAGTAAAAAAATTAGTCAAAACGGGAGAACGAAGGGAGAAAGGTCGCGGGATTTAAAATCGACTGGGGTCGTTTTTGACCCCAGGTTGGTGTTCTATGGTTAAATGTCATTTTTCTTGGAGAAATAAAAGAAAACGCGATTGGGGTTACAGATCCTTTCGAAAAGTCTCGGAATATGTGGGGTTTGAGAGAATTCAATTATATATAACGACCGCGATCGATGACTAATGCAATAACCGACACGGGAGAACTCTGTGAGGAGAACCGAACGAATCCTCTGTCGCAAACCCTCTCTCTCTCTCTCTCTCTCTATCTTTCCACGAGCAGCTTGTGTCCCCGTTTCACATGCACGTTTTGCGGGCTCGAGACTTTTGTGGCATCGAGAAAAGCGACACATATCGTCCGTTGATAGAGCGAGAGAGAGTGGGAGAGGGAAACGGTGACAAAAGCATCAGGCGCGATGGGAAATGGTTTTAATTTTATTATTAGCTCGCCAATGATTGCATGTTTTCTTTTCATTGTTTTTTTCTCATACACACACTTGTGCAAAGCGAGCCAGTCTTGGGCTTTATTCAACATTAATTTCCGGGTCATGTGAACACAGATTTATTTCTTTGTGAGTTGACCCAAAGGAAAATGACTAAGCTGATGAAGGAACTGCTCTCAATTCGGTGCTAATTTGGATTTTAAAATAAAATTCATCAACGTATTGATTAGATTTAAGTGAATATATTGTTTGAACTCTCTGGACATAAAATTTGGGCTGTGCATTGAATTAATCGCAGAACATACGCTGAACTGGAAGCTCGAAGAGAAAACGAGCCACGAAGTGTGCCATTGCTCTTTTTTCAAGACGCCAGCAATGATTCTTTCCTAGGGAGTTCGACTTCCGCCGTCAACGGATCGAGCCCTTCCGGGTAAGCTTTCCTATCCTTTCATTTCCTCCCTCTCCCCTTCCTCGTTACCCCTCGTTTCGTGTTTCTTTATTTTATTTTTTTTTTTAAG
>JBAJMU010000002.1:9015449-9113851 GCA_037952995.1 Hyposoter didymator
CGTTTTTTTTTTTTTTACTCGAGTTGCGACACACCCGTCGCGGATCGATTCTCTGTTCGACATTCGATCTCAACTCCCAGCATCTATAAGCTCGCTGACAAATAAATAAATGAAAGTCAATATGGAGAAAAAAAAAGGTTAATACGGACGTTGAGCAGTGACCAATGTACCACCGCGTGACCACGTAAAATACCATCCTTTTAAAAATGTCTCCAACGTGGTTTTGACTTCGGTATTAAGCACGCTCGCGTGGTGACCGCGCGCTGAAAAAAAATTGGTAACGGTATCCGATTGCGGTCGGTTTACATTCACTCAACGATCTCCTGTGCTCCGATGACGCGCGCGTTCATTACTTATACCCGTACGTACATGTATAGACAGATGGACATTTGTGCACGTATGTAACCCCCCCGCGTGCATATGTGCAAATATAAAACGATCGCAAATCCAGCGGCAGCGATAACGCGCCAGCGTCCAAAAAGCTCATGCACCGTCGCGATACACTCCCGATTGTTCCGCGACGCTCGCTATCGACCATTCTCCCCACCGCCCGTAAAAATATCTCGTTAAATTTTTTTTTTTTGCTCTTTTTTTTCTGTCGCTCCAAACGGAATAATCGATTTATTCGAACTCTGGGTGCAGGGGAAATGTAGTTGGATCGATTTTCCATGCGCTAGCTATAATGTTCAGGGGAAATTGGAAAAGTTCAATTTCATTGACGAAAAGAGTCGTGTAGGGATAATTTTCAGTGCGATACACGATTTCATTGGTTTCTTAATTTAAAAAACAGAGAGATTCACATTTTTGTTGGCGCAATTTAGTAAATTCCTCTCGGTCCTTTTTTAATTGATTGTTTTTTTTTTCGCCGTCAGACCTCGATCTTTTTGACTTTGGTACGCAATGTCCATGGATACGAAAAGTTTTGCGTTCATGTGCAGACGCGAAATTCTGTTTTTTCTTGATTAGATCGCAAGATTCTTTTGAATATTTGGTCCGGATCAGAAAACGATATTTTTTTAGTATCTAAAGAGAAAATCGGTACGAAAATTTGTATGGTTTTTGAAATTCAACAAACAATTAATAGAAAAATGTATTTTCCCTTGGAGCCCAACGTTGCGAACGAGTGTCATGGGAATTTTAGCGAAATCGTATTTTTCGAATAAGGAAGTTTATTTTTTCGTTCGGGCACAATATTACCGGGGAAATGCGGAGTCAATCGCGATTGCAAGTAGGACATGGATTAATCAAATCAATGACAAGGACTCTATACGTGTGTGTGGAAAATTCTAGGTTAGCCGATCCGATTGATCGATCGGTCGATTGTTTCGGTTCACCGCAACCCAGGCCTTGTTTATCTTTTTCGATCTCGACTCTCGTATCGTTCTTCAACAAACTTAGCTCCGCGGGTATGAAATTTGCTGATATTTATTCCTGTATTAGCAGCAAATTTGATTTCTCGGTATAAACGCAATATTCAGAGAATTGCGAATGCGACTGTAAACTAATTGAGTTAATTCTCGTATCACGGTCACGCGGAGTCGTCGCGATACAAATGTGATTGGCTCGAGTCTGCTCCATCGAGCAAAGTTATTGATGAAAATTAAAAGAAAAACTATCGCACAGATCTTGATCTGACTCACAGCGTGCGCGCCACACTGAGATCGAGATAAATGTTTTTTTTATTCGCGCCTCCAGTTCTCTCGTAAATCTCCTTTCTCTCTTTTTCTCGCGGATCTCGCGACGAGGGCGTTGGTTTATACGAGAGGCACTATCACACCATGTCGTTAAACTCGTACAGATAATCCTTACCAGGATTTATAACCTTGATCCCTGTAAAAGGATGGAAAAAGTTTAACTCCTCGAGACTGCTTTTCAAAGCTTCATCCAGGGGATCGGCGTTTCTGTTATTTTATTGACGCGCGCGATGCACGTAATGATCGCAATTATTGAGATCCAATGGTCTGGAATCTTTGGCCAATATCTTTTCGTCATTATGAACGTCGTTCTTGAAGGGGAAATTATTTTTCATGCTATTTAGTTGCATATTGCGTGCACCGGGAAATTCTACAGACAATTGGCATCGCGTCGAGTACGATTGAACGAAAGTTTATCGTTCTTCGTTGCTATTTGTTGACAATCGATAAGCTTTACGCATTCAAGTTGATTCGTCGCGTTTGTACAGTACTTGGCAAGTTTACGTAAATCCTTGTGCCACGTAATCCTAATCCGAGAGTGTAGTACGTCTGATTACTCGTTCTCGTGCGACTAACAAATTTATCGTTTTGATATTCACGTATAGATGCAAAAGTTTGATGTGCTGAGGATATTTGTGGCTGCTACCGTTTTTCTCAACTCTGTATCGAGCCTTCTCTGGCCTGCCACCGCATAAACTTGAAAGGAGATAATAACGTAATTGGAGCACAAGGTTACTGCGTTTCTTTCGAAATAATCCTGTCGGTTTCCATTTGTTCATGATCGCTGGTTATGTGTCGGTTATTCAAACGACGCTGTGACTTCGTGTCTCACCGAAATTCGTGCCACCGTGGATCGAATTTTGTGATCACGAGCCCGTGATTCCGACTTCGCCCTCTGCCCTCCTCCTCCTCCTGCTCGGAAGCACTGCGAACTATTAACAGAACTCGCATACCGATGTATAGAAAATCCCGTTGATACGATATTTATATATCTGCGTCTATTCTTTTCCTTGGGACTCGGTGACGCTTCGCTCCTGGCACAGGATATGGATTTTAGTTTATGTTTTCATGTACTCCACCGTGGCGCCACTGTCGCTTGCCTAAACTATTCTCGTGGTTCATTACACTGTCCAAAGAAAGGACGATCGAAATATTGGAAAATTTACTCGCACGACTTTTATCGGAATTTTTCGCCATGAGCTCGATACCAACGTATTCAGTCCTTCGGGAAAGTTTCCTTCCGTTGATTTCGTTGATTTTTTCCGATATTTCGACGATACGTTCACAAATCTCTTTCCGTAGCTCGTCGAAATGAAATTCAAAACGAATTTTACAATTTTTTCAATTTCTAAACAAATAAATGTTCAGGAGAAAAATTATCGACGTCAAAGACGTTGGTAGCTTTTCTGTTTAAGACACTCAACGACTTTGGACTGTAAAACCGACAGTATCACCTTAACGCGTCATTTTTGTTTTGGAAAGCGTAATTTAATTTTCTCCCTCATACTTTTATCACTCGCGAGCATGAATTGCTTATTCCTTTTTATCGAACAGACGATTATTGTGAGGGAATGGCGAATTTCTTTCTCGGATATTCTTTCGACTCGCTTCTGCGTATGTCTATTATAACAATAATTGCTGACGTAAATATGTGGTAGAGTACACAATGAGGGTGTTTAAAATTTCTTTTTAATTACTTGACTTTCAAGACTCGTCGTTTCTTTGGCAGTTATTTTTACAAATAAATAACTTTTTTTTAAATAAATACGTACGTACTTACGTGTTTTTTTTTGTCTTGGCCATGTGTATCCCAGTGGAGAACTGACTTGCTGAAAGTATTAACATGGTGTAATTATACATACGTATGTATGATTCATATAAATATACGAAGAGTGTGTATTGTACTTGGGCACGCGTCGGTTCGATGCACGCGAGTACGCTCACGCAGCCTTCGCTTATTATTTTAGAAAGCAAGAGTCTCTCGGTGTGCTCGCTCTTCGTCGATCCTCTATGTACCGTAATAAAAATCGACCACTATGTGCACCACGACACACGGTCCCGACACGTTTTGTTATTCTATATTTTTATATCTCAACATCACACAAATTTACGGAGTGTATCGATGGATGCACCATCTACTGCCTTACGTTCGATTGTTTGTTATTTTGTCCTCGTCAAAAGTATTTGTTGTTGTATTGGAATAACGGATTATAGTTTATTAAATAAAAATGAAAAAATATGAATACACTGGGAATGAAATTTTGTTAAAAATCGTCGATATTTTGTTGAATACGGTAAACTAAATATTTTTTAATAATTCCAAAATTTTCGTTATTTTGGCAGTATGTTTGGTTTCTAACGGAATTTTCAGCGAAATTTACGAGTGGAACGACTGAAATTTTTAGGATTATTGAAAAAAACGTTTAGTCGAACGTATCGAACAAAATATCCATCTTTTTCGACAAAATTTGATTTTCAATCGTGCGCATTTATGGAGAAGCTTTTTTAGAGAATCGATCTCCATATTTTCTTGTCGAAAATATGCCGACAAACTCGTGCAGCCCAAAGTCGTTTTTTCGTGTCGCGGAGAGTTTTGGTTGTTGAGGAATTTGGACTTTTCTTCAGCTGTTGAAACGTTTTTATGGGAGTATTCTTGATTCTTTCGGTTTTTTAACGAGGCTCATTCGAGTGGTGAGGAAATTCGGAATTTGAAATAAATTTTGAGCAATTTTTTCAGCTGTGACAATGAATTATTCTGTTTGACTTTTTTTTTGTTAGTCGCTCTCTACCGTCTCTTTTGTACGCGCGTTCGTACATTTGTTTACCATTCCCAATAACTCTCTGTACACTTTTGTACTCGTGATGATGGCAACGGTCCATCGTAAAATATCTCTTGTCATAAAACACGCTTCGACATACGTATGTACAACGTTTCTACCGTTTGTTTGTAATAGTTTTTGCACCTTTTTCCCCTTTGCACGATTTTTTTTCAGTTTTTTTTTTGCAGGCAGGATTTTGCTTGAATTTGATTTTTTTCGACTGAATTTTCAAACACGCAGAGTTGGGTTCGGAGTTTTTTTGTTTTTTATGCTGTGTCGAGCCCGTTGCTTCTCTTTGTGTGTGGAGAGCAAACACGATGATTTCTTTTTCGGCCTCGCGAGCCATTCGAACGAAATTGCAAAATATATTCAGCCAACTTTTTCAAACGGTTTGAATTTTTTCCAACTATTTACCATTTTTTCTTTTTGTCTGAACGATCGAGGACAACTTGGCGTTAGAGATCATTTCTTATTCGTGATATTTGGACAGATATTTCGGTTTATTGAACGATGGGATTAATGAATTCGGTGGATCGTAATGAGCCCCAGCTCTTAATTGTCATTCTTAGTCTCATTTTCAACTCTTTGAGGTTTCGAAACGTGAAAATAGGAATTTCGTAAAACTGTGAGTGTTTATAATGGTCACTCTGATCGTGCAATATTTTGAAAAAGCTTGACGAGCTATTCTCCTCAATGGGAGGAACATCGAGTGGAAAATTCTTACGAAATTGTCAAAGATGGAGTTTTTTTTTTTTTTGCCACATTTAAAATGTAATTTGACAAAATCGTGTGCGTATTTCGACTGGCGTAACTAACTAGTGGAGCTAATAGTCGTTAGGAAGTAATAACAACGCAAAGACGAAAATAAGACAATTTGGTTTTTTTTTTTTTTTTCGTAATTATTGCCAAGAGGAAGGGGCTGAGGTGGTGCAAATGTTATTATTTTTATTTTTTACCAAGAGTTACTTTCGTCACGGAAACTTTGTCTAATCGCAGAAGCGAGAACGCCAGTGTAAACGGCGTGTCCGAGGCTGTGGAAAACGTCAACGAAGAATCCTCGTCTTCGGGACGACGGCCGGACGAACGCGACGAGGCTCGACAGTACTACGACGCCGCGCGTCGAGCCACTCTTAGGAAACAATTTCGTCATTTTGATGACGAACCACCGATTTACTGAATTTTTATTGCTTTTCTCTTACTTATTTTTTTTTTTCTTTCGCTACGAAGATTTCCCCGCTTGGCTTCCCACGACCTCCACTTGAAACTTACTCGATCGTACACGCAACCTCGAACCATCATTTTCTCACAAACAAATTTTTTTTTCTTATTTTAATTCATTTGTCAAATATTCGTCGGAAGATGATTGAAAAAAATGGCCATTGTATGAACGAACGAAATCAAACTCACATTTATTTTTCTCCGCAAATAAGTTTCAATTACTCGAACGATTGAGTGATCGATCATCGTGTACCTTGCACTGATATCTTTGCGACTTGAAATCACAAGGGACATGATGGTATTGTCACCCCCCCCCCCCCCCCNNNNCCAAGCCCTTCTCTATACACGCAGCGACAACGATATTCGTGATGGAAACTGGAAGCCACTCCAAACCCAACGAGCCTACTGTGACTACACGTGACTTTACACCTTCCCCATTATAACTCTCGATACCTCATTCTCCTGGGGATCGAATTTCCATCCCCTAAGGATTGCATGGCTTCTGGCAGAGTAAGTCACTATCGATAGGTGCAAATTCAACTGTCTCGCTATTCGTTTTACTCACACAACGATATATATTTTGATTGATGAAATAATTACGAAACTTTAGTCTCCGCGAGTGAAAAAATAAGAATAGCCAAGTTTTTGATTTTTCATCATTTTATTATTATAACCGTGGATCGTCTTGTTCAATCTTGTCGACAAATAACGATCGTTTTTTGAAAACTGAGTGCATAGTCATTAAAGGATTAAAATTAACGACGTATTGTCTTTTCGACGAAATTTAATTCGTAAACAAGGAAAATTCAGGCGCTTAAGAATTAATCACACAATGTCAAAATCATTGACGAAGTCTCGTGCTTCATTATATCGCGCTAATTGATTTTCACAGAGATTAACGCTCGCGTTGAAACTATCTCTTTCCCTCATGATTGCAATTCATATCTTACGAGAAGCCTCTAACGAGATTTATCGCTCTTACGCGAACAGGGAAGAGAATTTTCGCATGCATCATCCGGTGTAGCCGGAACCGTTCACTCCCGGTTATTTTATTTTATTTTTTCCATGGAGGAAGTCGTGGCAGACGAGCTATTGTCGACGCGACGACGAGAACCTCGCATCCATACACTCGCTTCCTCTACAGGGTGTCCGGACTGCAATATTTTCATTTTCAACCATCAAAACAATTATCTTTATCGCCTGATGAGAAAATTCTAATTAACGTTGAGATTTTTCAACTGAATTTCGCGACACGTGATTCTCGTCATTCTATTTCTCAAAAATACATTTTTTTCTCAGATGCTCAAAAAATATCAAAGCTTCGAGACAATTTTTGGTTTTTTTTTTTTTCAGTACGATTTTCCGATACGACAGTAAAATTTTTTGCGAAATCTGGTTCGTTGCGATTAGCTCGGGAATTAAATGGATTGATTTTTTTTTTTTTTTTTTTTTACAAATCTCTTTCCACAGCGGTGAGAAAATTTGCAGTCGACTCTTTTGGTTTTTACGAAACGCTAGAATTTCCATAGCAACCGCGGACAAAGAGTTGTCGTTCTCGTTTTGCACGTCGCGAGCTTTGTCGCTGTATGTTTGTTACAATCGTATCGTAGACTCAAACATTCTAGTTCGCTAGTTCAGCGACACTCTGTATTCCATCAAGTTGGCAGACTCTCAGACGATTGAATTTCCCGTTTCAAGCTTCTCACTCTTTGATGGATGCATGGACTGTTGCGCGGTGCATATGG
Source organism: Hyposoter didymator (assembly GCA_037952995.1). Taxonomy (NCBI): domain Eukaryota; kingdom Metazoa; phylum Arthropoda; class Insecta; order Hymenoptera; family Ichneumonidae; genus Hyposoter; species Hyposoter didymator. Next base: position 9,022,926 of record JBAJMU010000002.1, read on the forward strand.
TTCTGTGCAATTGTGCAGCAAACGTTATGCATCCGATGTACTACACGCGTGTACACGCTTATTACGTATTCGCGAGAACTTTAACGCGCGTACCCGCGAGGAGATAAATCGCACTGGCGAAAAATTCACCGGGTACGTCGTACATTCGCCGAAAGCGAGAATATATAATAAAAATGTGTTTCTAACTTTAATTGCTACGAAGATTGTTACGAAACGTTTCTTATGGCTTTGTCATATTTTTGTGTTATTAATATTTTTTTTTTCCGGCACTGATACCATCCGGCACTGATGGTGGCATAGGAACACGGAAGTCTCGATTAATTCTGTAATGCCATCGAAGAAAGACGAGCTAAAGATTCATTATGACTCGAGTCTTGATTAGAACTTGATTTTCCGCTCCGAAGCATTTGCGCTTCATCATGTACATAAATTCGTACACGTATGTAGTCAGCTTTATATAGAACATAGCAGTAACATTAATTATCACACAAGACTCACGGAGGCAGCGTCTCGAGGCCTCGCAATTTAGACGAAAAAAAAAAAAATAAAAACTATCATCGCCTGCCACTCTCGCGTGAAACGAATTGCAACAGGAAATCTCAGTGTTGAAAGAAACTCATCATTTTTTTGCTTGTTTCGTCGTCTTTTTTCGAAATTTAAAAAAATGGCTAAATGAACAAAAAAATGGACGCTTTTTTGTATTTTGTTTAGCGTTCCTATTCATCAGAGTGCAATTTTCATGTTTTATTCCTCTTTTCGTTGCTGGATCAATTATCAGCCTATCAGAAAATTAGATATTCATTGGCGTACTCGAGAATCTTGCGGAATCGTGTCAAAGTCTTTTTTTAATTTTTTTTTTTCATACGTATTTATGATTTCTAATCACTCTCGTCGATGCGCACGTGTGAATGCTGCTGCAGCTCTTGCTAGTGATATATCGGAAAGGGTTTTACTGCGAGTAATAAGCAGTTTGTTCCGCGAGTAACGCGCAATCCCTCTTTATCCTTCACCAAGTACAAGGCTTTCGTAATTATTATTTGCAAGGAGAGAAAGAGCGACAGAGAAGGAAGAAGAGAGATCGGACAATTAGAGCGGATTCGTAATCTCCCCAACAGCTAGTCTTTCAAGTACATATGCACATACAGGCGATTCCAGGCCCAAGAAAATTTTATTCTTCAGTCTACGTTACCAAAATATTCATGCACTCAAGCAGGTTTTACAATTAACTTCGAGAATTTGATAAAATTTGGTACAGTAGTGGGTTATATGATGAGAAAACGATCCAGTCAAATTTTTAAGGGTCGCTGCAGCTTGCAACGTTGAACTGCAACGAAATTATTTTTTTAAATTATTTTCTGTCTTCTTTTTTTTTAATTCTTGTAAACTTTCAATTGAATTTTTTAATTTTTCTTTTTTCAATTTTGAAAAATAGAATTTTTTTTTTTTTTAGGATGATTTCGTAGCGAAGAAATAATTTTCGTTGCATTCCCACGTTGCGAACATCAACGTCATATTTTCAAGAGGCTACAAAGAACCAGGAACAATATATGCGCATCGGTGGTTTCATGAATTTAACATCGATTTTGTACATTTGATTGTATGTTACAAAAAAGACTGATTTCTCCTAAGAATCGATAAGAATTCATTGTAAATTATAACAAAAACTGAGATTTATTATAAAACTAGATTTTTAATGTATGAAGTTTCATACCAATGCGAATATATTTTTTCTGGTTCTCTGTAGCGTCTCGAAAATTTTACTGGATCTTTTTCTCATCATAATATCGAATAATTTACCAAATTTTATGAAATTCTAAACGGGAATTTAAAAACCGATAGCTTTAACTTAATTTTATGAATGAAGAAAATCGATTAGCAAAAAAGTGTTGGGCGGAAGGATTTAGAAACAATTTCATAGTCGAAAATTGGAGCCTGAATTGATTCACACACAAGATCGCGAATCGAGATCTGGGGGATCGTTGCAAAAGACGAATTTGGAGCTTATGGCTTCGTAACACGATAACAACGAAAAAACAGTTTCGAGGTCGGAGTATCTCGCTGTGCAGAAATTGTTTTTCTTTTTTCGAATAATTGACGAGTGCCGCATGTTTTTTCAAACGACGATGCGTATGCCTGCGGTGCGCAAGTCATTGCCTTAAATTTTATGGACCTCTCGAGCACGACGAGTCACGAATAAGGAGCTGTACATCGATGTCGTGAGTATCGAAATGTCGTCGACGTTACTTGGCTCTCGACAACGCCTTTTTTTCCACGTACTTGCGTCGCTTATCTAGCAATTTTCTTCCATACCGAAGAATTTTCATTTTGACACTATTTTTTCACTTGCAATTGTTTTTTCAAGCGTTTTTTCAACCTCTAAATAGTTTTCGCACGCATGGCTCTTATTGTTCAAACAAATTAATTAGTCAATCGGTTTTGTGGCAAATTCTCGCACACAAAAGTGTGTCATTTTTAATCCAACACATTCACGCGCTTTTGGAGTAAACAGAAATTTAAATGAAACATACGTTTGTTCGGAAGCTGAGAAAAAAATAATTGAAACTGCGTTTTGAATGGAAAAGTTTTTCGTTGAATGCAAGAGTGGACCGGGTGCGTGAAAGGAATTTAAAGTGATTAGCAGCTCGAACGGTAAGGTCACAAATCTCTCCTGAAATATCACACGACGTTAGAAAGCGAGTTACGCGATTATATTTCACGCATGCACAGAACCGTCCTTTTTTTTCGTTCTCTCTCTTTCTCTCTCTCTCTCTCTCTCTCTCTGTCTGTGGAACAAAGTGATTGTGCGTTCGTCAGGAACGATCAGCGTGTGAAATATGCCAACACGCTGATAGAACGCTTCTGCATCTCTCACGTCGATTATATTCTCCGATAAATGAGTTTCTTGTCTTACCGATAACTGCTCATCATGTACACATGTTTAATACACGCTTAAGGCTATTTAAGCACGTATAAACATGTATACAGCTTCGATATCGAGCCTGAGACTTTTCGATATGTTTTGTTATTAGCTGCGCGATCTTACTTTCGATTTGCCCAACAACGCAGCTGCCGGTTTTGCCTCTAACATCTCGGATAACAATAGTCTTTCTCCAAGGAGAAACTCAAATGTGCCTACAGAAATATCTCTCTTCTTCGAGCTCTCACGTCATTTTAATCGTACACAAATTTTCATGTTTATTTTTTTTCCTCTCGATTACAATAAAACTTTCTAATGTCTTTGCTGGGAAAGTACGACACGAATCGTCAAAATGTTATTTTTGTCGATCTATTTTAGCTCAACTTCCAAGTGTCACGACCGTATGTTTCGACTCTTTAGAAGCATTTCATTTGACAGGAAATTCTATGACGTATTCGTTTCGTTCAAATTTTTTATTTTCACCTATAAACGTCGCCCTCATTGTCTACCAAAACTTCGACTTGAATTATCACTCAATTACACTCAATTAACGAGATCTCATTAGGCACGAAAAAATTGGACTATACAATTGTTTTTATAAAACGCTCATAACTTGATGAAAGAAAAAACATAAATAAATAAAAAGAGGAGATTACTCATTAAGGCAGTAAAAATTAGGAAAATTAGAGAGCAAGGAGAAATGTACTAAATGAAAACGAGGGAGAGCGAAGTTAAATGAGAAAGATAATAAAGTGACTGCCAATTATGTTGACATGTATATTTATACATACGTTTGCATTCGTGTTTAAATGTACGCGGCTCGTATACTTTCGCTTTTCTTGGTGGAGAGTGTGACAAGCACATCTCGCCCTGCCAGTGCGCCCACTGTAATATCTCGAGACGTCATCAAAAGAACGGACATCACAGAGAATGTATGTGAACACGTGAATATATATGCTGCTCGTGTGTTTAAATTTACAAGCGGAAAACTTTCATCTACCTGCTGTGATCCCCCTCCGTATGCTATTTGCGTCTATGTATGTGCGTGCTCTCTTCGGTAGTTTTAATACCGCAACATCAGACTGTTACAGCGACAATAATGACCCCTTAAATGACCCGGAGTTTATAGCTCGATACTTGAGACTTTAATGCCACTAATGAAACACACGCTGCTCCATTCATTTTAATCGTTGCTGCCAGGGGCAATGAAAAATTGCACAAAAAAAAATCTTTTACATTTGCCAACATTTTTATTAATTACCAAAATCCCTTGTGAAAATTCACGATAATTTCGTTATCGCGTTAGCAATACGTACCAGTTACTTTCATCCGGTTGATTTAAAAAAAAAAATTTTATGACGTTGGAGTTTGAATGCGACGATGCTCCGTTTTTTTCTTCAGCAGAGCTCACAATTATTATTGAATATTCGGTCTGGACGATAAAACGATTCTCTCTTGCGATCCAAAAACTCAATCGACACGAAAAATTGGGAAGATTTTTAAAATTCTTTAAATAATGAATTTAAAAAAAAAACTATTTCGTTGTATCTCAACGTTGGAAACTTTAGTCATTCAATTTTTATTTCAGAGAAATAATGGTCGATGATAATTCGTAGTAAAATTTTATATCGATGACTGGTTCGACGTGCTTCACAGCTCTGTATGTTTCATCCTTTCATTGTTGTGGGAATTATTATCGTGATTATCGTACTTTTTTTCTTATTGACCTTTGTCGAGAAACACGAATTTGACCCACTTTATTAGTTTTTTTTTTTTTTTCTAATTGGGTGAGAAACTTCACGCTTTGTCGATTGTGTCCCTCATTACAGTTTTTTTTGGTCCATTGAACGAAAAAGACAGGAAACTCGTCGAACTCTACGAAAATGGTGAACAAATCGTTATTAACTTTTAAAACCTTTTTTGTTCTACTTTTTTTGTTTCTCTCTCTTTCTCTCTCTCTCTCTCTCTCTTTTGGTTCTCTCGTTGAGAACATCTTGCTTTCCCTACTCCATATTGGCTCTGATTTATTAATTGTAAAATGCATGTCGAAACGCTTTTGTGGACCGAGGATCGCAGCTGGTAATCGACTCTTGAGAATCTTCCGGCTCGGAGACGTCAGAGTGCCACCTGACGTCGAGCCCAACAAGAATTCGTTGACTGCAGCTCTCGAAAACTTGAGTCTACCGAGTTCCAAAGAAACAAGAGAAAAGATAATGAGAAAGAGGATCGCCTTCTAGAGTCTCGAGTGTCCGTTGATCCGATCATCATACAGAATATCGAATCTCGTATCCATATGGTGTTTCACTCGCACATTAAATATCACAAAATTGTAGAATTAGAACGAGCAACAATGGAGAAATAAATTTTCATTTTTCCCATAGGAAATTGGGTTCAGGGTGAAAAAACTCACATTGTTGAACGAAAAATCACCGGATTAGCTGTTTTTTTTTCTTTGCATTCAACCAGATCAATGAAATTTGGAAATAAAATCGAAGAAAAAAAACGTTGCAGCCACCATTATCTCGTCTAATCAGATAAAATTCAGTGGACCATTTTTTTCTTATTGAATGAAATTCCAACATTTCTCGTCGCCTTTGTGTATTTTTGCGAAATTTCTCGTTGCGTCTTTTCCTTGTGTTAATGTTGCATTACTTTCGTGCATTCACAACTTTGAACCGTAAAAATGCTTCGATGCATTGCAAATATAATGCACACGCGGAAAGTCTCGCTAGCTCGATGATTACAAGTGTTGGTGCATAAATTATTATAATTTTAGCGCGCGGATACTCCCAATTAAGAAATGGCGAATAATAAAATACGTTTTTAACGAGGTATAAGAAATTAAGTGACTCGTTGTGCAGAAGAATTGGTGTTCGGTGACTGGGATATCGAAAGACGCGTGCGCTCATTTATCTTTATGGAACGACTCGCGTTGGACTCTTCGTGTCTACATACATAAATATTTTGTATGTTATGATACGTATCTGCATTTTTTTTCTCCCGCATTATTTCAACAACGGGATTTTCAAGATCACACATATTTGTCCTGATTTTGTTCATGTTTCTCTTGCATTTCTGCGAATCTTTCATGGAATCCCTCCATCACTAATTGTCATGCGCGAGAATAGCTTCGATAGATCGATTTTTTAATTTTTTATATTAAGGACATTGCATGCGAAAGATTTTTTAAAATGAATTTTCTTTTCCTCACTCGCGTATTTTTTATACATTTTTCCAATTACTGGCAAATTTTCAATGCGATCGGTCGCTTTTCGTTACATTTTACCGGAGATATGAATTTTTCAACATTGGGGTCATGACCCCGAGTTTCTGAAACAGGTAAAAAAAATCAAGGCCGTTCTAGGGTTAATGGAAAAAAAAATGAGAATCATGAGAAAAAAAAATGATTTTCATGACGGAGGGCTTTTGGAAAAATCCGAATGAATGACAGGGCATGAAAGATTTTGTGCATCGCAACTTCTGTTGACGTGCTCATCTAATTATTATCGCTTTTTATTTTCTTCGAGGATGAGGCACGTTTTATCGCGTCAGAGCTTATCTGCCGAGGGCTCTGACACGTATGCTACGTCAGAATACTTTTATCTTTTCAGTTATTCCGCAAAGATACGTATTTTCATGCACGTGTGTACACACAGGTGATAATCTAAAATAAAAACTTTCCGCGGGCTCTTTAACGATCCAGGCAAAACTCTTTGGGATTTTCTCGATGTTTTGTTGGATTAAATGATGAACGAAATAACTCGTGTGTCTTGGTTCATCACATTCCGATTGATTTCCCTCTCATTGAAATTTTCCTGCGTTTCGACTCAATCCAAAAGTTTATAGATCTAATTAAATAATTCCTTAATTATTGTCGCAGAAACTTTTTCTTACCAAAAACTACTGCGGAGTCCGTAGCGAAGAATTCTTCGGATTTCGATCGTTTTGGTTACAATTTCCATTGAACGTGATACAATGAAAAATAAACTGCTCTCGGTGTGAGGAATTATTTTATAACTTTCATTCCAAGAAATTGAAATCTCCGGGGAATGGAAGAAAATTTGTATCGACAAATCTGTGATGGGGATTGGAACGCCTGAACACGCTGGAATGAGTCATACAATCGTAATATTAGCTTTTATCTTAAAAATCAGCATCCAACATACGCGTGCGTACATTACGATGTTTGCAAAACTGCTCCGGGGTCTCGTATCGTTAAGAAAATAAAACAAGCATGTTAATGCATAAGGCAACTCCGTAAGAAAGCGCGCTGCAAAGGAAAACTTATAGACTCACTTGCATATCGTGCTGCGTTATAAATTCAGTCGCGGGCACACCGATTGCCCGGTCCTTTTCGCGCTTGACTTATCTCTTCGTACACTCTCGGCTTTTTCAACTTGCAACTCGCCGGACGATTTTATGGGGCACTTAACGCTAGTACATAATACCAGCGTACGACGCGCTCACCTCTGTGTATCCTTATTCCTCGCTCCTTCTCAAATCCCCGATACAGTCGGATTAAAAAAAAAAAAATCATCATTCGTCATACAGCGCCCTCGATCGCTTCGGCCGAAATATTTTCATTCAGCGAGCACAGCGGCGATCGATTTTTCTTTAATTCATGATGTTCGATGTTTTCGAATCATACTTTTCATTTATTTTACCACATGAAGTTATCATCGTGCGGAGTTGAACGAAAATTTTTGAATTGCTGACAAAAAAGGAGGAAAAAAAATTTGGAACGATACAAAATTTTAACTGCTTTTTCACCGCTCGAAATTGTTAGTCGAGTCGTTGATTTTGAATGGTCGTGTATATGCACATATCGAAAGTGTACTCTTAACACATATGCAAAGATCTTGGATGCACCAAAGCCATGGCACACGGTTATTCGTTTACATATCGCACGTGCATATATATTTCTGCCTGCTTTCTTTGTTTATGATTCGCGTAACATCCGTGTCTCGGTACCTATCCTTTGCTGAATATCTCGAAGAATCCTGCTGCATGCACATGCTGTCCATATTATTTCACAGCCTTGAGGATATCTCGTGTATATGTCGTTGCATGTGTTGGTGCTTGATACACGAAATATTCTCACGATCTGTACAGAAATTCATTTCTCAAACGTTTACCACACTTTTTCATTCATTCGATGAAAACGCGATTTTTTTTTCTCGGCAACAACTGAAAACATTCTAATCATGCTTTTCCATCAATTTGAGAAATAAAATTTCTCAATTTTGACCTTTTCATCGCGAACAAGAAAATTCCAAAATTATCGTAGCAACGACTGAATTTTCCGATTCTTTTCGAGCAGAAATCTTCGGGAATTCCATTTATCTCGTTATCGTGTGGAATTATAAAGAGACGGTATTTTTTTCATCGATTTTCACTCGCTGGAACCGTTTCAAACCCAGAAAACTAACCTCCCACTTGAGAATGGATCAGCGAGCCTTTTTTTCATGTCTAAGGGGTCGCCCATCCAAGTACTGGCTCTACGCAGTCGCCCTTTCGACTTGGAGGTTCAGCCAAGCGCCCACATGGACCGCGTATTCATCGCCGTCGGTGGTTCCTTTTCATCCCGATCCTCTGCGTATCGAGAGTCTATAGGAATTAGGATCATTTTTCAATCTCATGGAATTCTCCCTCAAAGTCTATGACTGGGTATCAAATAATGCAACAATTGCAATTCGTACAGGCGACAACGGTTCTCGAATTAATTCTCGAGCGGATATTTTTCGTCGTGTGAGTGTCTCGAAAAAAAAAAAAAATCGACATTGCCATGTAACTTGTATTTTTTTTTGTCGAATATCAAAGGGCAATCGTGACCGAATCTCATTGATTTTTAGATCGGCATCCACGCTCAAATGATCGTGGAATCAGGTCACCACGCCAGAACACTGCCGCGCACTTTCGGTCCATAACTCAATGCAAACGAAGCGTCGATTAATTTCCTCTCGCTATAGACTTTTGTATATATACGTGCGCTTAAGGTCGAGGTTGAGTCTCTCACCAGATCCTTGGATGCATAAAAATCGTCGAATAATATATTCCAACTCGGAGCGCAAAATACAGCGCGCGGCAACTTATACTCACGATTCGCCGACTGCACAGCAGTCATGAATATTACTAAATTTTATAAATTGCGTCAAGTTAATTTCATTAATTCGCATGACCATCGATAATAATAAGAAATTACAAAAATTCTTGGAGATTCGACACGAAACTATTGATAAAACAGACTTGAGCTATCTTTACGAATGGCCGCTATGTTTTGTACTTTTAAATACAAACTTTTTTTTTCACATCCTCGAAAATCACTCGTACGATCGCATCGAGTAGCAAGCGAGACTCTAGGATGGAGGGTACGGACATTGAAGATTATAGACGACGATAGAGACCGTTATAACGATGCTAATTTATGCCGCTCAGGTACATCGGAGTTCCTGTCAACGCCCTGGTATTTTTTATAAGCAACAAAACTTGAACAATTTTTTTTTTTTTTTTNATTTTCAGGGTTCGAATTTATTAACAAATAATAAAGTTTTGTCATTCAAACTCTTTCTGCGAGGAAGTGTAAAAAGTAAACAACGATTTCTCGGGTGACTCGTAGTGGTGGTGAAAAAAATTTGTGCTACACGGAAGTCGATCGAGGAAGCGAAGCGAGCCGCGACGTTTTCACGAGCGCTATTTTTTTTATTTCTCTTTTTTTTTCTTCTTCACCGTCCCGCTGTTGTGTTCTTCGTGATCATTGCTTCTTGGTTTTATTTACGAGCTCTCGAATATCCGCAGCTCGAGATTTTATATACTCGGAGACCTCTTTCTCAGCCGCACCATTTGACCCTCAATATTCGAAACTGTTTAGCCTCGCAGTACCAAGTCCGAAGTTAATTGATTTGGGAATGAAGGAGAGAAAAAAGGTTTGTGAACGGTGCGCGTGGAGCGTCTGGACGGTTTATTACCTCGCGGGAAAAAGGCATTTGGCTTTGTCAGCTGCTTCGCAATTATCGGATACATAACGATAAGTTTGGAAAAACAAAATTATTTCTTTCGCTGTTCTCTTTTATTCAACGAGCAGAAATAATTCTCCAAGAAATCTAATTCCCGTTTTGCACAGACGTCTACGGACCTCGGGATTTTTCAATATTTTCGAAAAAATTTTGTTTCTACGTTCTTCCCAATTATCTGCAACAATTCATTCAGTTTCTCTGCTCCTTTCGCTCTGCCTTCGACAAAAGTGAAACAACACTGCCATTTTTTTTGTTTTCGCAAACTCCTCCCTCGAAGCTCATAATTCCTCTCGTGCGAATGGTACAGTTGAAGAATTTGATTCGCGGGTGGGCTTTGCCCAAAAGTGGTACACATTCGATTACACCGGAAAGAAAACTCGTACGAAATAAAGCTCCCCGCGTGGCGTGGAACTTCGTGTGAGGCTCCGGCACACTGGCTTACATAAAATCTTGCCTTGGCAACGAGCTCCTCTACCCGCGCATCTCGATCTCTTACCACCGCCCAAATAAAAATAAAACGATGAAGAAAAATATACTTTATGGCATTCGGGATGCTGCGATCCGAGAGGAAAATACGGGATCGCGAGAGGATGAGAAGAAGATCGGAAGAGAAAGGAGCAAGAAAGAAAGGGATGGATTAATGAGATTCACGTGCGGAGCATGCGTATTCATATGTGTTGCATTTATGATTATGTCCTATAGTTATAATCCGCCTGCCAGATCCCCTGCACATCGGAAGACGACCGGTCTTTTTGAAAGAGGCCATCGCCGCGCATGCTAAAGCTTCCTGTTTCATTCCGCGAAGGTTAAGAGAGCTCGGGGCATTTACATGGCAGACGTTTTAATTTTCATTTCAATAGCGGTCCGCCGGCTCGTCTTTATATATTTTTTTCTTTTATTTCATTTTTGAATCCGCCTTTTTTTTCAATTGTAGCTGTAAATACGTTGCTATATATAACAATACGCTTTGTGCATATATAATTCATTGATGCGCAATCGTCTGTACTTTGATGCAATAATTTATCAGTCTGCGTCGTTCGATATTACATGCGAAGTTGTTGCTTGTTAAATTGTCCGGTCATTTAACCCCTGAATAGCCACTTTAATCTTTGTTTGCTCCTACACGCGATTACAGTGATTTGTATACCGCTGAAAAATTATCATTAATTCGAGGGAAGAACATTTTACGAGGATGCTGAAGGAGCTTCACGGTTTCCAGGCGCTTCGTTCAATTTTATACGAAATTAGAGCTTTTTTTTCGTGTTTTTACAATTTGAATAATAAAGCGTTAGGATCTGACAAATAAAATCAAGATGAAGTGGCGGTTCTGGAAAAGTTTCAACAATAGCTCCAAAATTGTGAGATTACTAAATCTTTTTGTACTGAATTTATTCGAGGCTGAAATCCTGATTCGTTTTAAATATCCCTCGCGATTATTTATCGTCCTCGTAAGCGTCGTCGTTATTTAAGAAAGGTCAGGCGTCGCCCTAGGTCATGTGGATCGGTTTCCCTTTGCACGCCCTGGTACTATATCCAGCGTTGATTTACAGAGACACGCGAATTAAAAGGCGTGGCTATTCGTTGATACCACTCGGACGTTATCAATCGAGGCAACAGCGTCAACCACTTTTATCTGAGCCCCCCAGATGCTGAAGCAATTGATTCGTTTTGAAAAAAAAAAAATCAAGTTTATATTTTTTGTTCTTGTGGTTTCAAAATTTTATTAATTCGAGTCGACAAAGTCTCATCTATTTTTTTAATTCACTCATTTATTTATACAGAACGCTAAGATCGATTAGGATGTGAAAGAAAAAAATTGAAAATCCTTTCGTTTTATATTTCAGTTTCTCTTAATAGAAACTTTTGATGAAAAATTCACTTTTGATGCATTTTTTCCACTTTGGAAACGTTCGAACCTTTCCAATAAGCTTTGCTTCATAAATTGCCATAATTAAGCGTATACTTATGGGAAATGATAGATAATGATCGTATCGCAGCAGCTCCTTCCACTTTTATATCCGATTGGTTGTTTTTTTTCTTTCAATTTTTCGCTACGCGATGAGACGAGCTTCTAATACTGAATTCTCTCTTCGCCACTATCCCCTTGCACCGCTACAGGTGGATCAGCCATATCGGGAGCTGATGGACCGTAAAGCGTGGCGAAATATATCACAGGGAGACGAACTGCTTCCTCGATCTCTTGTCTACGTTCCTCAATTTATTTAACATCCGCACGAAACAAAGTTTTACCTTTTTTTTTCATTCTTTTCCAAGTTCGATAGTTTCGAATTATTGTAGAAAATGCTCGGAAGGTTTTATTTTAGTCGTGGATCGTTTTCTCTACAGGAAATGGTTGATTTTATGGTTCGATTCAGTAACCGTGTAAAAATAGCGAAAAGGACGAAACCACCTGAAGATTTGAACATTTTTTGTCGACATGTTTTACTTTTGCTTGACCTACTTGAGTTTATTTTTATTCAACAACGAAATTCGATCGATTGTCGATTTCGGTCGCGGGCTGCTGCTTCTCAGTGCGTGTCGGCGTCTAAGAGATATATACCGGAAATTCTTCGTGCGGTTTCGTCCTTCGATTCAGTCCGCACGAGTTAATATCCCGCGCGAGATTGTATACCGAAACGAAAAACGAAAAAAAATAATATGTCGACGTCCCTGGTTAGTTTACCTTCGAAAGACTCGAACATCTCGTACTTTTCGGACCATTTTCGAGCACCGTTGGTACACAGATGAAATATACAGCTGCGGGATATTTTATTTAGTGAACTATATTTGTTTAATTGAGCTATTAAATGAGAATGAAAAAATTGAATGCACGAGGAGCGAAGAAAAGAGACTCGCCGAATGGAGAGAGAGATATTAAAGTTTACGAGCTTATTTGTGAATTTATTCACTGCTCGTGCAGCATGGAAATACAAGTTGGGCTAAAAAAACTATTGAAAAAAGGATATAAGAATATAAGGAATAGCCCGCCTCGTATGAAGTCGTTTCGTCATGCATTCTTATTTTTCACGTGAGAGGAATATAACGGTGATCCTTTATTTCGCTGTTCTCTTCGTTCCAAGTTGGCGAATCTTCGACGACATTTATATCGCACACTTCTCACTCATTTTGCTTTATTCCTCGCTGTCTCTCGCGCTCTTTTTTCTGTGTCTTATGGTCCCACCACCGTCGTCCATGATTATAATGCTTGCACAAGCAAAATGACGCACTAAAAATTTCGATTCCGAGCCTCGAACCAGCCCCAAGCCACGCGCGTCTTTCTCCAACCTCGACACTCGTTTCTTATATGCTTATATGCGCGAATGTAATAACTCCAATCTCGAATACACATATCCGCTGTTATATACTTACTTGTAAAAACTCTGGACTCTCCTTCGAGTCCGGAGACCACGAGACTTTTCTTATTCTTCTCTCTGCACTGCAATCATCTCTCGTCAAGTCTTATACCGTATGGACCACTCTTCCTTTCTCTCTCTCTCTCTCTCTCTCTGCATCTTTCCTTACCTCTCTTTCTCTCGTGATGGACAATAAAAAATCTCATACCAAGAATATTAAATTGAAAGGAAATTTCGTGTTGTAATTTTTTTTATCCACGTCATTATGAAATTACGCTTAATGCGACGGGAAAATGACTTCGGTCCAGACATGCACACCGAATGCATGTTTCGCTTGATTGAATTGTGTAATTGACGTATACACGACGCGATACGTCATAACTCGCAACCAAAGTGAAATCAAACGTTTTGAAGTTGTGTGGACTGTGAATATTATCGTGAAATAGTAAAAAAAAAAAAAANAAAAAAAAAAAAAAAAAAACGCTAATCATTCGGATTATTGTGAAAAAAAATTTCGAAACGTTATAAATTTTTTCAATTATCAAAATTTCCAATTCTATCGATTGGAGGAGGTTCATTTTTTTCTTCTTCTTTATTGTCTACGAATAACAATGCTGCGAGAAAGATTTTTCAATCGCGTGATCGTACAATTCGTTTCTTTCCGAGTCGTTAATTATTATTGAAGTTAATTTATTCTTTCTTTTAATAACGTGAGTTTGAATTGTTCATCCTCTTGCTATTTCCAATATATCTCTCTCTCAAAGGGTTCTTCCGCATTTCGCATCAAAGCTTCGCTGATAATTATCATTGGCTATTCCCCCGCAGGGGCAGAGAAACAAGAGGGATGATAGCGATCGTTTCCCGCTGCGTCCATTGTTTCCCTTGGCAAACGATTTTGCTAGACGCCGGCTTATCTTTGATGGAAAACATTATTAACCATGATTTTTCCTCTTCGTAATGGCAGCTCCGACAACTTCCTACTATTTCTTCATCACTGAGACTTTGGGCTAATCGTTGAACATGCACGGCATGTACGAGCTAACTAATAATTATTATTATTCATTATTATAACTTTGGGACCTAAAATTCATCGATTTCTCAAAGTGCAGCTGTTCGTTATTAAAAACAAGAAAAAAAACGAAATCACACCAACATCCTTATGCATTCGACGAAATATTTTTCCATTTTTTTAACCGATGAAATTTGGCCACCGAATAGACACAGTGGGTCAGTTTGACCCGGAGAGTGTTTCATATAAACAACACTAAAAAAACACGAAAAAAAATTACGAGCATTTTTGAAAGATCCCTAAATGCGTGTGCTCCCCAAAAGTTGAAAAATCATTCAATCGAATAATTCGAAGAATAAAAGTCAAATGTGACATTTTTTCAGTTTTTCACATTTTCGAGAATGTCATCGGGGATCCGATTCTGAAAAATGATCATTTCTGAATAATAATTAAAAAAAAAAAAAACAGTGCCATGACGAGATTTTTGAAAAAAGTATGAAAATATTGGAGAAAAAAATTGTAGGGTCAGGATAATTGAGGTCGATAAATGAGTCCGGGTCCGAATGACCCAGTGTGCCAACGCAGGGTACAACATTTATTTGTATGTATTTATGCCATTGACGAGAATATTTAGATATGCAATCTCCAGAGTCCTGTGAGCAAATGAGCAACTGAGCTCAAAGTGCATTTATATTACATACCTGTACAGAGATGCATGAAACTTTAGGAGTGCAGTGTCCGTGACGGTGCGTCGACCAGACACAAGATCGTCTCGTACCGATCTGCCGCATTTCCTAGCTTCACATGTAAAACACACACACACACAGACACACACACACACAGACGCGTGTATCGCTACCATATCACGGGACCGAATTAATGGTTCCGAGGCGCGAGCAAACGCTCACCCAAGTGGGATCTCTAGGAAGTCGTTGAACGATCGCGTGAGCCATCGACGTTCGTTACGACTTACATATATTCATATATAAACATGTATATATGTTATTAACAAGTATACATTGCTCTCGTGCATGTATATTTATTACTCGATGTATATGAATGCTCGGAGCATCACAGAGTTTGCATGTTGGAGTGCATCAACGTAATCCACAATACGGAACGAGATTTTCTTCCCCGTTCCTCTGACACCCACGCATTTCTACGTTGTCATGATTTACTCTCGCGTTATAAATCGCGAGCCCAGAGACCATTCACAGCACAAACACAGACGCCGCGCCTCTCGTAATCCCTTGCAAGAAAAATATATTTATGTATCGATCTCATGAAAAAAAAAATCAACGACCCTCAACTCCGATTTTCCTTTCCTGGTTCCTCTGTGATCGCGAGCTTTTAAACGATCGCGTGGGCTTCCACCGGATCATCGGCAAACTCGTAGATGAAACGTGTCAATTTTCGACCCACTCGACCTATCGGCGATGTATTTATTACTTTCGGATATATACGCGTTTATGTATCTGTGTTGTATATAAATATGTATTTATGCATTTGTATGCCTCTGGAAATATCTTTGTGTGCTTCATATTGTAGTCTAAATTTACCGAGCATCGCACATCATAAATTAAGGAGATTTATTTTCTTTACGCTTGTCCGAGAGAATGGGTTTCTTGAAATATTGCCCCCCATCGATTTGCTTGGTGCAGTTTTTTGTGCTATCGCCAATCGATATTGGAAATTGTTTTTTAAACAGTATCTTTAAGGATCTGAATCTTTCCATCAATCTTCGTCAAAGTCAATGATTTTTTCTTCTGTATTTCGTGTTTTTTTTTGTTTTCCTTGATATCGCCAAGTTTTTGACTTTTCTTGCGCTTTGGTGCGCGGGAGGAATTTTTTAAATTCTCATAACTTTTTCATGACACCGTGTATTGACGTTTTTTGTTTATCGTTTGTTTCAGGTAAGCAGATTTTAAGAACCTCGCCTCTTCGAGCGTAAAGGTAGAAAACAGAAAACACTTTTATTCGATTTTTCTTTTTCTTTTTTTTTAATTGACAGTTTTCTTGTACTTGGGGGTTTTGAAGGCTCTCTATGGGGCTGGGAATATTTTGGTCAGAACTATCGCAAAAAATATCTGAGTACGCAAGTTTTTCGAATTTTCACTTTTTTTTTGAATGTTTTGCTGAATCGTTGAAAATTGTTGGCATCCCCGAAGTAAAATAGTAGGAAATGTTGTTAAGTTTGAAAATATGAGAGGGAAAAAAGAATCGCTGCGTTCCAAGGGTGCAAGGCTTCAATAACATTGCACTCGAGGCTTCGAACTATCTCCAAGTTTCATGCTGTGTGTGTGATGGTGATCGCTCCGAGCGGATAGCTCCTGGAACGAGTTTCGCAACTAGACGACCTCCACAAGGCGAACCAAGCCAAGAGTCTCGTTTGCATGCCGGGCTAGTGGCGCGAGCCGGTCAGCAAGCTTATGTACAGCCTGCTAACCAACAGTACCGGATTATCCGGGGGCTCTCTTTTGCCTTCGCCATTGCTTTCCTCATTCGTATGTGTGCATGCGCCCATGTGCCTTCGTTACCAGGGCACTTTGCGATGCAGCTTGCAACAAACCTCCTAATAAAGTCAAGCCTGCACACGTCTCAAAGCTTCGCAGCCTTTTCTCCGGATCCATATACGAGCTCTTACAAAAATTTCGACTGAAACTACATCAGCTTCAGGATTTTCTCGCTCCGGCAAATTTTCCATCGCAATAAATAAAACGTCAATTTCATTATTTTCCATTATTTAGAAACTTTGTTTATTCAGAATATTCCGCTGAAAACCAAATGAGAAATTTGCTTCACAAAAAACAAAATTTTGTTAAAAAAGATCGATATTTTGTTCGATACGTTTGACCAAACGTTTTTTTTTTTAATAATCCCAAAAATTGTGTCATTGCAGCAAGAAATATTTTATAAAATCTCTTTGGAAGCAAATTTTCGTCGTTCTACTGGAAAATTTTGCTGATTATTCCGGTAGAAACCAAATATACTGCCAGAGTAACGAAAATTTTGAAATTATCGATAAATATTTAGTTCACCGTATTCAACAAAATATCGACGATTTTTAACAAAATTTCATTTTCGGTGTAGAGAAATAATTTCCTGACCAATAATGATCCTGACGAAATATGAAAAATTTCATCGGCGAATTTAGACACAAGAAAATCTTTTGATGACTCGAGTGCATTTTTTTACGTTCGTAACAATTTTCCGAATCGATGATTCGATTCATGATCGAAACAGGGAGAAATGCTATATGGTAACATCTCCAAGAGGCGATCACTCATTGTCCAGTCAATTGCTACTTCTTTAACAATCTCTTGTACAGTCCGGCCTACAACTCGTTTTACTCGATACATTGATTAATATATATATATATATTTGTATTGCCAGATGTATAGTCGTAGTTTAATCTGTACGATCACTCGTCATGACTCTTGAATTTCTCCATCGCCAGACTCGTAGAGGACTGGCCAATCTTTGTGCATTTGTTAATCAATTTCACGTTCGATCCCATCTCTCAATTCAGAGCACTCGAGAGTCTCGATCGTGATGTAATATCGTGATTATTCATTGCTTGCTATTGTTCGTTATGTGGCAAGATTTATAGTGTTTTTTTTTCTCCATAATTTGCCAAACTTTTCTATAAAATTTGGAGTAATTAACATTTTTGAGACTTTTTCATTTTTTTCTTACCAGTTCCTGTTGCCAGGAACGCGATTCTTCCTTTTGGCGTGCAAGAAAATTTTACAAATAAAAATTGCCCGCTCTATTCGGCGCAGAATGATTTTTTTTTTTTGCCAACTCAATTTTTTCTTAAACTTTATATCGAGCCACGAGCAGCCAGACGGATTTATTGGACAATCAATTGTCTCTCATCCGTATACGTTCATCAAGGGTTTTTTTTTTTTGACTTTCGGTCAGCTTATTGTTACTGAGAATTTTTACCGTTTCGAGGTCTTTTGTCCATCAAATGGAAGCGGGAATCGTTGCACGGAAATGTATATAGATACATCGTTGCGAATCGCCGAGTACGAGGTGTGCACTTGGCACAATTTACGAGAGTTCAGGCGAACAGGAACACAATTAGCCGGCTCTCCAGGTATGCGTATGGTTTATATAGTCGCACACGCTACTAGAAAGACAAAGACGCCATGGCTTAATTGTTCTCCTGTAAAAAAACTTACAAACATATCTATAATATGTTTATAATGTATAGATATAGAATCTGCAAGTCGTTCGCGAGTCAGAACGGTAGCGATTATTTTCAAGAATTCGGGGTCACGTTCCGCATCTCTCGCTATTCTCCGCGCACTGAGAAGTTGGTTCTTTCTCGATCCGATAAGGCAAATGCATTTAACAAGCTCGTCTGTCTTGTTCTTCAAACTGTTTTTGCGTTTTCTGGGCAATTCTCAGATCGCAAAACGGTTGGTACGGTCGACGAGGAAATGTTGTGGTTTTACTAATTTTTGACTTTTCGTTCGATGTCGAGGATGTTGAGTCCCAAATCGCAAATGATGAGAAAATCATGAATATTTTGTATGTTTTTGTATCAAGTATCCAAACGATCGTGGCAAAATTTCACGACCATTAAGAACTTCGTTATTGAACAATTAACATTAACAAATTAAATGTAAACTTTGCGATAAGTTTTTTTTTGACCTCTCAATTTTTTAATATCTACAATATACTGAAGGCAAAAGAAATAAAATGAAGTTTATTGATAAATATTTTTTGTAATTGTTTACAAAATTTTTCTCAGCAAAATGTTAATTTTTTAATAACGAGCTTCCTGATTGTCGTGAAATTTTTACACGACCTCTCAAATACTTCATACGAAAACATACTGAATTTTCAGAGTTTTCTTATTATTTTTTATTTCAAGCCTTAAGGTTCGTGGAAGTAAAATGATGATTGACTTTTTCAAATTCAATACGGGAGGTCGTGTACCAATTTCACGACGATCTAGAAACTATTTATTGAACAATTAATATTAACAAGTTTTATATAATTTTAATTTCATATTCTAGAAATAAATACTCATCCGCGTGCCTCGTTTCTTATTTTTGTTTTGACGTTGCGAATATTCTTTTGATTCGATGAATAACTCGTGTATATCGTTACGTAACGTTTTGTTTTTTTTTCTCCTTATTCACGTGATTTCTCGTGTCTTTTTCGTCGGCGAGTAATTATAGACGGGAAGTCAATAAGAAGTGTATAAAAAAAAAAAAAATGACACTCGGAATCGTGTCTGAGCGGTGACGAGTATCAACAGCAGCGTGAAGAACATAGGAATATAAAACTGTTCGCGATTCGGTCTCCAGTTTCATTCCGTGAGAGAACTGGTTCGTATTCGTGATCCCCTCCTCCTCCACGCTCCTCCAACTCCCCCGTTCACTGTGTGTGCTTATTCTTTTTTATTCTGTGTCATTCAGACGTCGACGTCGTTTCTTTCCTGTCCACGTGCATATGTTCTCTTTTTATTCTCTCAAGATATACAAACATCGTAACCCAGAACCCCAGTCTTGGATCGAATATCCACCGAACGTGCGCAAAAGATTCGATTCCAAAGTTTATCGCACATTCGATGTTAGACAAGCTCCAAACGCCTATTTTTACTTTTCTCATGCGAAATCTTTTTTTCCCTCACTTCCGCGTCAATCATCCATTTCAATCGTCAATATTAAAAAAAAAAAAAAAAAACAATTATTCATGATTTTATTAATTAAATTCGTCGAAAAATCGAAATTTTGTCGAAATATTTAAATAAAACACATCCACTCAACAGTTTCGCTACAAATTCGGTGATTAATCACTTCTTCTCGATCTACAGGAATCAAAACGAAGCAGACCAGTCCTTTCTCTAAGGCCTATGCCTTGGACACTCTGTTTCACTCAATTTTATCAATTTTCATGTCCAAGCACGTCATGCTCTCCCATTCGCGATCAGTCATCTATCAAATTGCATCATCGCTCATTTTGAGAGACGGATATGCCATCGAGCATTCTAATCATGATCGAGTAGCTAATATTGGTTCCATTAAATGATAAATTACAAGAGAAAAGAAATTTACAATCGTGAATAAAAATAACAGGCCGATTTTACGCAACTCGATATTTTCATGCTCGAGCAATAGCAAAGAATTATCGACCATTCTCTCACCTACCCAAGAGTATCATAACAATATTACACGATACATTAATCTATCAATTCGATCGAGATCCAAGTTCTTAGGCTTTTTAACTGTTGAAAATAAATAAATCTTGTTCGCATAAAATGACGCTTAATTGCGAAACAACAACTTGATTAAAACGGAAGCTGGGGCGCTGAAAATGATCGTTTAAAAATTCATTAATATTTGCCTCTGAGCATTCGCAGCTGTACGCGATGGACCTGCTAATTTTTTTGTAGTTTTTTGATTGTTCAACTTTTTTTTGCCCATTCTGCATCGTCCTTTGGGAAATTCATAAATCGAAGAAAAATGGAAATAATATTTATTTGTTAATTGCAAAAATACCGGAAATAACTGAAAACCTGAATTTTTTAAAATTTCGTAAAAAAAAAAAAAAAATGATTTGTTACGAAATAATTGTAAACCTCGTGATGCAAATTTTTCTTTAAACTCGATGCACTCGAGAGAATTTGACAGAATTATTCAGAAGCATTAAAAAAACTTGGAAGTAGTAGCGTAGCGTGAAATGGAAATTTGAATTTGTTGAAAATTGTTGAATTCGATGCTCTTACAGTTCCATTCCAGTTATTTGGAAATTGTATATATTTTCATTTGTTCCGAACCCCTGCGTACGGGGATTCGGGGAAACAGAAACGAAAGAAAGAAAATGACGAATGCACATCCTCCGGAAACGGATGTACGTTTGCTACGCTCGGCCAAGTCAGCACTCCCCTCGCTTCTTTATAGAGTTTATTTGTAGCTATAGCAAAACGGTATTGCACGTCAACTGGTCCTGTATAGTTTACGAAGTTAAGGTGAACCAATTACTGGCCGTGACCGAGTTGCGGAATCTAGAAAAATAGTTTGCGAGATTTTTGTGAATTATTCGGCGAGGAAATGCCAAACAAACATTTTTCATCTTAATAATATAAAAATAATTATTTTGAAAATATTTGAGGAATTTTTATTCACGATTAATGATTATTCTAAAGTTATTCCTTTGACAATACACGTAAGCGATCTTGAAAAACATATATATACACGTAAAAGATCGCGCGTGCTTTCTCGTATATACGCGTGCCCGGCGACGTCGACTGCGCGTACGTGAGACAGAGCCTCAAAGCCTTCTCTTCCTCTTCACTTCTCTTCGGCAAAGTTGCCTGTGTTCTAGACGCTTGATATGGGTACGTGACTGGACGGTAGACCACGTATAAAATTGGCGTCACTTCCGGTCTACCTCCAAGTTGGAGAGAGTTCACCACAGGTCACCATGATAAAGAGCTATTTATTCAAAATAACTTATTTATCCTCTCAATGAATAACAATTTAAAAACATCATTTTTTTGCATCGTATTCATCACGACTGATGAGAGCGATATTTCAATATCAATGTCAATTTGCTAAAAATATCCCAAAACATCGAAAAATCGTATCTAGAGAAAATGTCCCGATGTGTATGTGTGTGTGTGTGTGTTAATGTTAATCTATACGAGCTCCTCGTTGTCTGAGAATTGTTGTTGGGATTGCTAGAAAAATTCTATGGCATTTTGAAATTTTCACAAAAAAGGGTGTCGACGCTCTAATTTCCGCAAATTTCGAGATTCATTGTTAATTTTTTGTTTATACATAGAGTATCATAATGAGAAGGTTGGTACTGAATTTGGAAAATATCGATTGAACGGTTTAAATTTTATGGGTTTTTAAAGTTTTACGAAAATCTTAATTTTTCGAAAAATCGTTTGATCGCTTTTCTTTTGGAATTTCATTTAAATTCGGAGATTCAAAGGCCTGCAGTTTGCTAATGAGAATTAAAAGCAGGAAACTGATGTGCTCACAGCAACGAGTCTATGCAACTGTTAATTTCTCACGTTCTTTTGAGTTTATGTATTGAAAGGTTTAAATTTTATGGGTTTTTAAAGTGTTACGAAAATGTTAATTTTTCGAAAAATCGTTTAATCGCTTTGTTTACAATTCTTTTGGAATTTCATTTAAATTGGGAGATTCAAAGGCCTGCAGTTTGCTAATGAGAATTAAAAGCAGGAAACTGATGTGCTCACAGCAACGAGTCTATGCAACTGTTAATTTCTCACGTTCTTTTGAGTTTATGTATACATACTTGTAGGAATTAAAGTAGAGCTGTGTATATTGTAACTGAGAGGATTATTGTATACTACACACAAGTACAAGGGATCAGACGAATACGTGTTACCCAGCACATAGGATTTTGCTCTTGCTAGTTAGTTTTGTTGAATTGCATGCGGGCAAGTCCGGCCCGCCCTGCGAGCCCATGGATTGAGGTTGAACGCCCTAGTAACGACAAATTACGAGGACTCTTCGTTGGGCACTCTCTCCTATATACAGAAATGATTGAACCGACTTCGTTGAGCAGCCTCAGAGCTGCTGCTGTCTCTTCTCCTCTTTCCTATACGATTTTTCTCTTTCGCACACTTTCTCTCTTTCTCTCTTTCGCATCTCACTTGCTCGCGACGTTTAAACGGATTAGGAAGCCTCCGATACGAGAAACGAGTGTC
Organism: Hyposoter didymator; assembly: GCA_037952995.1. Classification (NCBI taxonomy): domain Eukaryota; kingdom Metazoa; phylum Arthropoda; class Insecta; order Hymenoptera; family Ichneumonidae; genus Hyposoter; species Hyposoter didymator. The sequence continues at coordinate 9,045,922 of JBAJMU010000002.1, forward strand.
GTGGACGTTACTCCACCGCTAAATCCAACTCTACCAGATGAAAATGCCTGAAAGACTTCTCTATTGCAGTTTAAATAAATGCCCAGCATAGAAATACGTAATTTGTTTCATTTTTTCTTCCTTCTAATTACTCTAGTTAATTGTTAATTACTTATTGAAGAAACGAATGAAATATTGGTCTCGGTCTCGAAATGTTTTTGATAAAGTAACGTTTTTCCGAGTGATTAATATTTCTACCGAATCCATTCTTTCTACATTGTTTCTTGGTGGAAATTTTCAAAAAATTTCCACATTTCATTTTGTCTTTTCTTTCAATATCGCAAAACTGAGGCTTCCAATTTTTTTTTTGTCGCGCTGTTCATTTGTCTTGTTTTTTTCGCTCTTTGGATACAATTTCCTTTCGCGTTACCGAGGATGCAAAAAATTGGGATTTTAGTATCCACGACGTCCTTGAAACGACTGTTTAAATAATTGACAATGCAGTCTGGAGGCTCGCCAGGACGGACGGTAATTATGTGGGTGTCTGAAACGATTCTTAATTTTGTGTACCAGGTCTTTTTAGCGTTGAATTTTTTTTTTTTTTTTTTAATGAACAAATATCGCGCATGGATTAGTTTTTTTTTTGTTTTTCGAATAATTTTGAAATCTGGATAATAATAAATTTGTTCGTAGAACAATAACACGAACTGCATCAAAATGAAGAAACTACCGTTGCGAAATCAGGGGACGAGTCTAAATTTTGTTCAATTTTAACCAAAATTCGAATAATTTTTTAAATTTTTAACAAAAAATTATTTTTATTCAAAAAAATTCAACACAGACGTTGCCGAGCTTCCGCGGGAGATAATTTATAAGCAATAAATAAAAACGAAGAACGAGGAAGTTTGGAGATTGGATGAAAAATACGACAATGCGGTATCGATGCTCGGAAAATGAAGCTAGAAAAAAACAGGATTTCTGCCGACTGGCCAAACGTGACAGGAACGCGGATATGTCTGTAGAATCATGAAGAAACGAAAGGATGCAAGTCTCGTGCATTTAGCTCGATTCCTTGCGCCCTTCTGATCGCCACTTTTGTCTTATCTTATCCTTGTACCCTTATTACTATGAATGCAGACACACGCATGCATGTGTGTCAGAAAACACAGGCCAAGTGGGCCCGTGACTTTGAATAAAGTGCCCATGCAACGTCGACTTCCTCTTTCCGGGTCTCTGGCTCCTAGACAACATGGGTATAGGAAATATATCCCGTAAATATATAGACGATTCGTTTCTTCTTCGCTGCTTTTTTCAACCTCTTTTTATCAAGCCCCCACCTCCTCTTATTCCTTCGTTCTGTCTATGGCGTTTCTCCGTTGCTTCTTTTCTATCCTGCTTCTCATACTTATTTTTCTACCAATCTCTTCAGCGTCTACTCGCGCACTCTTCTTTTTCAAAGAGATCTCCTCGTAGAAGCTCTTCGCATGCATGCTTTCCTCTCCTCGGTCAACCGTCTCTCGAGACTACTTAATTCATGATACGAACGAAACGAACGAAGGAAGATAAAGAAACGGGGCCGCGAGTATAAACGCGCGAGCTTCTCTCGTTGGTACATCGCATCAAGCATCACGGTTGCGCGCTTCGGTGACTCGTTCCGTTTTTCGTAAAATGAGATTCTTCACTACAACGCGCTCATTTTTTTCTTATTCCGGAAAAATACCAAATAATATCTTTTTAAGTTACTAATAAAAAGACATACGATAATTGTGGATTAAGCACCGATACTCTATCATTCAATTGTGGTAGAAAGTCCGAGCAGGAAATTGGCGTTCGCGGTAAATTGAAGAGTTTCGATACTAAAATCTGCATATTAAATAATTAATCAAATTTGGTCGTTTTTCAACATCAAGTGCGAAAACGTACATTTTCCCAAAATTTTCATCTCTCGAATGTGTTACTCAACAACTGGTTGGAAAAAAAATCTGAAAAAATTTGTATTGTCATGCACAATATACCAAAAAATATACACACAAAATTTTAACGCCTTACGGACGTTGGATCACGACATCAAAGTGATGAGAATTTGACACACATTTTTTCCAATTTTTTTATCGCGTCGTTATCGAATAATTGAGAATTAAGTCGAGCTCTATATGCACGTGATGTTGACTTGTAAATATGTAAACTCTATATGAACTTTAGTGTCCAATTACTCGAGTACTAGATGGTGGAAAAATCTAAAAAAAATTGTATTTTCATGGCCATTATTGAATAATATATTTACCAAATTTGAAATCTTATGTTTTTGAAATTACTTGTGTTTCTAATATGGTTTAGCATGGCAACATTGAATCGTAGTGATCATCCAACCTTCTTAAAATATTTGTTCGTTTCGTGCCTGAAGGTTTGGGGCCTTGAAGATGAAAGTTGATTAATCGAGCATATTTTTATATCGTTTTATGAGCCACACATATGTTTTTACTACTTTCTCCATTTATACGTTTCTCGGATACTTAACCCTTGGTGGATCCCATTAAAACGTTAGATGGATAAACATTACTACTCCATTAATATGGAAACGAAATTTTGTTCATTTGAAGAGAAAACAGCGACCTAATTAACTAAAAGTATATCTACAATATTTACAAATAAATTTTAAAATTTGTGACTTTCGATGTATTCAAAAGCGGCTTTTTTTTAAACACTTTTCATTACACTGAAAAGAAAATTTTGTTGAAAAAGATGAATATTTAGTTCGATACGTTCGACTAAACGATTTTTTGAATAATCCCAAAAATTGTGTCAATGGAGCAAGAAATATTTTAGAAAATCTTTTCGTAAGCAATTTTTAGTCGTTCCACTCACAAATTTCGCTGACAATTTCGTTAGAAACGAAATATACTGTCAACGTAACAAAAAATTTGAAATTATAAAAAAATATTTAGTTCACCGTATTCAACAAAACATCAATGACTTTTAACAAAATTTTATTCTCAGTGTAGTTTGATACTCTTTATTACGGAGAAGCCCTACTGCCTCATTGCCGGAGACTTCCGATGTCTCGAAGTTCTAGCTCAAGTATCTCCCGTTAGTATCATAATTATCCAGCAGGGACATGGAATATGCATGTGTCCGTAAATATATATATAAGTGTACGGAACCTCCGTGAATAGACTATCGCCATCAGCTGTTCATACTGGATAGTAGTTTGTTGAGAAAGGAGAACACAGAAGTTTGAATTCTAACACGCTACATAATCGTGTGATCGTCGTTCATTCATTCTCAATTAGCACTCGTTCCTCTACATCGTGGTTTTTACCTTTTCGCTCGATATTTCTCGAAATTCATTCAAAAAATCTTTCGTTTTACATTTTTCTCATTAATTTCGACATTGCGATTGAGTCCTGTCGCGAAAATTGCAGCTTTTTCTGTCGGAAAATGAAAAAAAAAATTTGTTTCGATGACTTTTCGTACTTTTTCGTGTGTTTTTTTTTCTGTTTCTCAATCTTTCTGCGCATTTTTTGTGGGCAAGTCTCCACTAGATTGTCGGCGCAGCGAACATGAGCGTATATGCAGAGGACACTCCATGTCGTACACGCACAAAAATGATTTAAAAAATGCTCCACGTATTTTGAATTTCGTGAATCGTTTGCAACTTTCTCGGTAGCTGGATTTTAAAACAGTTTCACGCTCCGTAAATCGGATTTATGCAACGATAAATAAAATGATTTCCTGAAGATCAGATAAATATTCAAATTCCTTTGTATTTTGCTGGTAAAAAGTGCGGTTCAGAATCCACGATTTCCAGGGTCCGACGTTTATCGGATTAATCAGGAGCGTCCCATATAAATTAACACTTTGTACATTGGTTTTCATAGTGCGTACGCTCGTTCGTAGGTGTTCATTGAAAACAACGCGGCTACGCTCTACAAATCAAGGGAGAAAATTATTGCGGCTGCTCAGCTCCGAGTTCGCCGCTGTGTGCCGATCAGCTTCAGACCGTGGCCGATTCGGCTACTGTTTTTTTTTTCTTTTTCTTTTATCCTCGACGATACTCTCGATTGATGGTTAAGGACCATCAAGAGACCTCCCCACCCCACTGATTTCTGTTGATCTGTAGAAAGTCAGAGTTCGTCTTCGCCATTATAGAGCGCGCGCCATTAATACAAAAGATCTGCGAAGAATCGAAAGAAAATTTCAAGAAGAAAATGCGAGTCGAGCTGTGTGTTCGCTTTCCCGCTCTCCATCCACTTGGATACTCTTCGAACGTATCGATAAATATAACACACACCAACTCATGAAGCAATAATACTCGCGCGATAGTTGGCACAGAGAATTATCGAGAAGGAAATCGGTGGGCGAGTCTGGCAGCACGAATGAGTAATGAGGCGAGCGAATATAATCGGACCGTCGAATACCACGTCATTTAGACTCCAAAGTGTTGTGTGGAGGCTTCGGGATAGCCGCGCGAGAAACTGATGGACAACGAAGAAAATAGAAATCCACGAGATTCTGCAAATTTTTCTTTTTTTTCCTATGAATTTATCGTTACGCATTCACGCTACAAGTTTATTGACCACTTGCAAGATTTCGCAATCGCTCCATGAGTCAGCCTCTTTCACAATACACGGACAATTTTGCGGAGAAGAATTTTTTTCAACATTTACACGCCGAAGCAATTATCTAACGCTCCTTTGTCCGATGCATTCTGTAAAGTCGACTCAAAAGACACTTTAGTATTATTTTTCAACGACATTTCGGCGCTGCGCTCTCCAACCTCTGGAATATTATTAATTATGCGCTAGATTTTTAATGCTAATGAGAAATTGTTCGTAACACTCGGAGCCCTTCAGGAAAATACATTATGGCCTTGTGGCTCTTATTATTATTATTTTTATCAACTCAGGATAAATATATGCATACAAAATCGATTATTCAGATTTGTTCGAGTTGAAGGATCGATCGAATGCGTTAACCCATTCAATTCGCTGTTAGCTTAACGAGCCAAAACTTTATATTCATCAAGAAAGTTTTCTCTCCCAATGATACACACGTGACTCAGAGTCTCTCGGCAACGCGATAAAACTCGATCAAATCATTTTTTTCTATTAATAAAGGTGGAATTTATGTCGATAATGTTTCCTACTCAAAGCTCGTAAACTTGTCGCGAAGTAGCCAATAATTTTAATCGGCCTTATCGTGGAATATAAGGTAAAAAGCAGTTTTAACGTTCTTGTGTATGGGAAAAATTAATGATCGTGCGGTCTAGCTCCTACAAAGCTATCGATTACGTTAAATATTCTGATACGCAAATGCAACTGAAATAATCGCTCGTTAGACTTTATCCGAAGATTTCGATCGAAAACATTCGGCGAGAAATTTCATTGCTCCGTTTGCATGGCCAATACAATAATTCGCTTTCCACTCGATTCACAGACGATTTTCAATTCGCTTTCGTGAAAATACAAAATTTCATGGCAACTTGGAAGGAAAATATATTTTTTGCATTTTTTATTCACAAATATTTGGCTTTTGAGGATTTTTCGTGCTTTTGTCTGAGCAGGAGGAGACTTTGGTATCGAGTACTCTCGTATAAATCGCACAAGCTCGCTTCGTTCTGAGAAAACAGATTTAGTTGGTCCCTCATTCTCTCACTTTGCTTCCCACCACCTGCCACCTGTCATCCTTGCAGTAACTCAGCCACGAGGGTACTGAACACCTGTTTGCCAAGGGAGAAAAAAGCAACACATTGTACAAGATTGGTATGCCAATTTTTCAACATCAGTTAAAAAACACAAAATCTAGGCCCTTCATTGTCTGGTTTTAAAAATAAATTAGAGCACGCTTAATCATCACGAAGTATTATTTTTTTCCATCGTTACTCAATAAATCAACGGACGTTTCGTTTATTTACAAAAAAATCTACATCCGCGAGCCACTAAAAATTATTCCAAGTCTGCTTGCCGATCGGCAACAAAAAATATACGTAAATGTCAACGAAACAAAAAATCACTCCAACGAGAACTTTCCAATACGAATAAATAACGGAGGAACCAAATTTCGGTGAAATCAATTATAAAAAAAAAAAAAAAACTGACATCCGACGCAATCAGCAAATGAAAGTAATCACTGAAAAAAAAAACGTAAATTATTGGTCGATCGTGAGAGACTTAGACATCATTTCCTGACGACCCACTATGCAGTCGATATGCCTCGATAAAAAACAAATTTAAAATACAATAAACAAGCTTTATCGTCTTTTGGAATGATTACTAAATTAAATAAGTCGAAATACAGTTTTTACCGATTTTTTGTCAATGCAATGAAATTTATAGAAAAAAAAAACGGCTCATGATGGACGCAGTAATTGCACGCGATAGTAGGTCGTGAGAGAAACGAAAGAAAAATACAGTGTCGACCTAACTCCTCGTACAAGTACCGCGCGCGGAGAGGATCCGGTAACGTTTCCTATGACGAGTGATGCATGCACAGTTTACAGTTGCTACTGGTTATATCATTTACTACGGGCTATATACATCGTGTCGTCGCCAACTACCGCATCAATGTTACTCACCAAACAAACGTTGATTCGCGCACGACACGTATTCATTTATCGTGCAAATAAATCCGCTATACAAAATATTGTGTACATGATAATTCAAATACCGTTTTTAATAATCATTTTCGTTCAAGAATTCTCATTGAATCTCATGCCAGTACCGGTTCCTTAAACTCATACAAACATACGCGTCCTACTCCTGGATCAATCATAATCATAATACTAATGATCGGGCAACGATAATCACGATTTTAATGCAACGCGCAAAATATGTTTCTGCAGCTGAGCCAAGATCGACGCAAAATGTTGCACATAATTTTCGTCTTCGGGCAAACAAATTTTATTGGAAAAATTAGCAAAAATCTCAATTTTTTTTTTACAGGCATTATTTTTTTCTCATCAATTGCCGAAAACAATGTGCTGGATAAAAATTCATCGGTCACAGGAAAATTAAAAAATTTCTCCAATTTCCGATCGACCGCGTATATAATTTTGCAATTATGCGAAATTCTATTTATTAATTTTGGTAAATATTCACAATCGCGGCTTTTGCCGAAAATTATTCTAAATTTTCATGAAATTTTTTTTATCAATAATAAAATATATTTCATTCGATATTGAGGAGGGAAAATTTTTATTCATTTATTCAATGGAATTTGATTGTTCGATGAATTCATCAATTCGATTAATTGAGGTAAAAAAAATTGAAGTTTTGCTGGATCCTATTAATTAATAGAATTTAGTTGAATTAAATTTTATTCTATGAATTAATTAATCCAATTAGGTGGCAGAATTTTTAGTGGATTATAAAAAAATTTTACAATCGGGCGGAAATCGGAGAAATATTTATTTTTTCTGTAAACGATTAATTTGTATCGTAAGGGATAAATGTAATTCCATGGAAATAAAATTTCCTCGCATTTATAGGGGAAAGTAGGAAACGTGTGGAATATGTGGTCAGATGTGAGGTCGAGTAGAAAAAATTAAATAGTTTCTTGATGAAATCTACGAATTCAATGAATTATTTCGACAAGGACGTGAATTTCGAGGATATCGAGACACGCGTTTCTCATTCGAGCGTACAAAGACCATTTAAATTGTCATGGTTTTGCCAGCTTGCCCGATGGCCTTGAGACACCTGTTCGACATTACGTACCTGTATATACACAAGTACGTAATCGTTACGTATGCATTTTTAATGGCGCCTGACTGTCCGACATCCTTCTCCCTCCTTGGCTCGCAACTCGCCAAATTATGCAATTATGTAATGCCATATCGCGTTCGAAACAAATAATTAAGAGTGTACGGAAAAGATCAGCTGCATTGTTAAGCGAAATGGAATTGCACGCAATCGTATCAGTTCCTGAATGACTTTTCCGTGCTCTCTATCTCTGCGTGCACGTACGCGGAGCTGCTGATGTTCGAATAGATGGAAAAATAATACGAGGAGAAAAACATGTTGATTTAAAGAATAAATTGGCCGAGACACTCGGTCAACAAAATCGTTTAAGAGTCTGAATCACTCGAGGATTCACTTTTGATATTTAATCGCTCAAGTTTCATCGAAAATGAAGAAAAAAAAATACGCGATAAGCTCGAGAATTGCGTTCCACGTACAACTTTATAGGAAAGAGAAATTTCACGTTGTTCACGAGAATTTGTTTATGTTTCCACAAGATTTATATTCAAGCATGCACCTCATGCTGCAAATGTAGCCCGCAGTCGTCGTAACTTGTTTCTCCTTTTTTTCTCCTTTTGCTCCTCGATCGTAAAATTGTTCGTAGAACGCATTCGACTCTCCTCGTAATGACACACATTTCCGTACAGCGATTTCGATGCTTTATGTATGCGAGCATTGCCAAAAGTGAGAGGGGTGAATGAACGCGAAAGAAAGTTTCGTGATCTTCTTCCAGTTGCGTGCCCAAAATCTCTATGAGCTCTCTAAATGCATCCTCATTTTTTTCTACAACGAAGAAGAACGGAAATCAACAAATGCTGCTGCAAGTTATTTCCCCACCAGAACGTAAAAATAAAAAAAAAAATTTGTCAGAAAAAAAAAATTCGGTTTGCTCAATTTCTATGAACGAAACGAAGTTTTTTAAATTATTTTTCTCTATATTAATGTCTCCGAATCGTTGCATTGTTGCTTCTAATATTTTTTTCATGTGTCGCACTGGAAGAAAAAAGATCGTCCACGCGCCTTCGTCATTCAAAGTAAATATTAGACTCTCGGAAAGATTTAAATACGAAGTGTGTAATTTGATTTCTCTTCGGGTATCATTTTTTTTTTGTCACTTTCTTCTCACTTTTCTTGGCCACACAGAAACTCTCGATCTCGAGGCGAGAGACGATCGTATCTTCGGTGGGGTAATTGGAACGAGAGCTCTCAGCGTGTCGCCGTGCAGTTTCGTGATAAGATGCAACCGGGTACAAATATATACGATGATATGCGATATATGGCTCGGAGCTTGCGCCGGTAGCAATGAGTAGCTCGCACAATAAAATGGACGAGAGATATTACCTTTCACTACTGTTAGAAAGTATATCTCGGGCGCTTACACGACTTGGCTATGTATACATCGAAATCTCATTGATAATCGTAGAAATGGAATCGTCAAGAAAAATGATGACTCTTGATCGAGTAAACGATTCGTGTGGTGCGTTTTATGGCAAGGACGGATGGAATGTTCCAAAATGTTCACCATGAAATCGTTGATTATTGTTTTTATTATTCATTTTTGAAATTTCTTGGTAATTATCATAATTATCACATAATTTTTGATACACTGGAAATAAAATTTTGTTAAAAATCGTCGATATTTTGTTGAACACGGCCAACGATATATTTTTCGAAAATTTCAAAATTTTCGTTATTTTGGCCGAATATTTGGTTCCTAATGGAATTGTCAGCAAAATTAACGATTGGAACGACAAAAATTTGCTTCCGAAGAGACTTTATAGAATATATTTTGCTGCGATGACACAATTTTTGGGATTGTTCGAAAAAACGTTTAGTCGAACGTATCGAACAAAATATCCATCTTTTCCAACAAAATTTTGTTTTCAGTGTATCGTTGTTTTTATTTAATGCCAAATTTGTATTTTTGGAAAATCACGTTTGAAGCTAGTTTCGTTCTTCGAAGATGAATGGCTCGAACCATTCCTATTCATCTTCTTGTATATTAGGCTGAGCAAACAGGTTGCACGATTGCTATTGAAACGCAGTTTGTGCGGGTGCGTTAAGAATATTGTATGCGAATATCTCGCTCTTCTTTTCTCTCTTTTAGTTTTTCCCTCTTTCTCTCTCGCTCTCTCACTGCGCACTGCACATCGTAGAGTAAAACTCCATCGCGAATCGCCAATCAGCCGCATCCTGCGACCTCGTTCCCGCTCCGCTCTTGTTTGTTGGCTTCTGGTGCGCTTTTATTCACGCTCAAACGTCAATCCTCGTTCTCATGTATATGCCGCATCTACCGCCGAGAGTAACGCGTACATATTATATCCGTGCACTGCAAAAAATTCTATCCTTTTCGATATAATTGCTTCGGAAGCGATCGTAAATATGTCGAATGTCATTATCATCCAATTGGCCAGTTATCGACTGTATTCACGTGACACGTTTCATTAATGAAATGTGCATCAAATAACGTCCATGTTTTGTTGTTCTTTGAAGATTTCTTTCTAAAGAATTTTGACTATTTCCGTTGTGAACGCTTCGGGTAATTATTCGTCGGGGAAAGTGCAGCTTTTTGCCAACAATTCAAACTTCATCGTCATCCTTAATATCCAGATCGTCAGTGTGTAAAAACTACACTGAAAACATAATTTTGTTGAAAAAGATGAATATTTCGTTCGATACGTTCGACTAAATGTTTTTTTGAATATTCCCCAAAAATGGTGTCAATGCAGCAAGAAATATTTTAGAAAGTTTCTTCGGAAGCAAATTTCAGTCGTTCCACTCGTAAATTTCACTGACAATTTCGTTAGAAACCAAATATACTGTCAAAATAACGAAAATTTTGAAATTATGAAAAAATATTTAGTTCACCGTATTCAACAAAATATCGACGATTTGTAACAAAATTTTATTCTCAGTGTACTCGTTGTTAATTATGAAAATTAGATTAAACTCGGGCTACTTAATATTTAATTGGCGACCAATATAATATCGAGAATTAGAATGAAAAATATTACAAGGTGAGCAATTACGTTGCTCGTTGATAATTACGTGCTTATGTCCGAACCGTTAGTTGGCTGAAATTAAGACGCACGCTAAACGGCGGGAAATAGCGGGTCTGGAGCGTGAATGCAGATGGAAAAAATGCATATTAATGGAAAATTCATTGGTTTTTGTTTCTTCATCATATCCGGATCGTATTTGGCGAGCGAGTAAAAAGAGTCGCGCGACGAATTACTCCGTATCCTGACCCAATATCGTGCGCGGCATATGATAATTTATTTTTTCCGTATCTCCCGGTACAGCCTTGTGCATGCATGACCTCCAAGAGAACATTACATCCATTACTCTGCGTCTCGCTCTGAATCACGTAAAGCTCGAGAGCATGTTTGATCGATACGAAAAGTTTGGGTAACTACGAATAAACGCTACAGCCGCGTTGGTGGATCGCATTATTCGGGATTTACGTTGTATATGACGGACGCAGAGGTAACCACGTCATTCGCTTTGACTCACCAACTCTCCCAGTATCCAAATTGATCCGTAGGACGTGTTAACATGTTTCTTTCGCCACACTCATTACTCACTTGACTCGTAAATTATTTAATTTCATTCACATGCTTTCATAACTGTTGCATACGTGTTTTCATAATCTAAACTTTGGTTACTGCATGGGCTTTCAATTTTCATATATTAATGCCTCGGAATTATTTTGCTGCGCCTTAAAAACGCTGATTTTAATTTTTTATTTCATGAGCTCGTGTAGTCGGCAGTAAAAAGATTGATTGATTAAAGTTTGAAACATAAAAATAAAGATTTTATGAAATTTACGAAAGTGCATCAAAGCATGGAGGGGATTTTTACACCGAAATATATTTTCCTTTTTTTTCTAGTAGTCGAATGGCTCAAATGTGTTTTTAAGGAAAAAAGTGCAATGTTCCAATCACCGTAAAATAAATATGGTCCCGCACCATATGGGGTTTTCTTATCCAGACGCTACGTTGATTTTGAAGAGGAATTTTGGATCATGCTCGATAAGGCCAGTAGCCACTGTTTCATCTTTGATAATTCTTACTGTGTGTTCTCTGCCAGTTCGCCCAAAGCCCCTCCGTTCTTTTGGTTCAGTGGAGCGCATTCTTTCGTCTTTCTGCAGTAACGAGAGCTCTCTGTAAACATTCTTGAAACATCCTGCGGATGAGAGGAATGGTGCTCTTGCATATAACCGAGTGCATCATGCATGCACACGTGGTATGCATCCGTAGCATATCTAAGCCAGAGGCGCGGTGAGCATAAAAGAAATCACAAGCGTCTACTATTAACGTGTGTACGTATGTATGTGTTTTGTGCGGTTTACATCGAGGCACTTGTTCAATCGATCAAACCAACGTGAATATTTGAAATTTTCGTAGATTTATTTAGCTGCCAGCTCGACGTGAAGATAATTGGATTTGGAAAGTTTGAAAAAATCGGGAAAAACCTTGATGATGCTCATAATTATGAATTCAATATTTGGTCTGGATGATAAAACTCTATTGCGAACCAAAAACTCAATCGACACGAAAAATTGCAATAGTTTTCAAAATTCACTAAATAATGAAAAAAAAATAATACTATTTCGTTGAATCTCAACGTTGGAAAGTTCAGAGTCATATTTTGCTAAGGATGGCGGTCGATCAATGATTTTTATTTTTTTTTCCAAGTACTTAATTGCCTCCGATTCTCAGGATGAGAAGTTATAATCAATTTTTTGTTGCGTCGTTTACAAAATTTCGTGGATCTAATTTTCTAGGTGTAAAGTTCTGCTTTAATCGCATGGTAGCCCGTACACACTTATTTTTATCAATCGTCCCTGCACGAGGAATCCCATCCTTCGTAATCATCACGCTTTTTTCTAAATCCCGAGTCTCCCTTGATTTTTATTTCCTTGAGGGAGTAGTATCGGCTTCTGCGTCGAGGAAGCATCGAATCGTAACGCGTTGGCATAGAGAATGCGATCAGAATCGGATTAGCTTTGATTCTCAACCTGCTGTACTTTTACTCCTGTACGTATTTTTTTCCTTCTCTGCTTTTTCGTCGATTTCGCTGGCTGCAAGTGAAAAGAAAAAAAAAAAAGAGAGAAAGCATCGCTAATACGCACGAGCAATCATCGTTCGAGACTCTTGCTTTTCACTGCTTCTTACGCTTGTTTTTATTTTCGTTTTTCTTCCTTTTTTGCTTCTCTAATGGATTTCATGGGGAGTGAAAAAAAAATGTCGGTTTTTATCCTTTTGCTTCACTTTCCGATTTCGATTCGTTCTCTGCTGCGATTGCGTCATCGAATCTTGTGCCGATGCTGATGCTCATGGCATGTGGAATCATTCGGCTACTCAGCTTTGATTTCATTACGATTAGAGCTGCGATGAGATTCGAAGGCAAAAGCCTGGAAATCCGCAAACGGCATGCTAAGAGCCTTTTTTCTGTTTCTTTTTTTTTTTTTGCTTTTCTTTTAGTTAATTATCACGATCTACGGGAAATTGTACGATTACTTGGAACTTCTCGTTACACGCTTTCCTCGCAAAAAGCAAAAACTTATATAAATTACGTTGAGTAGTGGGAAAAAAAGAAGAAATTGAATGTAGAAGCTTCATCGTAGTTGACGAGGTAATGGATGGTTCGTGGGACATGCGGACGCCCAAAAGATTCCGCGAAAATGTCAGGACGACGAGGACGGAGCGAAATGAATGGGGAAAGGTGTGGCAAAATTACAACTCGCGACTCCACCCTGCTCTTTTGCTAGGATAATATATTTTTTATTTCCGAATGTTTTACAACATTGACTATATACATTTATTGGCAAAGCTGAAGTAATTGGTGAGCCTCGTGCTGAATCGCTTCGGAGTAAAAATATATTTTTAAGCCCAGCGATAACGTTTTTTCATCTTCTTAATTGGCTAATCATTGTATCGCTTGATCCAATGTAGAAACTATTTTAATGCGCCCACGTTTCGCGTATAACTTTGCCAACTCCGTCACGAAGCTTTCCCGGGTGTGCATGCACTACGATAATTAACTCGCGATTCTATGTGCGCCGCTAGATCGACACGATCTGCAATGCGATTTAATTAAAAGCCAGGTCGGAATGGCCAGGATCGCTGGATGATGATCCCACAATAGAAAATCCCCAACGATTTTTTCGATTCTCCAATTTTCTTTTTTTCCCTCAATCTCGCTTTCCTCTCTGTCGCTCTTTGCGGTAAATCTGTCGCCTCGAGGGCACAAGCTAAAACAGAAAATTACGTTCATTTCGTTCTTTCTAACTCTGAATGTTTTTTCTGATGAATTTTCAATCCCGGACCATTTAGAAAACTCCATCAGACGTGGTCATAATAACGGATGTGCCCACAGATCGAGCAGAACGTAGCAAAAAGCCAATAGAAACAAAAGTATACAAGTTTTAAACGCAAGTCGGGCAAGGCGAGCGGAATCTTGAGGATCTCCTTATATATCGAACTGTTTCGATCGATTATGTCCATAATAGGAGGCGCGAGAGACGACGCGTTCTATGCAAACCCGTGGGGACCGTTCGTCGACTATATATTTACCATTTTTATATTTTTCAATGTATTTACTTCGTTATCATTCACGTAGCTGCGTACAGACGTGTGTGCGTGTGTGTCTGTGTGTGTTTATAAGGATATAAAACCGTTTGGATAAAGAATCGATTCGTCGGTGACTCCCAAGTCGAAATCGATGCACAAACATCGTCCGAGCAGCTATGACATCCCACTTTTCCGATCGCTGTCTCAAAAATCTTCGTCCATCGCACTCAACGAATCGAGATTTTGTCTCTCGACCCAACATTTTGCAAGAAACTATTCGTTTTAAAAAGTTATTCTCGACTTTTTGTACGTTCAGGGATCCGGATGAAGATTAACGAGAAGATTCTTTTTTTTATTCAATTTCAATGAACCCTAGAACGGTAGCATTTTTTTTTTACCTATTCTGGAAATCTCAGGTCACAATTAAATGACCCGAATTTTGGAAAATTCATATCTCCGATAAAATTTAACGAAAATGGTTCAACTCGGGCTCTTTTTTTTCGTTTTTTAATGCAAAATCACGTGAGCCTGGGACAATTTTGCTCGAAGTTAAAAAATTAGTCAAAATGCGGTAAAACGATAAAAATTGGGAGAACGAAGGGAGAAAGCCGTTCTGTGGAGAAGAGCATTTCTGTTCGGTACTTGATATCTTCAATGATGCGTAGTCTCAAAAGTTTGTTGAATGATTAACGTTTTTAGTAATTCAAGAAATTCTTGAGTTCGTGCCAAGAAACTTGGAATTCCTTGAGTAGTTTCGTTGCGTTTTTTATTTACCCTACTACATTTACTACGTTTTAGATTAAATGCATATATGCATGAAAATACTCCGTGTACACTCGAAGTGTTATATAAATGCGTTTGAATGGCTCGAGTCATTCATTTTAGCCAGGGGCGCAACTTGTAACGTTGTGTACATCACATTAGTGTGAAAGTTTCGATGCAAAGGATCATCCGATGGAATGTTTTATAGAAAATCTATCGATTGGAATGGAAAGCCAAAAGATATAACGATTTCTTGCTCTCCACTGTCCAATGGAACTTTTTAACGACCCATCGTAATCATATAAATCGAGACCTCGACGACCTATCTCTATATATATAAAACTCTACCACAAAATCGTGTTTGTGCGCTTTTCAGGCAGGAACCACTGAACCAATTTTGATGAAACTTTCACAGGAACGAAGCTCATGAATCAGAATACTTTTCAGGCTGCATTGCATTCCGATAATTTTTTTATTTCGGGAACCCGAATAAAAAAAAACACATTTTTCTTAATATTTTCCAATTTCAAATTTCTCAAGTAACTAAAAAATGATGATGAATAAAAAATCGTTAATTACCAATTCAAAGATAATTCGAAAACGAAGAAGCTGGAGTGCCAGTTTGTAAAAAAAAAAAAAGTTATAGCGATTTTCATAAAATCAAAGTTTGAAGATTTAAAAAAAAAAAATGTCAACTTTTCATGTGCTGCGGGGCGAAGCCCGCAGGCACGGCTAGTCCGGATATAAACTGAACCTTCATTAAGTTCATTTTCGCCACAGTTTTTCATCGATATAATTTACTTTCCGAAAATGTAATCGAATGAAAAAACGTGGCTGACGATAAGTTTTCAAAAATCTTCATCAAATGGTCTCTTAATTTTCTAATAATTCTCGATAACTTTTCACTTTGTTAGTATTCCAATACAGGATCGAAATCATTCGTTGACTAATGCATAAGAATTCATAAAGTTTCTGAAAAATGAAAAAAAAGCACGACCTGAAAAGAAAAAATCGATTTTTTTTGTACTTTTATTAATCGTGTCCGTTAATATCTTGAAAATTTTTTTACGAGCTCATTCGTGCTTTAGAAATGTACGTTTTTTTCTTTGGTTATTGCGGCGAATGAAGAAGCCATTACGATGAACTCTTCGGTGTGTACAGCAGACATCCTGCCCGCATATTGGACTCGAAATAGGGGTACGACGAGAGGGTGCCTGTATACCGATAATTTCTCAAGTATCATTGAGTTCTATTTGTGCACGAGGCATGACTTTTCCACCGGATGAAGGTTATCATCGTTTTATATTAAAGTTTCACTAACACGCGGATAACAATATCTGTTCATCGCACTTTAGTTCATGAATAGAATGGATTTAACATTATCAAGATTTGTCAACGATCCTTGATCTTTGCCTCACTGGATCTTCCCACTATTTTTCTATCTTGGAAAGAATCTCATTGACTTCGTGAGACAGAAATAAAGGGGGGGAACATTTGTTGAGCGAAAAATAAAATTCAGGTTCCTCCTCCGATTTGTTTTTCCCTTCGACATCGTTTTCGATGCTTCTCCCAATGCAATTTTGCCAATCGATTTTCAACAAACATGACCCGATTTGGCCTGCTATATTCATCGAATAAATTTGTACACAAAGTTGTATCGATTTACTTAGAACAAGGTTGCGCGCAATCGCGATAAGAATATTGCCTCTTTTTTCTTTTGCATCACCTTCGCTGATCTTCTCCGATGGAAAATGTCTCGGATATGTCTATACGTGCAACTGGGTTGAAGAAAAAAAATGTTGGAGAACGAGTGAAAGGTCGTAGGGGTCTCGTACCCGCGGGTCAAGGTCCAGCCTCGGGCAGGATCATCGTCCTCCTTCACGTGGGCGAGCGCGCGAGATACGAATCTCTCTCGTTTCTCTCCAAGCTCGACAGACGTTCTCCGTCTCTTTTTCTCTCCTTTCACACCTCTCGAACCGTCAAATTCTTCTTCTTCTTCTTCTTCCTTGTACACACGGCACGATCGGATAGGATCGAAGTAGGGCGATCCAATTTAGCTACTCGCGCCGACTAATCCTCAAACGGTTTCGAACGCCATAATATAAAAACGTGAAATCCGTGCCATTTTGACATTCAACCAAAAAAGGCTTCTTTAGGTTATTCTTCACTGAAAAATGAATCTCACGCTTTCGTGATCGATTATGTTTCCGCTATCACTCGATTAATCTTTCTGGCACGCGGCTACAGCACTTTTTACATTTTGGCTTCAAGGTTTTGCAGTGTTTGTGTTTTCTCAACCTGCTTAGATTTTTATTACCTTAATTCGCACGGAATATGACGATGTTGAAGTTTGCAACGTTGGGGTCCAACGAAAAATACGTTTTTCTATTAATTGTTCGTTCAATTTCAAAAACCACGTCAATTGTCGGACCGATTTTGTGTCTGGATCCTAAAAAAAAATCGTTCTACTGTCCTGGATAAATATTGAATAAGAATTTTGAGCTCTGACCAAGAAAAAATAGAATTTCGTTGCATTCCAACGATGCAAACTTCAACATCGTCGGAATTGTCAAATCAGCAAGATTATCACATTTTTTGCCTCCATATGGCGCTTGATCGTACGGATTTAAGTTTTATACGGTATTTTATGACTTCGTTTTTCGCTCGTGGCTTCACTTCGATACACGCAGATATCTGAAGCTATTAATTATATTTATGTACAAGTTACATGTATATATTAATTTACAATGTGTATCATTACGATGTGTTTTGTATTAGTGAGTTCAATGCACCATTCTCTTCTATCCCATGTCCTCACATGTCAGACGTTATTACGCGCGAAGTAATGAGTCTCGTGGAACGCCATGTGACCATGAATTTTGCCCGTCAGCTCACGAACCCCGAGCAAAGCTACTAATATGCTTTTTTTTCCTTCGCAAAACTATACACGTCGAGTTGCGTGATTTTTGTATCAAACGTGCGATACAAAATAGCAATGTGAAGCATCGTTATTAAAAATCGAGACTCATTCATCAATCACTATCTTTTTTCTTTTTTTTTTTTTTTATCCAATTGCTATAGACACACCTTCGCAAATTGACGATACGTCGAAAATGATGGAACGGAAATGACGAAGGTCACTGTTAGACAAGAAACCCGGAAACGTCGACAATTTCGTACACGACAGTTCGTAACGGAGCAACTTGTGTGAAAAGCTTTTACATTTTCAATTATAGTCGAGGCGTTTAGTCGTCTCTGTCAAGTTTAAAAACATAATTCCCGAAAAGCTTCCGGTCGCTTGTTTCTTGGCGCGATTCTTCTACGTCTCTAAATAAATTTCGTAATTTATACATTTTTTAGGTTTCGTAAGCAAGTGTGTCTGCGATGAGATTTGTGTGGATTTGAAATTGCGACGATAAATCGAATATTTCTTGGTGAAACGGAAAAAATGAGGTGCGGCTATGAATTTTCCCGAAATACGAGAATCCGCGGTGCTGCGGGGACAGGTCGACCTTCCGTTATAAATAACTATACCAACTTCAGATTATAGAACTGACCCCGTAACGACCAGCCGGAATGAGAGCATCGATGCTTCATCAGGAAATTGTCAATCGCACGAAGTTCGCTCGGAAAAAAAGTTTTTATTCGTTCTCGGCTCGAGCGAACGTGAATTTTTTTTTTTTCATTTATATTCTCTTTCGCAGTTCTAAATCTGGTGCGTTCGGCTGTCAATTATTGCCGCGAAGCATCGACCCACTTTTCGTCCCGATCGCGTATAGATCTCATCGTAAATTTCGTCCATTTATTTTTCTCTATTGAAAATCTCTCGTTAGATTTTATCGCGATAGAAAAAACAATTGGAAAAGCCTCTTTATGCACGTGTACTTTCCTGGTATTGCCGTAATAACGATTCTCATTGCGAGGGAAATACTCGACGCGTTTTTTTTATCTTGCCATTTAAAAAATGCAATCCGCTGCTCCCTCTTCGCGCATGCACACCGTCATGCCCATGCCCTCATCCGTTTACGAGCTTATAACGACGATACATCCGCCGCGCGCGATGGGCGAGACTTCTTGCCACCTTACGACGAGCTACTGCACTCTGTACGTCATCAACAACGATTTACCCCCCTCACGATCGACGCTTAAGGTGAAAGAAAAGTGTACAAGCTTTGTAACCTTGGCTCAAAAGATTCCGAAGCAATTAGCATGTACTTTCTGTATAAACACGTTTAATGAACAGCAGCTTCCTTTCCCGTTCAACATAATTGCATGATTTTTCGTCAGAAGAAGAATCAAAGAGGCAAGAAAATCGCAGTACAAATTAATCGATACATAAGAATGAAATGTTGTGTTTGGAGAAAAACAACGAAACTTTCTAGCGACTCGAAATCGCGTTTCTCATTCTTTGTTCGAATTAATATAAACAGATTTGGTTATTCATCATGAAAGCGCAATTGCATCGTCGCGACGTCATTATTACCTGCACACGATTCCTTTTTAATCATACGCACGAATGGAATTTCTTTTATTTTTCTTCTCCAACGATCGAAACGTCATCTATCGCGATATAAACATCCTGGATAAAGTTATAGGCAAAAAATGATTCACGAGGCGATAAGAAATTCGCTGCTATTCGAAAAAATAAGCAATTCTTATCTTCTACGAACGATCGACTTTCCGTGCACATCCGTGGGCGAAGACTGGACTCTCTACTCAAGGCGGATTATAATTTCTGCATCAGACTGCATTAGCGTTGCAGAATTATTTTGCAATGTTTTTTTTATTGCCTGTTTCCTAGTAAGACCCCAAGAGTATTGTTTTTTTTTCTACTTCTCTACACATATTACGATTCACAGTCCCGACACTGTAATGACCCGTGATTCCAAAAGCTAAATGAAAGACTCTTCGCGGTCGCTCGAACAGTACGTGGGATTTCTCAAACAACGTTAAACGGCGAGTCATTGTTTAGAATTATTTATTATTTTTATAGAATTATTGCGACGACATTTTGCATTTTATCCATAACTAGGCGTGCCTGAGGGCTTCGCCCCACAGCAAACCTAGTTGCCAGCTCAACACGAAAAGTTGACATTTTTTTTTCGAAATCTTCAAACTTTGTTTTTACGAAAATCGCTATAACTTTTTTTTTCACAAACTAGCATTCCAGCTACCGCTCATTATCTGCGTTTTAGAATTATCTTTGAATTGGTAATTAGCGATTTTTTATTCATTAACATTTTTGAATTGCTTGTGAAGTTTGAAAGTGGAAAATATGAAGAAAAATGTGATTTTTTAGTTCGGGTTCCCAAAAAAAAAAAAAATTATCGGAATGCAATGCAGAATAAAACTTATTCTGATTCATGAGCTTCATTTCTGTGAAAGATTTATCAAAATTGCTTCCGTGGTTTTTGCGTGAAAAAGGCACAAACACAATTCTGTAGCAGAGTGTATACAGAGATTTTTTTAGAGCAAAGCTCATGGGAAAACAATAATTTGCACGTGAGTTATGAGAATAATAGAGAAAACAACGATTATTACTTTCAATCTTCATATTTGTTTCTTGAGATTTATATCATCGGCCGGAAATGAAGGTGAAAAATGTTGGTATTTCCGTTAAACCGGAAATAACTTGAAATTGTATTTTAGATAAACACACTTTCGCAGAGGAAAGATAAAAATAATTGTTCAAATATTAACCTCGTCATTAAAATCGACGTTTGAGGCTAAGAATGTAATTAATTGAATTATACATTTGCTTCGAGCTCAAAATTGCGGCGCAGTTGTGACGTAGCGATATATTGTTAACCACTAGAGTCGCTAGCCAATGGTCCTTCGGTCCATCTCACTCTCAGACTCCGGTCTCGACTTCTGTTTACCCGTTTGCAAACCCATAATCGTTTTTATGATCTCGTGGACAGCGCTCTGGCATTATAGCGCAGTTAACAACGCAGACACGAGTAAATATCGACGAAGGAACTTGGCCGAGATCTTAAACACCATGGGACTGAATATGCATCGGATAATAATTCCCCGAAATCTCGTTAACTTGTAAATCATTTATTACTTTTGCTAAGAATATCGGTTACGAGATTCCTGGAGCCTGTGGAGAACGTTTTTTCAAATATTCCAATAATTTCAAATAAAGAATTTTGCAGATGGAAAGAATTTCGTATTCGCTTGAAATTCTACGCTCAAGCAACTTTGATTGCGTTTTCTTTGACGCGCGGTTCTCACTAACGCGACGCTAATTCACTAAGCAAATCGAGGCGAGGCACAATTAGCAGATTTTTATTGTCAATCTAAATAAATCCTCTCCACACGTGTAACACACTTCACTTATTCCCTTTGCAACGAATATACGAGATGACTTCGTTCCACATATGCATCGGGCAATGATATATGGAGTCTCGTTTCGAGTCCTTATTCGAGTCCTCGTCTGCTTCTTGTCTCGCCCACTCACTGCTTTATTTTCTCTCGTACTCTCTTTATACTTGGAGTAACTCGATTCTTGTCTACCTTCCATACACGTGGGCTCATCGAGATCGGTTCGAGGAACTTTTGAACACACGCACGACTCACACATTACCCGATATCTTCTTCGTCTGCATTTTGATTATTATTAGCAGATCATGAACTTGGCATTTCTCGGAGTTGATAGTCGTTTTTGTTGCGTTAGTTTTTGCTCTTTTTTCGTCTCATTGTCGTTTGCGGTTTTTTTTTTAATTCGATTTTTAAATACGAAATAATTGAGGTCTCTCGACACAGCTAATCCTTTTAATTAGTCGTTACCAATTGCCTCTGGTTTTCACATGGAAAATGAATGTTGAGGGTATATATCGACGGAAATATCAATTACTCCGGGATTTTTGGTTGATCGAGGTTTTATCCGATGGTTTTAAAGGGAGAAAGCAATGCATCCGTTATCGCGTGGATGAACTTGTGTTTCACAACTTTCTCAACGGAAGCCGCACCTTTCCTCAAGATTTTCGCTTCGAGTGATCGATTGACCCTGGCTCCGGTCTGTTAACGAATTTCTATACATAGTTATACACCCATAAATGGTGTAACTCCAACATTTAGTGCTATCGCCGCTTGTTTACATATCGAGGACGCCCGATTGGAAAATTTAATTAGCGACGCAGTGAAATTGCGGTGTGATTTTGCGGTCAACATCCTGTCGCGATGAAAGTTCTCAGCGAGGGTGATGCTGTGGTGTTCCTAACCCAGTAATCTGCATGCATGCGAACTTTTACTATTTTTAGTTCGAATAAACTTAAAAATCATTGTCGTTTCCTATGGGAGCTTATGATTTTATCGTCACAAATTGACAGTCTCGAGAAACGAGACATTTCCGTTATGAGCAGGTTCTTCCCATCGGCAAAAACTTGACGTACTTTTCAAAATTCTCGAGTAAACATTTTCCTTCGGTATCGTCGTTCGAGAACTACAATTTCCAGGTCTGCGATTTGTATCTTTCGAACGATATTCCGCCCTCTGTTATCGACTTTTATCTCCATCCCTCGCGATGAGCTCTAATTACGAGCAAACGTGAAATTGAAAATAGTAACAACTCGCAAGGAAAAACAACGCGTAACCCACGCTCTGCGTCAACAACAAACAAATAACAAAAGTAAATATTAAAATAAAAGAAATAAGTGGTCGCGCGCGCGCGCGGAGGCGGACAGGATTCTCATCTCCCTTGAACATCCAATCTCTCGTGGGCAACGTTTGTACGTGTACCACATATCCTCCGAGCAAAGAGCATTCGCCCAATGGCGAACACCGTATACGTTCAACACCCTCGAGCTTCGCGAAACAATCGCAACGTCATCATCGTTACAATCGATTATATTGTCTTTGTGCTAGTTCCGAGGACAACAGAAATCTTAGAAATCATTGCCACATCTTTTTTCTATTGATGACCGTGTCCCCTAAAACGGATGTGCCGTAAACAATCGCGGGCTGGATAGTCGCGTCGACGCGCTCGTGAATCATCTCTTCGCAGGCGGCAATCACTAAGCCCACGATGCACTTTTTCTTTTCTCCATTCACGAGGACACAGCCAACTATTTTAATTTAAAAAACGCAGCCCAAAGTTATTTGGAAAATAATGAAAAGGACCGCCAAAATATTCGAAGAGAACGAGAGCAAAAATAATAATTTACACTAATTATGGAGAACTTTGAAAAATGACTAATTCCGTGGCTGTCGACTCGAAATTTCATAACTTTTAAACGCTTTTTAAATCGCTGTGTATTTTTTTCTTTCTAAATGCTCAAGAGTCTGTGGAAAATTGGAAAAAGTAAGTGGGAGCGTTGACACACAGACACTTGAGTATTCAGGGTCGAGAAGGCACGTTCTCTCGTCTAAAATCTCCTCACGAATCTTGCGATAGCTACACACGAGAATGATTCTCTCTCACTTGTTGGAAAAGTGTTTCTCTCGCGGGAAACGTCAAGTACACTCGCCTCCATGTTCTCTCTATACATACATACTGCCGGTGAACCGCGAGAGGATTTCCTTGGTGAGAGAGGCTTTTACGATTCAACATCCAGTAATTATACATTCGAGTCTCGGATTACTCATACACTCTGTTATTCATTTTGCAGGCATACAAAAAGTAAGAGAAAATAATATCGTATTTATAAAAATTCTTGACGTTCGAGGGCTTTATGAAAATTTTCATCCGCACATTCTATTTCTTTAAAAAAATTACAGTCGAGTAGAATTTATTAGGTCAAAAGTTTTACGTCAAACGTCGGACAGAAATGAGTTCGAAAGTTTACGTCGATTAAAAAAAAAAGAGAACACAAATTTTTTCTTTTTCCTTCTCTACGGTCTGCTGGAGCCACTTCGAAGCTCAGAATTTTATCGCGATCCTTCTCGAGCTTATAATTTAAATATTCAACAACGAATGCGAAGAAAATTTATTAGATAAAAAGTATCAACGAGTTTTTCTCATTCCGAAGACCGTGTCTCGAGTTCTGCGAACTCGTTACATCCCCTGTGACGATTTTACACTCACATCGAGACCTTTTTCCAACGCATGCGTCTTTTCGAAAAATTTTACCCTCCAGACTCTTTGTCCTGGATTCTGAGCGCGTATTGGAGAGGCGTCGACGATGCACTTTGGATTGTAGTACTCGCTCACTTACATTTTACCTTCCCTAGGCAACCTCACTCCCTCTTGCACTGTGTCTCTTCATTTTGCGCCTCTTTTACCTCGCCAAGGTATATACTGCGAGCGAGTTAAACAATGTGAGCCCCGAAGCGGATTCAAGAATGTTAAACGCCTCACAGCGGGACTGCCCTCGTCCTCGCCTTTCCGAGGATCTTCAAGGCTTACTCTCGCTTCTTTCGCTACAGCAGAGAGTCCGCGACTCTACGAGGATCTCTGTACACTCTACGCCCTCGATCGTCCGTGATCCAGGGGATTGAAAAAAAAAAAAAAAACGAAAGCGCGATTCTAAAAATAGCAACCAACGTGACGAGTCTCGATATTATCGATCGAGGATTCTCAAACCCACAAAACGAAAAAAAAATCACTTGTTTTTCGCGTCAAATTTCTTCCCGCACTATTGCGAATTAATTATCATCATTTCTGCCAAAAACGACAATCAACCGAGTCAAACGATATTATTTCATTTTACATCAGATTTTCGATAAAAAAGAAACATTTTTATTGTTTCGTAATTTATTTTCATACCAAAGGATTATTGCACGTGATTATTCGCAAGAATTACGATATTGGATCGATAGAAAATTTGTACAATCGAACAAGCCGATGTCGTACCATTATTGCGCAGCCCCCGATTATGCAATTCTTACGAAACTGTATATCCTCGGAGTCACACTCGCATTTTCGTTCCTTTTCAAAGTTATATATATATTTACATTAACGAGTATATATGAATGTGTGTTACACACACTTCTCTGGCTCTGCTCGTTCTCAATTCTCCGTGACGAGTGGAAGGTGTAGGCTCCTGTATATTCTCACCTTTCTTTTATTACCTGTTTCGCTTGTCCCCGCGAGTCTTTTGCTGTCCTTTTCTATACAAAGGGAATTCCACGGTAACTCAAACGATTCATGATCAATCATCACCTGTATTTATATCAACCTCAACCACCATTTCGTAGATTTCGTAATACAGTGAATATAAGCAGCGAGTAATTAACATTTGTACAGGTTTTTTTTTTATTCCGTCGATCGTTCGTTTCACTTGAAATTTGAAACCGATCCCGCGCTGAATAAAATACAAAGTTGGTACAAAGACCTCGATTCCGAGTGTTGAATATATCTCGATTCACGAGAATGACGAGAACTTTAAAAATGTAGAGTTCAAACGGTGCGTTTTCGGAACAAACGTCTTTCTCGGCGCCTTCTCTTTTTTTTTTTAAATCGAGATTCGTTAGAAAGTTATTCCAACGTATTTCATCGAAGTTTATTTCAAATGAGCATATTGTGTCAAAATGCACTGCGGAGAAAGCCTGTCTCGTTGATGTACGAGATAAAAAAATAACTACGTAATAAATTTCAGTGATTTCGCAATCTTTAGGATTTCCTATATATACCCACTATTACGGGGACCGTGCAAGCCGAGGCTTTTTATACTTTATCGAGAAGAAAGTGAATTCTAAACAAGCATGTAAATTGCTGACCCTCGACCAAAAACTGTCCCACTTCCTATAAGACACTTTATTACACCTACTGTTGTGATATATATGTCATTGGGTTAATTTCTCTTCGAGTGAAAATGGATAAAAAAAACTTTTTTTTTTCACGAATGACTTTTTTTTTCCTGTTTATTAAAAAGAAATCATGGAGGTAATTGCACTTTTTTTTAAATATAGAAAAAGCATATCCTGGAAATGACTCATTTTTGAATGTCAGCGTCGACAATTACGACGAAGTACAATTCAATTTTTTTTTTGTCGAGTAACTTTTGAGCTCGAAGAATTCTATTTGACGTTCGATCGAATTTAATGATTTTTGGAATCGGGAATTTTCAGTTTTTTCTTTCAAACGAAGTTTTCATTGAAGAGAAAATATTTTCCAGTTGCTCCTGGCGATTCAACGTGGAATGTCTCGTATATCTCATTGTGCTCGCGCCTCTCGTGCTGTATACTGCTCTCATTTTTCCCCCGAACCTCTCTATCTCTTGTAAAGTTCTCCAGCATCCGACTGTCTCGCCTCCGGAATCATAGCTATAGTTTGCTCCGATTCCAGGCGCATGTGACCGCACCGCACGAGTCTGAAAGCAAGAAGAGAGCCTCAACGAGCCCTCTGATATATCTCTTCGTGATATCCCTTCAACTTTCGGTTCGGTTTACCTTTTCGAGCTACGCGACGGCAACTGACATCTCGAGGGCACGAATCGTACGCTCTGACAACAATAATCTTTTTTTTCAAACGAGCCCACGCTTCGAATAAATTTAAGACGCGAATGGATATTTTTTTTTTCTCTTTTAAACGAAGCCCCAAAAATTCTCGTTCGTTTACATTTCAGCACAAGCTCGTTCGCCTTTCGTTATTTAGGTCAACGCGAAACGGACTAGATACACAATCGAATTGTATTCATTTTTGCGTGACTAACTATTGAATTTCTTCGAAATTCGTTTTTATAAATGAGGAATTTCGATATTTTACCGTTTCATCGTGCCCCCGGACGATTGATGACGAAATTTCTTTATTTACCGAATATGTCCTTTCCACTCTCTATATAGTTTAGTGTATCGATCCCATAATCCATATTTTATCGTCCTAGTTTAGACGCAGATTGCAACTCGAGGGAATCTCTAGAAATCGCGACCCGATGCTGTTCAAATTTTGCACCGGAAATTAGAAAGCCTGAGCCTGAGATTGGTACAGGATATCACGTAACTTCTTGACACAAAAGTAAACTATATCCTGTTATATACTCGCCATAAATACCGGGTGTGTTACGGTACGGATGGCACTGTGAGAAAATTATACTTGTAAGGACGCGGTTCAATATATACGCGAGAATTCTGATCGTTGTTGTTTTGATTTTGAAAAATAGGCTTGTCGCAATTAAAAGCCCATTGGATTCGCTCACTTGCTCGTCGTGCTCACTTTTTCGTTTATTCTTTTCTCGCGTAGGGAACGTATATTACAGGAATAAATAAAAAATAAGAAAACGGATATTGCTGAAATAATTTCGCAAAATATTTTGATTGATGATGCTGGTCATTCGATGGATTTCGAAGATTGCGTAATGGACGAACTTTTCCTGCTCTGCAGCTTCGATAAAGTCAATTCGACGCTCAAACATGCACTTTTTTTTCTCTCTGGTTAGAAGAGAAACTGCGTGTTGTGGGATTTCGTATAAAAGACCGAAACACAAAATTCGACCGAAAAAAAATGTAGGCCGTTTTTTATTAGTCGCAAATTGGTCGAAACTTCTCTCACGCCTTCGAGGAATCGTTAAGTGACAAGGCGTTTACATATACCTAAACAAACGACGCAGTCCACCTCTTGCCTGAGACACGTACGCAACGAAACTCACTAATTATTACGCTCCCAAGTATTCTCATTATATTTGTAGCAAGATTTTTTTTCACAAACTCCTGCGATAGTTCGACGATTAATCAACGCTAAAAGTTGTTTGTCCTCGATAAATACTCAGCCTCGTTTGAGAAATGGGTCAGGTTTATATATAGATGACTCTCCATGAGCGCAATTTCTTTTTTTCGAAACTTGGCAACAGTTTCCTATTGTTCGATCCTTCCCAGTGAATATTTTTATTCGGTGGAAATAATATTGATTTTTATTTTAATCGATCGACGATCCTTCAACACTTTTAAGAGGTTGCATTCGTTCACCGATTTCTTAGAGCTGTTTACGTTGAAAATCTGTACTCGAGAGAGGCCGTTTAGACATTCTTGCTTCCTCGAATATTGGAGATTGGAAAGGATGAGGTGAACTAACGAATTTGTTAAAAATTGGTATCTAGTCACACGATATGCTACGAGCGCGAGAGTCGTAATCCCAGAAGCCGATTGAACTTGGCCCTCGTCGTTTTATCTCGTCCCCCGTCCCCCGTCGAGTAAAAGTTCTTTGCCCGCGAGTCTTTTGAATGAAAAACACGAGAATTTCCCCACCGCGCTCGACGAGACAGAAGATTGTTACTCGCGCGGTGTGTTGCAGCTCGAGTGAATAATCGTCGGGCTCTTTGACACGAAAGCCCCGTTTTCTCTACAACTTTCCTGTTTTGCCTGACTCAAACTAGTCTTTGGTGATGCTCCGTACTGCCTCGCACACACCGCGTTAAATAAACGCAATGATAGAAATAATTATCGACGATTAAACGACACAACGCATACGCGATTGTCCGGCGGAAGAAATTTAATGAAAAACCATGGAAAACAATACGATAACCACATGCGTCATAGTTTTCTTCAGTCGCAAGAGAAATTTCATAGTTTTGTCCAAGTCTCATCAAGGAAGTTGAATTTTCTGAAATTTCCCTGCTCGGTTCTCGGGCAAATGCGGCAGGCAAGTTCAGGGACTTCAGGGAAGTTTTGGCACGAAATTTTCCACGATATTTCTACGCGTAAACGTTTTTACGCTGTTCCTCAAACATTTCTAAAGTCATCGAGTGAAAAAAAAGGTCGTAAGAAAAAAATCTCTTGGCTTTTGTGATTCCAGGCAAGAATTTCGAGCTCCATACAGCTCTCGGCTCTTTGGTCGAGAAGCTTCAAGTTCATTGTTCCTCTATAATGTTTAAATGGATTTTTTGTTCCATGAATTGTTGGGTCGTGTATTAAAAAATTTGAAGAAGTTGAAAAAAATGAATGATTTTTTTTTGCGTGAACAAAAGTTGAAAAAAGAAATTATTAATTCACGTGAAACATTGAGACTGATTATCTGTAACGGAAATACTCGTGCGAGGCCGAGTTATCGTTAACGAATTACGTCACACAACTTTCCTTGGTTTCCAGAGGTGCGATACGCCGTCTATCGCAATAGAAAATAGTTCTGCAAGAAAATGTTACATATACGTAATAATATGGCTGCAACAATGCAGCGTACCCGTGGTGCATCGTATGTTGAATATATGTTTGCCTAAATATACTTATAGGGAAACGAGCGTGACTAGTTGCGACAACGTGTGCTGGCGTGGGTAATTGCCAAGCTTTCGAATGCAATGAATTATATAGGCGAGTTAAAATTTCGCGTAACTTGAGAATTCGCCACGAGGGCGTGTGCGTGAAACTTTGTTAATGACATGCAACTATGCAATAAAGTGTCGATGGAATATTGCATAGTTAGTGCTAAAAGGTCACATCGACCACTGTAAACAAAGAATTTTAACATAAAAATAAAAATTGAAGTATTTTCGAGCAATTTTGTGCCCCGTGTTCGAAAAGCGAAAGCGACAGAGTCGATTATTCTGATGTTCTGAAACAGTTACTCATCTATGAAGTTTCTGTGTCAAATGGCGTATGACTTATGCAAATTTTCACGCACTACAAACGTTCATTGCCTTTCTCAATCGTCAAGAGACACAATGATACTCGCGTTTCTATATGGGATCATCAATTATTTTCACCTTTGTGAAACACACTTGTCAACGATTTCACCCATGATGGAAGATGATCAGCATTCATGTGGCCCAACTCTCGTTCGGTCTCATGGTCATTATACTATACACGAGAATCGCGCTCTCCTCGTCGTCGTCGCATCGTAAATTCTGACACTCTGCTGGTTTATCCTCTGAGTTGATGTACCGTGGATAATTGGCAAGAAAGAAAATCCTTATAGTCGACCGTACTGTTGCGTTAAACGAACCTTCGAGCCTGCCTTACACAGTTCCTCGATTCACCAGCTTTTTAATCAACTTCCTGGCTCGCGTAATTAACTAAATTCCAAACGTCGAGGTCAGACTCGTTCTGTGTCATTTTTGGCAGACGTTTTCAACAATTACGCTCTGTATTTTTGTATATACGAATTTTCTTGTCACTACTTTGTGCAAACGAAAAATTTGCTCCAGCGAAAGTTTCCGTAGTTTTCTTGTAAATGTTTTGGGAATCGAACATTTTGACGTCCGGTTAATTGAGAAATTTTCTCGTGCAATTTTCAATCAGCGTGGACGGATTCTCAGGACCATTTCTTATGTTTCTCTCTGACTTTGCGATCAAGATTGCAACCGGATGCTGGATGCTGTGCTAGCTCGACGCGTACTGACCTCACGCTAACCTGAACCTACATTTTTCTCTTCCTCTTCGTTCGCTATATTCTCGTTTTTGTTGTAACTCCATTACTCATTCTGTCGATCGCATTCAATTATCACGAACAAACATACGTTTTAATTAATTACTCATCGTTTTGAAAAAAATCATTCTGTCATTGGACGTCAGCGCAGATTTCTAACGAATTGATACTCAAAATAGAAAAGTCTAAAAGAAAAATATGAAAACGTAATTTTTATGATTTTTTCAATCAAACTCAATTTTTAAAAATCTTGCAGTCATTTTGCACATTGTTTACTGCACATTTTGGTGATACACGAAAAACATTCTATGCAAATACAACACAAAACGATAATAGTGTTGGGGAGCTGTATGCACGAAATTATTGCCCGGGGAAGTTACAACTGATGCGGAGGCTGCGGAGTTTGTCATTTTTACCTGAAACGAAAAAACCAAGAGGATTTCTAATCCTAGAGCTTTCTACTGTCAATGAACCGACAATATTCCACAAAATCAGGCCAAAACTTAATTACTTTTTCTGCAACAAATATTTTTTGCAAATTGAGCACTTGAGGATCTTTCACAGTTCGCGTAAGATCGTTGGAAATCGTTGAAGAAAAAAAAGCCTTGGCGCTAGTCAGTAGGTCGTTCATGTACCTTGAAGTACATCGTTTCGTTATTTTGAAAGTTTGAAGAGAAAAATTATATTTTCCCATGGGAAAAAATGGTCAGAAATGATAATTTGTTGATGGAATTTTGGAGCAGATTTCTGGAGGCATAAACGAAAGAGGAATAATAAGGTTTTGTTAATTGTTGTTGTTACAGCAGTGCGGGAGTGGCTCGACGGATGGTGTGGTGGTATCGAACGAGGTAGTTGGCATGGACTGCATGCCATTGAGGCCAGGACCGTTCCACTATCTGATAAGCGAGCAGGCCAAATCGTTGGTCGCCCTCCAGGAGCTGCAGAATGAGGTCGGTGCTCTGCTTGAATTTCGGGATCTCGTTATCGAGACATTCCCGAACCTCAGGCACAAGATGGCGACATCGTCGTCGTCGTCGTCAGCCGTCGTGTCGGTGATGTCGCAATCGCAGACATCATCGCAAATACCGCTGCCACTTTCGAGTTCGTCCTCGCGACGTATCAGCGAGTGGGAACCCGGCAAAGTGAGGAGACGAGTTGCACAGCCGGTTAGAGAAGGCGAATCTTCGGGTTCCTCGTTGCCACGTAGTCGCAGCAACTCGCACAGCGGTGGTAGCAAAAACAGTGCGACCGTACAGGATTCGGGATTCAGTACGGAAACGTCATCGAAAGACAGCGCGTCAACGGCGATCGCAAGACCAACCAGCCCTAGACCGGTGCTGGATGAGGCCGAAGACGAACTGTGGAATCTGTTGGACGTTATACACAGAAAAGGCATAAGATTGAGAGAGGAGGTTGAGTCTTTGCAGGGCAGGTTGGAGAGTGTTGGGCCTGAGGAACTTGGTATTTCGGGAGATGTGCTCGAGGCTGTGAGAAACGTGACGCGAAGCGATGACAACGAGGAGAGTGAGCATTCGGCTAACGAGGACAATGACGACCTGAGAAATAGTCGTATTAATGACAAAGCGAAAAGACACCAGGACGACGGATCAAAACTCATTGTTTTAAGGAGAGAAAAAGAACAACTGCTGGATAAAGTTGCCGAGCTCGAAGCTGAGACGTTATCGAGTCGAGCACGAGCTCAAGAACTACAGACCGAATTGGCAGCTTTGTCGGCACTCAGGAATGGCCTCGAAGATCGATTGCGTTCTGTACTCGAAACCAGAAACGAGATCGTAACTCCAGGAGCCCAAAGAAAACAAACATCCGGCGCACAGACTCCTGCCGCCAATATATCCTCACCGAAAAATTGTGGCATCCACTTACGTGGTAGCAAACAATCCGCTTTCACTACTGTATCCACATCCTCCAGCAAAGCTCATAAAAATCGTTTTCGTACGAGAACCATAGACAAAAGTGCTTTGACCAATGGAGCTCTCCTTCAACCCATCGAGCTCGATGCTGATCCAGAGGCTGCTGCTCATGAGAGAAGAATAAGACTTGGTGCCCTTGACTCGGTACTCGTGTCACCTACTCGTGTCGCTCACGTTGGAGACGTCGATGGCGTCAAAATCGCTGCGATACTTCGCGAACACTCACCCCTGGAACTTCAACGACACCTCATCACCACAACCGTCCATAATCAGGTACAAAAATCCTCCATTTTTTCCTTCAACGTCATTTCGTAATTAGAAGAAAAAAAAAACCTTAAAATTTACAGGAAATAGATTGAAGGATTCTGGAAAACAAAACACGAATCCAAAACGTTGACATTTTATGAAAATTACCGTTCCAGATGAAATTTCCAAAAACGTTTCCGCGACATTCATTTTTTCAGCTCCTCTTTGAAATAACGTGAAAAAAATGCTTTCTTCGAATTTCGTTGAAAACTTTTCAAACGAGAGAAATATTTCAACTATTTTTCGAACAGAATTCGTCCGACGAATGAGTTTTGAAAATTTTTCCAAAAATTCAAATTTTTGTATGGGATTTTTGGATGAAATCGAATCGATTAATTCCACTGACTTTTGAAACATTTTTCAAACACAAGATCGCAGCCTCCAAGAAAAACATAAATTATTGTGATTAAATTGTAATTTTACGTTTATTTTTGAACAGTGCCTCCAAAAAAGACTGGACGAAGTGGAAAAAAGTACAGGCACGCTTTCCGAGCGTCTCGACAAAGCGAGGGAGGAGAACGATGACCTCAGATTTCAGGTGAGCTGATTATAACAGAGTTTGTGAGTAGAGACTCGTGCATTATAATTTCTTTCACCATCTCCAGTTCTCAGGGACACGTCGTTCGTTATTGTGTCACTGAGAGTGACAAGTAATCTGTAAAAAATGAAATTTCTCGCATTCTCGAGGACAAACGTTTTTAGAGCATCCACAAAGTAAAATCGAGGTCTGCTCGCAGGTTGTACCTTAAAAATACGATGTTGAAGTTTGCGTCGTTGGAATGCAACGAAAACTGATTATTTTTTCATAGCAGAGAACAAAATCTGCATACAGTAATTGCAAAGATAATTGGACAGTCGATTTTTCCATTCGGAAACTGAATTTATTAGAAAAGTTCGATTAACAATCGAAATAATAAATAAATAAAATTTTCGTTGTAGTGCAACGATGAAAACTTTAGTCTCATTTGAAAATTCAATAATAATGCATCGTGTGAACTGGCATCTTTGCCAAATCAACTGACAGGGAGAATGTAAATCGGGAAATTAGAGTTTCAGAATGAAAATTCAATCCCGAAATCAGGGGACGACCCAAAGTGTAAATTTACGAAGCAAAAATAAACTTTTTTGTGCAAATTTGAAGTTTTCCATAATTTTTTACGGTAAATACATTTTGTGCTACAAATATTTTGAAAATTTAAGGTCGTCCCTCGATTATCGATCTTTTGATACACTGTTCAGTGTTCTATACGTTCTAGACAGATATTATAATTCTGTATGTTGTATTTGACAGTTGGAGGAGAGAAACATCGAACTCGAAGGAACGAAGGCGAGGGTTCGAGTGCTGGAGAGGTTACAGCAAAGGCCACCAACGGAGTCGGAGCCTGATATCGAATCGGAAGGTGAGCCAAGAGGAGAGCTTTGTTGTCCGGAGCCTGGTAGCAGCACGGAATCGGCTCGAGATCATCACCATTCAGCGGACATAAAGCCATCGCCCCGGAGACGTCCACCGAGTCGCATACCGTTGCTCGGGTCCGGGACGAAGCCCGTAGCGCCAAAACCACCATCAACGATGAACAAGAACGAGAGTCGTGAATCGTTGAAATCATTGAAATCGCTAAACTCAAGACCGCCGAGGGATTCGAGTCGCGAGAGCAACGCGGGAACAACGAAATCGTCGTTGTCTCGAGGAACGGCGAGAGATTCGAGTCGCGAATCTCTCAACAGGCAGAGCATTACCACGAGCAAAACATCGGGAAAAGAGGCGAGCAGAGAGTCTCTCAATCGTTCTTTGTCTCGTAACAACAATACCAATCGTGATTCAATTAACAAAATAACGACAAGTCCGACAACACCCACGACAACAACAACATCCTCGACAACTTCTTTGTCACGCGCTCGTGATTCTCTCGAATCGACAAATACCTCTAACAATAACAATATTTCGTTATATCCACCGGGTACACCGCCGAGAAGGCCACCCGCTCCTGCCAGACGTTCGCAGAGCTTAGCACGTCCTAGCGTCGATAACGATAGCGGCAAGGTACGATCATCATCCAAGCTGCCCTATTGGATGAGCAATTGGATGAAGTAGCCGTTGTTCAAATGGTATCGTGCCGATAGTCTCGATACCCGACTCGCTCGACGATGCGATTAGCCCATTTTGTTTTCTCCTCTCGCTCCGATCCTCTCCGCCCTCTCGACCTTCGCTCTCCATTTTTCTTCGGTACATTTCCATCAAAATTCCACTCTCTTTCGTTTTTTTTTTACTCCGAAAAACTACCGCCATTCGACGGGTTTTGCTAGGTAGATTGACGACGGAACGTAGCCAAACGGTGACTTTTCTCGTTACTCTGACACAGTGATGTCCAATCGTTGCTGCTGGCGTTCCTAAAACCTTTTCTTGTTTTTTTTTAGTCAAAGTGACTCTTTCTTACCTTTCTCTGCTCTTAACTTCGCTCGAGACAGATTATCGCGAATCATCTGGCCGAACGGGTTACGATCCCTTGAATTTATAACCGCGAATGTCTGTTTCTTTTTTTCCTTGAGATTAACGAAAAATCTTGTCGCATCGTTTGAATTCTGCACAGATTTTTTCTCTCTGAATTTCGATGCTCTACTGTTTTTGGAAATTCAATTCTGTGCTTTCGAAGAGCTTTACAAAAGAAAGAACATTTTTTGTTTGTGTGCTAGTTTTCGAATATGATCATTCGAACCGATCGCTCGACGCTGTGGAATTGTTCGTTCAACTCTCATTTCGTTGACGAATCTCTGAATCGGGAATTGGGATCTTAACAATTGTAATTAGCGATGGAATCATAATCTGTTTCGTTAATTTTGAATGGGGAATTAATCGCACGACGAAATTCAAAGGTTCCGGATCTATTTTGTTTGCTCGCTGCCAGATGTCGCTGTAATCTGTTTCTCCAGTACGGAAAGTACACGAGTATCGGGTCTGACATTACATACTCTTCTCTCTTTTTTCACCTCTCCTCCCTCTTCGTTTCTCTCAATCGACACTAAACTAGTCCAAAAGTTTTTCTACATTACAATCATTATAGTATTAATTCGTCTCTAGTGTCGTCCGAACGTAATCGACTGTAAAAAAGTAATCCGCGTTAAATCTTTGATAACTCCAAGTTTATTCTCAAAACAAAACAAAAAAACACAATAAGGAGAAGGAAATATCGATGAATTGTTTTTCTAACGCATTGGAGCAGATTCCGTCCTTTTCTGACTATCATGATAACTGATAATTCGCACTTTTTATACTCATTCCGGTCGCTTGATTCTCGGTTCTGTCGAACTTTGAATCTCCTCATTTTTTTATATTTATTTTTTATTTTTTGACTTGTAAAAATGTTTCTTTGCAACTGTCGATCCATCAACCAATACTGCTATGACTATTATCTACTTCTACTACTACCACTACTAGTTACTACTATTACTACTACTACTACTACTCCTACCGCAAAAGTCTGATCCGGAGTGAGTTCGAGGCTCGTACCCCTCTGGCCGTCCAATACGAAAATGGCCCCTTCTCGCGTCCGCCGGTCTCTCGTAAGTTATGCTTCTTTTATTATCATTTGCTTCAACGCTTTTTCTTCATTTCTGCCGTTAGTTTTTTTCTCGATTTTTTGTATTTTTTTATTTTTTTTCAATTATATTTCTTTGAATTTTGGTTCGCTGTCAGCTGACGTTATGCTCGTTCGTAGATCGCCTCGCCTGCGTCCTTCATCAACCAGTAGAGCGGTAGTACCCAGTCCTTAGATTTATATTCCGCATCTCTTTTGTTTCCAACGTAATTTGGATCGCATGTTCTGCACGCAGTCAACAACTGTCATACGTATTAAGGCTTGTATGTTGTCCGGTGTTTCCGAATATTTGAGCTTCTTGGCTTCTTGTACAAATTTCATTTATTTACAAATCTTTTGATGGAACCGATGGCTTTGGAATTTTTCATAAAAATCACACATTCTTCACACAAACGCTAGAATTTTTCTTTTCGTTATAAAAAACATTGAATTTTATCAGAAATTCGATCATTGTTATTTTTTTTTTTTTTTTTTTTTTTTTTTTTTTATTAGGCTGTCTTAGCCTCTTCAGCAAGTTTTGTGGAAATGTCTGAATTCTTATAAAACTCCAGTCGTCACGAGGGATGATTTTCGACCGTACGGGCTTTTGTATTTTCGTTTCGTCACGTGTATGGATTTGCAAAGTTCAATTTTCGACACGTCTCGATGGCATACGGTCATTGAAATTTCATCGACTGTGTAATTTGTTTTGTTTCAACTTTTACATCTTGGCTTTCTGGGCACCTTGTCGTCTCAAGTTGACGATGTTTGCACTTGCCAGTTGTGCACTCAAAATTGCTCTTCGTATTTGCCTCAGGAAACCTGTAACGTTTACATTAACGCATGCAATTTCGTTTTATTTCGAAAATATTAAAATTTCAATTTCGTTTTTTTTTTTATTGTTGCGGGTTTTTGAAAAATTCATTTCGCATTTAAAAAATGCAGAAAAATTCATGTTTATCGGAAAATTTCGCTTCATCACAGCGACGCATTGCCTTTTGTCTCTTCTTTCTGATATCACAGCGCAGACCTTTCAATGTCACGAAGTATCGATATCCAAGAGAAACAAAAGATCGCGTGTGGAGCCAATTTGTAATTGGAAGCATCACGAATATCAGAATGTCTTTTATATTTCGCAAGGGCGACACGAAGTCTCGTAAATCATTTACACTGCCATTACACCAACGGTTTACGTTTTTCATTATTTTCTTTTGTCTTCTCGACGTAAGCTCTAAACTGTTAAATTGCTTGTCTTGTTTCTGAGCATATTTACTACGTTTATGTCGAGAATATCGCATTTTACCTTTAGACAGCACGCACACGAACGCTAGAATGTTTTTTTTTCACGTGTTATGTAGATTTAAGAATTATTGTGTATTGTCGATGCTAAATTACGAAAATGTGGAATGGGCACGATTCGAACTAAATGCAGAGACGTCACAGCGTCTCGACGTCGAGTTTACTCTTTCATTAACTTCGAGGGACCTTCTCATGGGAACGAGCATGAAAATTGTCAATTTTTTTCATTCCTTTTTGGTTATTCAAACGAATGCTGTAGCCAGTGTGGAAATTTCAATGTCCCATAATTATTTTTTCATTAAATTTCTCGTCGATCCAAAATTGTGGGAAAAAAATGGTGAATGAAAAATCTAAAAAATAATTGCAAGTTTCCGAGCGAATTTGAACGGCATGGATTATTTTTTTCCACGAATTATGTTGGTAAACTTTTTGGCATGATTCGTCATCGTTTATTCCGTGTTAAATATTTATTTTTCGAATTATTTCGAGCGTGCCCACTCTTCACACCAAGCAGAGTGCATAAGTGTATGTACGGTTTTGTTTCGTTTTCATTTTCAATCAATTTTCCATTTAATTTGCTCTATTTTATTTGCTGATTTTTATTTTACTTTGCCAGTCCCGATTTGTCTGAATTATTTGAGGGACATAGAAACGAGAATTACCAATGTGTATAAAGCTATGGTTTGAAAAAGAAAGACACAGAAAAAATGAGCGACCTAATCGACCACACGCTTACCTGCTTGGCCTGCGGACCACCCGCCCATACGTATACAACATGTGATAACATTTAATATAATAACCAATATTTTTCTGAGCTTTTCGAAACTCAAAAGAAAACTCGAATGAACCAAGACTTTTTTGAGTAAATTCCACGATATCGCTTTCTTGATCTTGATGACACTTGAGGCTCGATAATAATTGAAGTTTATCAGCAATTCCCGATCAATCTCGCGAACCGGCATTAAAAGCCTCGATTACGACGAGCACGAAGAAAACCGATTATCTCTTTTTTGTCCAAAGAAAACTTGACGATTGTGTAACGTTATAATTTTGTCTAATATTCGATTTGTATTTTTTTTTCGATTTGCCAATCGTCATTATAAAATATAAATTACGTGATCAATTTATCGCGAATGGAGACAATTCCATTGATTTGGAAAATTGATGTCATTGAAATTTGGGTGACAATGATTTTTTTGAAGCTGTTTCATATGGACGATAATTTTTCTGCCAGTCTTGCAATTATTATGAACCTCGAGGCAAGGAAAATGATTGAAAATTAGTAGCTGAACGAGTAAAATAATTTCGAGCAATTTTGTATTTAATTTTGTTGTTCTATTATAAATATTTCAGGGTTTTACGACCGATCCACCAAGTTCCTGGTGTTCGTCGAGCAGCAGTTTCCGTCACAGTGAATCCTCGTTGTATCCGGACTCGTTGAATCAAGAAACAACATCAGCGACCGGATCGACGCGTGTCGAATTTATTCTCGGTTCGCCAACGCGTCATTTCAGGCCGACATCAGCCTGGCCATCGCGATACTTCGACAGCATTAATTCAACGGCAATGGCTGCCGAGAGTCTGATGACTGACGAATTTCCATTGAGACGTGGCGAGGCACTCGCGGATTGCGATTCCCTCGAGTGTCACCCGATTTCCAGCGAAGGCTAGAAAACGTGACCCACCAATGACGAAGATAAATAAACACCACGACGAATAGCTCGTACAACTAAAACCCCATAGAATTTATTGTCACCCAATTTTTTATTGCATTCAATTTTTCTCTTTCAATTTCCTCCACTTTTTTATTCCGAGATCATTTCCATTGTTATCCATTCAATTTAAATGACACTCGTGAATCATCACACTGACGTCAAGAATCAGTTTGCCTCGCAAACTGCGAATTACTTGGATATTATTTTCGATCGTTTATTGAAGAAAGAACGAAAAATATTGTGCAAACGAATTACATTCGGTATTACCCGATTATTACCCGATCTAACGTCTCACTGAAAACAAAATTGTGTCTGCGTGCTTGGTATTTTAGTTCACTACGTGTCTGTTCGTTATTTTCTTTTATATTATCATTATTATTATTATTTTTACGTTTTTTTTTAAATATCAATCAGGCTGTGTCCATCTGTTGGTTTAATTCAACGATGTTTTCGTCCCTGGGACGAATCGTTTCGTGCGATCATGGAAAACTCAGATTTCCATCACGGCGACTCCTAGAAAATGTTTGTATTTTATATGTAAATATCTGCGAAATACGTGGATCCTTATTTGTTTTGTTTTATTTAA
Source organism: Hyposoter didymator (assembly GCA_037952995.1). Taxonomy (NCBI): domain Eukaryota; kingdom Metazoa; phylum Arthropoda; class Insecta; order Hymenoptera; family Ichneumonidae; genus Hyposoter; species Hyposoter didymator. The sequence continues at coordinate 9,085,624 of JBAJMU010000002.1, forward strand.
TTTTTATAATTATTTCTCGTTTCCGGTAATTAATGAAAAATGTGGACGACGAAAAAATTTATAAAGAAAAATGTAACCGGTGTGACAAACAGATGGAACAGACGCAAATGAGTTATTCATTCCACTTTGCACATTTCAATTGTTTCGAGGCTGCATTCCAAAATGAGCATTTTTCTTCTTCGTCCCATGGACTCGCGTTGTGATTACCTTTATTTTTGTCTTTGATTGTTTATTTCATTGACAAAGTCAATTCTCACGAATTTTAGGCTTCGGTGGATTTAGAATTTTCGAAAAAATCAGGTTTCCGAACTTTGAGAGTAAAGTGAATTGTTCTGAGACGCAACGCTATTTTTGGTTCGGTGAAAAAATCATATCGACGTTCTGCGACGAACGCTTCTCTCAGGTTCGAATTTATCTTCAGAATTATCGACCGTCGCTTCCTGTCATCCATGCGAAATTCTAATGCAAGTTTATGCTAGTTTGGTACTTGAAATTTTGATACAGCAAATTTACAAACTGCAATTCACTTTATTCCCATCGAGCATTTCTCTAGCGTTTCTAAAACTCTTTCTTCAAGACTTTTGATTTAAATCGTTTGGAATATTGAACATATCATCGATTGAGCCTCGATTTTCTTTAGCAATATTCGATTCTCTTCGAGTCGTGGAAACATCGGGCCGATTTTGGACCGAATGAAATTTTCAAAAACGTTTCTGTGCGAGAAACGAATTGGTGAAACTTTGTTGGAATTGTTTCTTCCAAACACGCAGAGATTACCTGTAGAAATACTTTATTTTGTCATTTTACGTTAAGCATGTTTCACAATTGGCACGTTTCTCGCGCAAAACGTTTTTCCTTCACCGGGCTTTCGGCCAAGTATAAAAATTTGAAAAATCGTTTGTGTCACGTCCAGGCTGCGACTCTCGAGAGTGATATAAATACATATAACGATATATACGATATATAAACACATGTTCATAATCACGAAATCGATTCTGTAAAGGTATGAGCACTAGAATGAAAAAAAAAACGAAAAAAATACAACAAAAACAAAGAAACAATAATTAAGTAATAATAATAGCAATGAAATTATAATATTTGTTAGAAATGAACAAATATTTCGAGATCGTCTGAAAGATGTAAAAAAAACGGAGCGTGAATCGTTTTTTTAAAAATAATTTTCTTTATTGCGTTTAAAGTTTGACACTAAATGATGAAAATTTCTCAGTCAAGTAGTGCCCATTCCTCAGCTCTGTGCGACTAAAAGTGACTCGAAGAATATTGTACTACACAGTTCCTTGCTGCAACCAATTTATTGTTCATTGCGGAAGAAAAATGAACGAAGGGAGACGAAGAAAACGGAGTTTACGAATGATTGATGAATTTTATCACAGAGGAATAAATTGTGATCTAGGTGTAAATATGAAATGGTGTACGTGTGCGACGTGATCTCATTTCGACGTACGAATTTACAATCGTTACGAAAGACCACCCAAATGGTCAAAACGGATTTGTGAGCGCGCGAAAAAAAATACGTTTTTTTTTCGCAGTCTGTTCGATTATGCTAATGAGTCGTAACTTCGAGCTGAGATCACTTTTGCTTTACGCGCCGTCACTAATTTGTGATTAACATAGATAAGTTAATAGGACTGATGGGACGCGACTTGTGTTAGTGCCTGGATATTGTAATCGACGGTGAGAGACGAAGAAGGAAGAAGAAGAGAAACGAAAATCATGATTTAAAGGAAAGAAGAAAAAAAAACGAAGAAGCGACTATGTTTTTTTTGTTTTTCCATTCTTTCTCATCTCGTTGCGATGTTTTGTGGTAGAAATATGGAGTAATGAGAATCGGGGAGAAGGCAAGAGAGGGTTTAGGATCGAGAGCGTCATTCCACTTTTTTTTTTCAACCGACGAAGTGAACGATGTTAACGATAATCCCAAGTGGCAGCTAAATCAGCGATTTTTCCAAATTCCAGTCAATTTCCAGTAACAAATTCACTCGTCGATTCAGAAAAAAATAGCCCAATGATTTATCAAACTAATAAATAAAAAAAACTGAATTTTTCAAAACTTGTCGAAAAATCCGCTGCAAGTCGATTCGCCAAAACTGACATCATTTTTTTTGTTTTTAACTTTTGACATGTGGGCAATTTTTTTTTCGTTGGGATTGTCAGAACATTTTTTCATTCAGTTGGGAAAATGAAGAGCGAATTTTGAGTGTGAGGCGTGACGCTCAGGTGGATGATAAAAAAGTTGAAAAAAAAATATGCTCAGATATATTATAATTATTGCCTGCAGCCCAAGAGGATTGGTCGCGACCCGGTGACGAGTCCTGCAGAACGACAAGTCGTCTACCGGAGGCTCTTATTTTTATACACCGATTGTGACTAACAATGCGACTGAGTGACGCAAAAATAGAGAAAATTATGTATTTAAAAAAAACAAGATGAAAAAAAGCAAGTTTTCTCGTGACAGCTTCCTCTCTGACGTTCGGACGGACCGTCGAATAATTAGTATCATGAAACGATCAATAAGTGATAACGTATTGAGGATAAAGAAATGTTCACTGCAGCGTGAGACATTTAATGAATGTATGATTATTGTTCATCAATTTAAAAAGAAAAACAAAGTACTGGTCGTACTCTCAAAGCGATATACACGCCTGAAAACACACATTATAATAAGGTGAGAATGAGAAGGTGAGGAAAAATTGTACATAGGTTGAATGAACTCGTGAAATAAATGAAGAAATATTTAAATAGTTTGTAGTGTAAATAAATGATGTATGTAAAGGAACGCCCGATAACGTGATAGGATTAATAAAGTGGACTTACGTATTATATTCCTAGACTCTCCGTTCCATTCATTCACCACAACTGACTAAGCAAATATTTTACTTTTTGAAGATTATTTTTCGTGTGTACATTGGCAACTCAAATAAAAAATTGCGAGTGCGTCTGTGAGGCTGTCGAATCGCAGAAAATATCGTTCCAATCGAGAAACAAGTCGCGATAACGACGATTTTGAGAATACGATTATTCCTATTAACTGAATTCTGAACGACGAAACATTTTTTCATATTTCATCATCAATTTGTCAGCACTCGGAAATAAATGCGCATTACTCGTCAGATTTATCTTTTACACAATGAGTGCAAGCACCTCGATCAATAACGCAATTAACATTCTTTTCTTTACCTTCCAACAAACATCTGCTCTGACTGGGAGCCTGCACATCCCTCGCCAAAGATCGAAGTTCGGCAATCACTAAGTATAGACATCGCATTCGTTATCTCTCTCTCTCTCTCTCTTATCAATGAATCTTGTTTAACCGATTTGACAAAAGAGATACATCGACCTTTTCGACCAATTGGACGGGTGGGCATTTCAAGTTCGAGAAAAACGTGCTTTTTTCTTATCCTTTTGTCGGTCGGAAATCGGATATCTCTGAAATCATAAAATGAATCGTGAACGGATCGTGAAAATGAAATCTAATTATCGTACGAAACGTCGTGATCACCGCGGTGTGGAATCACGACTGGACTGTTTTTTTTTCTTTTTCATTATGAAGGGAAAGAAGAATTTCTTGGATGCGATTGAAAAAGATACGCAAATCAATGTTTGTACGAGCTCGTAATTTGATAAGAAATGTTATTTTTATTTTCTGTCAAATAATCCACCGGATGTGAGATTATCAAAAATCGCAACGTGCAGAATAATTTAAAACTGGTTGAAAAAGGCGTTTTCATTCGACGACCGGAAATGACTCGTCGTTTATTTCCGACGAGCAAAAACGATCGCAGGTTCGATCGAGTAGCCCTTCGATATTAGGATCTTTGAAAAAACTTCTCTGAACACACAATGAAACGTTTTATTTGCTTACTGTCGCTCCGTTTGTGTATCGTTGATAAAGCTGACGGATAAAAATCAAAAATTGGAATCACGTTGCCGGGATAAAGTTGACGATACGAAAAAATTTACTGGGAATTGCAATGTCGGTGTTTTTGTTGTTTTTTTTATTTGTTTTAACAATTGAATGGTTTTGTAATTCTCTTCAATGTCACGGAGTAGATTCTTCCTCGTTGTAAACTCCTTCCGCTACATCGTCCTTCCTTCTCATGGGTCATCGTCGTCAATCGACGCGTGAATCTCACTTCGATCGGTCTCAGAGCTCTTTCACGTTGCGACGTTATAGTCTCGGCGATTCGCAAACGTGTCTTGGCCGTCCGTGTCATTTCGATCAAGGTCCTGGAAGCCGTCGGCTTATGAGTTTCGGGTCAAGTACGTTTTCATAATTTACGCGTACACTGCAAAAGAAACCAACTCGCTGCTGCTGCCTTTTTCGTAATTTTCTTACAACAGCATAACTCGTGGACGATGAAGATTGTTCATAAAGTCAACTTTTCGAACATGCAGTTCACGCCGATTATAACTTTTTGAATATTTTTACAAATTCGTTTTTAATCTCCGGATGGAAAATGATAATGAGAGCTCAAAAAAAACTGTACAAAGTCTTTTTGCAACATCCTAAATCGATGTTTTTCTTGTAATTATCAAGTCCAACACCATCGTCTGCGAGTCTTCGTTCAGGATCTCATCAGATCGTCACAATTATTATTGTCATTGCTGCCTCTGTAATTACTATGATAATTAAAAAAATTGAGCGTCGTCTGGGCGATCCTGTCATCAGTCTGTACGGTAACCTAAATGAGGAGCGGCAGATAACCCTCGAGTGCGCAAGTAAATTGATAAGTTGGTTGAAATTCGATATAAAGTTGACGAAAGTTTTCGCACCCGATTGACTATGCTGGAGGAAACTGGAAAAATAGAAAGATGCATGTGGACGATCTTATGGTCGTAAGTGTGGCTTTCGTAATCGCGGTGTTGACCTCTGACACTTAACGTCAGAAAAGCGTGCCTGGAGAACGGAAATTGTCAGGAGATCCGGCTCGAACATCTTCCTAGTAAAATACCAAGAAGGAGAGGAGAGACCTTGTGAAGTTGTCGTTGTTGTTGTACTAGTCGCAAAGTTTATTCCTTGGAGCCGCGTGACATGGATGAGAAGTATAAGCAAATGACTATCCTCGTGTACAACATATAGCACGATCATTTGATAGCTCATCACGAGTCTTTGCTCACTCAATTATCATGCAGTGTTGCCCCAGGCGAAGAGAGAAAGGTGGATTTGCAGGTAAACTTGAAAACAGCGAAGGGCGAGGTCGCTACCAACAGCGAGATGGAACGTTCGAGCGACGATTACGATCCCTTTGCTGCTCGTCCACTTGAGCGGCGAACCACGTAAATTTTTTCACATCCTTATACACGCCGAAATGGTCAATGCGACCGAGTGCATGAGAATAAATCTTTGCGTGTTCCTTTCGATAAACCTGCCGAAGGTCAATGAAAACCAACTACCACGACTAAAAAAAAGGTCAAAATGAAAGTTGCTTTGTACTGAAATTTCCAAAGACCCCATTCGCATTCATCCTGCGAAACAAACACTTTTGTTTCGTCATTTCTTTTCATTCGTTAGGGCCCATTAGTTTTTTTTTTTAATCATTCATAGGAACCCGGAGACTAATAATTTTTTAGGATGCTCATAAAAATTTTATTCGAAAAATAGTAACCCACATAATTTGGTGACAGAAAAATGAGCAGTTTGCACTTTTTGAATATTAAGATTATAATTACAACGCAAGGTTCGGAAAATCATTAGCAACAAGCCGACGATGGGAGAGCCCTGACGTTCTTGATGCTTTAATTACGAAGTATTGACATTTAAATATTGGAATATCAAGAAAGACTGAAAATTCACGAAACTTGGGATAGATTGTTGGAATTAATTATTTTATCATCAATGATGAGACGTAGTTTCAGATTATTTACTTGTCGAGAGACTCTGCAGAGTCTGGGGACAAGTAAATTTGCCATTGACGATATTCATGAATAAACTTGACTCGATTCGATCGAATTGAGCGAAATCTCGGCCCCAATTGTGCGTAAAGATCGTTAAAATAAAAGTTGATTAAAAAATAATGCAAACTCAAATTTTATTTCCGATACGCACGTCGCATATTTATACGGATGAAAATATGTGAATGATGTATTTGTTGATGATACGAGATCAAATTTTTGCTCAATCACTTTCTTGGAAGGCAGCTGCGCGGATAAATAATGAAAAAAAAAAAAAAAATGTTGAAAATTGTTTCGCGGCTTCGTTTTAATTGTCTATACTTGGTATCCTTTGTTTCGACAGAGACTTCGCAGTGTTTATGCACTTGCTGAAGGCTTCGATCGGCAGCGGCATACTTTTTCTGCCCCATGCATTCAGACGCACAGGATATGTATCGGCTCTCGTTTGCAGTGTCGTCATCGGTCTGATAAGTTGTCACACCGCCGTTATCACGGTAAGTCAAAGAGAGATACGAAACAGCATGTATTTTTATTTAAAATTTATCTCTGATCCGCGTTTCCTTGCCCTCTCTTTAAACATTCCTTTTTTCTTCTCATTCCGCGATCGATGTGTGTTTGACACAGGGAACGATTATGAGGAAAAAATGATAATGAAAAATGATCGATTATCTGACGAAATTCCAATCGTTTATCAATGTTTATTCGCATGGATCCCAAGCAGTTTATTTTTCATTTTATCAGTACGAAGTCTCGTTGTTGTTGTTCCAGCAAAAAACTCGAATGAAAAACTCGACTAATCTAGACTAACGAAATGAGTTATTTTTTCTCGCCATCCCCCACCGGTTTCCATGAGTTTTCGATTCGGACAAAAAGCTTGGTTCGTTTTGCTGGAAATAGCAGTCCATATAATGATCAATATGTTTGGGGAATTAATTAAAGATGTTCGACGACTGTCGAGATCGTAAAATCTAAATTCTGAGAACTCAATGTGAAGTCCTATGAAAAAAAAACTGAATGTCGAGACTCGAACGCAGGCTGAATTCGTATGGAATGCCTCGCGCGCGTATCTTTACGCACAAACTCCAAGAGATTTGGTTGTTCCCTTTCGAAATCGTTAACTAAATTTGTTCTCGGAACTTGCCGAGTCCTCAGATGATGCCACACCGCGTCACGGTTTCATTATACACATTGCACTTTTCAACATTAGTCATTCTTTAAACGTTTTTGTTACATTCCGCATCGCGGTGATTTTTATCAATCGGATCATTCGAGTTGGAAATATACATACATTTTCCTGCGGCAATGTTATTAATGTTCAGACTAAATTGCTTTTTAATTTCATTCGCTAGATCGTTCAGTTTTCGAAACCCGCTTTTTTCTTGATTCTCAATTTAGTGATTTATAATAAATTCACACCATGTTTGTTTTGCTTCGTAATAAATGTTACTCAACCGAACATATTCATTCATCGAATTCACGTGTTTTTCCACTCCGTTTTTATTTTTGCTTCGTTTATTATGTATGCGTGAATAATATTCGTGCGTATACACGCGTTGCGTATGTTACGCAAGAGACCGGACCAAACCTTGTTGAGGCATGATTTAATATTCGCGAGAGCATCGACCAGGACCCGGTAAAAGGCTTTTGAACGTTACAATTATATTCGCTACAGCAAATAAATGAGCAAAGTCTCCATTAAATTGATGACCATGCGACCTATTCGCGGAGGAATAAATTAGAACGATGCGAAGACGATCGATTTAAAGTTGAAAGGTTTTTGCTCTATTATTGCTTCACTCGAGCCAATTTCAATTTATTTATTTATTCACTATATTTCGAGGATTAATAACGTATGAATGATTGTTTGAGCGCGACGTTATTAATTTGTCGAAAAATATTCTGGATCCTGCCAAGAACTGTGCGAACTATTCCAACGTTTTATTCAGCCAGTCTCTTGGCCTCTGTTGCGAGTTTAGTATTTTATCTCTTTCTGTGATCGAAGAAAAACGAGTTTCCCTTATACCTCTGGCAGGTGCAGTGTGCCCAGATCCTCTGCAAACGTATACGTCGACCAATGTTGAATTTCGCCGAGACAGCCGGTGCCTCGTTTCACGTGGGACCCAAGTGGATTCGAAAGTACGCGAGCTCGTTCAACGTCACGACCAATATCTTCGTCTGCTTCGTTCAATACGAGACTACGATAATATACGCTCTTTACGTCGCCACCTCGAGCCAGCAAGTTAGTCGTTCGGCCACCGTTTAATATTTCGATTTCTTTTTTTTTTTTTCATTCTTCTTTTTCTTCGTCCTCCAGACTCAAACACACTCGAGACGAGGTACAACGCGTCAGAGACGAGATTTTCGTGATGATCTTCACGAAGAAAAATGATCAAAAAACCAACAACTCTTATGCTAATTCAATTGAAACTTTTTGTTTTTTAACATTTATTTCCAGTTTTTATGGCGATGACTCTTTGTCATTGAATTTTTTACGTCCCTCATGGATGTTAACTTTTGCTGCTACGTCAGTATTCTTAGCAACGATCTAATATTCGAAGCACATCGTGACCACAGCTCGCTCACTCTCCCAGCACTTTTTTATGCTCTTGTTCGGTTCAGAATGTCCCATTTATTATTATTATTATTTCTCAAACAAATAAGGATGACGAGAAGAAAAGTATTGTATCATTAATCCTCGGCTTGAAACAGCTACGTGGAAAAACTATGACTCAGAAGAAATTCATGGCCCCATTTAATTTTGTTTCTATTCGTATTTCTTGTTTGCCCCGAACCATATCTTCGTGTCTACGAAAATGATTCGCGTTGGTACGGAAACACTAACGAGTCTGGAATGCCGTGAAAACGATCGGAATTCCGAAACATTTTTCACTCAAGATTCCGCATCGAATTTACTCCGTTGAGCCATTCATTTTTTCCTCGTTTTCGATCGAACAAATATTACTCTCCAGGGTTTTTGACCTCACTAATTAAACTTTTTAATCACTAAATTAACAAGTTTTAAATTTTTTCTCCATTTTCAGGTGATCGAACACTTTTCAGGATACACTCTTGACACAAGAATCTACATAGTGATATTTTTTCCCATCTACTGCGCTCTCTCGATGATTCCTGACTTCAAGAACCTCGTGCCATTTTCCATCATGGGAGCTATTTGTCTTGGTTTTGGTTTTTTCGCAACTCTCTATTATTTGTTCATCGATTTTCCCGATCCCGGAAGACTCGAAACCCACAAGGGGATCGGCTCAATACCGATTTATTGCAGCATCTTCTTATTCGCTGTTCACAACATGACCGTCTTGTTGCCACTTGAAAATACGATGAAAAATCCAAGACACATGCCTGTCATACTTGCCACGACTATGATCATCAACATGTTCATTTATATAGCCTTCGGATTCTTCGGTTACAACAAGTACCTCGATGCTTGTGACACAGTCATCAAGAATTTGCCACTTGACGATATGTGAGTTGCCCACCTTCATTAAACCTCCAGACCATTGAATTATAATTCTAGAAATATAAATGAAAGCACCTGGAGACGTGCAACCAATCGATCCTTTTTTCGAGATTTTTTTAAATCGTCAAACTTTCCTCCGCGGTCTTGTAATTGGCAAATAGCAATTGGCACTTCTCCGTACAATTGTTAAATTTTTAACACACATCGTAAGCTCTTCTCGTTATCCGCGGGGGTGAGGTTCGCACAATGGGTTGTGCGGATAACGAAACTGCCAAAATTGCGACAAAGTGTTTCGATAAAACGAAGCGCGAATACCAAGGGATTAACGTAATCTAAATTAAAAAATGCCTACTAATTGGATGAGACTTAACGTTTCTTGGAAACTGTGCAATTCGCTCATCATCTCAATTGTTTGACGTTGCTGTAAATTGGGCCTCTTCAGTTTAGCCCAACTCGTGAAAATCGCCGTTACTGCCTCAGTCATATTTACCTACGGTCTCCAGTATTACGTTCCCATTACCATTTTGTGGCCTGTTATCGCAAAAAGGATTCGTCATGATCATCATTTCGAGATTTTCTTCAGACTCGGTGGTGTCACTGCTTCGAGTAATGACGAAATGAATTATTACCTCAAAAACGATTAGAATCTTCTTTCTCTATTTTTCATTAACAAACTAAGTGCATTTCCAACATTTATCCTTCAGCCCTTCTCGCTGTCGCGATCCCACAAATGGCACCGTTGTTGGGCTTCTTTGCTGCTATCAGTATAACCACCATCGTCTTATTAATTCCTGTACTAATTGAGTTTAGTACGAAATGGGACACAAGTGAAAGTCGTCTCGTCTTCTGTGCTCGATTAATCAAACATATCATCATTGCCATCCTTTGGCTGTTGCTCTTGGTGAGTATCAAAATTCAAATATCAGCAAGGATCACTTTATCGACATAACATTTCCCAGATGAAGCAAAACTGGTAATAACGAATTGGGAATTCAGGGGCATGTGGACCCAGAAAAAGTAAAGAATTGTGTTGCGAAAAATATTTTTTTTTTTACAAACCTGTCGAGATAATGGTCTGAAAGTTTTTTTCGTGGTAAGAAGATTTTATTTTCAAGAACGATGAGCCTGAATTTTGCATCGACGCAATGCCACGAAATGAAAAAAAAAAATATTCAACCCCCTGGACAGGGTTGTTCCGGAGCGAATTTTTCTTCTCAGTTTTTTCGTTTTTTTAATTTTACGAATCGATCTGTCAAATTAAAAAGTACAGGATCATTTTTTCATTTTTTTTTCTTTCATTTCGTGGCATTGCGTCGATCCAAACTTCAGGCTCATCAAGAACGTTGGGATTCTTTGAAAAGCATACAGTTTAAGAAACTGGTATCAGACAATATCGGAAACCACTTGACCGATTTGCTGACGAAAATTTTCATGGTCATCTGTACTCAAAATAATCTCTCGTGTATCGTAAGATTTTTGAATGACTCTTTTTAACTCTTGTTCAATTTCGTCTGTGAAAAATTGAATTTAAAAAACAAACAAAAAAATCTATTGTAAAATTTTATTTCTCGATCACACTTGACCTTTCTGGGTGTATATGCGCCTCAAAGTTCCACGTTTTCGGATCCAATTTCATTATGATCCAAGCAGAGAAATATTTTTCACTGCCGATCGTTCGCCAGCTGGGCTTTGACCTCTCTGTTTGTTATTCTGAAGGACCTGTTTTATGTTTTCAATAGGTTTTCGGAGCGTCAGAAAATCTGCGAGAAATAATAAAAACATTCGGTGGTAAAGGAGAAGTTGAAGCGGATATATGCTGACACGTTTCCAAGCGATTCCATCTCTTCTTTACTCATCTCATCCGATAGGATCAACATACGATCTTACGACCCGCGAGATCACGATAAATATAAATATAGAATGTATACTCATTTATTAAAAAAAAANTTATTAAAAAAAAAAAAAAAAACAAACAAAAGAAAAAAAAAACACTCCTTTTTCTTCCATCGGAAACAATTTTTTTTTTTAATGCTTTAAGAATCCTGCATTCCTTCAAGACTTTCATCCCAACACGCATATATATCTATAGACATTGCGTAATGAATAAGTACTCGACTACGCATACACAAGCGTGTGTAAAGGTGTGCGTGCCTCATGCATTCATACAAATAGAAATAGTTAAGAAATAAAAGGGCGTAAGCAAAGAAACTTAACGTTACAAATGTCCAAAGTAATTGCTCTTTGTTTGCGAGGAATCGACGTACGTCTTACGTCCGAGCCACGTGCCGCAGGTTCGCGCGAACGGTAAAGAAGTGAAAGGGTTAAGGCGAGAGCTACGTTGTTGCTTCGATGCTTGCCAGGCTGTGAAGAAACGAAAGAAAAAGGAACCAACTTGATGAAAAAAAGAAAGAAACAATGAGGCAAAAAATAGTTGGAAGAAAAAGTGAAGGAAAAAAAAGAATGAAAGGATCGCTCGATAGAAAGGAGGAGGAGAAGCAGAGCGAACGGGAAGAGAAAGGGTGCGAGACGCAATGAGATCTTTCTCGTGCATTAATGCGTAACGGCTTCGAGAAACAATCGTTGAGCATCTACGTGTTTGCTCTGTCGCGTTATATATCGGTGCTAATAGTGCCAAACCAATACATTCATACTATTTACTCGGTCAACCGGACAAATATATGTACTTAAAGAGCGATACATACGTGTAAACATACACAAACTCACGAGTGACATTACGTCGTGAAATCGCAGTACAAAGTGTGATCAACGCGCGTGGAATTTATTGGGCTACGTAGAAACTGGCCATTTAGTCAACTAAGAAATATTTAAACTTTTGTGAAATGGCACATTTTCCCATACGACCAAATCATATTAATCCTCAATTTCGACACTCGCACAATTCTTTTTAAGGGTTAACCAACCGTCTCTCTCCTATCTTATCGCTGCAAGAGACCATTATATTGGATTTTTTATAATTGTCACTTTATTTTATTGTTAGGATACACTCACAGAGCATTTTTGTTTAATCCTGTGTTTCCAAACAAATTCGATAATTGCTCATGGCTGTAAATTGTGAAAGACGTAGTTTTGCACACGTTCAGCAACTACATGTATTTACGACGCAGAGCTATTTGGCGTTTAAACGGTTGTCGAAAGGCGACTACATTCTTTTTTTTCCACTTCATTATCTATAATTCTTTGAGCTCTTCGCTTTTAAACTAATGTATTATTAACTTTTATTAAACTAAGGCCGCGTTGGTGCTGAAATCAGAAAAAATCCCGTTGAGTTTCGTGTCGGAATAAGGATTCGAAAGGGCCAGGGGGCCCAAATTAAATCACGAGATCTCGTGTGACTCGGCCTTTTTTTTTGTTTCAAATTTCCACTGAAAAAAAACATCGATATTGCAGTTCTTATTGTTGCTTGATTTTTTTTGTTGCCAAAATAGTCGAGATCGCCAGAAGCTATTCGATGTTATGGCATTTGTGTTTCAACTATCTTACAAAAGTGTCATTCCACGGAAGTTGACTCAACCGCGAGTAAGCCTAGTTGAAAATAATTCGCTGTAAATGGTTTTTCATGTCAGTGGAGCACTCCTGACCTCCATCACTGTCAGTTGATGGAATAAGAATTCGTAAACGAAAAAAAAACAAACTTTAAAACTCAGAATTTCTTCGGGCTCGCCGGAGAGAAAAAACCAGTTTTCATAAAATTAATTAAAAAAATTTCCAAACTGCATAATTGTCAAATCGATTGATTGATCAAACGTTCGTTTAGTTGCGAAATTATTCACGATTTTTAAATAATTCCTAAAAATTATCTCGTTCATTACACCGGATAACCCGACAAGTGATTGACAAAGTGTCCATGTACCAAAAGTACAAACTTATTTGACTTGCATTTCTGGCTTATTCAAAGTTCATGAGATTCTGCATAAAGTGGTGAATAAATCTAAATAAAAATGTTTCATTTTCGAGCTCTGTTTCCAAATTCGATAAGATAATCGCTTCGGAGAGTTCCAAATTCCAATAAACGTAGGGAAGGAAAGAGTCTCGATTATTTTAATTGTTATCTTGAATGAGAGTCATACGAATGTTTGTATACAAAGAAGGATATTGTTGCGAGAGAGAATAGCTGGAGACGCAGGAAGAAGCAAAGGCTCGCGTTTCATCTAGTTCCAATTGACAAATGTGAATTCCTCGAGAAGACGTCTTCCGGATTTTAGTTCCAGACAAGAATGTCGATAAATAAATTACGACGTATTCTTGTTACGAAATTTCACGATCGTAAAAAAAAAAAAAAAAATAATGTTGGCGGCCTTGTGTAATAGGTGTTAATTCTACTATTTCATTATCCATTTCATAAGAACCTTCGACATATCCTCTAGGTTCCGTCGCGTTAATCTCAGTATCTTTGATAACCCGGTTGGCCCCTTGACGGATAACTGGTGATATCTGTGCGCGAACGATTATAATCATTTTCCTGTGGCTCCGCGAACACCGTATATAAAAAAAATTCGAGTGCGTATGACGATGAAGCTTAATATCGTGAAATAATATACGATTGTGTGTGCATAAGCTTTACGAGGACGCGTGCGACAGTCCACCCCCACCACAATCCAAAATTTGTCTCCTTCTTGTTTCCTCACCTCACCTCCCGATTACTTGCCCCGTCGATATACTCACATGTGCACTCCTATTGGTGTGTACGTTCATATCGTTCTATATACCTGTATATACACATATTCACCACTACCAGTTTGAAAACTTGACCAGTGTAGTCTCGTGTCGCGATCCCGCAATTTCGCGCCGGTAACCACCTCCATAATATATATACACGAGCTAAACACACCGGGGAACAGATCGGAACCAACGTTCCGACAGTAATTACGTCGAGACGGCCACGCACTTTTATCTCGCATTTTCATTCATTTCTTTCACTAAAGTTAACTCAAGAAAGGCCGTCTATAAGTATTTAAATAATAAACATAAATAAATACCAATAACAATTGTTAAATACGTGATTTTTAAATCGGATTATTTTTCTATAAATACTTAAACATAAATACGATATATTTGATAAATTATTAAAAATCAAAGTATTCAGATAATTCAACGGAACATTATAAGACAAAAGGAATCATCGAAGGAACAAGTAGTTCATACAACAACCGTGTTACGAGACCAATGAACAAAATACAGTGCGCTAATTACTCGGTTTTTAATTGAATTAACTCGAAAATTCGTACTTTGTGGATTGACTTTAACGCTTTTTAATAACGCGACGACTGAAAATAATTCAAGAAAATACATCGAACAACGATCTTAATCGACAAAGCGGTGGATATTCCTCGACTCAACAGGATCTTATTTCATCACCAACAATATTTAATTCTTTTTACCTTTCTAAACGCCTCCGATATAATATTTATAAACGTGATGGATTGAACTTCGAGGTTTTACGTGCTCTTCAGAGGCCGTCATTCTAAGGCCACCAGTGTAGAAACCGGACGACACGACGATCGCAACAGGGAATTTCTTTCCTTCGTCAATCTCGTCTGACTCTACACGTGCCATATCTACTTGACGTTGTTGTGACGAGATTTTTAACGTGTCACCCCGCAATCGTAACGATCCTCGTGAGTATATGACGTTTGCACTATTCTTCATCGCGATATTCATCAAGTTTCATTTATTACAAATCCATGTCATGATCTATTTCACTTTCTATTCAACTCCGAAAATAGTCTCTCAAGATTTTGCTGACATATTGTTTACAAATCATTGCGCTGATCGGGCTTGAATTATTTAATTATTAAGCTCATTTACTGTCCTTCGAAAAATAAACAAGAGCATCAACGTTCCCTGACTACGACCTTGTTACACAAACGTGAATGCGTTTTTCGTTAAACGGATCCTATCGCATTGTCACTCTTATCGCTGTTTTTCATGTTTCGAGCGACGTTTTTAATTATTGTTCGTTTGTTTCGTAAGACCCCAATTTCTACAAACCTTTCCAAAGAAGCCATTTATTCGTTTCGTCACTCGCTAGCAGACAAAGATTCAGTTTTTTTATTTTCGTCATTTTTTTTTTCGATTTGGAAGATCGATACAAATTTTTGACATTACGTGATACAATTTTCTACGAAACTACTCGAAATTACACTCCGCATGAGAAACCCTGGGATATCACAATGAGATCACGCTTAAGAAACTTCTTTGCTTGTTTTATATTTCGAAGGATCGTAAGGAAGAAAAAAATGAGAATCGAAGGTAATCTACTCCGGAATAAGGTAGTGCGTCATTTCGACCCATATTTTTTGCGACGTATCCGGGATTTCAATAGTTAAACCCGTTATCTTCTCTCAGAAATTGCATTGTAAAATAATACACGTTTGTTGATTTATTGCGATGGCGGGTCTCCGCCGAGAAACAATTCCAAACCGAAATTAAACGGAGCCAGACAAACTGTCGAGCTCTGGAATGTTTGTTCGACTGTACGAGAAAAACAAACGTAATCTATTGGGGTGATGCGTCAATTCCGACGTCTGAGACTTAGTCTGCAATTTTTCGTATTGCTGTGTCTCCCTGTTTGGGGTCAGTGGCAAAGAAACGGTGCGAAAATGGTTTTTTCAAAAGTCGATCGAATTCTGGATATTTAGTACGTGTCATTCATATTGACGGATTATTGCTTCGCAGTCTCGTCGATTGTTGTAGCTTCTTCCGATAAATTGAAGCCCGCGACGATAAATTTCGAGCTGGAAAAAAATGAGATTTCAACAGCGACTAAGGTGCATCATAGGAACATTCCGCTTGTGTATATATTCTCGAAAAAATTGACGATAACGGCCCCCCGTCGGTATTCGATCAGCTTCGAGATAATTTTTATCCATACACCGCTTTACTGATTCACAATTTTTGCACCGATACAATTGTTCGTGCAGTAAAATTGCGATAATTGAATTCGTTGATTTATAGAAATATCGTGAAATTTTACCATTTTTTTCTCTTCTGATTAAAATTGGAATGTGATCGTTTTCCCGCAAATTTTTTTACGTTCTGCGTTCTTATCAAGTTCGTTCAAAGAATTTCTTTTATGTCAGGATTACCGAGTACAATAGCACCGAAACTAGAGCGTCATTACTGAAATCGAGACAGTTGCTCAGACACAGAGATCCGCGACGCATTCTATACAGCAGAAAGTTTTTTCTCATTGAAATTTTTTTTTTCGTTTTGTGAATTAATTAGCTTCGCAAAAATAAACAACTGGGTAACGATGTTTGTACCGATTGAATGACGAAATAGTTACAGTCGATTTTCCCCCATCGTCAATTGCCCGAATCGCCTGATACTATCGGCTCAGCAATCGAGTTAATCGCAGCAAACACTTATTTGGAAAATAATCCCAAGGACGGATTTTATGTCAAGGTGGTCACACTCGAAGATTGAGCAAGGCTAGACTTCCGTATTCGAACTGACTTCCGATAATCTCTGTATAACCGAGCTCGTAGTACGTGCGATTAATAGAAACCTTCGGTCGAATTGTCTTTCTGGCATGAAAAGAGCAACAACAACAAAAAAATGTCAATCACGAGTCCTCAGCGTGGATCGATTAGACGATATGAAGAAAAAAAGGGAACGTTTTTAATTGTCTCTCGTTGATGATCCCCGCCTCGCGCGCGCGCGATGAAGACGATTAAATGGAATTGATTAAATAAACGTTTCGTAAAATTACACTTTTGAAACAAGGACAACGTAAATATCAGAGTAAAGATCTAAAAAATGAAAAAATCAATTCTGCAATAAAGCAATCGCGAGAAAACCGATCGAAAGTCATAAAATAGTAAACAGAAATCACGATGCAAGGGATCGAGTGATAACAAGAAAATTTGTGCTCGAGAGAGGATCAGCAATCAGCACTATCACACAGCATGTTATCAAGTAACATCGACCAACTGAATCTGCAATAACGATTTTTATTAGCTATCGTCACTGCTGCAGTTGAGGATTTGTCAGTCCTTCGCATTTATCGCAACTCCATGAAATAATTGCGTCGCCCCGTCAAGGTATCATTGACCCCAGATCGTATCAGCAAAAACTCGCGATTCACGAGTCATGTTTACATTCCGTCATCGATCAGGATTTAATCGTAAATTTTAATCTAGTCGTTTTTTTATTGCTTCTTAACATCAATCAAATTTAGCGATATGACGATTCCGGGTTTCCCCAGAAAGGTTTATCAATTCATTTATTCACTGCACTATGACAAATGATTTCTCATTAATACCGTTTAATACTATTACGATCTGTTTATATGTCTCAATGCTAAAATTCTTGTGCAGATCAATCATGTCGATGAAGAAGAACAAGTCGCCGCCGGAAATGCTCGGAAACCAGATGAACGAGTTCAGTAGCACGTGAGTAAATTTCAAGATATCTCTCGTGACTGTGTATGTCTATAGACACGCGATACATACAGAGAAATGGGTGCGAATTTGGACCAGCGATTTAGTCGCCATATCGCATCCACATTGCTTTCCATTGATGGAATGGAAAATCACTTCGCGCTTAGGAACAAAGTTCTTTGCATGGGTAATTTGTTTTTAAACTCATTATGTCAATCTCGCGTTCTTCCACATGGACGTACGATGATTAGAACTCCTCAGTTGCATAATTCCGTAGTAATGAGGGGAAAAGTCGACCGAATTCCATGCTCACACGTGGGGCTAAATCCGCTCGAGTCCAAACTGCGCTTCCTGCATATGTGAAAAAATCATTTTTCTTGCGTCATAATTTCATTCACTGATAACCAAAGTATCCACGTGGTCTAATGTATTTTTAATGTGACAGCATGAAGTCTATTTTGAAGAAAGTCGTCAATCATTTATTGACCGGTAGAGATAAGGTAATCATAGGTCCGGATACTGGAGTATCGTGACAACCTTCCATTTCATTTCATTTCTTGGATTCGTATCGTCTATACTGCACGTGGGAAACATCAAATAGGTGTTAACCCTCAATGTTAATCTTGACCCAATATTTTTAATCGCACAACTGAGATAAAAACGTTGATACGGGCTACGAGTCCATCTGGCGGGATAAAAAATTACAAAGTTAAAGAAAGTCAGCGCATCTTTGGAAATTAAGTGTTTGCTGACTTGATTCTTTATGCAATAAGAAAACTATCGTTTCTTACTCCATCCAATATAATTATCTTTATAATAATTATTTATTATTGTTATTGTTATTATTGAGAGATACTCTATCAATGAATTGCTCATATTTTCTTGACGCACGATTCGTTCGAGACAAGGAATCAAGATTCAACTGCAACGCATTTCAATGAATGATCTTTCGATCGTTGAATCTTCGATCGTTGGCCAGTTGTAAAGACGCACGATCGCAATTAATTAAGATTGCGATTAACTGTACGTGGAATCTTGAGGTTAATTAATGAGATTGATGTTTATTATTTATTTCGGCGCAAAAGACAGCGGTTCTTATTGAATATTCATTACGACATTCAGTGATAATAAATTCATTTGCAAGACTTTTTTCGATCATGGTACATGTCGGAATCACATGTTTTCTATCATCCTCCTTTTATTCAGATTGCTCGAGATATGAGATTCCTCGCGATATCCCTCGCGAGACTCATTTTAGATTAATGTCTAAATTCTCTCTCGACGTTTTCTCTATTTTGTATTTTCTCGTTTTTCACTGTGACAATGTCTCTCTTTTTTCATGATCGCTGCAGCGCCAAAATAAGGCCCGTTATCGGCGAGTACTCCGAAAAGGATGAGCTCTACGATCCTTTCGAACATCGTGACAAGAAAGACTCAAACTCGTAAGTTTCTAAAGTTTTGTTTTCCTACAATTTTTTTTTTTTTTTTTTCATTTCCCTCACAAGACGAAGACATTGAATAGTCCAGCTGCAGTCTTAAGGTAGTGCTGTCGGTTTTAGAATTTTAATACAGTCGTAAATCATGATGAGAAAAAAATCCAGTCAAGTTCATGCATTTGACGTTGGTTTCATACATTTCATTGCATTTTACAATAAAAACTGTGATTTCTCCTAAGAATTGATAACTCAAATGTCAAACGTTTGAAACTCCCAATCCGAATATCTTGTTTCTGGTGCTCTGTAGTCTCTTGACAATTTGACTGGATCTTTTTCCAATCACAACCAACTACTGTGCCAAGTTTCATTAAATTTTGAATTTAATTTTGACTGAAAGGGACTGTACTACCTTAATAGAACATTTACGCTGGGTCATTTTGAGCCAAGTTGAAAATTACATTTGCGACTGAATTCAAATGCAAATATTTTTTCAAAGTCGACGTGTCCGACATGTCAAGTGTGTCTTTACGTTCATTGTACACTGGGACTTCTTGAATATTGAAGAAAGCATTCATACTTCTTTGCATATGTTCGGCACTTTGGAATCTCGACTAATTGGAATTTTAATAATGAATTTTTTATGCTCTTGAAAATATAGCGACTTTGGAGCTTTTGCGCATCTAGTGAAGTCGTCGCTTGGGTCGGGAATCCTTGCGATGCCAAACGCAGTGAGAAACGGAGGTTTACTCTTCGGTGGTATTGGGACCATAATCCTTGGCTTCCTTTGCGCACATTGCGTCCACATACTCGTTAAATCCTCCCACGTATTATGCAAACGCACGAAAACCCCGTCAATGACGTACGCCGAGACTGCACAAGCCGCCTTCCAGTACGGTCCACCCAATGTTCGCAAATTTGCCAATTTCGTCAACATACTCGTCAATTCAGCACTGTGTGCAACCTACATTGGCGGAGTATGCGTGTACATAGTATTTATCGGCGAATCTATCAAACAGGTGAGATTTTCCTCCTAATCATTTAGCGATAAAAACACTATCAATAACGATTATTAAAAATTTGATCGATAGTGTTTCGTAGAATTTTTCGTGTCCGCCAAAAGTGTCTGAGAATGTTAAAATTTTGTTTACTCTCGGTGGCGAGAAGATAAAGTCTTTGATCGTACAAGTCGATAGAACGATGAAAATTTTGGAAAATCTGATTTACTATCGAGCTCAAGGATGTCAAGTAGATATGAATTATTTTTGGTTTTAATTGTTCAATCAATAGCTTCTTAATCGTCGTGAAATGTGTACATGACCTTCTGAATATTTCATGTAAAAACATACCAAATTTTGAGAAGTAAAAAGTGATAAGAAAATTCTGAACATTTAGTATGTTTTTGTATCAAGTATTTGAGAGGTCGTGTAAAAATTTCACGACGATTAGGAAGCATCGTTATTGAAAAATTAATATTTTGCTGAGAATAATTTTTTAAAAAAAGACTAAAAATATTTTTCAATAAACTTTGTTTTTTTTTTCGTTGCTTTTGGTATGTCGTTGATATCAAGAAATTGAGAGGTAACAAAAAAAAATATCGTAAAGTTATACCATAATCGATAAGATTTGTTTCTTTTTTGTTTTCAAGGTCGCCGACTTCCATATGGAATCGGACGTTGATAGCAGACTGTACATGGCCGCGCTTATTCCGGCTGTTGTCGTACTATCCCAGATCCGGAATCTCAAATACCTCGTGCCTTTTTCCATTGTTGCTAACATTTCAATAATGGTTGGACTCGGACTAACCCTTTACTTTATTTTCGTTGACATAAAACCGATGAGCAGCGTTAAAAGTTTCTCGAGCGTCGAGCAGTTGCCCTTTTTCTTCGCGACCGTGATTTTCGCCATCGAAGGTATCGGAGTGGTGAGTACTTTTTTGTTTTTTTATTAAAAATAATTTTTCGATAACCACGACTGCGTCAGGAAAATGAATTTTTTTCATCAGAATCCAATATTTTTTTTTTTTTTTTTTACTTTACTTTTGGAAAACTGCACGAACTCTCAAGTATCAAGAGACTAATCGTTCTCGTGCTTCCGTAGGTCATGCCTGTTGAAAACAGCATGCGAAAACCTCAACACTTCCTTGGCTGTCCGAGTGTTCTGAACTTAACAATGACAATCGTAATCGCCCTCTACGCTACCATGGGAATTTGTGGTTATTTAACATATGGTGAGAAAACGGCGTCCATCGTTACGTTGAATCTCCCCACAGAGGATCCGTAAGTACTTTTCCTCTTTCTTTCACTTTCTCATTTCGATTTACCTTCATTATTTCTTCCTTTTATATTATCAACGTTTTTTTCAATATTCATTTCAGGCTCGCTCAAGCAGTAAAACTTCTTATCGCGTTGGCGATTCTTTTCACCTACGCTCTCCAGTTTTACGTACCATTAGAAATAATAAGTTCAGCAACAAGGCCGTGGTTCAGCCATCGTTTTGCCGGCATTGGGGAAACGTGCGTTAGGGTTCTCATGGCTCTTATGACCGGTGAGTTTCCTTGAGG
Source organism: Hyposoter didymator (assembly GCA_037952995.1). Taxonomy (NCBI): domain Eukaryota; kingdom Metazoa; phylum Arthropoda; class Insecta; order Hymenoptera; family Ichneumonidae; genus Hyposoter; species Hyposoter didymator. The sequence goes on from JBAJMU010000002.1 coordinate 9,107,413, forward strand.
ATCAATTTCATTTTTTTTTTTTACCATTTTTTCAGAGTATTTCGTTGGAACGTTGTTAATCAACGAGCTCTTTTTTGAATTTGTCATTTTCAGTCGCTATCGCCGTGAGCGTTCCCATGTTGGAACCATTCATCGCACTCGTTGGTGCTGTATTTTTGTCCATCCTCGGAATCACCATACCCGCTGTTGTCGAGACGATATCCTGCTGGGAATGTCATCTTGGCAAATTCAATTGGAGGCTTTGGAAAAATTGCATCCTCGTCCTATTTTCGATTTTCGCACTCATCACTGGAACATTAGTATCGATTAAGAGTATAGTCGAGTCCTATGCGAATAAAGCAATATGAAACCCGCTAATTTCTACTTTTTCTAGAGTTTTATTTTTCCTCAGTGCATGAACCACGTGGTCCCACAAGTGCTGGAATTTTCTGATCAGAAAATTCTATCAAAAGCTACTGAGATTCGAGCAACTGCAAAAGAGCTCCAGAAACTCTATGAAGGTCTCTTGTCCAGTGAAAATCTTAGACCACATCGTGCCGTTTTGATTATTTGTCGATTTTCCTGTTTCGAACCAGTCAAGGACGTTGTATGCTAAATTTTCTGCCTATAGAGTTCCTTCAAATTTGCACCACACAAAGAGCATCGTGTCATCTAATAGCTCGCACCATTTCAAGAGGTTTAACGATGTCGAGATATTTATTTATTAAAATTACTATTTTCAGTAGTTTCTCGTAAGAACGCGTGTGTTAAAAGTTCCAATTCTCCTCAGTTACAATCCTCATCGTCGTGAAATTTTTACACGATCTCGTAAATACTTCATACAGAAACAATGCAAATTTTCAGAATTTTCTTGTCATTTGCGATTCGTTCGATAAATTTCGTTCCGAACGTGAATGTGGTCACGAAAATAAATTGGAAAATCGACGTGCTTTTATTTTTAACTTCTAATAACTCGATCTCGAATGTATACTTTTGACAGCGTGAAATAATAATATTTCTTTATGGAAATATCGACTGCTTGGAACTTTTAAAAATACTAAGAGGTCAAGGACCTAACAGTTCTTTAAGGCAGATTAACGCGGGCTCTTATTCTTTGAGACATCGGCATCCGAGACTTTTCGATACGTGGGTTTGGTCGGACGAAGACCGAGTCTAAATTTTCGATCGGTTCCAATTTTGGCTCGGATCTCGTATAAGATTGTAAATAAAAGGCCTTGAGTATCAGACAAATTCCGACGATCAGAGGCACGTGTGTCATGTATGTGAGCAGTCGACCGGTCCTCTTGACTTGGAGAAGGCTGCCGAGAGAATTAAGATCTGCGTCCTTTGCCTGATCAATAGAGAGAATCATTTTTATTACAACACCTTAATTTAGCTTTCCTCTTACAACGACGAGCGATTAAGAGTAAGAAACCAAATTTGTCGGAGTGAGTATTTGGACACACTGGAAATAAAATTTTGTTAAAAATGGTCGTTATTTTGTTGAACACGGCAAACTAAATATTTTTCGATAATTTCAAAATTTTCGTTATTTTGGCAGAATATTTGATTTCTAATGGAATTGTCTGCGAAATTTACGAGTGAAACGATAAAAATTTGCTTCCGAAGAGACTTTATAGAATATTTCTTGCTGCGATGACACAATTTTTGGGATTATTCAAACAAAACGTTTAGTCGAACGTATTGAACAAAATATCGATCTTTTCCAACAAAATTTTCTTTTCAGTGCATTCGGTTGTATTTGTCAACAAAATATAATAATTACCTCTTCGGACCAGAGAATTGGAAAATATCCTTCGCTGACGTTTTTCAAAAACTCAACACCCGGAGAATTTAACAGTTTGACGCTTAGTTGGGATTTCTTGGACCCCGAGAGAGGAACACCGCTCGATGGTTCGATCGTTATGAAGGTTGAATGAAGGCTCGCATTGGGACGAAGCCCTTTGGCGTACTCCAGCAACGAAGGATCGCCGTGCAAGAAATGGGGCTCCGAATAGTAAATCGGAGCTTCCTTGAGGCAGTTTTTCGAAAGCAAACACCGATTAATTTGATAAAAAGAAGAACTAATCTAAGAAACAAGAAAAATCGAACTAATTTTGGTCAAGAAAGAGAAAACTTCATGAGAAAATCTTCGAGTATAGTTCCGTAGAGAATTCTTAGAGGAAATTTCTTTGAGGAACAGGAAAAGGAATGAAAATCGATTTTAAAAAATATGAATTATTCTTTGAAAAATCTGGACAGAAAATTGTCACAAAAAAATTTGCATTTTATACATTATTGTACGTTGCCACGTCGTGTTCTGATCAAAATTCAGTCTGGCAATATTAATTGCAGCCACCAAATCGAGTGAATGGAAATGATTGACTGAATCAAATGAAAAGTGATTTTTCATTTAATATTCTCCGATCCCATTTTTTTTTCACATACCTGACACGGGGTCAGATCGATTAATCCGGTTGGTGGGCAAACAGGTTGTTTTTTAACGACCGGGCAGTAACATACAGTAGCTTCTGGTGACCATGGATTATCATTGAGTTCGTAACGTTGTCCAATCATGTTATGGATAACAACCTCTTCCTTGTAGTCAGTTTTGATCGATCTAAATCGACATAGATTTGCAAAATGAATTTCTATCGAATTTGACTCCAACTTTTGGATCTTTCTCTGTCAGTTGATGAAACTTTTCGTAATATGCTTACCGACAAATTTGTGGTTCGAAAACGTTAACATAATCTAAGGTTTTTTCCATGGGTGCCCAAGTTACCGAGTCGGTGCCAATCACTATGTTGCAATCTTCACTTTTCCAAAGAGTTTGAATATGTTTCCCTTTGAACATTGTCGTATCGCCTAACAGAGTTTTGTTCTTCACTCCACGATTGACTCTGAGTGGACCTTGCCTAGTTCCATTAACCTGCATGTTCGCAAAATTACTTCGTGTTCCAAAAAAAAAGTAAAAATAAAAATCAGTTTTGCTTTTTTTACGATCGTTAGACTTCACGATTATTTACTCTGTCGAAAAAACTCCATTGGTAAACACCCGCGACACCGGTATCTTTGATCACTGCTGGTTTTTTGCCCATCAGGAAGCTGCAGATGAGCTTGAGCTCTTTGTACTTGGAAACATTGCATTCCATGGGTAAACCGTTGAAAAGTATATCGCCGACCGTGGCACGAATGAATATGTCGTACATGCCTGGATAAAGTTTTGGTATGTCGTTTCCCAGTTTTTTTAAAAAACTTGGAAAAGCTGCTGCTATCTGAGTGGGAAAACAGAAAATCTACGTATTCGAAAATGATTTATTCGACGAATTCGAATTTTGTAACATTTCACCAAATTATCTATGGAAAAATTACGTTATTCCCTGCTGTTTGAAAGAAAAACTGAGAAAAAAAACGTTGTTTCATGGAAAATAGGCTCGACTAAATATTTTATTTTTCATTTCTCCACCGACGCAATTTTCAAATGAAATTTTCAGTTATATCGATGGAAAAATATATTCAAGTACGTCGTTCCGGTTCTTGACAAATGTCAGTGAAACTTTATTCCAATTTTCGACCCACTTCGTTGGCTGGTCCCTTCGAATCAAGAAACTTTCATCAAAGATTTACACGATGAAAAAAAAAAACATTCGTACCGTGCCAATAGCGCTCACGTAGGCGGAGTGAATTATGGTTACTTGGTCGTCATCGCTACCAACGGATAATTTCTTATTGAAATGGTATGTCCGGATCGTGTAAAATTCCAGCTCGTCGTTTTCCTCGTCGATTTTCGTAACATCTTTTTTCACATTCATGCTAAAAAGTACAAGAGATCCGAATAAACGATTGCGAGCGACCCACAATCGTTTCACTGTGTCATTCATTTTAAAAAACATTTTTTTTTCCACGACATCGACAAATGCAAGAAAAAAAAAATCGTAGAAAGTAATTGGGAAATCATGGCATGAATAAACAAACACTCGATTCTTGGGAAAGAGCTCGCGTATGAGCCCAGCAGAAATCTCTATTCAAATACAAAACTCTACTTCGCGTATGAGCCCAGCAGAAATCTCTATTCAAATACAAAACTCTACTCCAAACTCGTGTCTGTGTCTTTTTCACCCCAAAACCTCTGAACCAATTTTGATAAATCTTTCACAGGAATGAAGCTCATGAATCGGAATAGGTTTCAGGCTGCCGAGCATTCCGATCATTTTTTTGGGACCCCGAACCAAAAAATCACGTTTTTCGTCACATTTTCCATTTTCAAAGTTCACGAACAACTAAGAAATGATAATAAATAAGAAAATCGCTAATTACCAATTTGAAGATGATTCGAAAACGGAGATAACGAGTGGTAGCTGGAGTGCGAGTTAAAAAAAAAAAAAGTTGTAGCGATTTTCGTAAAATCTGAGTTTCGAGATTTTGAAGGAAAAAATTTCAACTTTTCGTATCAAGCTAGCTGTACCCTTTAGCGTCAACTAAGTGCGCTGCGGGGCGAAGCCTGCGTGCACAGCATTTTACAAAAAAAAAAAAAAAAATTTAAATCGTCAACGTTTCTGAAAAATCTTTTTGCAGGCAGATTTTTCCTGCTGGTAAAAAGCAGAACTCACTCGTAAACGTAAGGACCTCGTTCTATTAACTCTGGCAACGCTCCCTCCATGACGTCATCTGGGTTAGCTACATCGAACATCCATACTCGAAAGTACAAATCGAGATCCGACCATATTTCTTGGTATCCTAAGGTGCCTTCGACGAGCTCGAATTGCTGTGGGAATGTATTTTTACAATAAAAACTGCAGGAAGAAAATGATAAGACGAAAATTATCGTGAAGCAGATCAGAACAAGTGGATGACCTTGACTTTGATGAAAATTCCAAAAATGATGTAAAACAAAAATTTTAACAATAAAAACAATATTTCAAAAATTTTCTTGCAAAATTCTTCTTTTTTTTTGGACAAAAAAAGAGAAAAAAATCGTGGGCAATGAGTTTTATTTTATTTTCATAAGAATCTATATTCCAGCCAGTGAAAATTGCCCAAAGTTCAAGGTCATCGTCACCGCGCTATCCCGCAACGTTAATTTTTCGATTTTTATTTTCTTTTCGTTCGTTATCAGTTTTTTGCTTTTTTTTTGTTAGTCTGAATGAGGAAATATGATTGTCTGCCCACTTTGTACGTCGTATCACGAAGGACAGTAGCTTGAGGTTGATTTATTATCAGATAAATCGATAATGATATCAAAGCGATCCCAAATACGTGAGGAACGAAATTTGCACATTTCGACTTTGCAGACATCATGAAAACTTCCACAATCAAGTAGAGAATTTTGTTTATTTTCCGCTATTAGTTGCCGTTTCCGCGATTAATTTTCGCACCACTGAACTTCACTGACCACGATCGATGAGCTACAAACCTCCAGTCTATTTCGAAATTTTCCTGTTTTTGCATCGCGTTAAAAATTTATACGAATGAGGAAAAAACATTGTGGTGGATAAACATTTTTTATAAATAATAACACGTTATGTTCAATTGTTGATGGAATTTCGAATACTTGATGAATTCGTGCGACACGCTCAGCATGTCGAGTGCGTGAGAATATCGTAAGAACGTTTTAATTCTTCATAAGCACCGTACACGCGGGCGCACGAGATAATCAGAGCCACGAATGAATTTTTTTTCAATTTTGTATTTTAAAAATGATTGCAGACGATTCGAGAATTGTTTTTTTTTTTCGAAATCATTACCCAGCAAGAAAAACCTGGCGTTCAAAGCTGTTAAACGTTAGATTAACGCCATATTCCGACGTTTCGTAACGCCAGAACATAGCCTTGTACGTCGCTATTCGCAGCGTTCCCTAACGCCAGCGAGTAACGTTACCGGGTAACTCGATACTGACACGAATGTGACGCCATTCAGTGCTGCCCTGTAGCAGCAGCCTAACGGCAGAGTCTGGCGGCATCCTAGCGCCAGAGTCTGGCAGCATCCTAGCGCCAGAACCTGGCAGCATCCTAGCGCCAGAACCTGGCAGCATCCTAGCGTTAGCGTGTAACATGAAAGTAGCGTTCGGTTACAGCGGCATTATTGATTTGGTTTCGGGCTCTCAGCGTCAGAATAAATTAGAAAGCTCTTGAGACCCAGCGTTAGAATTGTTGAAATTCAACCCTCGAATAAAGTTGAGAAAATTTTTAAATAGCTGTTTTGTGCATCGCACAATATTGTATTTCAATCAGAATTGATTTTGATTGTAGAAATGTCATCTGAAATTTCCTATTCATAAATTAAGAAACGAGCGAAAAGAGCTTGAGTATAACGATATTAATTGCATGACGTAACGGAACAAATTATAATCCAATATTAACCGTATGAAAATTGTAGAAACGATTGAAAAAATTTCCAACTGGTAACCCTTCAATCCCAAGCGGGCTGGTTCAAAATATAAATATTAGTCCTCACGTTT
>JBAJMU010000002.1:9114049-9141963 GCA_037952995.1 Hyposoter didymator
TGAAAGTGAATGCTCACGGTCATGTGACCGTTCGTGGGCGGTTCGGTCATTTTACCATTTCGGTGAACATTTATTCATCATAATTCATATACCTTTTTTTAGAAAAAATATGATCAAACAAACGTCCGGATAATATTATTCATGACGAACAAACGATTTCGAATCGTTTGAGACCTCATAAAACAGAATTGGATCAAAATTAAAAAACATCCGGCTAAATTAACGCTGAATTTTTAATCGTTTGTTTGGCGACAAATATTATCAAACAAACGATTTAATTAATCAAACAATCACAAACAAACGCCAAACAAACCAGAACATTTTTTAAAAAGTTGAAAAGTCAAAGTCGTCCGGCCAACTTTATATAGCTAGGCATGACTGAAATATGACGGAAATGCCTTCAATACCGATGGATGGCTCGATACGGACGCGATGCTAATCTTCTTGTGAGATGTCGCTGAATCCGGTGTCAGAAGTTTGTGGTTGCAGTCGAAAAAAATAAGACATGGCGGCGTTCAACAGTTGCGGCTTTCGAGTCCAATGAAACGTCAATAATACGTATGAAGTTGGGATTATGACCAACAATACGTAATGATAAACTCTCACGATCGATGATAACATTCCAATTAAAATAAAGTGTGTTAGTTGTTATGAAAAGTGCAAGAATTTCATTTTCCGAAGAGTGTCTCGGTGCCACATAACCTCTAACGAACAAACGTTCGTTGGGTTATCCTCTCGTTCCTTCATCACGTGCATTTTAAAAATACAATGGCAATGAATGAAGCTTTCAATTTCGCTGAATTATGCAGACTTTGTTCGTTGAAAAGCAACCACCAGTTACAAATATTCGACAAAGAAGGTGAACAACGTCAGTTGCTCTTTAAAATTCGTTCCTGCATACCGGCTGTCGTAAGTTTTTCAATTTTCATATTTTCTTCCTACGAAATAAGTTTTTTCAATGTCCAATGATTCATCGAATTCGATCAAATCTTAGGAACGTATGCTGAGGTCAATAATTTCATTATATTCGAAATTGCAATGATAAAATGTGCGTGAATTGATTATTAACCTTTCCAGTGATACCGGGTCATTTTGACCCCGTTTTGCCACACACATTCACTGGCAACGAACGTTTTGGCATTTAACTTTTTTTTTCGTCAAAAAAACGAGTCGAGGGCCTTGGAACAAACCCAAACAAAAAAAGTCTCCACAAAAAATGTACATTTATCGAAATACATCGATTTGAAAAACGCCTCGGGTCAGCGTGACCCCACGGTGCTCGGCAAAACTGAAATCTCTCCATAATTAAATTACTCCGATTCATTCCATTCGCTCCCAGTCAATCCTTCGATCTTCTCCCTGAATTCGAGACGTCGAATGGCAATAGAATGCGTTTCCTCCGTGTCAGATGACGTTGGAGTTTACATCGTTGGGATACAACGATATTCTGTTTTTTTCTTTAGCAGAGCTCATAATTATTATTCAACATTTAGTCCGGACAATAAAACGATTCTCTCTTGCCAAAAACTCAATTGACACGAAAAATTGCCATAATTTTCAAAATTCATTAAATCATGACAAAAAAAAAAACTATTTCGTTGAATCTCAACATTGGAAACTCCAGAGTCGTCATGGTTGTCCAGGATTGAGCACAAGTAAACATATATGTGAAAAAAAACTTTTTATCTTCAATGTTCGTTCAATTTCAAAACCACGACAATTTTTGCATCAATTTCTGTTTATGGATCCTAAAAAAATATCGGTTTAGTATACTGACTAAATATTTAAAAAGAATCATCAGCTCTGATTAATATAAAACCGAATTTCGTTGCATTCCAATGATGCAAACTTCAACATCGTACATATTTATATATTTTTCACGGCCAACTCTTTCCAGTGTCAATTAATTAAAGTAACAGGTCAATTCTAACTGACAGCTTGCTTGCATTCTACTTCATCTTGGACGGTACACTCATAGACGCCTTTAATAAAAAACACGAGAACAATCAATAGTCCTCAATGATTTTCAGACTGTCTCACTTAACGATGAGGTTTATATCGTTTCTTCGGCCACTGTAATTGAACAATTTCGTTTTGGACGTCGGAAATTTAGTCTCTGAGAAGTAACGAAGCCATTTTTCCAAATAAAAATGTACGAAATGCATTTTCCATAGGGGGAAGCTCAAAATGTTAGGGCAATGCACAAGGAATTGAAATCTAGTGAAATAAAATGTTTTTGGGTGCATTGAAACGGAGTTTGATTCAGTGAGATCGTTTCATTCGTTCGAATAATGGAAGAGAGTGGAAAATATTTCTTCCCTGTATCATTGTTTTTACGGAAATCAATATTTTCTTCAGAATCTTTTTGCCAATCGTCGAAGCTTGAGAATAAAATTTGAACAGATTTTTTTTTTTTCGGCAGATAACCAAGGAAGATGCTCTGCCGAAAAACATTTGTCAGAAATGTGTCTACAAGCTTGACATGTTCTACGAGTTTCGAGTGAGCTGTATGACGACGGATACCGTGTTGAAAAACTACGCTGATAGTATTAAGAATATTGCAGCATCGGTGAATAATCAGGTGGGTTAAGAAAAATATCCAGAACGAAAGCGCCAAATACTCAACTTGAATTTTCAATTCTTCAACCTAAAAATCCGCACTGAAAATGAAATTTTGTTAAAAATCGTCGATATTTTGTTGAATACGGTAAACTAAATATTTTTAGATAATTTCAAAACTTTCGTTATTTTGTCAGTGGATTTCCATCTAACGGAATGGTCAGCGAAATTTACGAGTGGAACGACAAAAATTAGCGTCTGAAGAGACTTCCTAAAATATTTTTCGTAGCGATGACCCAATTTTTGGGATTATTAAAAAAAAAAACGTGTAGTCGATCGTATCGAACAAAATATCGATCATATTGAACAAAATTTTGTTTTCAGTGCGAAAACTGTTGGGACAGGATTTTCGAGTTAAAATCGTGGAAGCTTTTCATAATTGATTATTCCACAACTCCATAAATTTTCTATCGTTACCATCGAAAATAGTCAAATTTTCAACTATATAACTTTTCGGGCGTCGAAATCTGTTGAAAATCTGTATCTCGACCTGCTCATGAGTCTGCGTCTGGTCCACGAAGATACACGTTGATAATCTTAATAAAAAAAATATATATTTATTAAAAAATGATGAAACACAAGAACGTCACGGATATAAAAATGTTGGAAGAGAATTTTGGATTCTCGTTCGTAATAAATAGCCTCTTTTTGTTAGGAATGAAAAATTGTGTACGAAACACATGAATTCGTCATGGGGCACATGTTTTGGAAGTCTGAATGCAAGGAATTCATTGCCCGAATTGAATAAAAGAGGGTAGAATAAAAAGAAGCGATAAGAGTGAGAAATTGTGGTATATATGGGTCTCGGCAAGGCCAATGGCTAAAGGATTGCCAATGATGGTAGTTGGTTGGGTGCGACAGACAGTGATGAGCAAAAGTCTGATCTGAATAATGGTCGAGAGGCCCCTACCTCTGTCTGCAAATCCTGTGGTCTGTGAATGCATCGAGCAAAGCGAGAGTGTAATCGTCATTCGCGACTGGTTGGTTGTTATTGATCGGCGCGAGTCTGGTGCCGTGGCTGCGTCGCAGACGGAAAGCGAAAGTCGCCGGGAGAGTGTAGTGCTTTCTTCATTGGCGAATCGTTCTCTCCCTCTCTGTCTATAGTCGAGCCGGCTTTTAATACGTTCGAGTTAGTCTGGCGTTTCGATTCTGCCTCCCTCTTCGGCGCTGGTATGGTAGACACCCCAGGAGTATCAGGAGCAGGCGCAGCGCAGTATCAACATGCAGGATTCCAATATTACAACACAATAACTACAAAGAGTCGAGCGGCTGACAATTTAGGCCCTTTGACTCCTGCTCCATATTGCACGTCGACGAGGGTAAGTGATACAATTGCTAGTCCCTTTTTCGTTGGCTCCTCTGGATCTGTCTCCCTGCTTGGGACAATGGATGGAAAGTGTCTTTGGGCTGGATGGTGTTGAATTGAAAAGGGAATTGAATTAATAAAGAAAAGTACGTTGTCTTGAGTTCAAAAAGAGCCAACAATCGCATAGCTCGATGGCAACCAGTTCGATGTCTTTCGACAATCGGTTTGTGCTTTTTCCATGCACATGCCCGAAAATCCATGCATAGATTGAAACGTACCAACTCGGCCAACACACCAGACCGTATAGAGCCAAAGATTTCTCGACCGATTCCTCGCGTCGAGATTACTAGTTGTTTGTAAGCTTCATCTTTGTGTCTGAGTGTGTGTCGAGCCTGTGTTTGTGCAGCAAACAGAACCTGTGCACAGGTGCGCGTCTCCGGCGCCTTAATGCTCTGAGAGCTCCGAGAAAACCTGTTTCCCTCTTGTGTACTGCTGCAGCAAACCCACGGAGGCCCCTGTAGCTTTGGGCCTGAGCCTCGAGAAGAACTCGAACGATCTTCGTCGCTCGAGGCTCTCTGCGAGAGAAACCGAGCAGACGATATGGAAAGGAAGACAGAGCAAGCAATACCGAGCGGACAGAAGGCAAAGGGAAAGAGAGAGAAAGACGAAAAGGAGAAAGACTGGGGCTAGAGAAAGAGAAGGAAATAACTTCTTCTTCTTTCTCGTTTTCACTCTTCACCCGGGCCTAAGCTTCAATGTAAAACGGTGTGTGGCGGTTAAGAGGCGGAGGAACCAAACGACCATAGCATGGTGTTGTGTGTGATGGCTCCGTCCAGCCACGACGCCCAACAGCTACCGAGTAGACATTCACTGCAGTTTACATGCATCAACCTATATTGCAAACCACATTCGGTTACCACTTACGATCCACCACGTGGAATCGAACATATTTCCCCATAAATAAATCAATGGCTATTTTCTATATAAATTTCTCTTCATTTATTCCTTGACCACTAAAAGACGTGATAATTAGAATTAAATTAACTAGAAATTTATTGATTTTCAGGATAGAACAACTTTCGATTTTTATTTTTTATTTTTTAAATTTCAAATTTCGTACACGTGTTCGACGATATTTCTCCATAAATAAACGACTATTTTCTATCAATTTCTCCCCATCAATCCGTTTACCACTAACAGACGTGATAACCAGAATTTAATTGACTAGAAATTTATTGATTTCCAGGATAAAACAACTTTCGATGTTTTCGAGTTTTACATTTTTGTACTCGTTTTGGACCAAATTTCCCCATAAATCAATGGCTATTTTCTATATAAATTTCTCCCCATTAATTCGTCGACCACTAACAGACGTGATATCTAGAATAGAATTGACTAGAAATTTATTGATTTTCAGGATAGAACAACTTTCGATTTTTATTTTTTATTTTTTAAATTTCAAATTTCGTACACGTGTTCGACGATATTTCTCAATGAATAAACGACTATTTTCTATCAATTTCTTCTCATCAATCCGTTGACCAATAACAGACGTGATAACTAGAATTTAATTGACTGAAAATTTATTGATTTTCAGGATAAAACAACTTTCGATGTTTTCGATTTTTACATTTTCGTACTCGTTTTGGACCAAATTTCCCCATAAATCAATGGCTATTTTCTATCAATTTCTCCCCATTAATTCGTCGACCACCAACAGACGCGATGACTAGAATTTAATTGACTAGAAATTTATTGATTTTCAGGATAAAACAAATTTCGATGTTTTCGATATTTATTTTTCAAATTTTCGAATTTCGTACTCGTGTTGGACCAAATTTCTCCATAAATCAATGGCTATTTTCTATCAATTTCTCCTCATTAATTCATTGACCACCAACAGACGCGATGACTAGAATTTAATTGACTAGAAATTTATTGATTTTCAGGATAAAACAAATTTCGATGTTTTCGATATTTATTTTTCAAATTTTCGAATTTCGTACTCGTGTTGGACCAAATTTCTCCATAAATCAATGGCTATTTTCTATCAATTTCTCCTCATTAATTCATTGACCACCAACAGACGCGATGACTAGAATTTAATTGACTAGAAATTTATTGATTTTCAGGATAAAACAAATTTCGATGTTTTCGATATTTATTTTTCAAATTTTCGAATTTCGTACTCGTGTTGGACCAAATTTCTCCATAAATCAATGGCTATTTTCTATCAATTTCTCCTCATTAATTCATTGACCACCAACAGACGCGATGACTAGAATTTAATTGACTAGAAATTTATTGATTTTCAGGATAAAACAAATTTCGATGTTTTCGATATTTATTTTTCAAATTTTCGAATTTCGTACTCGTGTTGGACCAAATTTCTCCATAAATCAATGGCTATTTTCTATCAATTTCTCCTCATTAATTCATTGACCACCAACAGACGCGATGACTAGAATTTAATTGACTAGAAATTTATTGATTTTCAGGATAAAACAAATTTCGATGTTTTCGATATTTATTTTTCAAATTTTCGAATTTCGTACTCGTGTTGGAGCAAATTTCCCCATAAATCAATGGCTATTTTCTATTAATTTCTCCCCATTAATTCGTTGACCACTAACAGACGTGATAACTAGAATTTAATTGACTGAAAATTTATTGATTTTCAGGATAAAACAACTTTCGATGTTTTCGATTTTTATTTTTTTTCTAATTTCAAATTTCGTACACGTGTTCGACGATATTTCCCTATAAATAAACGGCTATTTTCTATCATTTTCTCTCCAGTAATTCGTTAACCAATAACTGCCTCGATAACTAGGAAATTAATTGATTTTCAGGATAGAAAAACTTTCCATCTTTCCGATATTTATTTTTCAAGTTTCAAATTTTTTACACGTGTTCGTTGTTCGTTTAGAAAGACGTGAACATTTTTCTCCAGTTTTTTATGATTTGGTGAATTTTTTCATCGCAGTCATCTTGAAGGTTCGACAACGTAATTACAAGCAGCCCAGTAGGTCACCGTTTACGCTCGTTTCTCACTGACTGTTATGTGTGCATAAAGCTGCTCCGAGCGATGTTCCTTCTCGAGTCTAGGGTCTAGTCTAGTCTAGCCTCCTCCTTTCCCTCCTCCAGCTCTATCGCTACCTCCGCTGTTTCGCGATTAATTCCCTGCTACTCGTTCCACCTCCGGCCTCTTTATCGCGGCTGCCCTACCGCCGCATGCTACTCGTTGCTGCTGCAGCCCTTCCTCCACTCAATGTCAATGTCAAGGTCAGCGGGCCGACGCACTGCGCTCGGTGTGGCAGACGAGTGCAGACAGAGAAGCGCACCAGCAACAGCCTAGCGGCGTTACAACTCGCGAGGAGAAAGACAAAGATAGGAAGCTGATGGAGTCTCCTGCCCATCGCCCCCTTCCTCCGACCTTCTTTTCTCACCTTTTTTTCTTTTTTTCATCGTTTTGTCGTCTCTTCGGCATTTCTACCCAACTTACGACTCGGATGCAACGACGAAAAAAATACTTCACAAGAATTAACTTGTCGGCGCAGTGAAAATTTAAATTCTTTATTTACGAGCTCCGAGGCTTGCGAAATGTGCACTCGAGTTTCGGGAGCACCGAGCAAACTAGAGATAACGATGAGCCACTCTCCCATATTCCAATTTCCTAGCGGAATTCTCAAAATGAAACGATCTTCCAACAAAAACTCGATACATTTTTTACGTCCATGGAATTTCGTCATTTTGGATACACAACGAATGTAGAACGCACTGATAACAAAATTTTGTTGGAAAAGATCGATATTTAGTTCGATACATTCAACTAAACGTTTTTTTGAATAATCTCAAAAATTGTGTCATCGCAGCAAGAAATATTCTAGAAAGTCTCTTCGAAAGTAAATTTTTGTCGTTCCAATCGTAAATTTTGCTGACAATTCCATTAGAAACCAAATATATTGCGAAAATAACGAGAATTTTGAAATAATGAAAAAATATTCAGTTGGCCGTGTTCAACAAAATATCGACGATTTTTAACAAAATTTAATTTTTAGTGCGGTCTAAATTATCTTGCCCTCGGCCACCAAATATATTTGTTACGACAAAGTAGGAACGACGGTTCTCTCAGTTTTATGTGCCTTGCAAATGGTCCGGAGTACGTCGTAAAATCAGCCTATGCCAGGGCCTCGTCGAAATTATTTCGACTGATGATAATGAGTGTTCATGGGGTCTCGACGACGAGATATTGTCGTTAGAATCGTCCGTTGAACGTTATCGGTATTTTGCTTACTGCCGAAAATTACAAGAGAATGAGGCAAGGCGAGGGAGAAGAAGAAGAAGAAAAAGTGATGATCGGTGGCAGGACCTTCACGCCGTTCAAGCTTCCCAATCTTTATCGCCTGTCTCTCATCGTTTTCTTCCTTTCTCGCAAGTCTGTCCAGTTGCGGCAGCATATTCGTTGCTTCATCGCATCTCCGTCGCACCCTCTCCTCGCAACTCTCTTCAGCTTTGTCTCTCGCATTCTCTCATTCTCTCGCTCTCTTTCTACGTTTCGGCGACTCGCTTGGTTCGCTCGACTCGCCAGTCTTTGCTCTCTCGTCGTCTGCCACGCTGCTTGCATTCCGCCCGACGCTCAGAGCCGCGTGTGCGATCCTTCTCTCTCTCTCTCTCTCTCTCTCTTTCTCTCTCTCTCTCTCGCTGTCGCTTCTTTTCTAGCCTCTTTCTTCAAAAACTGCATCCTCGGTTCCTCGTTTCGTGGCAATCCCACAAAGACGTTAGTATTGACTTCACCCTCGTGGATAAAATCCTCTCATTCTGCAGATTCACATCGTCCTTTTATTTTTATTCTTCTCGCCTCACATTCGCATCTTTTTCGAGCTTTTTTCCTCCGCATCTTAATTTTATCTTTTCTCACTTTTCTCCGATAAATTCGTACATTTCGGAATCTTGCTTGATCGTTTTTTTCACGTCCTCGTTACTTCGTTCTTTATATTTTTCATTTTTTTTGGTTTTTGTTTTTTTTTTCTTTCATTTTTTTTATCCTCCCATCGTACTCGCCTCTCTCGGTAATTCCTCATTCTTTTCATTCTTTGCCGAGCTACCAAACGAGCTGCCTCTTCCTTATTTTTTATTCAACGACAGTCCTCCGTTTGGTTCGGTCAATCCCTCAACAAGTTCCACGAGATTCTCGCGGGCTGTTTCTCTTTTTCTCATTCTCGGTAAATCACTTGTCAGAGAGCGATCGACGTGACGACGTCAACAACGCGAGGTTTCGTCGGCCGGCGACGAGGTCCGAGGACGGAAGTGCTCCCGGCGAAGTCTCTCTCGCCGCAGGTACTCGCATCTCTTTCTCTCCTCTCCCTCTTCTCTTCCCCTTCTCCGCTGTGCACCTTCCTCCTCTTGGGGTTTGTACTACACGTTCTCGGTCTCTCGGCTTACCGCCTACAACAGTTCAGCTCTCCCTGGAGGCAGCCACTTGCAAAGTGTTCTCGTTCTCGCGTCCCTCTCTTCTCTCTCTCTCTCTCCCTCTCTCTCATTCTCTCCTCGTTTCATTGCCTCCACGATACTCGCCGAATTTTCACGACAAACGCGACACTTTCCCTTGCATTTTCCTCCTTTTCCGTCTAATCCTACGTCCCGCGGAGTACGTACGCTCCAGCTAAGTGTAAAAGGATTATTGTGCTTCGTCGAAAGTGAAACGAGAATCAACTGTGCTGCGGTATATTCTATAGCTTGCGAGAAAGGAGACCGAGAAACCATGTCGACGGGAACTCGAATTTTCGGAACTTGGAGTTAAAAACAAAAAAAAAACAAAAAATTGAGATTTTTTTTTTGTTTTTATCGAACTCTTCAGAGTTTCCGGTGTTTCGCGTTTTTCAACACGTACTTTCGTTCTTGTTATTGCTCCGTTGCGCTTCACACAGTTGTTCCTTCGGCCTCTTCCACGGCCGCGGTGGTCTCTCGTTGCTCGCGGATCGATACACACCAAGAAGAGTAGGCATCAAGCGCATATTTGTCTGTACATGTGTGCGGTTAATGTGTGTACGTACACATGGAATATGTGTGCTTGTCCATATGTGTGTGTGTGTGTGTGTGTGTGTGTGTGTGGTCCGTCGTCTAGACTTTGCAGCCCTTCATGTTCCTTTTTCTCTCGATCTCTCTCGCTCACACTCATTCACAACTTGTATCGCTCCTTTCCTCGCCTCCTCTTTATGTTCGTTACCCTTCGATGTAAGAGTCCGAAACTATGCCCTAGCCCCCTTCAACGACCTAAAGAAAAGCCTCCCCTCCGTCTCTTCGTCTCTTTCTCTCTTCTCTTTCATCCTTCACGTGACCAGGACGAGACTAGAACTCGAATTTTATGAAACCACTTCACTAAGCCTCCTGGAAATTCCTCCATGAATATTTTATACCCTCCGTTTTCGAAGCTGTTGGATTAAATCTCACAAACGCCCTAGTAACGATTAATTTTCGTTGAAAAATCCTTTTTTTTCTCGTTTCACATTTCCGCTCACATTTTTTTACCCGACAAATATGCGGACGCGTGGAGATTGGCAAAAAGTTGAGAACGATAACACTCCACCAACCGACTCCGCACTTTTTACCAATCCAGACGAAATGTTTTCGAGACCCTTCGCTTCTTGCTACCGTTCTCGCGCATTTTGCGTTCTTTGTTCATCCTCAGACATTCACGGATCCTCCGGCCCCACAAATTCATCATTCCAGACGGAATGTTTTTTTCTCACGAGAAATCTATTTTCCAAATTTTTTTTTCTCCCGAATCCTTTTTTTGTTTCATTTAAATTCTATTCGACACATCGACTGGCGATATTCATGAAGATCACGTAGTTTTCTCCTACTGTTTTGAGTATTCATTGAAATATTTTTTATTACCGTCATCCATGAAGATAAAACAAAATTTCGAATTCACCAAAATTTCGAAAAGTTTATTCCATTTTGTGTTTGAAAATTTGCATTCTGCACAGTGAAAAATCGTCTAAATTTAAGGTCCTCCCCACATTCCATTCTTTGACGGTTAAACTTCAATTTTTTTCTGCCTCAATTCGACGATCGAATAAAAAAAAACTCAATTAATTGAATTTGCAGTGAAACTGAATGGAAAAAGAATCCAATCGTTTTAGCAATATTTTCTTATTTCCTGCAAGGAATTTCCTCACCAACCCTTCATCCTGCTTCGATGTGCTTTTAGCCATACGACAAGAATCACGCACAGCAAACCCAATACGCTTGAACGTTGAGTTGACAATTTAAGTCTCTTGAACCGTGCTCTCGAGGCACCAACGGACAAACGATCGGCGCCTCATTGGTCAAAAACGTATGATCCCACGAACGCATACATTGCATTGGGTCGCGAAAAAGATCACTGCAATACATACATATATACGTTTGCGTAAACGGCATTAAGAGCGTCGTTAACAGTTGTTGACAAGAAATCGTGCAGTTTCACGTGAAAGACGTAACGGAGATAAGGAAACTATGAAACTATAAAAGAAAATAGTCGATAAACATGTTTACTGTTTACCACTTCCTTTCCTGACTCCAAAACGCGGGATGCCCGAGTGACATAATTGATTATTGTATCTTCAAAAATCTACGAACGAAAAACAATAAAATACGAAACTCGTTGATACAAAGTTTTCACGATAAAAATTCGTGCTTTGTGAATTTTTTGAAAATAATTCGAATCCCATGGAAAAAGGGTGGAAAAATGTTGATGAATAAGAATTTTATGACGTTGAAGTTTGCATCGTTGGAATGCAACGATGTTCTGTGTTTTTCCTTCAGCAGAGCTCACGATTATTATTCAATATTTGGTCCGGACTATAAAACGATTCTCTCTTGCGACCCGAAAACTCAATCGATTTTCAAAATCCAGTAAATAATGAATTAAAAAAAAACCATTTCGTTGAATCTCAACGTTGGAAACTTCAGAGTCATGGAATCTTCTCAATCGCTAAAACAGTCGATGAGCTTCTGATTTATTTCGACAATTATTGCGAGATCGAGGCAACTGGCATGAATGAGCTTCGTGCGAATAAGCAATGAGAAATATAAGCTCAACTTTTTTTGCCTTATATTTGTTTTAGGATAAAGACAAAATGGCGAGCAGTGGCCAACAGCAACAGCAACAACGCTCGGCATACGTGGAGGCTCACGCTTTTGCCCACGCTGCTGTTCAACAGCACATGGCACAACAAGCTGCCCAAGCAAGGCTCGCTGTCCCCGGACCACCGTCAGCTCCACATCCGCCTAATCCCACGTTCACCCTACCCGATGACGGACTCGGTTACGACGACGGAGTTCGTGTTCTTCGATCCATTGGCACATGGTAAAGCATTATTTTCACTGAGTTTATGTTCTGCAGAAAAAAAAAACGTTAGATCGCAAAAATTATTCGCTGTGATTGTTGCAGAGCCTTATTCCTTGATTTTCGGATTTTTGTTCGTCAAAATCCACGACAAAACGTCCAAACCCTCAGATTTCTTATAAATTAAAAAAAAAATCATGAATTACCAAAAAAAAATAAACTCTGCTCGTTCGAGTCGGAAAAAAAAATCATTTTCCGACCGACCACAATATTCATGCTGAAAATGTGTGTTTTTTTTTCTTTAATTTTGAAGTTTCTAATATTTTTGGAAAGAGAAACGAAAAAGCGGTAAAAAAATTCTAAACAAAAGAAATTCAGTCTCAAAATGAAAGGATTGATTTTGTTAGTGTTAAAGTTCAGTGGATTTTGAAATAGTTGATATTTTTCCAGGTCGCCAGATTATTCGGCAGCGATGCGTCCCGGTGGAGGTGTGATGCCGGTATTTCCGGGCGCGACTGAGCAACAATTCCCAAGCGCGAGACCTCCGACGATAAATCAACCTGTACGCACAGCGAACAACGTATCTTCGAGACCAGGCTCTGTCTCGAAAGCTACGAATACCGGGGACCCAACGACCAAGGCATTCGCATGCACCGTTTGCGGCAAAGGTCTCGCTCGCAAAGACAAACTCGTTATTCACATGCGAATACATACAGGGGAAAAGCCATATTCTTGCGAAGTCTGTGGTGAGTTGTTGCTCGACAGAAAATAATTTTTTTCCTCAAATTTCATTCAATCATTAGATAAAAATGTACCAAAAAAATTCGAAAAAATTGCGAGGGATTTTTGTGACAAGAAGAATTTATCAAAAACGAGTGTCCCAAAACCGGAGCCTCCTGAAATCGGTCACTGCCCGTGCCCTCAGGCGTTTGTGACGAAAATAATAATTAATCATTAAAAAGTGAAAAAGTAGATTGTGTTTTTTTTTTATAATCATTTAAAAATGAATAAACTGCTGAAATTTGCAAGGAAAATATGCAGAAGTGGGAAATGAATTTTCTCAACTGCAGCGTTGAGTCGAAACATTATTATTTTTCATTGCAGGAAAAGCGTTTGCACGGAGAGACAAATTGGTTATTCACATGAATAAATTAAGGCACAGACCTGGAGTTATGCCACTTTCAACGCCCACTGCTCCAACGAACGACCCACAGCAGACTCAGCAGCAACAGCAGCAGCAGCAGCAACAACAGCAACAACAACAGCAACAACAGCAACAGCAACAACAGCAGCAACAACAACAACAACAGCAACAGGTTCGACAAGAAGTCATCCACAAGCCAAAAGAAGAACCTGTCAGTTGGGCTTGTGAATTATGCGGGAGACAACTCGCAACGAGAGAAGAATGGATGCAGCACGCACGGTACATTCAAACATTCCTCCCACTCCTTGCCATTTTTTCTCATTACGTTAAAATAAGACTCAATGGAATGAAGTAAATTCTCAACTTACACTGTCCTCTTATTTTCAGTATAGAAAAATATGTTTCCAAGCCTTTGAGTGCACATTTTGCATGAGTCCATCTTGGGTCAATCTGACCCATGGCATTTTACAAATCGTTGCATTCCAAT
The DNA here is from genome assembly GCA_037952995.1 of Hyposoter didymator. Taxonomy (NCBI): domain Eukaryota; kingdom Metazoa; phylum Arthropoda; class Insecta; order Hymenoptera; family Ichneumonidae; genus Hyposoter; species Hyposoter didymator. The sequence goes on from JBAJMU010000002.1 coordinate 9,127,941, forward strand.
AAATATACATTTTGTTTGTTTGTTTTTTTTAGAGACAGTTTTTGTAGTAAATTATTAATATTTCGTTGCCATTAAATGCCAAGCAATCGGCGACAGAAAATTAATTGGGCTCGAAATGTTAATAACAATTAAAATGGGAATTCCGATCAAATTTTTCTCTCCATTTTCGATTAACTAGAAAAATTGGATCAAGAACTTGTGTTGGGAATTTGAAAGGTTTGGCATGATTTTCAAAATTCAATCGACAAACATTTAAAGGATTTTCTATTTCATGGAATTGCTTCGATGCTGAGAGTTGAACGTTTGTTTCGTTTTCATAGATCTCATCTGGAAGCTTCAGCTCCACCTCAGCACGCGGCAGCATATTTTCCAGGCTCTGCGCCCCCGCCACAACCCTATTCTTCCGAAATGCATTTTTGTCTTATGTGTCGGACTGATTTCTCGGACAAAGCTGAGTTCATGTTCCACGTACGATCCCACTTCCAGCCACAGGCCCAACAAGGACAATCCCAACACGGGGCTGGCAAGCAATCCAACGATCCAACCGCAGCAGATTTAATAGCACGCGGTCCCGTTGATCCTTCGGGATTATGCAGCTAGAACAACCTGCCATTCCATCATTTTCGTTATCAGCGCATACCCTCGATTCGTGTCTTACCATAGTGCAACCGCATGACCTCGCGTAACTTGTTACGAACGATTCAAACAACAAACCAGTAAGAACATTGCCATCGGGACACAAATACCGCATCAACATCGCTGTACGGAATGCACATTGTGATCGTAATTGTAGACTAGGATTTTTTTTATTTTTTTTAACTCTTAGAGTAACTGATTCGATGCTGAAGCGCCTCCGGGCAGTTTGGCCTTCGAACAAATAGTGAAAATCAAACATTTCACTATATTTTTTATGCAAACTTTTCCTTGCTCGTTTTTTTTTACCTTTTTATTTTATTTTGGCTTCGTACGAAATTTTTAAAAATACTTTTTGAGGCTTTGCATTATAAATATGTTACGGGGGAAAGAATCTTCCTCAATTCATTCGTGGAACGACCATGAGTTTTTATTTTATTTTTCCAACGTTGAACGGTGGTAAAGAATTCATTTAACATGAGATCTGCATTGAAAAATTAAGTCCGGCGCTCAGGAGACAGCGCGCGAAAAATCGTCGCTGGAAATCGATGCTTTTAGCTCACAACAAAATTTCGATAATCAAAGAAAAATTCAAATCTGTCTGAAGCGTGGATCCTTTTCCGAATCGATCGGAATCTTACACTTTTTTGCGCATTTTGTCGAATTTATTTCGTAGAGAAATGCCTGCTCGTCGAGGCTGAAGGAAAAAACCGAAGCGAATCTTTTCATTTTGTCAATTTAAAAACGATACGATCGGTTAATGACATCGGGATCGATAACGCTTAGTTTTCAAGTCGAAAAATCCAATTTTCGTGAACGTTCCTAAACCCCGAAATGAATTTTCATCGATTGGGCTGTTCAATTTTAATCAACGATTTCGAGAAAAAAAACGTGGGAAAATGTCGCATGATCGAGTGAAATTTGTACGCAAAAGTCTCCGAATTGAAATTGATCGTAGCCTGTGCGAGGCGTGAAAAAAAGCGATGTCTATGTATCGCAACGACGTGTACATAAAGCCGGAGCGGCTTTAAATTTGTGATTCACGATATTTTTATAAAAACGACCAAAACGGAACAAAAAAAAACGACAAAAGTTTCAACATTTAACGAAGAAGCCATTTTTCGCCAATGGAAAAAACAAACGATCGTCGAATCTGTCGATCTCAAAATTTTCATTAAACAATTCAGCAGCTGCATTAAAATCATGAGATTTTCGATTCTCAAGCCTCCAACATTTAGTATTTATGGATTTTTCCTCAAAATCCTACAACACCTTCGATCGATACTCTTTTTATTACTTCATCCTTTGACACGAGCTACAAGCATTAAGAATGTATGTGACTAGGGCATAAGGCTGTATTATTTGTATAATTATCGTCGTGTACCTTCGAACGTTGGCAGAGTTGTGAGAACGAGAACAAGAGCAACAACAAAAAGTAAAGAAAGTTATTTCATAGATGCATAGTGCCTTCTCTTCGGGACTTATCAAATATTTCTATTCTCATTATTCGCAGTATCGTTTCTTCCATTTTTTGACCATGCACGCGTTCAAGGAGGCACATCGGCGTGTGACATGAAATTACGATAATTATGATTACGTAAACATAAGAATCGATAAACAAGCAGGAATTATCCTTTGCGTTTGTTTATTTGTTGAGCGAGAGAGAGAGAGAGACGAGAAGCAGGAGACGGGTTTAGGTCTTTGGACTGCCTCTGAGCTGTTTTTAACTACTTTTTATACTGTTGATGTGACACGCAGCTAAGCAAAGTCAGTATATTACTGCCATAATCATAATATACTATGTATACTCACTATACCTTTATAAATAACAAAACTATATATATATATATGTATATATAAATAAATATATACATATATGACATGAAAATTATGATTTTGCCGGAAAAATTTGCCGGAAGCGATTTATTTGAATGCATTTTTTTCATAACCAAATATTCGAATCGTACACTGGAAATAAAATTTTGTTAAAAATCGTCGATATTTTGTTGAATACGGTCAACCAAATATTTTTTTTCAATTTCAAAATTTTCGTTATTTTAGCAGTATATTTGGTTTCTAATGGATATTGTCAGCAAAATTTACGATTGGAACGACTAAAATTTGCTGCCAAAGAGACTTTCTAGAATATTTCTTGCTGCGATGACACAATTTTTGGGTTTATTCAAAAAAACGTTTAGTTGGACGTATCGAACAAAATATCGATCTTTTCGAACAAAATTTTGTTTTCAGTGTACAGACGGAATTTTTGCTGCTCGACAAAACCTGAAATATTGTGCAACTCTCTCATCGAATGGAAACTCTTATTTCGATTTCGTTATACTTGAAGTTTCAGATTTCTTATAAAATGCGTGAATTTAAAAATTCCCACTCGCAGACCTCGAAAAAAAAAAAACAAAAAATTGAAACGCAGAAATAAAAATTTCTGGTTTGGGAGCTTCAAGATTTTGGAAAATACTATTTCTCGCAGAAACTTAAAATACTCTTATAGAGAAAACAAATTAGTTTTTGCTGAAAGTGTATGAAAAACCATCGGGAGTTCTGTTGAAGTCTAACTTTCCAGGTGGATTGAATCTCCGCGGTGCTCGCGTTGCGTCTGCGGTTCGTACTGAGGTGTAGCAAAAATGAAGAATTTATTGTCGATTTTTCTGTAGCGATTAGTCGAAAAAGTTTCGCCATGGAAAATTTGGTGTTTAAATTTGAATAATTTGTGCTACAGATTCATTTTTTATGAAGATTCGATCGGTTGCGGAGATCGTGCAAACTTTCAACACGTTTTTCTCGTGCTGGACGCTTCTGAATGATAAATCTGCTAATTATGCACGTGGCGAAGTTTGCATTGTTGAGAAACTTCCTTGTTCTTTGTACGAGGATTGTCGCATAGACTACAACAGGATTAGGTGGTTCACCTTGCGAATGAACGCGACACGGACAATCGAGCTCTCCTATGTTCTTCGTCACGGATAACGCCCACAGAAATATTTCGCATTATTCATTTCGTCGGCGGATTCCAACGTGCGAACGTCACGAATTTTAGATCGAACACAGCAACGAGGCTCAACCTCTTGCATTACGACCAACGAAGGAAGTCACGAGTTACACGGAGCAATACGTAATCGCAGAATTTCGGTAACGAGCCATGAATTTTGCGAGGGATTTTCTTTTTTTCTTCATTTTAGAAATCTTCGTGCCGAATCCACCGTGTAATTTTCTTTCTTTCCCACTTGGGCGTTACTGCTTTGTTGCATAAGGCGAGAGTTCAACCTCAAAGGTTAGGAGATGAAAGTAAATCGACCTGCAGCACGAGAGGGGATTGGCACACATCGAACGAACAATTTCCTCCGTGCAATTCCTACGGAGATATGGGAACATGGGAATCTGAGAAAATAAATCCAGGTCCTCCCATTCGCGAATGCATCTCAATGACGACGTTGCGGATCATATAATTTTGCATTTTCATAATGAATCACATTTCCATACTCGGCTTCAGACTCTAATGTCAAAGTTTCTCAAGAATTCAATGAAAACATTTCAGAATTCATTTTTCTTTATTTTCCTATGCGGCGTATACGTTTGTCGCTCTAATTTCTACGGAAATGCTTGAGGGAGGGAAAAATATTGGATGTTCTAAAAAAATGGACGTCGTTATAATAAAGATATTGATTTTTATTATGTCACACGATTCAAATACAAATATCAAAATCTTCGTACTTTTCTCTCTTGCTCCCCGCGGCCGTAGTTTTCTTTTGAATTGAACCAAAAAACACTAGAAGCTTTTTGGGTCAGTGATAATTAAAAAAAAAACTCTCGGTCCGGAAGCGATTTATTTGAATGCATTTTTTTCATAACCAAAGATTCGAATCGTACAGTCGGAATTTTTCCTGCCCCACAAAGCCTGAAATATTGTGCAACTCTCTAACCGAATGGAAACTCTTATTTCGATTTCGTTATACTTAAAGTTTCAGATTTCCTATAAAATGCGTAAATTTAAAAATTCCCACTCGCAGACCTCGAAAAAAAAAAAAAACAAAAAATTGAAAGGCAGAAATAAAAATTTCTGGTTTGGGGGCTTCAAGATTTTGGAAAATACTATTTCTCGCAGAAACTTAAAATACTCTTATAGAGAAAACAAATTAATTTTTGCTGAAAGTGTATGAAAAACCATCGGGGGTTCTGTTGAAGTCTAACTTTCCGGGGGGATTGAATCTTCGCGGTGCTGGCGTTGCGACGTCGTTGTAGCGAGGTCGTAGAGGCGTCTGCGGTTCGTACTGAGGTGTAGCAGGTATTTCAGGCTGATACTGATGAGCTCGATTTTCGTAATGGAATCGTGGTGCTGGTCGCTGCTGAGAATAAGTCGGTTCAGGTTGAAAAGCTGCGAGCGGTTGATACTGAGGTCGATAATGTTGTTGCGGTTCGGGCCGATATTGCGGCTGTGGAGGAGGAGGTGGTGAGCGATGTGGCGGACTCGGATAATAGCGAGGCACTGGTTCAGGCTGATAAATCGATTCTTGAGCGTAATGCGATCGAGGGGCAGGAGGAGGAGGAGGAGGAGGTCGATACGGACGCTGAGGCTGAACGGGAGGCCGATAATCCGGTGGATTGTACTGTGGCAATGGTTCGTATTCCGGCTGAGGCGCTACGACTGGGGCGGCTGTGGGGATATGGTCTCCGGTCGCCTGCAAATAAAAAAATTCAAAGTTTTCATTCGAAAAAAAAAAAAGAGAAAAAACATTTTCTCCCGTCAGCTGTGGATTAAATTGCGAGGACGATGAATCGATTAATCGTCATTATAATTGAGTCACATTTTGTGTCAGCTACAAATTGGTCTACGTTGCTTTTTGGTTCATCAATTATTGATGAATTAATTCAAGTGTTCAAATCAGATAAATCTTTCGCAATCAAAATGTTCTTTCTCCGTTCTCCGGTTTTTTTTAACGATTTACCGCATTTTTTTACTAATTTTTCAGCCTCAAGCAAAAATGCCTCAAACTTGCGAGGTCCTGCGTTAAAAAACGAAAAGAATGAGCCCAAGTTGAGCCTATTTCGCTAAAATTTACCGGAGATGTGAATTTTTCAAAATTGCCGGAATAGGTCAAAAAAATGAGGATAACGCTCTAGGGTTTTTAACCAATTAATGATCGATGGTGGAACAATTGAAAAATTGGGAAACGATCTTGCGAATGGAGAAAAACATCGAGAGGACTCGTTGAATTTCCGAATATTCATTGTTACCAAAATAAATGAATAAGTATTAATAATGAAAATGGGATAATGACCTCAAGTTCGTCACGAACCTGGAAACCATTCTTGCCAGCGGTATAAAACACAGTTCGCCGATGACCGGTGGGATCGACGTAAGAGTATGATCCCTTACGATCTCCATTCGCGTCACTCTCTTCCTTAAATTGTACACCGTCTTCTTGTGTGTAAGCAGCACCGAATGTGCCATCACCAGCGAGATAACGAGCGTCACTCAATATTGCAGCATCCTGCGACGATCGATGATACGATTGGCTGATGCAAGACGTCGCTAACGTTGTCACTATTATCTGATTTTAACAGAATCACAACAGAGTTATGAATCATCCCACAATTTTTTTCATAAAATCAAAATTTTGTCTCCATTAAAAAAAAAAAAAATTCAAATTTTTTTCACTTACAATGACAGCCCGCATATCGAAGAAGTCGAGCGGGAACACGTTCGAATAATGCACGATAATCGAGCAGGGAGGGGCGTTTTATACTTCGCCTCTGAGAGACTTTTCTCGTTCTTTCTCAGGATCTTTCTCCATAGCAAAGTCTCGCCAAAGGTGTGCTCAAGATCCCAAGCATCCTTGGGATCTCGAGCCCCCGTGCTTCTGCACTCTCGCGTGAGCAAATCACACGCCTCCCTACTTTCCGCTTGCGACCGAGTGCAGTTTATTCTTCATAGTCACATCGATCAAATTTTTTTCCATTTGCGAACCATTTCATTTTTTTTTTCGAAAATTAACACTAAGTATTAGCGTTTCAATTTGAATTCTGGGCAAAACGATTTTTAGTGCTTTTAATCAATCGATTGGGCCCAATTTTTTACCGAATAATTTCTCACATAGAAATTCATCGTACAAAGCCCTCGGTAATGAGAAAACATGAAAAGATAACAATGTATTTTGTTTGTTTGATACAACTGTTGAAAACAATGAGCAGGCTGAACGTGAATCAATTACGAGAATCAAGCCACGTCTTTTTGCATTCTGGTCATAGAACTATATACCACACCCTGAAGTGAATTGTTGCATCAATCCGAACGACGTAATGGGCTGCATATGTCAAACCTCCGGAACTTCTCACCAATCACTAATAAGTTTTGTACGATCGTTAATTGCATTGAATAAATAATTTCTTTTATACACACGAGCACAGGGACGTCCCACGAGTCCTTAAGGAAGTTCAGTTGAGCACCAGATCTCGTTGGTTCAATGAATTCTAATTCTGTTTCGTTTCTTTTTATAATTGCCGCGCGTTAGTTTAATGTGGGAATTGTGAATTACCGAGAGATTGAAAAAGATCGTGATTACTTATTTTTCTTTTGTAGGTTATTCAAATATTCACCTCCCCTCAGTTAGCACCCTCGAGTTGACAATATTAATTTTTTTTTCTTTTTACAAACGTCTTGGGAGTTGCTCACTCAGGGGCTAATCTTATAAAATTATAAACTTAATGTTTCTTTTTTTAAATCTTATTCTGCCACCACAAGCCACTGAACGACCCCCAAGAAATGCGTGAAAAAAAATTATATTTGTCAACTCGGGGGGCTAAATTGTAGAAATAATTTTTTTTTTTTTAAATCATTGACCGCTGAACGATCTCATTACACGACCAGGAACCGCTGGACAACCCCCAAGAGATTTGTAAAAAAAAATCACAATGTCGTCATTTTGAGAGCGCTAACTCAGGGGAGGTCAAATATTTACTGTGCCCAGAACCGGTGTAGAGGAAATCTACTCTGGACCTACTGATGGAAATTTATTTTTAAACGAACTCTGCTTTGATCACTTTGGCGATACAGTCGATTCCGCTTTGACCTACAGACGCAGAAAATTTTCTTCCTTATCGCCTCGACCTCCAGTTTATTGTTTTCCATAATGAAATTTCCGATTGCGGTTATATAGCGATCGCTCACCTATTTTCCGACAATTTTCCAAAGCTCAATTTTCCCCAAGACGCGTTCGTCCGATTGGAATGCAAATTGAAAAAAAAAATGTGTCAAAGTGACACTGAACCTTTTGGTAAGTCGCTTCATATTGATAAACGTCAATCAACTATTTTTTTTCCAAGGGAATTTCCGCTTAATAAGAAAAAAAAAATTCCATCGAGTCTCCGATCGTCACTGCTCGGTCGATTTCCGCAATCAATAAGTTCCATATTTATTGTTAGATTTTACGAACTATTTTCTATAGACTGTCTTCGTTCTTAGAAAATTTCGACAAAATGAAACATGTGATGAAATTATAGGTATAATTAATTAAATTGCCAGAAGGCGTTATTTCAAAACGGAGTATGAATAATACTGTCGCAGCTTCGCCACACTTTGGGCAATAATTGCATGAAATTTAGAATCGGAATAAATTTCAAACTCTTGTCCCAAGACAAATTTTGCTTTTTGTCCTAATTTTCGTTTGCGACTAATTTGCCTCAGGATATTACAATTATTAGTTTCTTGGAAAGCCCAAGTTTGCAACGAAATATGCGGATGCCTTTAAATCTTTATTAGAATATTTTAAATATCTATCCGCGCGAGCTTAGAATTACCGGGTCAATTTACCGAGCAAATTAACTAATTCGGAACAAATTTTCGCAACTAAGTAATTGCTTTTAGTCATAAGTACATATTTCGACAAAAAGAAGAAAAAAAAAACAACACGAAATTTACGAACTTTGCTATGCATTACGATTATGAAAATATTACGTTGCCTCGAGACATAATTATTTAATACTGACTAATGATTCGAAATTTAATAATCTCTGTGATTGTTACGATACAGATCGCAAATCCTGGAGTCCAATCTTTTCTTCGAGGAACTTCGTTATTGCACAATTTTATTATCCACTTTCTTTGTTGACTCGATGAAAATTGAAAAAAATGTATTTACATGAAATTCACTACTACGAGTCCCATTCACGCGGACCGCGAAATACAAAGTCGTAAAAAAAAGTCACATAACGCAGTGCGAAATCGAGGACCGTCTGAATAATTGAATCGGACGTGATCGTGAGAATTCTGCTAAAAATTTATGTCTTTTTGTTACGTTAAATACAAGAAATTGCAATTTCTTTACGCACCACAACAAACTTAAATATAAAATGATAAAAAATCGGAAAGTCCGTGATTTTTATCGAACGCAGTTTAGTGCATTACTTTTATTATTACATTCGGAATACAAGGAAATAATAAGACTCACGATGAATTTCTAAGCGAGCTGATAATCCAGAAGGATTTTTGGTGAAAAAATCGACAGGAAATGCGTCCGAGGAATTTTTGAAAATGAGTAATTACGATTTATAGAATTTCATTAATCAGGCCACGAAGACTAACGTAGTTATTCTTGAAAATTCGGCTCATTATGGACCGGGTCTGGAGGGATAAGCGTCAAGGCCATTTTTGCACCGGAACATTCCACGGCACGTAACCGCAAGAATAAAATAGTAAGATAGTAAAATTTATAAACATAAATGTAAATATATACGAAGTTTGTTTGTTCCATCAATATTTCGGTGGATTTTTCTTGAATTTTATTCCTACGAATCGCGAGATACTTCGTGGTCATAATTCGCAGAGAGCAATCACGATTTCACCAACGTTCGTCCATGCGTTCCATAGTAACATTGGGAGGAAAAAATCATGGTATTATTTGCACTGTACATGAAGCTGATTGTTAAGAGGCTTGGGAGGCAGTATCTGTGCGGAGTGTATACATTTTTCGAGATATGTACGATTGGGCTATTAGGAAAATTGGCCAACTAATACACACCCATAAATAAAGTATACGTAGTCGTGCGGTTTTAGTGACTATTTTCGCTGATCCCTGAGGGCAGGGGAATTTAATCCACACAACTTCCTGGCATTCTATAATACAAGCGTTACGACAACAAGAACACATTCCACACGGACTGCAGCGAGATCTCTTTGCCTGACTCTCTCTCTCTCCTCCTCAGTTTCTTCGTCTCCATCACATTTTCTCCAATTTTCCGGCTCTTTTCATCTCGTTCCTTGTGATAATATACCTGGAGGCCAGGTTTGCCTCGTTAGAGAAGGCGAATGACTCTAAAAGTAGCAAATCGACGACGAACCATTTTGCCACACTGCCTTTGGCCAATTACATCGAGCTGGCTCGGTGGGGTCTATATAGAAGTCACCTCGTCCTCCGTCGGCAGATTTCAACTTAACCCACCAGCACATCCATCGGCGACGTGTACGACACCGACAGCCGAGCTATGGCGATACTGACAGTGAGCATTCGAATTCGGTTTCTGTTCATCGTGGCCCTCGGTCCGATAACCAATTCCGCCAATTTCCATTGTGTTCTGAGCTTGAAAAAATCTGTGATACTCAATCGATTTCCCGTCCTTCCAATAACTCATTCGATCGAAAAGTTCAATTGTGATTCCATGGCGATGAATAGTGCAATTTTGAGCACTGAAAAAACAAAAGAAACATGTGCATCGTCATTTTTTTTTATCGACAATTGTGCAACGTGAAATTGTCACTCATGTGGGACGTTCGGAAAATTTTTGCTACAAACATAATTCAGTGACGCGATAAAAAAAAAACCGTATTCTTTAAATTTTGAGTCAAAACTCATTTCTGCAAAAACCATTCTGTGAAAATTCCTTCATAATTCATTTCAACGTCGAATTATGGAAAATCATTTGTTACCGAAACGTCATTCATGATGTTGCACGTGGAATAAATCAAGTTTTATCGAAAAATAGGTCAAATTTTTAAAGATTACAATCACTGTACAGCAATTTCATTTTCTTATGGCAATAAGTCGAATGTCTTAGAAATCTTGAATCGCTCCATGAAAACCGGTATATCGAGTTTCAGCCGATTGTATCGCGATTAACAATCCCACAAACATTCGAGAAAAATAGTTATTTACCACGTGCAGTTTTGCATCAATATATTCTTTTCTGTAAAAGCAACACAAGCATGTTCTCAGCTTTATTCACAGAGATCGCACAATCGTTAATGCATCAAATACGAAGAAGCTTCTATTCGCGAGGCTAAACTTTCTAACGTTACATGCGAAGATGTTTATGGACGATAGTTGCAACATCGTTGGTTAACCTTTACTATATGGCACTTTGTCTCATTCAAGGTTCTACTTCTCACGGTGGTGTCAACGTGCTTGGCACAACCAGCCGATAATAATGCAAAAGATCGACCATCACGAGCACCGCAGAGCCAGATACAGTACAGCGACCCAGATGGTAAGATTTTTCGTAACTAATCAACGGACGGGGTGATCGAGCGTTGCACGAACGATTATCGAATTTGATAAAGTTTTCGATGATCAAAAAAAAAAATTAGAATTCCATTCTCCATCTCTCTGACTTTCAAGGGGACCGTATTGTCGTAATAAAAAAAAATGTAGATAAAGATTTCGCTACATAAATCGAAAGTAGTTCGGCTTGAGCCACCGTCGGGGACGGACGCATTAGCGAGCAAGCCTACCGTGTTTACATTTAATCGGNAAAAAAAAAAAAAGGAATTTGGTTCAATATTTTTCTAAAGGTTGCTGTCGGTTTTAGAATTGTTGTTCAAAATTTAATGAAATTTGGTACAGTGTTAGATTATGATAAGAAAAAGATAGAGCCAAATTTTCGAAAGGCGTTTCAAAAAACTAAAAAACTGGATCCTTTTCTAATCATAATCTACTGCTGTACCAAATTTTATCAAATTCTGAACATCAATTCTAAAAAACCGACAGTACTGCCTTAAAGAGTCAGTGGATGAGATTTTTATTCTCAGTCGATGAATTTGACGCTTTTTTCCATAGAATTGATCTCGTTCATTCACTGATCAGCTTAGATTCGAATTTTTCAAAAGCGAGCAACTTCGTTGCCGTACTCGACAAAATATACAACATTTTTGCAACATTCAATTATTTGCGTGGATGTATTTGTCCAAAGATTGTGAGAATGAAGAAAAATGGAACGAGAATGTTCGTAATTAATGCTCGGATAATTGAAGGTTCAAAGGTCGACTGGAAATTGTACGCGCCGCAAAACCAATGGCGATCTCATCTGGAGTCAGCACGGAGACTTGAACGCGCGGAAACGGGAACAGGTCAGGCGGACTATTCGCCCAAACAGCAGGGCCCGGTGATCCATCAAGCTCCGGTTCAGGTGGAGCCGCAATATCAACCATTTGCATCGGTACCGAGTCACATAAAAAAGCTGATCGTTGAGTCGTACAATCACCAAGGTCCATACGTTGATCCCGGAGCATTTTTCTATCAGGCTGTTGTACCGACGGCCGTGTCATCGCTAGCTCCTCAAGAGAAAAGTGATCAATACGTTTCCTCGCCGAGCCATCAATTGGAACGCGAATATTTCAGCTCCGCAGTGAATTATCGAGCTTCCGGTTATCAAGCGAGCAACGAGCAATACAACGGCGGTGCACACATCGGCAGAGTCCCACCAAAAGCAGGAATAAAGTACAAAGACGAAGAAAGATTGACCGAGAGATCGACTTCCTTGCCTTATGGGGCAGTCATCGGGGCGCAGTCTCGCGAGAAACCCGAATACCAACCTTACAAGCAAATCGCACAGTCCCAGCATCAGCAATTCGACAGACAAGCTTCCCAAGCCCAAGCACAATTCCCGCAGTACAAAAACCCAAATTCCGACTCTCTCTCCCAATACTCGCAACACAACAATCAAAATTCTCAGATTAATACACAATACGGACAATACAACAAACAGCCTTCGCAAGGATCCCAAAATAACCAGCAAATATTGCAATCCAGGCAATACAAACAATTCGACTCGGTGAAACCCGTGACTCCATCCAATTTCGAACACAGTATGCCAATGGCGATCCAGCAACTGTTGAGCTACCAAGCCCAGCTTCCGTACAATGTGATTGCAAATCACATCGTCTATCGGCCCAAGCAACTTTTCATTCCAAAACCATTGCCAGAGAGTGCCAAACTCGCGAAGCAGTATCCCAGCAAAATTTACTTCCTCAAGACCGATGGTCAAATTTACGACAGTTCCGAGGTCATTAAGGACGAGAAAAAACACGAGAAAGGGTATTAGATCTCGTGGGAACGAGCTGAATTGTTCCATTTTTTTTTCTTTCATTATTATGTACATACAATTTTACGAACCAGAGTTTATTATTTACGGCAGTATTATTCGAGGTGGTGCTGTTCCAGAAAATATTTTCATCATAATTCTCGTATTATTTTCGGAACTGAATAACTCAAATTTATGAATTTTCAACGTGTGAAATTCTCTTGAATCATTTTAGCCCCCGGTCGGCTGTCTTCGGCTCTGCGCAAGAGGTTTTTTTATTCCAGATTCAACAACCACGTTGGCAGTTATTTTGTATCCAGTTTTTTATTGTCTTCTGAAGATTTGTGTAAATTTTCGTGAAACATAAACAAATAAACATGTTTGATTAATATCTCGTGGCCTTCAGCAGTTATTTCATCATTATATTCAGATATTTATCGTTTCAGTTCTGCTTCGAAGGAAGTGGAAATCGAGCGGTGATTTACCAACACGATCAAAAAATGCCACTTACCCTTCTTTCTTTGATTTTTCTTGTTTTTCGTTTTCGGAAATGTTTGTATGTGTATTGTGCGTGCAATTACTCGGACCATTATTCCAATGGTTTTCACTCCGATCTCGCCAGGATAACTTTCCTTGGGAATCAGGAAGACTTGCAACTTTTGCATCGGCGAGGCGGCGATTCACTTTCGTGGCCTTCGATCAGGTGCACGCCTCGCTGGTTTGCTAATAAATTTATTAATTCCCGGATATAGAATACTTTTACCTGCGGCATGGTTTTATTTCTCGAAGAGTGCATGATTCCCAAAGGCTGCAAAAAAAAATCATCTGCATAATCGAAATGAAATGAATTCATTTATTTTTTATCGAAAGTGAAAAAAAAGAGACACACGGAAATGCGATCGTTGGAATTCTATCACGAAATGTATTTCGTTCGAGACCGAAAAATAGTTTCATGATCCACAATTTTTGATAGTCTCCTCAGGAATCCGGAAAACTGCGGTTAATATGAAGAGGTAAGAATTATTAATCAACGTTGCTCATCAAGAGTTCGTTAATCTTTTCTTTTTTTTTTTTTTTTTTTTTT
>JBAJMU010000002.1:9141968-9152080 GCA_037952995.1 Hyposoter didymator
TTTTTTTTTTTTTTTTTTTTTAAACAAATGCACACTGGACGTGGCTGGTATAATAGAAAAGTGGTTCTCGTTAAGTACCAAGTTCCCAGGAAACATTATAACGAGGCTGACACGAGCACTGGACTTTCGCGCTAGCAGAAAGTGAGAGGACGGATGGAATACGTCTCGTATCGGATACATTCCGCTATCCGAGAGTATACGCACCCGAACACCACGAATGCCCTAGTAGCAGACACTTTTTATAGCACTTTGGACGTCATAAGAAAATAAGAAGATAGAAAAACGAACAAATTAACATCAGGACATAAACCGCATGTTATGGCAATGTTATTGGTCCGGAGACTCTTGTCCCCTTAAGCACACATACAAATATCATAAACGGACAAAACGTTGGCTTGGCTGCTGGTCCATTACATAATTTCAACATTTTTGCTTTTTGGAATATTCGTAGAGAGTACGTACGACACCTTGAGATGTCGATATGTCGATGAAATTGGCTGTGAACATGTAGCAACGTACTCGAATGTCGAATGAAAAATTCCCACAAAATTCCTTCAAAAATTCTTCGCAATATACTCATTTTTCAATATTTTCATCCAGGGCGATTAATTATTGCAAATGAAAGAGTTTGAAAAATTGAAAACGGAATATATTCAAAATTTCCAGTTTAAATTTAAATATTTATCTACAATTCCACGTCCGTGTGTATTGAACAATTTATTTTCATTTGTCTGGAGTTATTGCGAGCCAGGCTGCGTAAGAAAAAAATTGATTTCACATTTCTTGATAATTTTTTTAGAATTTGTAAATTATTCCATTATTATCGTCATTTTTCCCCCAAGACCAACACCGAACGACGATTCTTGCCACAACTATAAAAGTTACGAAACTTTTTCCGCAACTGGAATCGAAGACTCAATGGAACAGATCGGGCTTACGAATCACTCGAAATGGAACATAAAAAAGAGAAGAACGAGCAGCAGTGTATCAACGTTGCGTAATATAAAGTGCATCGAACCCAAAAGCATCGTAGAAAAACTACGTGTACATTTCGCTTGCAAGTTTTCCCGGTTTTAACTGATACGATTACCATATAAATGTTCACCATATACGGATCATTTCTGGTTCGCCAAAACTCTCCTCCAGCAGCGATAGACACCGTCTGGATCTTTCCACGTGTGCTTCAGTTCCACTTTGGCAAGTAGGTTATACTTGTTTCATTTACTACGTTTTTTCAATCGTCTCATGGACTGGATTGGTGAACTCGAACGATCAAGGAAATAAACGAGGTGTGTACCGAAGAATCTCATTTACGGGCTTCAGAAATAAATGCAATCTTACAGAGAACTCGATTTTTTCTTTCTTTCATGCTTTTTTTTCTGCTGGATCGTCGTGACATTTTTAATCCGATGTGGACGATCGTTCCGACGAGATACTTTGAGATTTCGTCCAATTGACGATGCCAAGGGAGTTATTTTTAACATTCTTTTGACTATTTTTTTGACCTCGACTAAATTCGATTTTATAATCAAAAGCCAGGCCTCAAATTCTGGCAAAAACATAAAAAATCTTTTGCAATGAAAAAGCGTTATTAAATCATTAAAAATTGATTTCTTATCAACGTTTTGCACAGCATTGTAATTAAGTTTGTAAGAATTTTTCTTATTCCAACGTAATTTTTTTCTTTACTTTCATTTTACTTTTTTTTCTGCTGGATCGTCGTGACATTTTTAATCCGATGTGGACGATTGTTCCGACGAGATACTTAGAGATTTCGTCCAATTGACGATGCCAACCAAGTTATTTTTACCATTCTTTCGACTATTTTTTTGACCTCGACTAAATTCGATTTGATAATCAAAAGCCAGGCCTCAAATTCTGGCAAAAACATAAAAAATCTTTTGCAATGAAATTGCGTTATTAAATCATTAAAAATTGATTTCTTATCAACGTTTTGCACAGCATTGTAATTAAGTTTGAAAGAATTTTTCTTATTCCAACGTAATTTTTTTTCTTTACTTTGCCCAACACACAACGTCGTTAAAATCGAACGTTTAAAAAGTATCGAGGAATTGCCGGTTCACGCTTAACCAGGTGATTGTAAGACGTACATTTATATCACAACATACATGCGATGAAATGTTGAGGTGGTGGCGGCTTTTTGCGCGTTGCAATGCGCGAGTTTGGTGAGTTTAATAGAGAGCTGTGAGGTTCGGAGTGGCTCACTATAAAGTTGTTCCGAGAGGCGCGCGCCCGCCTCAGAAACACTCAACCCTCGAACATGACAAGGCATTGGCTCGTCGGTATGACGAGGTTACAAGTAAGTGATTAGATCCGATTAACATCTGTACAAATTTTATAAAATCATTTTTTTCATTTATGGCTTCGATGTTGCGAAATAACGAAAGCACGTGGACGTAGCAACTTGCTTTCGGAAATAACAAATCATGTACAAAAGTGACAGCATTTCCATTCGTAAAAAAATCACGTGGACCAACAGACAAATTTTCCTTTAAATCCAAAAGTAAATTTTTTTATGAGACCAACAATTCCGACGATTAAATATGCTCGCGTGAATGTCCGTGCGTGTGGAAATCTAGATCGCGATTTCGTGAGATTAATAACAGATTTTTTATTTTCAACTTACACGCTATTGCTATCCAAGGACATTTATTCTTATTACAGAATATTCGTTACCGTTTAATTGAAAGGTGTTGTTGGTCACGTGAAATAAAGGAACTACGAAAAATTTAATTTTCTTCATTCAGCAAATTGAGTCCATTTTTCTTGCAAATTTCTTTCAGGCGTTTATTCAGTAACGGATCTTTTTTTTTTATAACTTTCTCCTCGAACGAACTGATTTACTGATTTTCGCTAAAAGGAACTAATTATCATGGAAAATTGTTTTCGTCCCGATAATAATTTTTTTGAAATTCCATCAGCGTACGAAATTGTCGTGTTGATCTCGCAAATGCCGTCACGCGAGAAAGAAATTTGTTTTCTATCCGATTTACGGGATTCCGGGTGTTTTACCAATCGATGATAATGTTTTTCAAAGGATTTCCTTGACGCGGAACTCAGCGTCGAATCTGTATTTCACTTTCTATTTCCTCGCGTAATTCCTGCACAAAACGGTTCGTCCGTCGATTTGCTATAAACGTCTGCATTTTGTACTCTCGATCGCGAGCGCGTGTAAAGATGCCAAACAACATTGTTGCCTCTCGCATGGCTGAATCTCGATGCCTCGGGTTCATTACGAGCGACCCGTTAGCGCGAGTCCCTTCTCGCTTTCAAATGTCAGAAGCAATTAAAATGGAAAAATTATAATTTCAGAGTAGAATCAAGGGACAACGTCAAGTCATGGGCAATTTTTAATACGCGAAGTAAAAAAGTATCACTTAATCGTAAATCTTGCCCGCTGATGAGTCCAGGGAAAATTTGGACGTCGTAGACGTCGAAGTGGTAGCGAAAAATACTTACGAAAAAATTGAAAAATTTCGTGACACACGATAATTCAGAAAATGCAGTTGACTGTTTCCCAAAACAATCGAATTTAAAAAGCTCTGTGAAATTTTGATTCGGGTTTAAATTCACTGCACAATGTTGCAAAGTTTTTGCGTTGCTTGAAAAAATGATCTTGAGATCGAGACAAAAGACACGATGTTGAATTTTTCACATAATGCAAAGTTTATCGACAAACTGCTTCGAGTGTATGCGGTAAAAGTAGCATCCACGAATGGGATTAGAAACATATATATCGCCCACGCTCAGTCACGAACTTGTTGTAGGAGAGTTCGTCCGAGAGGCAAAAACTTTCTCTTCTATAAACTTGATCATTGGTAAATGGTAAATTGTCTGGGAAATTTAGCACGCTCGAACGATCAGGACGTGTATATGTCTCTCATAAGATAACATGTTAATTAATGTACCTGTCCTGTTTCGAGTAGCCAACTCGATCCTCCCACCGATAAACACATGCTCCGCATCGAGTTTAATTAACGTTGGTCTGTTGATAAAATCGAAAGTCAAATTCAGCTCGCGTATTTCAATCTGTACGCCTTTGGAAAATATGCTCAATCAGCTGGTCTCCTTCCTAGTAGAAAATTATGCGTAGAGTAGAAGTCAACGATTTCCGGTTGAAAATAGTTTCAACAGTTGCATTGGAATTTCCTCGATTGACGACATGGAATTTTAATTTATTTCACGAAGTGCAAGGCAATCAATTGATAATCTTGATTATAACTTGTTGGTCGAGATGCTTTGAAAATACCATAAGAAATTCTGGAATCATGACTTGATTTGTCAGACGAGGGAGATTTTTTGTAGTGTCTCATTTTAAACGTTCGATGTCGCGTGGATTTATTCGCAGATAGTATTCGTGGTGTTACTGCCACTTTGCTCAGCCCAGTTCTCGATCAAGGGGCCTACTGACGGTAACCGACAATCCCAGGGGCTCACGTACAGTCAGGAGAAGGGCCTCGAGTACGAGGACCAGAGAGGTATAAATACGTAAACTTGGAATTGGTATAGAGACTTTTTATCGTAGAAAATGAATTTTATGATTTTTTATGCGCCCGGAATAAACTTTTTTCAGATTTTCTTTTTGCATTATTTCGAGGATTTCATTGAATAAATTTTAATTGATAATATTCTTGACAAAATAATGAGACGCGAAGCCCACTTGCAGGACTCTCGTGTGCATGAACAAAGTTTCCTTTCACGTGAAAGGAAACGTGCGAGTTGCAGTGAAGTGTTTATTTTCTTTTGTATCGGCGCCACTGTAATCGTTGCTGCGGCGGCAGTTAATAAAATCCATTCAACTTTCCGATACTCAGCGGTTTTTATTCGATTTTTTTTCTTACGTCAGCTTCTCTGGGAGCTGGAGACTTTTCGATCCAAGGTGCCACGGACGGGAACAGCAACTTCCAAATATCCGGTGCATCGGATGGAAACTCAGATTTCCAGATCCAAGGGGCTACCGATGGAAACGCCAATTTCCAGATCCAAGGGGCTACCGATGGAAACGCCAATTTCCAGATCCAAGGGGCCACCGATGGAAATGCCAATTTCCAGATCCAAGGACCGACCGACGCGAATGCCAACTATCAAGCTCCACCTCGTGGACGTCCCCAGTCGGTCGTTCATAGACCCTACGAAGCTGATCAGGGACCAGGAAGGGCTCTGCAGTACAGAGATCCAAGTGGTAAGATTAAAATCATGTCACCCAAAGTATTTTTCCATCCCCAACCAAATGGATGTTGAAAATTGATTTAATGTGCTTTTTTCCCCAAGGATTGAGCGTCAACTGGAAATCTTATCACAACGCACCCCAACACCCACCCCAACATGCCCTTCAACCTACCCACAATACTTTCATCCCTCACGATGCCGTTCCCCAACAAGCTCCAGCCCCACGACATCGCCAACCGCAACGTCAACACGCTCCGGCCGCCCAACCTGCCCAGGAACTTCAAGCTAAACCGAATTACAGATCGTACGCGAATGCTCCGGCTCAGATCAAGCAATTGCTTCAATTCCAACAGCAGATACCGTATTTGAACATCATTCCTGAACAATACAGGTAACACCAAAGTTCCATGTGAAATCGACGAAGAATCCAAGAATCCGTGCAGACCTTGTCTCGAGTCGAAAACATTGTTCCCCCGTGGGAATAATCCAAAAGATTATGCATCAGAAAAAATTCTTTCGATTTCTAGATACGACGCCGTCAACACTCAGCCAGCACCAGCTGCACAGCCCCAGCAAGAATACGAGACCAGACCGCAAAAAGCTCGGAATCAACCGGACGATCAGAACCAATACCGCAGTCAATATCGGGGCAAATCGAGAGGTCCACCACGAAGCAAGCGTCAGACTAATCAACGTCAAGGTCATCAACAGCCACAACAACGTGTCGCTCAAGCTCCTGCGGAGCCACAGCCTCACTATTCCACCAGCGTTCCTTCCGGGATTCAGGAGCTTCTGAAGTTCCAATCCCAGATTCCGTACGTCAACCACATCCCCGAGCAATGGAGGTAAGACGATAAGTCTTTCAGCGAATTATTCGATAGAATCAAGCATGTTGGAGCTTTTATCAAGGATTTACCCAATGGGTGATTATTCATCGCAGATACGACGCTTTGGCCGCTGGTCAAGAACAAAAGCAGGAAATCACGTACCAGATTCCAAAACAAGCAGTACCGGCTCGAAGTCAACCTCATCGAAGAGAAAAAAGGCAGGTCCCTCAACAGCAGCAGTCCCAAATCCGTCAGTACCGACAACATCCACAACAGCAACAACAACAACAGCCACAGCAACAACCAGCCAGACAACAGCCTCAATATCAGCGAATCTCGCAACCACCACCGGAGCCTCAACCTCAATACTCGACGAACCTCCCGTCACAGCTGCAACAGCTTCTCAAGTTCCAAGCTCAAATACCATACGTTAATAGCATCCCCGAGAAATTTAGGTAATCTCTACGTTTTTAAAGGAAACTTAAGGACGTTGAGTCCCAAATCGCGAAAGATAAGAAAATTCTTCAAATTTTGTACGTTTTTAGATCAAGTATTTAAGAGATGGTGTAAAAATTTCACGACGATTAAGAAGCTCGTTATTGAACAATTAACATTAATAAATTAAATGTAGTCAAATGTAGTCTTATGGAAACTGGTATACCTTTGCGATCATGTTTTTTTCGACCCCTCAATTTTTTCACATCTATAACATACTGAAAGCAATGGAAACAAAACAAAGTTGATTGATAAATCTTTTTTGCATTTGTTTAAAAAAATATTCTTAACAAAATGGTATTTTTTTAATAACGAGCTTCCTAATCGTCGTGGAATTTTTACACGACCTTTTAAATACATCATCAAAAAACATACTACATTTTCAGAACTTTCTCATCATTTTTATTTCGACCCTCAAGGTGGGTGAAATGATGATAGAATTATTAAATTTCGTATGTTTTTGCATGAAGTATTCAGGAGGTCGTGGGCAAATTTCACGACGATTAAGAAGCTATTTGTTGAACAATTAACATTAATAATTTTCACAGGTACTCAAAATCCTTAATCGCGTAAAATCGATCAATGATTCTGTTGTCAGGTACGAAAATTTACTGTCAGCTCAAGGTGGGCAAGCAGGTCACGCTCCATCCAGACAAAAGCGTCAAGCACAATACCAGCAACACCAACAACAACAACAAAGCCCGCAACCTCAACCCCAACAACAACCTCAATACCAGAGAATATCTCAACCTCCTCCAGAGCCACAGCCACAATATTCGAGCAGCGTTCCAGCGTCGATACAAAAAATCTTGCAATTTCAGTCGCAAACTCCCTATAACATTATCGCCAATCAGATAACCTATCGTCTTGACAAACCCTATGTTCCTCAAAGTGTGCAAGCCCCTCAAGCAGCGGCTCCCCAATATCAACAACCTCAACAACCCGCAGCGACTCCTTATCGAGCACAAGGCCAGCCACAAGGCCAGCAATCTTATTTGCAGCCTCAAGGTCAACCATCATACGGTCAGCCTCAACAGGCCTATGGTCAGGCCCAAAATAACGTTCGTCCAGTGACCGAGAATCAATACTAAGATGGCAATTACTCAATATTAATTACAACCTCGACGATAGGGTCGAAAAAACATCTGCAGACATTCCAATCGTCCACGAAGTGGAGAAAATCGATCATTCCATTGAAACAACACTTCAAAGTCGCCAAATTTCTTCAAGAACTTAGAACTTCGAGACGAAAGGACGAAGCAATTTAAAAATCATCAATCTTACGTTACTCGCAAGCTTACACCTTCTTGTTCAATGAAATTCTATTTACACATAGTAACTCATCAATTTTATCGAAATGTAAAGAGCCTCGCAGTTATTTGGGTGGAAAAGAGGTCGATACGAGCACGCAATGTGATATACTTTGAAAAAAGAGTTATTTTTTTTACGATACCTACTTTGTAATAAATATATTTCTTTAAAAAATGGAGCGTGAGGAATTTTTTTATTTCCCGATCGCGTCGTACTTGTTCGCAGGCCAACTGACTAATGATGGAAACGAGTGTCGAATAATTACAATCAGATAGGTGTAACGCGGAAGAAAGTGAATCGAGCGTAACGCTGCTGATCGAATTTCCTACGTATGCTAAATGGGCGTGTCAGAAATTCGAGTATATCGTGTTTTTGAGCCTTCCTTTTTCTCCGGTAGCCGATAATACATCGATGCTGGCTCTCAACTGATCGTATCTTATTTCTAATATGGCCAACTTAATATACGAGCAACAATGTTTATATTTATCGTTGAACTGACGCGCGAATGGTAATGCATGTCGAGCTTACCACAAGTCTTTCGCCAGATCATGCCTTGGATGGAAATCGAGCAGAAAACACGTGAGAGAAACTTTTACATTTCAACGAAATTCAATAGCTCCTCGTATGTGTCTGTTATCTTTACTTATCTTGACATCGCGTTTTATTTATTAGTGTTTATTTCGCTTCTTTTTCCATATCACTTCCTTGCTCGGTATATGGTTTCGATAGCAAGGGGTAGGGGCTCCGCGCACACACAATGATCCCCTTCCAATCTTTCCCAATGACCCATAATCACGTAACTATCTGCTCAATACGTATATTCCCATTCACGTATCAATATAGACACAAAAGGGTTGCGTGGGGACGGTCTGCTAAAAATTTCGTAGCCAGCCAAGCATGAAAGCTGCTCGGACGCACATATAGATGTGATTCGCGAATTGGGCGCCAGTTCGTCGAGATTCATACTGAAAACACTCGGTCGAGGTGCCCCACGTCGTCATGAAATTTCTTGTAAGTCCGCTCTTTTTCTTATTTCCTGCCTCGCGAAATTATTCCAATATTTTGGCACTTTCTTTTCGACGTTTTCACAATTCATTTCATTCTTTTTCTCGCATATGTATTTCTCAGATATTACTGTGCGTCCTTGCACCGATATGCGCGAGTGATTTGGTCCTCGATGCCGACGGATGGCTCATGGACGATCTGCACGATCTCGACTTTGGTGAGTTTCAATCGCCCGTGTTTACGATCTTTGTATCTTTTCAATGTCGTATTTTGTAGCGGTGAAAATTTTATGCACTTTTCATGCAGCATGGAACGTTTTTTCTTCGTGGAATTAACTGCTGAGCCATTAATTTTTTTTTTTTTTGACTTATCGAGGCTCGTCTATAATTTGGCTCAGACGTAATTAGATTTTTCTGAAGTGTCAGTGAAAAAAAAAATGGAAATAATTATCTAAATTTTTTACTCATGCGTTTGGGGATTTTCTCAGCTTTGTGGTGAATGGAAATTTTTGTTTGTTCAGAATCAATTCGTGTGAGAAGACAAACGCGTCAACAAGAACCTCCGCAAGAGCCAGCTCCTCAGTACAGGCCTTATTCTCAGGCTCCTGCTCAGATAAAGCAATTATTGCAGTTCCAACAGGCCCGTGACCCCGTGGTGAACATCCCGGCTCCACCACCTCCAAACTTCGGTGCAGCACCTCAGGGTAATCCGCAAGTTCAGACACAGGGTCAGGCTGGGGGTTATCGACCTCAAGTACAATTTGGCAACGCTCCTCAACAACCATCGTATCAAAATCAAGCTGCGAATGCGGCGCCACAATATCGACCTCAAGGCCAGCCTCAAGGGCAGCCTCAGTATCAACAAGGTCAACAACAACCTCAATACAATCAGGGACAGTATCAAGGTTAGGACCGGGTGAGGAAAGGACAGAAGGAGAAAAAAATTCCTGTGGCAAGGCATGAACAAAAATAACGACGAGACGATCATAAGTTTCGTGAAAATCCATAGAAAGAACGTTCAATGTCATGAAAAGACCAATTTGCCATTCCCAAATATTCAACTTGTAGAGAAAACGAAATTTTTCCCTTAAGTGACCATCATTACCCCATTTTCCCCGAAATCATCGTAATTATAATGACACGAACATGCCCACCGTGAATTCAAATGTTGCCACTGTTTCGTCAGCAATATTCCATCGTGATAGAAATGAGCGAGTTTTTATTTACATTTCGCTCGTATTCATTCTGTAGTTATTATTGGAAAAAAAAAAAAAAAAAAAAATAC
>JBAJMU010000002.1:9152100-9178510 GCA_037952995.1 Hyposoter didymator
ATTTTTCGAGAATCCTAATCTCCATGTTATCGTTAATGAAGAATTCCTGCTTTGAAACAAATCTGGAGATGCAAGAATATCGTCTCCCAATTGCCATTGACTCACGATATTCAGTTTCTTCTTTATATTTCTGTTCCGAATTTCTAATTTAGGATTAATTTCAATAAACGATTTCACAACACAAATATTGTCTCTGTTTCCATTTTCCATCGAGCCACTGCGCTCAGGAACGAACATTTACCATTTTTTCGACAATGCTTTGCTAAATTGTTTTTCTCGTCGGGGTCCGTGGCTGCTTTCACGAGTGAGTGGTTCTTTCGAGAGGGGGAGATCTAGTATGCATTTATCGTATATGTGCTCTTGATTATACAGCTGTAGTATAAGATTCATGCAGGTGGACAAGTTTCTGCTTTTAATACATGCATCGCCAGATATCCATTTATCGATACAGAAAAGCCTGGATACGCGTACAGTGGCGTGTATCTATGCAAAAATTAAAAGCGACGTGTGCTGCTCTAAAATGCAACCTGTTATGCAGTTGCTATTTCCGTAAATAATCCAATTCGGCTAATTTGGGGGTAATGAGGGTCAGGCGGTATATCGTCTGGCAGGACTCGCTGCATCCATCGGAGTACGCGTTTTATTATTATTTATAGAAAAACCACGTAACAGCACGATTATGCAAAGATTAATAAATGTCTGGCGCTGTTCGTATCGAAACTACGTTAGAAATTCCATTCAAAGTTGTCAGGAAATTAATTTCAAGGTTTCTAGTTTTTTTCCTAATAGTTTTGTTATCCGAACGGTACGTCACTCGCGTCTTTTTCTTGTCGACTTCAATGAGCATGAGAAGTCTATAAATTCTGGCATATGAGACGAGAAAATTTAGAGATTGGCGGGCTGATACAATAATGGGCACATGCACGTTCACGTACATAGAATAGAGACGAGGGGGTGCCTGTAACTCGTCACTTGAGAAATCAAGGTATCATCGCACCAGTGGTTGCACACAAGGGGCGTATCTCAGCGTCATGCTAAGTCCTGGTGCTACACGTGGATAGATCCCTTCGTACATACACATCAATATGCATCATCCCTCCTTTTTGTGTATGTGTGAGAACACACGACAACATATTTTTACACAGGCAATTCGAGTTGAACGAGGCCGTCGGTTTTCCAAAGAATTTTCGGAATCCTGGCATCCCCTTTTGAACAGCCCTTGCCAATTTTTATTCAACAAATCTTTTTCAATTTCATACCAAAGCGAATGGAGAGGCAAATAATCTCGACGATGTCCTAATTCACTGAATATCGTATTTGGGTTTGCGTTCATAAAATTACATCGAATGACACGTACAAAATTTAGTAATCGATTGGAATTTCTATGGGAAAATTTATCAGCGTTACTTGCACGAAATTGAAAGAAATATTTGATGAAAAATGAAGGAGGTTGAATGGAAATCGAACGACCCATATATTTTCGAGGATTTCACGTTGTCAGACGTTCTCTTTCTCTCTTTCGGCTTTTTGGTCTGTTTTTCGTTCGCCAGGAAACTCGGGCATCCCCCAAAACTGGCTCTTTGCCACATAGCAGAGTCCCGTCACCTCCCTCCTTCGCCCTCATGCCAAAACGATTATTTCCTGCACTTCTATGTACTAGGTACGCTCTAAAGCACACATGACAGTGACCATAATAAGTCTATATACGTATATGTGTATGTGCGTTACACATATTCGATGTCTTCACCAGCAAACAGGGAAGAGGATTAGCGAGTCCATTAAAGTCGCGGACTCCATTATCCACAAGGGCACGACCACGGTGACATCAACCGCCTTCCATTGGCGCAGGCAAATATTTTTCCCCTCATCCTTTTCCACGACCTACGCGGGGCACGAGATTTTTCTCAAATAATTAGACAACGATTCATCGTAATAATCGTTTTTTTTCTTATTTTTACACGATCGACGCAAAAAATTTATAAATAAAATGAAATAAAAAAAAAACTTTGTCACCAACCATCACGAGTGCTCGCGAAATCGCTCCAAAATAATTAGGTCAAGTTTCTAGTCTGTGGAATAAAAATACCGACAAAGCTGAAGATTTAATTGTAGAGTGAAGGAAAAGCATTCGTCGCAAGGGCCTTTTTCCAAATCTTTTTCGTACGTCGTTGCATCCTCGGCATGGACCTTTTTTCATATTTTGTTTATCGATGACTCCGTCGATCTGAAAAGTGGCGGGTACCCCGCCATTGGCGCATTGAGCTCGTGGAAGCAAGTTACAAAAGGAGGATTACCGGCAGCTGGACGGCTACATGATGAAAGTACGCGTATATATATGTACGCATAGTAGAGCAACAAGGAAATCTCTGCTTTCTCGTCATCGCTCCTAGGAATATACCCAGGTATATATATATATATATATGTGTGTGGAGATTCAAGAGCTCTTTGTCCTTCGACGCATTGGTAACATAATTATCGAAGTTATAACAAGCCACCGGTGTGGCTCGAGGTACCAGAACGCTGTTGTGTCCGATCCGAGGACCACATACGAGAAAAGGGGTTGTTCGTTGGGACGCGCGCGACAAACATCTAAGCCACATCGCTCGTTCCTCCTGATCGAACAGCAGCAGAATTTTTCACGTCTATGAATTACGAACACGTAATCGACGATGAATTATCGCGATGGTTCTAAAATTTACAGAATTTCGGAGTTAAGCACAATTCCAATTTTAAGGTAATCCTGTCGAGGGGCCTCAATCCGCGATTAATATTTCACTAATTATTTCTGTAAAACTTGAAAATCGGTTATCGACCTAATTACAGAGAAAAAAAAATGCAAATTGGGTACTTTTGCGAAGGAATTCCAAGACGACATACAAAATCCCAACTTGCATCAATCTTCCTCAACCAAATTGGGTTTTCAATGTTATGTTCTGCGAATTTGATGGACCGGTATAACGACTCAACTTACGAGCCTTCAACGAGTGCATCTTGTTGTAATCGTTGCGGCGTAATTCAATTACGATTGAGTGATTAACGAAGAAAGTATCGGCAACTATGTTCGCGAGGAACGGATCAGATATTACGTGTTCTATTACGTAGCAGACTCGCTTCGAACGAAAAGAACGAGAAGATTGTCTAATAAGCCAGTTGAGAAAAGTGACAGCTCGAACGAGTTCGTATGCCTCTCGTTACAAACGCCTATCACACGCCTTTCGCAATTGTGATATCGATTCCAACCGGGTCTCCCGTTTCTTTACACATACGGGACTTGGAAAGACCGGATTCTCCATGCCAAGGCTTACTATCCTGCTGTATCCTATTATATAACTTAATTGAACGGTCGTTCAACTTTTCAACTATCTGCCAACTCTCTGTTACAAAATGTATGACAATCTTATGGATTCAATTTAAAAAAACGCTGCAAATTTAAAATTGCAAAGCTGCTTTCCTAAAAATCCTCAAGATGCACGATGCTCAAATCTTCCTTTATGAAAAAAAATATTTTTAATTTTGGCTTCTCCACAGAGGAAGCTTGGAACATTGTGCATCTCGAGCATCTTGAGGAAGCAATTTGCAGCGTTTTTTGTATTTGCATTTAAATTATATAATTTCAACAACTTTTCTATAATGTAAACAAGAAGTACAGACTTATAAACAATATTTGACAAAATTTGCAGAAATTAGAGCGGTTGGACGATTTTTCAAAAAACTCAGACTTTTATAAAATTCGAAAAATCATAAAATTCGAACCGTTCAACCGATATTTCCCAAATTCAATACCGACCTTCCAATTTTGATACTCTATTCAAAATAAAATAAATGATTAGTGATTTCCTCAAATTTGCGGAAGTTACAGCGTCAACACCCTTTTTTTTTTAATTTTCAAAATGCCGTAGAATTTGTATTATTCTAGGAATTCCGACAAAATTCTCAAAAAATGAAGAGGATAGATTAACATCTGTGCAAAGGGGAGCCCTGTAGCTCAAACCGTTCTCGAGATATAAACGTGTGAATTTCGCAGTGCCAGAATACACACACACACACGCATCCGGAAATTTTTTCTAAATACGATTTATCGATGTTTTTAAACATTTTAAGCACATCGACATTGAAAACTAAGAAAAAAAATAAGAGGGCAAAGCAATGCAGCGACTTGATGATTCAAAAAAAATTCTCCATCGACCATTATTGTTTATGAGAATAAAGCAAAAGTCTGAAATGAGATTTTCGGCGTGTTACTCGATAGAAAAACTTGCCGTTCGAGCAAGAGCGTGTGAATCTGGTTGCGGTCTATCGCTGATGCCTGATTCCAATAATTGTGCCTAATCCTGAGGGTGGCCATAGCACACGCGGCATGGCGATGATGGTGTGGTTCAAATCCCCATAACCCTCTCGTTCCATAGTCACACAGTGGTGCGTTTGCGCGTACGTATACATCGAGTGATTTGGTCTCGAAGCCATTTATCCCCGCGCGCTCACCACTCATGCACTCGTGCTGCATAAACAGCAATACGCTAGGATTTGTTTCAATAACATGAAAAAGTGATGTATATCGAACTTCTGGGTTACGTATTGTACTTTTCCACGGGTACTATCCAACCCTCGTGCCTTTCTTATCGGGATCATCGTGACGGAGCCTCTCGAGAGGATCAGCAAGATTATTCCGTAGAAAAACAGACCAATTATTAATCCGCTTCGCGTGTTAAAAGTCTCGTCAAACTTTGTGCGAGAGACCAAACAGAAATTTGAGAAACATTAATAGTTACAATGTTTAAAGTTTCATCACAATCAAACTGAGTCTAACGCCGTGTCGAATTATTTAAACAGGGCAACTGGATCGACACACTGGGTCATTTTGACCCGGGTGTTCTACATCTGCTCGTCATCACAGCCAGTCCGTTCTCGACTGAAACGAAATCAGCGGTATGCGGGTTAGTTTGTGCATTATTAAAATTCGGAGAACGTGATTTCTTTAAATATTAAAAAATCGATCATTTCGATGAGGTAAACAAAAGTGAGATTTGTCGAAAATATTTCTAGAGTTGCGATTATTTACTCCGGGAAGTCAGTCTGGGTCAAAATGACCCGTGACCCGAAATTTCATTTTCTACGTTTATTTTTTTATTAATCTCGTTGAATGAACAAAAAAATCGGATCATTTTGTTTGTGTGTGTGTGTTTTTTTTTTTTTACAATTAACGGGTAATAAAATAAAATTGAAGTCTCGTTGTTTGGAGTCGGAGAATAGATCAATGAACGATATCACGTGGAATATTTCCATTGTGGAAAGAAGTTAGACCGGAAAAATTCAGCATGGCCGACGAGCGTTTACGGCCAATCAGTGCTTGATCCTCGTGACAGCTGCATTGCTCATCCCTCAGGAATCACGGATGGTAAAAGGTCTGTACCCTCCCCAACCAGCCCGAAACAGGAGCGAACCCATCAACCCTCGAACGTTCGGCTCGCGAGAGATCTCTATACAGCCCAGTCCCTAACTTTATGATTTTTGCCTTACGGAGTCAGCCATTGTAAGACGAGAGGCATCGCGTTCTTCTTTCAACTTATTCCTCTTCTTCCTCTTGTCTATACCATGGAAATATATATACAGAGTCGAACGTATGTAAACCCTATACACAAGATTTAAGCACATATGTACTTCCTCATTTGTTCTTCACCCGCAAATCGTAAAACCGGTCTGCAACCATGTTAAATTTTAATAGCTGCCACCAAAATACCAAGAGCTAGGCCCATGCTAATTAAAGAACGCGGTCCAGTTCACTTGGCAGTTTTCTTCAAATTCCTCCCTTTTACGTACGAAATAATTTGCCAAAATAACTCGTTAACGTTTGGCCATTACTCATTTCCAAAACGTCCGAATTTTTTTATTAAATGGAAGACCAAACGTGAATGTGTATTTTTTAATGTCCCACGAAATTTTGACTCTGATTTTTCTAGAATTTTGGTCTCTCAATCACAGTGATGGTGACTTTCATTTTATGACACTCGAGCAGACGTTCGGGCTACCGCTCAGTGTCTTCGTTTTTGAATTATTTTCAAATTAGAACTCAGTGATTTTTTATTTATAATCATTTTTGCATTGCTTGTGAACTTTGAATGACGAAAATATTACGAAAAATGGGATTTTTGCTTCGAGTTGCCGAAAAAAAAAAAAAATTATCGGAATGCAGCCCAGAACCTATTCTGATCACCAACACAATTTTGTAGTTGAGTTTTATGGATCTATAGAGAAATTCGCAACTAAATTTGTTAATATTATTATTTTACACAGAAAAACCATAATTGCATAATTCGATTTGGTAAATAGTGACAAAACTTGAGTCGAGATGCTATAAAAATGATGACAAGAGGAAAGTTTGCAGAAATATTCTTGGTTTTGCAGAATTTCATTGTTCGTAGGGTAACCGCAAAGGAAAGTTTCAAGCATTAGGAAAAATGCGGACAGGTGTTGAACCTGCGGTTTCCTCATGACGTTTTGCCATTATTCTAGCCAAGATTAACAGTCCTTTGTAAGCTGACATTTAAAACAGTAAAAGTCAGCATTATCGAGTAACAGAAAATCACATCCCCGATGATCCCTTTTCCTTAATGATCAGCAGCTTGATACCTTTTCAACGTCCTGTGGATACGTACTTATTGATTTATCTCCGAAATGTAGATCGGCTATTCCAGGCTAAGCCTGATTTCTAGCGAACAGCAGCAATTTGCCATGAAAATCCATTCGGTTATTTATCCTCACTGTCAAATTGAATTTTTCTTGGGCAATGATAAATGTCAATTAGTACACCACTTTTTACAAAAAACCCAAAACGTTTTCATTAAAATACAAACGCATTTAACGAATTGGCTCGATATTGAGAATCGAACAACGAGACAACGTTTTAATCGGAAAAGTAAATTTTAACGTACTTTGCTCGATGCACTTGCGGTTTTGAAATAAACTCGGCAGAGGGAACGAAGCTCATAATCCCAGAAAGATAAAATCTGTTACTTAAGAAAATGACAATCCCAATAGATTGACGACTTCACTTCCTCACGCTGTTACTTTTGGCTTACAGCGATCGTTTTTTCTTTTTGTGAATTATTTCAGCTAAAGCTCCACAAGAGGATCGAGTCTAAATACGAAAAGGCTAAGCTTTAAAATTCAGTCCGGTGAATCCGGCCAAAATCTACCTAGAAATGTGTAAGGTGTAATATTGACGATGACAATTATAACAGTTCACTCGTTTCAACGCTCTCAAGAGTCCAGAAAGTACCCGAACAATCTTTCCGGGTCACAGTTCACAAAGTTCGAACGTTTCTCCTGCTCCGGACCACGTACATTCTCATCCTTTCATGATGAAGTGTAAAACCGGTATTTGCAACTGTTTTCCACAGTGCTCCACTTTTTCTTGGAAACGTGAGGTTGGAAATAATTTAGAGTCAAGAAAAATCTAGTTTACGTGAGGTTGGAAATAATTTAGAGTCAAGAAAAATCTAGTTTTGCCGCAACTATTTGAATTTTAAGGAAAAAAAAGATCCATCGTGCTTAATTGGTGGTTTGCTTGAACAAATTGAGGACATTTTGGGGTCCATGTTGAAAGGGCACGCGTACGATACGAACCCTCCAATAATTTATTCGGACAATGCAGTAGCTTCGATTTTCTGGCCAGTTCTCTCGTCCTGCCTTTTGCTCCCTTTCTGTCTTTTTTAAACCTTCGCCATTTTTACCTGCATATATATGTATATAAAGCCAGCGATATAATACATAATGGGGAGGCATCAGTGTCACGCCATGGAGTGATGAGCCCTTCAATGACAGCGACCAACATAATCTGTTCCCATCAACCTAGACATAATGGCTGGATCAACGGTAGCCAACAATGAAGTGAATAATGGAGAGAACGAGAGGCATCGTGCCAAAGGTTGTGCGTGCAATTCGATAGACTGAAATTTTCTGTTCTGCCTTCAACCCCCCAGTTTGGCTGTACCGAGTGGAACACTCTGACAACGCTTCAGTGAGGTTGAAAAATCTCCCCCTCAAAATCGCCATCGCGATCCTCCTGCCGCAGGATCGAGTAGCCATCCCCCAA
Source organism: Hyposoter didymator (assembly GCA_037952995.1). NCBI lineage: Eukaryota > Metazoa > Arthropoda > Insecta > Hymenoptera > Ichneumonidae > Hyposoter > Hyposoter didymator. The sequence continues at coordinate 9,160,193 of JBAJMU010000002.1, forward strand.
CGCGCTTTGACATTTATATTAAAATGATCACTTCTTCCTCTTCGTTCGCACTCTCACAAAAGTCCACAAACTACTCGATTTCATTGGAAATCATCAGCAAAATTATTACGATTATTATTACGAAGACAGGGAGGACGATAAACTGAAAATCACGAGGACTGAAATGTTGCAAATCTCCCAATTGTCTCGTTGCGTTCTTGACGGAATATTTCGGAGTAGAAAAATATTTTTGACCCGTAGAGCATGAAATGCAGGCAGGATAACTGTTCATATAGCGACGAGATGGCGAGTCTTTTGCTTTATTAAATTCCTGACACGAGTCTGGGCGCAGCACGTGCAAATATTCGGGCAAGAAGCTGCACGTGAATAGCAAGAGGAAGAGAGACGCGACGTGAGAAAATTGTTGGGGTCATAGCTGTTTACCCGCGACATGGAGATGACTTAGGAAGCATGGGTGAAAAAAAATCCTTTTTATTTTCGTTCATAATAAAGAATTTAATGCTTCGGTGGGTGGGAGTTGAAGACACGATGGGGGTGGATTGGCCGAAAAATCTCCAGTCACCAAAATACGTAGGCAACGAATAGAATTTGTCGAATTGATATTTCGAGACTAAAAAAAACATTGAGGATGTTGAGTACCTGTGAAACTTGAATAAATAGCTTCTTCATCGTCGTGAAATTTGCCTACGACCTCCTGAATACTTCATGCAAAAACATACAAAATTCAATAATTCTATCATCATTTCACCCACCTTAAGGGTTGAAATAAAAAATGATGAGAAAGTTCTGAAAATGTAGTATGTTTTTTGATTATGTATTTAAAAGGTCGTGTAAAAATTCGACGACGATTAGGAAGCTCGTTATCAAAAAATTACCATTTTGTTAAGAATATTTTTTTAAACAAATGCAAAAAACATTTATCAGTCAACTTTGTTTCGTTTCCATTGCTTTCCGTATGTTATAGATGTGAAAAAATTGGGGGGTCGAAAAAAAAAATTATCGCAAAGTTATACCAGTTTCCATAAGACTAGATTTGGTTACATTTAATTTATTAATGTTGATTGTTCAATAACGAGCTTCTTAATCGTCGCGAAATTTTTACACCTCCTCTTAAATACTTGATTCAAAAACATAGAAAATTTGAAGAATTTTCTTATCTTTCGCGATTTGGGACTCAGGATCTTTGAAAAAGCATTGAACGATCAATCAATCATTTGATAAACACGTTGAATTGGCATTGGCGTAAATGCAGGAAAAAAGGACTATCATGAATATCGATGAGTTGGTTAAATCGAGCGAAAAATTGATTGCACGCGAGCACAATGAGCCTCTAGAAAAATTTCGATCGCGAGACACAAACTCACAAATACTCACCCTCCAATGCTTTCCTGCATGAAAACTCACGACGATTATGAATGCGTGTACAATTTTTTCAATGCGTTGCCACATATTTACTGCATTTTGTATATCGTGGTGCAAAGTAGATGGAAGGGAACGTCGAGTCTGGATCGAGGCGTGTTTGCGGAGACCCCCCTGGTGTTCTGCTAATTGACTACAATGCCAGCCGCGTATGGAGCACTTTTTCTGTTTTGTTACCTCAAAACAATGACGACAATACGCTGATTCTCAAGTGACCACTCGTTGATACCCGCTGACGCTACGGAAAACTGTTCATTCGAATATATAGCCGTGCGCGTATACGTATGTAAACTCGTACACATGTATATAAACTGTTAAAAAATAAAATGGCGTGACCCAGTCGAAATGTTGCGCAAAGTTATGCCCTTTACGAGCTTCTCCTTGACAATATCGAGTCATGGGTACATAGGTACCCATATAACGTGTAATAAGGGATGTGGTGGCGTCGAATCGATGTAACATAGTCGAGGGTCCTTTGTTACTGAGGTGCAATTACATTGGACCCCCCTCCATTGTCAGGCCCATCGATGGGACTCGCGTTTTGTTACTGTTGCTCTCTCGATTTGCTCCCCCTTCTCCCCCTCTCTCGCCTGCCACCGAATCTCAATATATGGAGCATACTCGGTAGCAGAGGGCAAAGGGTACGAACAAACTCACACGTACACGAAACTTTTTTTCCAACTTTTTGCCTTCCCAGGCCATTGCTGAGAGTAAAAGTGCAACATTCGTGCAACGAATCGGTTTTTCGTATTCTTCCTTCCTCATCGAGGAACCTACGTACGACGATGAGAATTTTTTTTTCCTCCTCCTTGAGCACAGAGACGAAGTGCAGAAGAAAAAAACCGCCGAATATCGAAATATCGAAAAGAATCGAAACGCTGCAGCGTCTATAGATCTGCCAAAGGATAACATGCCTTAGATCATGAAATATTTTCTTTTCGAACGTAATTACGAGCCATGCATCAGTCTCGTAAAATATTCTCGATCGAAATCGTGGCTGACTCGTCGTCGAATATTTTCTATCCGAATGGATAACACATGAAAAAAAAATTGTCTGTTTTGGTGAAGCTGAATTTTTGAGAAGTAACTGTTCGTAGTGCGATCGTTTTTTTTGCCCATTGGTTATTTTCGAGGGTTCAACAGGGCAAGGTGCAAGTATGTAACATCCCCAGCAGGCCCTGGTGGGAACCACTTGTCAAGGACTTGCAGGACTCTTTCATTCTCCCACTCTCATGTAACGTTATACAATATGATTGCGTATGGAACGTAACTGTGTGCTTTCGTGTATGCGTGTCGGCAATAGCGAATATTAAGTGGTGAAGCAGCCGCTCTAATTTTTCGCGACTCTATTATTTTAAGCGAAGGAATTTTTGTTCACTCCCTGCACGCCCGTGTGCGGAGAATCGTGGAGTAATTACCGATTGGAAACAATGGACAGGACGTCGGTGACCAACGCAGGAGGCTGAGAGAGCACTGAAAGTTGGCACCGTGCGAGAGGCTCCAAGGGGAGGGCACAAGGGGAAGAGGGATGGAGAGTAGAAAGAAAAATAACATTATAAAAGCTGCGCAGGGCGAAGGAACGAAAGGTGTGCAGTTTTCGATACAGGATTATTATTCACTCGTCCGGAAACGCAACAGTATTGTTATTGTGTCGCTCTCAAGTGGCCAGTGAACACGATAGCGAGACCACTGCCGAAAGAGTTACAAAGCCTGTGGGTCCGTCTTTCGTTGAGTCCGGAGTGGCATGGACCATTCTGAGCTCGCGGCTGGTCTCGATATCGGGACTCTTATTTGGTAACATACCGGGAACCCTCTTCCCAAGCCTAAACTTTAGTTTCGAGTGCTCTGATCAAAATCGAAATGAAATTAATTGCTACGGCGTCGCTCGATCTTTCGCCTCCTCGCGGCTTTGTCAATCGTGATGCCGAACTTCCATCTCAAACAACGGGAAGTTTTGTATTTTTTTGAACAAAGAAAAAAAGATTTTGGTCCGGTAACGAAATTTTTTTTAATGAACAAATTTTTTAGAAACTTTTTCAATTAACAAATTCAATAAAATTCGCCGTCGTTGCTGCAATTTCTACAGTGAATACAGAAAACACGAGTTTCCAAAATTGTCGCTTACAGCTCTTACTCGTGTGAAGGATCAGGGGGTGAAAAAGATTTGGAGGCAAAAGATCCTTTGGCCGCTGCGCTCTTTCAGTACAAACGTCACAGGCGTCTGCTCTCAACTATATACACCGATCAGGGGACACTTTTGGGCGGAATGTTTACCTGAGTAATTTGTCAGCTCGTAAAATACCTCCGAAAGCAAATCTTCCCAACAGTGTAAAGACTTTCGACCGCGCGTGACCGCATCGTTGGTGAAGACACTTTATGTACTCGAGCAGTATACGGAAGGCCCACAAAACTCTTGAAACTTCGTAAGCAACGGATCGTTTCCAGGTCTTTCGATAACTTCGCGTAAAAATTTCAAATAACAAGAACAAAAAACGATTTCCTCGTCAATATGGACCGCGGAGCAATTTCCATTGATCGTGCATCCTCCAGGCCCGAATTTTACCATAAAAATAATCATTTCAAGAAAACTGAACCTCACGAGACGTTTTTTTTTGGCATGTTGCACAGACTCGATAAAAACAAGGCTAATTGTTATTTTATGTAAACACGTTCAACAGGAATCTCGTGTTTTATTCGTATCCATCGATATGGACACGAATGTACCAGAGAAATGAGGGGAGACGGATGGATAAGCGTGTGACGTCGATGCTCATACGAGTGGACGAATTAACGAGTCGAAACATTTGAAAAATCAGTCATGCGGATTACGAGAGTCACTCAGGCCATTAGAACGAAACTTACGGTCAAAGAGCTCTTCTTCCCTCGCTCTCTTTCTCTCTCTCTGCTGGTTCCCCTTCTCCCTTAACCTACGTATTCCCACATGTATAGATATACATTTGGACGTGCGATTTTCTAGTGCCCCGCATCACTTTGAGATTCTCACTTTTTTTTCTACACAATCAAACCGTTTTGCCGTTACAAAAAATTGCTTGAGAACGAAAGTGGAGAATTGTAACCGACAAGGCTTATTGCTGGGAGCTCGAAATGTTCTGAGAAGAAATTTTCAACATGAAAACTTGCGATCAACTGGTTGATCGTCTCAATGCGAGTTTTTCTGGTTCTGCCGCCCTCCGTCAACAAATTCTCTTGACGTAAAGGAATCGCGTGGATATTTTTAACGCTTGTAGACAAAAGGACGCAAGTCTTGAGTCTTGAGTTATATTTTTCGTAAAATTACGCCGTTTCGTATCGAGCATCGACTATTTCGTTATGTTTGCGTTGGAGCAGGATCATCGCTTGAAATAACACAAGTTATTTACCGCGGAAAACCGTGACAAATTCGAACAAAAAGATCGCGAACCAGATCATCAGGACGAGAAAGCAAAACCTGCTCTTCTCGGAGCATTTTTCTTGCTCTTTGTACGAAAAAGTAGCTCGTCCTCGATGCTCGATCATTCAGGGTTCGGAATGCTAATAGGCCTCACTATTATTATTTTTTTATCGAAGAAAGTGACATCCAAATTCCTCAGAGCCCGGATGAAAAGTTTCATAAAAAAAACGAGTAATAATTTAATACGATTTTCATTTTTCATCAAAGTTTTGTTTCCCCAAAAGTTTTCATTTCCCCATACAAACCGATTTTTCGACAGAAAACTTGTAATTATTGCCTTTAGCCATGGAAGATTCCTCCTCATTGGTCAGAATAATTAAGTCCCCGAAAAATTACCTCGAAAGTAAAAATAAAAAGTTTGAAATGAAAAGATTTGTTAAAAAAATGTGTAACACTTGGAAAACTGGGGTAGCTGTTGCAAGTTGCATGAGTACTGCAGTCTCGTCGGTGGACTGTGTGCAAGAATAGGTGGTTTGGGAAAGCGATTATTTACCTGTGAGAGCTGCCGCGGTGATTACACGCTGGCGGACTATACAGAGTCTCCTGGTTTGTTGGAAAAATGGCATTGGATTCTGGAAACGTTGAGCAGTAGTAAATACCGCGCGATGTAGAAAGAAGTCCATTGTACCGCGATTACTACTCAAATCACCGTGAAATGCCCGTTAAATTTTTTCCATTGTACCACAAAGACTCCATACAGCTTCAGGTAAAATCTCGAACGACGAAACAGCTCAACCAATATTTCGTGCACAAGAAAAAAAAAAAGAAAATGAAGCAAAAGAGCAGTTCATTTTTTCGGACCATTTTTTTTTAGCCAGTAATAACAACATTAGGAGGATGACAAATAAAACGAAAGAAACCACGAATTCCATGGTGTAACATTTTTATTTATTTATATACAGCTTCAAGCTCTATATACTATGTACATTCAACGATCTCGTGAGTTCGAGTTTTTCCTGTAATAATATTCATAATAATTATTCTAATATTAATAAAATAATAATAATAATAATGGTACGATTGTTTATAAGACAACTTATTTATTATTTACATATTTACATCGTATGTCGTAGCGTATTCGATTGAGCATCCAAGTCGCACGGAATTCCAGCCCTTTTTTGTTTGAAATTGATGTTTTTACTTGATCGAATAAAACGTCTACGACTTTTTCAGACAAAAGACCTTCCATTGGTCCTTTCAGGTGCTTTTTATTTTTTTATATTGCATTAGCGTGCACCTCGTGCACACTTTCGCTTAAATAACGTTTTCATCTATTTATTTAGTTTATTTTTACATATGTGTATATGTATGTATATATATATCAATAAAAAAATATTAAATACTTTTACTGACACCGATCCCTCGCGCCGTCGACGCTTTTTTTTTACCTCGTGATATGTTAAACATCACAGTTCTCGATTACACTGCTCTCGTTTATTTTTATTTTCTTTAACTCTCGATCGCCCGCACTGGCAAAGGAATTATGCATTTTACTGCGATCACCTGATTTTCACAACATTTACGTACAGAATGTCTCGCCACTGTGAGTGCCAGAGAGATGGCTGCAATTTTCGAAATTGAATATCCCCGACACGGTTTCACGAAAAAAAAAGAAATCTTTTTTTTGATTAGTCAAATGATGTAGAAGAATTTTCATCTCGCACATTCGAGGTGAGGTTCAGTGACTGATGCATCATCTTAATTCGTGCTATAGGAGAGCAGACACTGGGCCACATTACGCTCAGTGACAAACTCCATGCCACACGGAGAGAAACGCGGGGAAATTTATATCACAAATTACTATGCTTCATAGTTTTCTGGTGACAGTTTCGTCCCTCTGAGAAATTTGAGCAAATACATAGTAATTTTTCATCTAAAATTGGGCGAAAAATGTCAAATTTCCGCTATTTCCAATAGAATTTGAATTAAAATTACTATGTTTTTGCTAAAATTTCTCAGAGGGACGACACCGTCACCAGAAAACTATGGTGGCATAGTAATATGTGATATAAATTTCCCGGCATTTCTCTCCGTGCATTGCTGCTCGCCGTAGCCCTTAATCAAAGATGCCAGTGCTTACATTTCCGATTTCAAAGTTACGCTGTTTTCACTCACGTTTAGTGCCTATTTTTCTTTCCGGTGTGTCCCAACACTGTGAATATCGGTAATCTCAAACAAAGTGTGGAATAAAAATTGTTTTTAAATAACAAATTGAAAACTCTGGACTTAAAAATGAAAATAAAAAAAAAACTAAAAATGTATCGAAAATATGGAAGAGCCAAAGAAAGAAAAAGATAACAGAGAAATCATTTTTATTAAATCGTCTCTTTCAGAAGGATTTGCTTTAATACGAATTAAATAGTTGAATGAATAAATAAAAATTTCGAATTAAAACAAATTTCTCTGAGGGAGATATTTTAATAAAAATTATTTTTCTGTCGTTTTTTTAAATCTATATTCCATATTTTTGATGTTTTCGATACATTCTTTTAATTATTTCATTTATGCACACAGTCGCAAGTTTTTAGTTTGTTTTTTATAACAATTTTTATTTTCGTTTTGTGTCATTTTTGTTCTCCTAATAATATTAAAAGCTTGAGGTACGCGAGTGTCAACTTACGATTGCAATTTTGTCTTCTCTGCCTCGATGTTTTCGTCTCGACGCAATTTCTCACGCCCTGAAAGTTCGAGTGTTCCTTCAGTCGATTGTTCGTCAGTTGCAAGCGTGTCAATTTTTTTTTGTTTTTCATCAGACCCGAAATTTTATCTTTCTCGAATAAAAAACGGTGGACAATTTTTCTCAGGACCAAATACCAGTTCATGATAGTGGAATAGTTGAAATTTGAAATGAATCGAGATTGAGTAAGAAAAGTTTTTTTCAATGACTTTTGGAATGGCGAAAAAGTTGGCGAACGAGAATGGAATCACATTTTCCAGTTCAAGATTGCCGATCTCGTTACTTTTTGCTTCTTTGCTGGTAATTATTTAAATCAGGCTACGTAAATTTATTAAAATGTAATTTTTAGTCTAAATTGTTTATGCCGATTTGTACATGTCGCAAATAATTCTCTCGATCGGTATAACGCCTATCGTTCTCCTGAAGAATAATTCTTCGATGGCGTGTGTCGAAACGGAGCGTAACGTTGGCAAAAGTAACAATAACTTGCCAAATCGAAGAGCCCCGAACGAAGCGCCGCTGAGTCTTTGACCGAGTGCCAATTGTGCGCCGTCACGTAACCGAGCTACCGATCCAGGATCTCGAAGACGATTCGTTGGGCCGTTTGGCGAAATGGAGCCATTGCTGCTGCGACTGCTGGGTACGACTTCGGAGTCGAGTCCTGCTTTGAAAAGCACGATCGCTCGTAAACAAGCGAATTCGTGGGGGTCAAGATTCATCGAATGGAAACCGGTGAGTGTCTCGCGAAAACGATTAACCTCAATTGCCAGTGGCAAGCCATGTGGACCGGGTGGCAAAAGCGCGGATGGATCGAGACTCGGTAACATTTGAGCGGCTGCGAGTAAGAATAATTCTCGCCACGATGCCTCCAGTAATGTTAATTGATCTTCCATTCCTAGTCCTGTACCAGCTGCCAAATCTCGAGCCCAACGGACGTTCAAAAATAACAAACGTGCTGCCTGCTCGCATACGGACTCTGCACTTATCGTTTGCATCAAAGGAACCGTTGGCATTCCTGATACGTTCGATGGAATCTGGAATCGAACAAGCCAACATTTAAATAGTTGCTCGAGCGAGAGTTTCAGGAAAATAAATATTCCAAATTTTTCAAGTAGACTTCACTGAAAACAAAATTTTGTTAAAAAAGATGGAAATTTTGTTCGATACGTTCAACCAAACGATTTTTTAAATAATCTCAAAAATTGTGTCATTGCAGCAAAAAATATTTGAGAAAGTCTCTTTGGAAGCAAATTTTCGTCGTTCCATTCGTAAATTTCGCTGACAATTCCGTTAGAAACCAAAGAAACTGCCAAAATAACAAAAAATTTGAAATTATCCAAAAATATTTGGTTGATCGTGTTCAACAAAATATTGACGATTTTTAACGAAATTTCATTTCCAGTTTTCCTTGTACCGACGATGAATTAACGTCAACGTCTGAACGTCTGACATATCGGTGAATAAAGAACACTTGCATCGAAGCCTTCTTACCTTTGTCATTCCTATACTGTTGCAATAAACCGGATGAGGAATAGGATGATGAGGCGTTGGTGCAGCGACCGAGACTCTTGGTTCGCTCGTTGGTTTGGGCAGTGCGAGATCGAGAACTCCAGCCGGTGGTGGTCCCATGCGTGCCATGATTTCTGGTTCTTTGAAATAAAGTGCCATTTGCCTTCGTAACGTGGAATTTCTTGGTCCCCGTTCGTGTTGCACGGCTAAAAGTTAAAAAATTTTACGTCAGCATAAAATAAAGCTGAGAAAAGTTGATTTTCTTCTCTCGAAATAAATTGACACTCACCGTCCTTGTTCATACCGGCTTGTATGCATTTAGCCAGTCGACAGGCTCTGCACTGATTGCGATGTGTTTTGTCGACCATGCACCCACCCTCAGATTTGGCTTTGCACACGTATTGTCGATTGCGACGTATCGATCTCTTGAAAAAACCGGCACAGCCATCGCAGGCGAATATTCCGTAGTGTTTGCCGGAGGAATGATCGCGACACACCTTGCACGGAATATCGTACAAAATCCGGCCTGGAGCAGAAGAAAAAAGGAAAAAAGCCTTTTAGAGACATAATATAATACCCGCGTAAATGCACCTGGTCGCCGCACCTTAAATATATATTTCTCATCTCGCACCCTCGTGTGACGTTTTGACATGGCTAAATTTATTTTAATAGCACCAACGAGAAAAGAAAACATGCTCCTTTGCACCCTCGACAATTACCTTCGCACCCTTCGATCTTTAGATCTCTTCTGTTTATCAGATTCAATCTTTTCATCTTCGCAAGACGCTGGCTAAAGAATTCGTAGAATCGTCAAATAAAATGGACCAGACGTCCGGATAGTGAGGAAATTCAAAAAAAAATTATTTTCAATCGCAGCATTGTTAAGCGCCTGAACGTATCGAACCAGCCGGAATTACCGAACCGTTTGGCATCTTCCTGGTACAGTAAATTCCGAAAAAACTAAGAAAAGTTTTCGGCATCCTGTTTAATGAAACGAGCCAGAGTTTCAAGAGCCACAAGAGAGAGAAATAACAAATGGGAAAAGTACGAGGACACTGCTGGTGTTCCATTTTGGCCCAACTACTTTAAACCTAAACAAAGTGAGCATACATGGAATTTAACATGTTAAACACACAAATATGAATGTGTGGGTAATCGAGGTTGAGCAGTAGTCGTCTTAATAGAAAATAAAAGGACTCTGGGTACGTGAAAGAGCAAACGAGGAATTGATTGGTAGATCGCGATACGATGGAGTGTCGTGTTTCTTGGCTGCTCACTTAAACCGATGAATGCCTCCAGCAGCCACATCCGGTCCATTGAAGCCCTCTCTTTTCATTCACCTTCATCACCAAGCTCGCCAAGTGTATATGTTGGTACCAAGTATGCATAGTGTATAGATGGCTCGCGATCATCCACGAGAGCATTTGAATGCTTAGTGGGCGGAGCTCCAATGAAAAACTCCATCTCGAGGTTCCCATTATAACTCTAAAGAAGAGATGAGCTCTCTTCGCCGTTAAGTTTTACGCTCACACCAACAGTTTTATGTGTCGGGGGTCCATATTCCCCGCGATCACTATTTAAAACGCTCCACGAGACTCGCACAGGTCAGCAGGTATGCAGGCGTGTAAATATACAGATATATGCATATCCAGGCTTCTGTTATGTATTGGATACTAACTTGGCGACAAATCGTTTTTCATTCAAACATTTTTCTTCATTCAGCACCGGCTCTTTCGTGTTTTCCCCCGTCAACGCTCGTAAACGGGTCTTCGGGGTGCCAAAATATACATTTATTCGTTTCAAAAGAAAAATCACCCACGCTTCTCACTGCAACTCTTTAAACGTCGTTTATTCACGACACATTATTGTCGAACGAAGACCGCGCGACAATAGCCCGAGCCCCAAACTACTACGCGCGTTATACTCCTCGCCAGAGTGACTGACTGGAGAACGGTCAATAATGTCTATGGGCATCTGCGACCAAAAAGATATTTCCTCTTTTGTTATTCACCTCAACGCGCACTCCCTTCCTCCGTCATTCTGCCAATGATGCTGTCAAAGCCCTCGTACCACAACAATAATGCGAATTCACCGAGAGTTCATAAAGTCTTGTGAATCAACTTGGTCGATGCTATTGACGGAACAAGATATTTTTTTCACGCGCGTGTCGCTCAACAACGAATCATGAGCAGGTCAGAATAATTTGAATAAAAAATCATTCGACGCTCGCGGCAATAAAATGATCAACTCGAAAAATCCTCCTCCCATCCGCTCCTCTTTTGCAATCAATAATCCTTCGGAATTTCTTCAGTCAATCATCACTTGCCTAGATAAGTGATGATTGAAGGGTTGCAATGAAGTGGAAGGGTGAACAATCATTCACGTTACAACAAAAGCCATGAAAGTTTGCGCGATGAAATTGCACCGTTTAGTTTGAAACTACAACGCGAATACGAAAGGGTTGTCAGATCATTATGTTGTTAAACTAGAAAGGGGAACCGGGATCAGTATATTTCTTCAGTCAACAACTTTTCTCCACCACCGAGTCAAATGATTCAGCATAGAAAAGAATCTGCAAGTTTTCGACGATTGCAAAGATTTGTTCGATTAAATAAGAAATTTTCCGATAAATAACGAATTCTCGATTTCGATGGAGAAAAATTTTCGTAAAAATGTAGAAACAAAGAAAATTCGCAAAAAGTTCGCACATTCGGATAAATTGATTCGTAAAGTTTACTCGTGTCCGCGCACTACGTTTCTAGACATTTCGAACACATTTGTACACGCGACATCGAGAAGTCTGATTTCATGCCTCGCTGCACGTAAGTTTGTCAGAGTGCAAGTTGTGTGATGCACCAAAGATGCGACGTGTAATGTAGAGATAATTGACCGAGGCGCCGTTCGAGTGCATGCGTAGCTACGCATAAAAAATGGGCACAGGGAAAGTTAGAAATATATACGGTTATATATTTTATATTTGTATTGAATATGTACACCCCCGATAAGTTGATCGAATGACAGGTTGCATGAAGAAATTCGCTGGGACTATTTCATTTCTGTTTGAATGTAAATGTGAAAGGGAGTAGGGAAAATGGCAAGTCTTACGGACACAGTGGCGACACAAGGGTATAAGAAGAATCACGCGAAAAAAAAACAATAAGGAAAAAAAGGGATAAGACCACCCAAGAACTCGGCGAGTTTCGAGGGGTTAGGCGAAGCTTGTGCCAGGCGTGTCCTGCAACTTATCCCGGTTGAATGTTTTATCATGGTATATATGGAGAACCATGTCGAAAGTCTGTATTTTAGTTATGAAAGCTCGAGCACAAACGCTTTTCGCCCTATTTTCCCCTCGTATTTTCCCTCGAATAATGCTCGTTCGTTTTTTCCCTCACGGTTCTTCGCCTGCTCTTTTTTCTTCTTCCTTTTTTCTTCCTCTATACAGGTATATCGTGCGAGTCTCGTGCGACATTGAACGTTGTTCGATGAGTGTCAGAGTGGGAGTGGGAGGGAAAGAGAGAACGGACGCTTTAGCTTCGGAAGTTGTTTTAAAAATTCATACCATTTTTAGTCGTTTTACCGCGAGACTACCCTTCTGCATTGACCGCGCGACAATTGCATGAGCTTTACCGTTCCGAATCTCCGATATTCGCGTGCTGCAGCTTGGGGATAGGGCGCCCCGTTCCTAAGAGTGAAACTTTTCGTTGATTATCCTCAAACTCAAAGTACTGACATTAGTGCCAGTTCGTTTTTTTTTATTTCGGGGGCAATGGGTACCAAGTATTAAGCAAAGTCCAAAGTGAACTCGAGCTGCAAAAGGCGGTGAAGAGAATTTGCCACAAAACCACGTCCTCTCACCCCGCCCTCGGTATATGTTCCACCGAGTGAAAATGGGGTTGAAAAAAACGAGCCCACCGGATGTGATTCACGCTCTCGTATGCGACGCTCTTGAACCTCTTGATTTATACAACGTCGAATATCTCGTCCGCGATAAATAAAAAAATCCTCAGTTGCAAGTTCAGTTTTCCGGCAAAATTGAAAATTCAGATAAAAACGTTTCGTGTTATTTGCATAAATATTATTTCTTGGGCTATGAAAAACTTTGCATTTTATTGAATGAACAAAAAGCTGGACATGATTTTTCTAAAAATTGTTACTGGTTGAAATTTTTTCTTTATTCTTCAATTAATTTTAATAAAATTTATAGCAATCGGCCCCTTCGGGCTGCACGCGATACGAAAATCGCAGGGGTTCTAATTGGGACTTATTTATCGTTATTACGAATGCTCAGGTGCGATGACACGATTCCGAGTCGTCAATCGAGCATGGGAATTTAACGTCATCTGTTTCAAACGCTGATGCGTCGTTCTCGTTCGAACGTATTTCGATTAAGCGCCACATAGCAACTCCGTATATATATATGTATATAATGCATGCAGCGTCATCTGTCCGGTCCGCCATGACAGGCCTGCGGGGGGTTAGCAAGCGTTTCGTACCCTATGTACAGAACCGCCGAGAAGCTGCCCGAAGTTTTAACCCTCCCCTCTCCCTCGCCGACCCTCCTGAACGTTGTATTAATTTTATTTTGTTTTTCCAAACGATTCGTTGCGCGCAGGGGCTTAGTGAAAATTAATCAACAATACCCTTGAGCTAAACGAAACTTTTGAGTCGTGATAACCGGAATGGAAACTATCCACGTCCCGATGTGTCTTCCGAATAAACAAAAAAAAATTCCACACCGATCGAGGCTCATGAAGACGAAAGTCCCGGCGAATTTACGTGTTTTTTCGTTTTCAAAACTGAAATTTCATGAATTTCAGTTTTTTACACGTCCAGGGAAGAACCAGATTTATAAAGGGGAAGGAGCGCGTTGATTCGGTACCAAATGACGCTCGGAAGAGCCATCAAGCCACCCCCGCAACCTGTTAGTTCGACCCACGATTTGATTCTCCATGTGCCCTCTCTCGCTCATCCTTCATTATCTTTAACATCTGGCGAAAGTTTCTCATGGTTTGTACTCGCGTCACTACGCGATTCGATCATTTCGTTAACTATACACCAAATACGTTAGAATATGTTCTCGTTTAAATGCCACATGCTATTTATTTCACACGGAGTTTAAATTAGCTGTAGATCAATATAAAAAGTCGCGAAGGGTTATTTACATGTGGGAATCGTGTCACGATACGAGCATCCCCCTCGACTCAATCGTCACTATTTTTCACACCATCATTAACATTCCACAAATGAAATAAAAGTCGTTTGCTTAGAAAATGCGATTCAAGTTTTTTTTTTCACAACTTTCGTACGTCGTTCCGACTCGAATTAATTTTTAATTTGAAAAATATTTTCACGAGTCACAAAATACAGAAAACTTTCATTTCCGGTTCGATCCAATATTATATATCGACGAAGAAAAATCCGTGATTCAATTTCGAAATTATTGGAAAATATTTCGTACGTTGACGTAATAATTTTCAAAATGTGGTGATTTTCCATTAGGTTTCAAATTTCCTCACCTCAAACGTTCGTATTTTATTGTAAGATATTCCATCGTAATGCGGGACACCAGGCGCCACGGATAATACTCATCGCCGTACGAATTTTTATGACCGTTGTTGTTTGGAAGGCTAACGAGGAGGCATTAAAATCACTAAAGATGTCAATTGCACCGTTCATTCTTTCCAATAAGTCACTTCAATTGTCCTCTATTTTCGAACCTCGTAAAATAATTATTTTCAAATCACCACGCCGCGAAGCTTTCGTCTTTCTTTTAAAATACTTCGCAAGGCTAATTTGCTTACGTACTGCTGGATTTCCCCAGCTTCATACCGGCTGGTCGTCCTGTCTAGTTTCTTTACAAATGGTGGGCGATCGAAAAGCGACGATTGCGTCAATTGAGATCCAAGTTTCTTTAAGAAAATTGTTTGAGGCAAGAAATGTTCTACTTGTTCTTCGACCATTTGGGCAAAAAAGAGACGGAGAAATCAGATTCGAAGATGCAACGTAATTTGATTCATGGCAAATATTTGAAAAAATGGTTTTTTTGCAAAAAACGGGCCCAATTTTTTTTTTAAACAGTATTATCAATAAAAAAATCACATCATGATAAATTAGGGAAAGGGAAGGATAAAAAAAAAGTTTTCGTTAGCGAAACGACAGATCCGGCACGAATGGCTATACCGATACTGATTTCGAAAATGTGAATTATTTCTGTCGATTCTCTAATTTCATTAACTTCTGATGCTTCTGTCTACTCGATTCGCGCACTCTACTTACACACGTCTCTCATCCTCATTCTGTTTATAAAATTCCTGCTTTGTTTACATTATTTCATTCCGAGCGTTTGCTCGATGTTCCACGAGTTTGGAATAGTAAATACGAAAAGAATGAATGATTACAGTAGCTCAGTCACAAAATCAAAATTTTGTTTTGTTTGTTGGTTTTTTTTTAGCTTCTCCTTGAAATTAATCGTAATTTCATTTTCTCAGGCCATCGATTTTATCATCGTAGTTAGCGATATTTGTTTCATTGAGCACATCGAGTGCTCAATGGAACGATTGAATCTTCGTTGGAATAAACAGAACGATTTGGTCGTTTCGAACAGTCTCAATTTTTAAGTGCAAAAAGGGAATTTTCTAGGCTGTTTTTTTCTTTCTCTACCAAAGAATCGCAATGCATCAAATAGGAAATTTCATCGTGATGGACACAATGAAATCAAAAGTTGTCTATCGAACTCTCGATGTATTTTGCGAAAACGAAACGTGAATGTATTCGAATTGAAATGACTGGATTACGTGATTTTTGAAAGAATCGACGTCAAAATTTCTCAGTATTCGGAAACAATAAAATTCCCTCATAAACTTTCGGGTTTTCGACGAAAAAAAAAAAAAAAAAACATGAAAAATAAACTCACTCGACGAAGCTTGCATCTTGGGTTGCGGTATGTGGCCCATCTGTGCTTCCTGCGTCTGCATTTTATCTCGTAGAGAACCTTATCTTCCGGCACTGTTTACACCCTTTGTAGAAAAGAAGGGGGTAACTTCACCGTGTCCAAATTCTGCACACTTGTTCACTCAAAGCGAAACTCGCACGATAATGATTAAAACAACACCGACGAAAAAAAAAAAAAGAAAAAATGCGAAGATGGTTTTTTCGTCAGTTTGGAGACATCGAGATGATAAATAGTTTCAACACTTATTTTTATTTTGTCACGAGTTTGAAGGAATAATCAAGATGCGGAGGTTCGAAGCGATGAGATCGGAACTTTGGTCGCTCTGTTTATAATTTCGCGGACCGAGACTACGTGTCCTGTTGACCGGTAGAGCTTCTAACTCTTCAATGAAACGTGACTGACAGTCATCGGTTGTCGAGACTTGTTCATGGCTCGATGCTACAATCCTGTATTTCAAGGGTCAAATACAACGAGTTCCTATTGGTCGAGATTATGCCTACCCCTCGGGAGGGGAGCAAAAATATGGGCGGTTCCTGGATGAGAACTGCTCGCAGGAGACTCTATTCGGCTCCCTTTGGGGCCAACACCACCGAGGGGTTGGCAACTGCCTGCTTTACACACGCGCGAGAATAGCCACGCGGTCGTTTTCCTATACTTTTACATATATCTCTGCGTATCTTCCATGCATTACATATTTCTATATACAGCAGAGAGGTATGTGTTTTTATCTTCCACTCCGACCTTTGGCGCAGGATACACGATCCTCCGATTCATCCCCAACGACCAGCATCGTGAACATTGAGCAACAACTAGAAGGCACTTTTATCCCCCTCCATGTAACTTGGCAAACCACCCCTCTACATTATGTACCGAGCCAGCTATTATTCCCTACGACGAAACGTCACCACCGTCGATTAATTCGACGGCCCCTTTTTCTGTTTCGCCTCATCTCGCCCCTGCCTCGCCATCAGTTATCTCCGCCAATTTTTCTTGCACATAAAAACCAAAAAATAGGCTTGGATTATCACAGTTTTACAAGCGAAATGTCGGAAGTAACAAATTTTTCTTCCACCTGAAAGATTTTATAATTAATAAGCCGAAATATTTTTTTCAAAAATTTCAAAATCAACTTTGATTTTACGAAAATCGATACAACTTTTTTTTTTACCAACTGTTACTCCAGCCACGAATGATTATTTTCGATTTTGAATTATTTTTCAATTCGTAATTAGCGATTTTTAATTTATTGTCATTTTTTAGTTGATTGTGAACTTTGGAAATAGAAAATATGACAAAAATGTGATTTTTAGGTTCGAATTTGCAAAAAAAAAATATTTATGTGAAAAAGGCACAAACACAATTTTGTGGTATTTGCTCATTTATAAATTTATTGTAATTCGCCAAACAGACAGAAGCTTCGAAAGGCTGACTCACAGGAATCTCCAATGCTGAGAAATATTCGATGTTGAAGTTTCCATTGTTAGAATGCAACGAAATGCTCTTTTGTCTTGATCAGAGCTTATGATTGATTCTGATTCGATATTTCGTTTGGAAAAAAAAATTTATTATCGAATCCAAACAGAAAATCGGTGCAAAAATTGTCATGGTTTTTGAAATAAAACAAAAAATTCATAGAAAAAGGATTTTTCGTTGGATTGCATCGTTTACGAATTTCAGCGTTGTAGAAATATTCGGTCGTGGTGTTTATTATCAAAAAAATAATTCAATGACATTAATGCTACGTGGCTCCCACTTTCGGCATTCTTTTCCCTGCTCAGTGTACCTTAAATTAACCGAAGATTACAAAGTTCAGTGAAGCTTCAACCTCGGCTTCAACAAACATCGTTTCCTTGCGATTGTTTCTTGGCATGCAGGCCTTGCTCCCAGCATCATTTGAATTGATGTCAAGATGCACGAGACCAGGTATAAAACTTTGCATCGGGCTCGACATGGAAAAAACTATTCCCAGGGAGGAAAAAAATGAAAGAAACCGTACTCGTCTTACCAAAAACACATCTGTTACGAGTTTAAACTTAGAATGTATTTCCAGAATGTGTATGTACGTACATTTCCGTGACTCGACGACTCCATTCCGAGTGATCCGCGATGTTTGATCCTTGCACTCGAGGAGGGTTCACTCGCAGAGCCACCCCCTTCAATAAATACCGCGCGAGATTCCGCCAAGGGTCATATCCGTTCCACTGGGAGCATCAGAAACGCGATTTGTAGAAGCTGCGACCTAAAAATGTCTCGAACGAAATAATCAAGTCTCATGGGTTCTTGGACAAATTCCACAAAAAAAAAAAAAAA
>JBAJMU010000002.1:9183635-9270769 GCA_037952995.1 Hyposoter didymator
TCGATTCAAAGATTATTCGGGAAGGAAGATAATCAGCTGCGAAGCTGGACTAACATCTTGTGAAAAAAAAGTTGTGTCGATTTTCGTAGAACCAAAGTTTGAAGATTTTGAAAAAAAAAAATTTAACTTTCCATATTTATTCCAACCAACGGTTGAAAATTTATTTTTATTTTATTTTTCACACCCAATCATCCAATTGTCTCGTATACAGTGTGAATAATTTCTACTCATTTTCATTCAAGACCGAGACCCATTCACTTCTATTCTGCAGGATCGAAAACATTGACGACAAAAGTAAACGAATTTTCCAAATCGATAAAAAGCTCAATGAAACGAATTCACGAAATATCGTCGAGTCAGGAAGTTGGTAAAAGTGACATCAGTAGTCGAACAGGTGTTTAAAAGTGTATGACGTTCATATGCGGACTGTGCCGACCCTCTATAATTGTTGAGTAGCAGTTAGGGAGTCTTCACGTTGAACAAAACCATATTAGTTATCGATACGGCTGCTTCGTATTTTCAGGGTGATTTGTACTTGTTACCCTTTAAAAAACACCGTCGATATTCAGGTATTTATTGCATGTGTACAAATGTGTGTGTCCCATCTCTTGGAAACCATCAATGTTTGTATGTTTCGATAAGGGGGCAACAAGCCCTAACCACCCTCACTCTTATACATGCTGTACAACGATTCCAGAGCTGTGGGAATCGGGAGACATATGGTCAGAGAAATATCATGTAACTAGCCCCATCGACACGATCTTCACTCATATTTTTCCATTAGTATCTCTGTGCATGTACCTGGACGCTCGATCGATTTTTCGAGGGGGTAAAAAAAACGCCGCCACAAAGTGAATGCACGCTCGGACCGATTCATGATTTTGTACCATATGTGAAATTCGTACGTCATATAAAGCTCATGAGAAACCACTTATCTCACGTTCCAATTGTAATTGGACATGGGAAGTATGCCGAGTGCTCATCTCTCTCCTCAATTCATCACGATTCGTTGGAATTTTTTTTGTAGTTTAACCAGAAACATCGATCAAGTTTTTATTTATTTATTTTGTCTGCAACTTTTTTTTAGTCAAGTCGATCCTGAGTCGAAGCAGTAAACAAAAATGTCGTCGTTTTTTTTGGTTTATTCGAAAAAATTCTTTTTCCTGAAATGGCTGTCGATTTTGGTGGAACAATTTTTTTCTTGCTTCCTCATGGAGGAAACTGTGTGACGGTGAATTTTTTTTTTCAGTTTTCAATGTCAACTCGTCAATTGTGTCAATTGCTTCCTCAAGATGCTCAAGATGCACGATTCTCAAAGCTCATAGAGGAAGATTTCAGCGTCGTGTATCTTGAGCATCTTGGGGAAACAATTTGCAAATTTCAATTTGCAGAGTTTTTTCCTGAAACGAATGTCGATTTTGGGGTTTTTTTTTTCAACAATTGACTGGGAGATTGCTGCGACAATTTTAACAGTAAAAATCGTCGACACGTCTGCCGATCGGGATCAATGAAAAGCCTGCTTCATTTTTCTTGAGTCTAGGCACAAAATCCTGGACTGAATAATGAGAATTGAATCTTGATTGAAACCTGACGAGGATGTAAGCGAGAAAAGATAATTTTTCGATGTCGTGCAGCCGTGCTCATGAAATATTAAAATGCTCGTCATCTGGCTTTGATTTCGTAACGTCTGCGAGTCGAGACGTTAGAACGTTGAAAAGTAAAAAGGATGTAGAAAAAATCGGTTAACGCGTGTTACCGGTTAATGTCCGTTAGTCGACAGGATGTTCAGTGTTATGAAAATCAGAGAGGACGATAGAGTCCTCGCGCGAGGAGAGTTCGAGACGACGAGACCAGGGAAAGAGAGAACCGGGCGAAGAACTCTTAGACGTACGTAACGAACTTTTGCTTGCATGAAAAAAAAAGAAATAAAAGAAGAAAAAAAAAGAAATGAAGAAGAACGAGAAGTAGGCGTGGATGTGAAGAGAACGAGTGACAAGTAGCTGCACCGGCTTGCACCATAACTCGCAAAAGGAGATCAGAAATCAGATCCTTCGATACACAGAGGATAGGGGTTGAATGTGCTTACGTGCAAGGACGAAAACTTCTCTCCTAAGAGTGTTCATGAAGACAGAGGGAAAGAACGGTGTACCTTGCGTAGACATTCATCCTGGGCGTTAACATCCGGCCTCCGGTTACGCGCATTCACCTTTTTTACGTACCCAAAAAAGGCTCGATATATTCTTGAGCTCCTAGCGTCAAGAAGAAAGGAGACCTTTCAGACGTATAACGGTGGGAACGTCTTCCAAGACTTTCTTACACAACGTTAAGAAAGTCCATCTTCGTTATTTTTCGTAAATAGTCTTTCTCGAATATCGATCGCCCGCGACCCCTGCTCGTTTCGTCGTGGAATCCGCTCAAAAAGAGTAAAACTACATGGCAATGGTCGTAATTTACATGTTGTGGAATTATCGACTAATATTGCTCCTTGAGCACGATTTAATTTCATGTCATTTTCTCGACACAATTCAAAAGGACAGTAATTCGAAAAAATGTCGGAATTTATGCTCGTAAAGATGCAAATTCCATTTCGATGGTTCTGAGTACATGGAAAATAATAATGAATGTGTAATTTATTCATAAAGCGTAGATATTTGACTTTTTTCACGCACAGATTGAATTCCGACGTTGGCTCGTCCCAAAAGGTGGGATTTCTCTTGGTGTACAAAATGGCGTCGTCTTATTTCTCGGTACCGCGGTCTTTGCCGTCAGGGAAGATGTCTCTCCCGTCATCGTGTCTTCGGGGCGGATCTCGTAGAGAAATGACCGGGCGGTGCTCAAAATGACAGAAGAAAGAGTGAGATAAAGAGAGGCGTAGAGAAGTGAAGCGCCTGTGTAGTGTTTGTATTTGTCGAGGCCGAACTCTTCACGTGCCCTTCCATCTTTCTCACCCGCACAGGCCAACGTTGGAGATGCTCTTGTTTACACAAAGATAGGTCTGACACGTAAAAGGGCTCAACTGGCTGGATTTCTCGTATCGAAACCGCAGGATTATGGCTCTTCATTCGCACATACAGCTTCTTCACAGAATCCAGCTGTGTGAATGGTCCATGGCTCGTTGCGCCCTGAAAAAGCACAACAGCCAGTGACGTAACTCGAGCGCTCTCTCTCTCTCTCTCTCTCTCTCTCTTTCGTTCTCTGTTTCTCCCGCCGTCACGATGTCCTGACAGGGACCTTTTTGGCCACACTCTTCTGTCAGTCCGTGCGTTCCTTTGTTGAGCGTTATCCTCTGGCCTCACCCACTCTTCAGCTGAATCTCTGGTCGTCGGTATAGCCTTCGACAACGCCGCTACCGTTGCCTCACGACATCAGTATGAAAAAGGGGGAGGGGAATAGCTCGCGTTATGGTGGCCCCTTGGTACACACGGAAAAAAAAGGCCCTCACGCTCATACCGCCACGTTTTGCTCCCATTTGCCTCCTTCGCAGTCTCAAATTACAAGCCTCCCCTCCGCAAGCATGCCCATCACTGTTTCTCCGCACGTAACCTTGTCCAAACCACCCCGTAGTGTCCCGTATGAATTTAAGCAGAGAAACGGAGTCGGAGCATATTCATTTTTCTCTCTCTCGTTGAAAACCTCCATTCATTCGCATCTTCGCCGGATTCGCCTTTTGACGAAGTGCTTCTTTAGTTTGAAACGCGCGAGCGTCATTCAATACTCTCCTTTTCCTTTTTTTTTATTACTCCCTCTTTCTCCGCCGCTTTCTTTCTCTTTTTCTTACTTTTTCACCCTCCTTCCCTCGCTCTCGTTGTATTTTTTCTTCATTCCTTTTTCTCCCTCCCTCTCTCTCTCAATTCTCATGAACAAAGAGCTTCCGGAAGCACACACGAGACATTTCTTCGCATTTGCGTTCATCTCTCTCTCGATCAAGATCGCGAAGCAGGTATACGGCACTGACTCCACTCATGGAATCAGCTTTTTCCTTCCATTTTGGAACCTCTCTCTCTTTATGCCCTTCGTACTTTTGTTTACTATTCAAAGGGTATTAATATCGAGTTTACGATCTCCTCTGCTAACGTGTTTTATTGTCACTAGACATTTTTATTTCGTTCGTTGTCAACTTTGGTCGAATCATTTTTTTATACCGTGTCAAAGTTTGCCGAAACGACGGATTTGCTCGGTAATAATTCATGCACGTTTCTCTGCGCAGCACGCTTCATCGACTTCCATACTTGACGTATTACAGTCACGAAATGACTTTATTTAGAGTTTTTTTTTTATTCGAGGCATTGAATCTCCAATTTTTTCATCTAGACGAATGTAAATTGACGTTACGATTCGTCAAAAAGTTGCGGGACGAAAAAAAAGAAACGCGACTTCAATTCACATTCGTTTCGATGGGAAAAATAAAAAAAATTGGCAAATTAATGTCTCAAATTCTGAATGGTCAGAAAATTTTTCTTCGTAGAAGAAAACTGTTGGTTTCGGTGCCTCGAACGTACATACAAAATTTTGAAAGCACCCTAAATAAAGTCGTTTCGTGATAGTAATACCTTAAGGCAAAAGTTTAGTGGAAGAAAAAAATAGGTAGAGAAAAGTTTGAAATTTGGGAAATCCCGAAAAAAAAGAAATAAACACTTTGAGATATTAATCTCGTTGTCGATTCCTTTCATCATTCGTATATATCGCGGACGTATGTCGACGCGAGGATGACAACGTTTACCTGGATCATCGGCCATCGTCAGGACACTCGAATGCCCGACGATAGTTGCATGTTTTCTTCGAGTGTACGGACTAGCAAACACTCTGCAAATACGCATGCATATTTATCCTGCTTTTCTCGTAATATTCGTAAGTCGTTCGGGCTGACCAATTTTTTTTCTCACGTTCCTTTCTTTATTGCTTTATGACATCGTCCGTCTACTTGTCGCCACGAGGCTTGACCGCCACTGACGAATGTCTTACTGCAGGGCCTTAAACTTTTTTTCTTTTTTTTTTTGTGTCTGAAAATCGATCAACGTGCCAGAAGCGATAGTCGAATGAAAAATGCATGGTTTTTCCCATGAGTAGGAATCGACACGTTCCACGCAGCAAAATTTTCATTAATTTCGATGCAAACCCAAAAATATGCCAACCAATGAGAGCTCGCCACAATTTCGAC
The DNA here is from genome assembly GCA_037952995.1 of Hyposoter didymator. Lineage (NCBI taxonomy): Eukaryota > Metazoa > Arthropoda > Insecta > Hymenoptera > Ichneumonidae > Hyposoter > Hyposoter didymator. The sequence continues at coordinate 9,188,794 of JBAJMU010000002.1, forward strand.
ACTTTCTTCATTTATTGACCACGAAAATCACGGCCCAACACTTGACCCTCGTTGCACCAACAATACAGACCCAAATTTTGCCAAACAGTCGCACTCGGAGATCCATTTATCTTGATTTTCAGACCGCGATGGCACGTGCCACTCCGTACTTGCAAACATCGAAGGCAACCGAGCCTCGGTGATGATTATTTATTACGTATCTTTCACAATGCACCATCGGGTCGTGGAAGTGTGAATATTCAGTATGGTGAATTGTCGAGTGACGAGACCCAATTTTATGAGGCAAACGGAGCGCAATGATGGACTGGTCAATAATGAGGACGGTAAGGACGATAATTTATGGAAATGTCGAACCCCCATTCGTCGATCACAAAGGACGCAGGCTAAACAAAAATTTTGTCAATATTACTCGAGCCTGCATGATGCCAATTCACTTGTGTTTCGAACTTTCGGGACAGACCGACGAACGTCGGTCAAAACCGCCACATAAACAAAATGACATAAAAATAAACATTCACATACTCGAGCATTATTCAAATGCAGATGAAATGTTATAGAAACTGTAAAAAAAAAAAAAAAAAATTGAAAACTGAATTCTTTCATTTTGATTTTGAAAAAAAAAATCGTTACGGTTTTCAATCCATAAAACTTAGTGCAACTGCAAAAAATTCCATTTTAATGTCGACGAGAGTAAGTTTCGCTTTTGTTTCGAGAAAGAAATAAAAAAATAGTGTGAAAAATGGATGAGCAGCGAGAAAAGTCTAAAAGCGACAAAATGAATTTTGAAGAGTGAAGGAAAAGTACGATTTTGTCATATTTGAGTGTTTGGGAAGTGAATTAGCAAGCGTCGCCAGCAGGCGTTTATTACAGGTCTGGCGACGTAATAACATTGCGGAAAACCCACTTTTTCATTGCAAGAAACTTTGGCACTGAAAGGAAAATTGTTGTGCTGTGCAAATAATCGACTAAGCGGGAAATACTATTTAGAAGCGACGGAAGCAAGCCCGAATGAAGAATTACATTTATAAACATTCAAAAACGTTTGGGCTCTAGTCCCTGGATTTGCGTATTTCTGAGACAATGAATTCCGGATTTTCATGGTTTAGTCACAGCCAGTGAGAGTTAGAGGCAAAAAAAACGTTGAAAAAAATTTGTGCTCGACGACGAGAAGCATAAAAGCTGTGTACGGGTATTAAGCGTCCCGGTCGATCCATCAGGAACTCTTGGCAAAGGTTACCAACAGTTCAGAGGTCTCACGCACCTCATTCCGTTTATTGTATAGCGAAAGGATATGCCAGGAGCTGTAAACAGAGGCGCCGTGACGGATTCAAATCGACGTAGCCCCGACGAGTTAAACAAACTATAAAACCAATCAAGCCACTATATATTTAAATTTACTGCGGGATAATAACGTGAGCAACGAATCTGTGAAATAATCGCGTAAACGTGCTTCGAGATACAGGTTGGGGTTTCCACATTTTTTTTCGCATCTTTAGTTCCCTCGTTCACTTCCCAGACAAATCACCGGAAACTTCGTAGTCATTGAGCCATTGGCTTAACCCTTTCACTCACTTTTTAACCCCCAGACACTTTTGTGTCTCTCAGTGCATTTCAATCTTCGCCAGAACTCCGTCATTCTTTTTTTTTACTTGCGACAATAGGAGATTTCAATGATTTAAGAAAATGCTCATAATTCATCAATTATCAATATTATCATGCTTATTTTTACGAGCTTTTTAACAGGTTGGGTTTTTCACGAACGTTCATCGAGGGCTCGCGACACAAATAATCGGCAACTCAGGATAATTCCCTTTTGCCTTCGTGCATTCAAACCCTCGTTTCAAAGACGTTTGAAATTTTTGTGCACACAACTCCGTGTTGACATGAATTTTATTCACTATATAAGAGATCGTGGAAAATTTCACGAGGATTAAGAAGCTCGTTATCAAAAAATTAACATTTCGTTAAGAATAATTTTTTAAACAAATACAAAAAATATTCATCTATAAACTTCGTTTTGTTTTTCGGTTGCTTTCAGTATGTTGTGGATATTGAAAAATTGAGAGGTATTAAAAAACTTGTTGCAGTTTCCACAAGACGACGTTTGACTGCATGCAAATTATTACACTGAAAACAAAATTTTGTTGAAAAAGATGAATATTTTGTTCGATACGTTCGACTAAACGATTTTTTGAATAATCCCAAAAATTGTGTCGTCGCAGCAAGAAATTCTTTAGAAAATCTTTTCGGAAGCAAATTTTAGTCGTTCCACTCGTAAATTTAACTGACAATTTCGTTAGAAACCAAATATACTGTCAAAATAACAAAAAAATTGAAATTATCAAAAAATATTTAGTTCACCGTATTCGACAAAATATTGACGATTTTTAAAAAAATTTCATTCTCGGTGTAATGTTGATTGTTCAATAACGAGCTTCCTAATCGTCGTGAAATAAATACTTCATACAAAAACATAAAAAATTTACAGAATTTTCTTATCATTTGCGATTTGGGACTCAACATTCTTAATTTTTACACTTTCGTCGACATTGGAGAGATTTATTGCTGCACCACGAGAATTTCCGCAAAATACATGTCAAAAAAATGTTTTTCGAAGAAAAATTGATTTTTTATTGTCTTTGAAAAATTTGAAAAATACTCGAGTTTTCACCGATATTGGAAAATGTTGAGATGGGTTTCTTGCCGCGATAAGACAGACGATCTCATGCGTCGATGAACCGAGGATGATTCCATGATTGAAATTACAAATCGAGACAAGAAGAGTTTGAAACGATTGGGGGATGACAAATTTGATGGACCGAACACATGTTGTTTCTATGAGGTAGTTCTCACGGGTGAAAATGCGAGTGTTGGTCACAGGTAATTCTCTCAATCCGCTTCGATCCATTTCACAAACTCAACCAACGCGTTTCAGCCAACTCGTCCATGATTCGAGAGCGAACCCCTGTCGAGAATTCCATTATCGTACCCACAATTCCCGAATATGATATCTGAACGTCGTTCCCCCCGGAAACGAGGGAATCTCCAACTTTTTCATACACGTTTTTCGATATCGTCCCGATTTTCAGGGCAGCAGATTGAACGAGGATCATTGGTTGGCGGACGCAAGATAAACGCGATAAACGTGGAAGAAAAAAATAAATGTTGACCTTGAAAAATTTGAATGAAAAACTAACCATGAATTACCCTTTAAGGGCGTACAAACACGTAACATAAAAACCACGCTTTTCACACTAGAATTTCGAGTGATTGTCGATTTGCGGAACGTAATATTTCATCGCAAAAAAAGTTTCCTTTTTATTCGGCGTTGGCAACTATCGCCGAAAACTCAATTTCGTCCCCACCGTTTTTATTTCGTAACGTTAATTTTTGACGAACCAAGAACAACGAAAATATTAATGCCTGCATACGAAAGAAAAAGTGAACTGTCAACTGTTTGCTGTAATTGGGGGGATGAAAACAAAAATATTGGCGATATGTTTTTACGGAAAAAAATTAAACCCGGGTACGTATAACTAGAGGTAAAATCGTACTCAGTGATTGTAGCGATAATTCGAGGTTTGAAAAGCACATTAAAGCAATTTACATTAATCTATACGCGAAAAAAAAATGCAGGGGATGTGTGCGTCGCGATATAGCGATTAGAGGGTGTGAATGGAGGGTCGCGTTGTAAGAAACGCCCATTTCCAAACTTGTATACGCCTCGAGCCACCCCCGCATGCGTGTCGCACACAAATATACATTTTGCTGTATAAACGTCTAGCCTAAAAGTTCGATTTTATCCCGCGCCGCTCAACTTTGTTCCCTCAATCTGAATCTATCGCTCTATCTCTCTCGCGCTTGCTTTCACTTTGTACCCTTGTTGCCTGCTGTTGCTGTCAGATGTGGTGACACGAAACGAAAACCACCACTCGGCTGGACTTTCTGTCCTCCTCTTCACTCATACGCTGCAAGCATATCCATTTATGCAGCAAATATGTATACAGATATATAGTTGTAATCCCTACAACCCACACACGTGTCATCTCCGCGGAACATCCCCTGGGAACGCGAACGATTCAAAAACTTTTCCCTGCCATCAAAGTTCTCGCGTATAGATCAATTCACTGTCAGATGCTCGTCATTATAGTCAATACTCTCTGTCACGATATACCTGTGCTCTTCACATAATGCCATACAAGCTGAAGGAATGAAGATTTTTATCATAACTTCGTGATTGTCACGCAGTGTCATAATGGAGAACAAGCCGTTGGGCTTTTACAAACTTATCTGTACTGATTGTAATCATGCGTTTCATTACATAATCAAGTTGAACTTGTAACCGTCGTACGAGAGCATTTTGACTTCTGAAAATTACCCCAAATCAGTGGCGGATTTACAAATTTTCAGGGTATAGGCTGAATAGTTTTTGCCGCCCTTGCCTCAACAATTGTCATTTCATACATTATTTTTACAATGCAACAATTTCGTTGAAATTGCATGTAAAATCATTTTTCATTTGATCCGATTTTGTTTTCGTTTTTCGCTTTGATTTGTTCGGGTAACCGGGGTAATCCACACGGTTATTAGAATAAAGAATGAAGCTCGCCTCGTGCACGTGCAACATTGACGTCATTGATAACATTGTAGCATTAAAAAAATACCGCGTTCGGAGAAAAAATATTTTTTTGACTTAAGGTGATGGAGCAGTCGCTTTCTCGCCCATGTGAGTGCGAGAGAGATAGCTGCAGATAGCTGGAATTTTCGAAATTGAATATTTTTGATACGGTTTCACCAATAAAAAAAAGCCCCTGTCAGCGGATTTTTGCCATCGTCCCGCGTCCGCTGACAGAGGCTTTTTCTGATTAGTCAAACGACCACGAAGAATTTTCATTTCGAAAATTCGAGGTGAACTGCTCCATCATCTTAAGACTATCTCGCTATTACTGTTCAAGATTTTATTTAAATTCCAATCGAATTTTCTGAAGCTACTAGTGCATGTAAAACACATAATAGTCGATTCATAAGATTGAAATCAGTAAAATTATTCACTAAATTATTCATTATATTCGAATAAAAATCGAAAAATTATATACAAACCATCCAGTTCGTAGCCTCCAACCAGTAGTGTAGTAAGACTGGCATGTATGGGTTGTTAGTGGGAAGAGGGGCATATTTTTCATAATTTCGCTCTTTTTACTCATAAAAAGTGTGGGCAAAGGGCGCAGACGCGAGAGGCCGATTACTGGTTGAGCGGCGGCGAACTAGCTGTTTTACTCTAGAATATGGAAGTTTGCTACTCCCGAAATGTGCAATGACAAGCGAGAGAGAAAAGTCATCGACAAAATTTATTGCAGGCATCAGCTGAAAACCGTCATAGAAAAATCTTTTTGATTTCTATGAGGTGAAATAAAAAAAAAAAAAAAAAATTCGTTCCCCAAATTTGCCGCCCCCAAAATCTGCCGCCCTAGGCTCGAGCCTACTCAGCCTGCTGGTAAATCCGCCACTGCCCCAAATATCGAAAACTTTGATTTGATAAAATTTGGTGATAATGATTTTTGACATCAAGTGCGAAAACACAAATTTCTTCACATTTTTCAAACATTAACTTCAATGTTTTCAATTACTTGAGAACTGGTTTGAATAAAAATCTGAAAAAATTGTATTTGTCACGTGTCAAGAATATATTCAGAAAATTTAATTAAATTATAATTTTGTTTGCAACATTTGTATGTTTTCAACGTCGTTCAGCATTGTAATATCGTATCGCCGGTAACAAAACCTTAAAAAAAAATTTTTTACTGTTTTTTTGCTCGAAAACGTAAGAAAAATAAAAGAAATTGTAAAATGTAACACTCTAACCTACATTTATGGATGCTGTGAATTCCACGAGACGATGAAGGTTCTTAAGAAATCAGCGAAGCATCGAAATAGTTGCAATTGTCGAAACACAAATATGCGTGTGCACTTGACTATATGTATACAAAGATAAAGCGACAAGGAGAGAAAGGAGAGAGGACAATATCGCAGCGGGTGTTCCTCGTTGATATAAATATTTGTTTCCCCTGCCCTGCGAGTCCTTGTTCTCGCTCGCGTCGAAGAAAAAATGTTTGCCCGCAGTGGTGATTGCCGTGTAAGAAAGACCAGGGGTTGTAATAATATAATGCCGGTGTCGAGAGAGGCTTGAGGAACGCAAAGGGGCGCGCGAGGCGACACTGGAAACACCTATACGCTTGTATATACACCACCACAAACAATCGCAGCTCACTCGGTAAACCGTATACGTATTTGTGCAAAAGGAGTTTGCGAGTCCTCGAGAGTCGAGGGAGGTCCTACTCGTTCACTCGAGATTTACGAAACAGCTCACCTTCGTACTTACTGCGTCGGGCGATGCCCGCATATCTCACAGTCCCTCTACCTACCAACCTTTTCTCAGTCTTCTTTCCTTATCCCTCTTTTCCACTAGCCAAATTGTGGGAAATATATTCCAACGAGAAAATATTTCAATATTCTCGAGATGCCAGTACCGCGCACCCTTTACCATGCATCATCCTCCGCGAGCATTACTCCCAACATTATGTAGATTTTCTCGTACATTCGCCCTTTTCTATTCAGAATGGACTAATAGTCGCGTGCTCAACGAAAGTGTCGTCCGGGGAGATCGGATGGCAGCGACGAATCACTTAACGCTTCTTTTCTTCAGTTTATACACATCGGTGTATGTATGTGTGCAGTTGGCTGAATTTATGTAGCTTCGGGATCGTATACGTCGGTATACACAGCGCAACGAAATCTTCCGGTTGCCCGGCACTCAGCGAATCACTTAACCCGGAGAGAACGCGAGTGACAAATTATTCGATTCCGAGTGTCCCATTTCTCGTGACACCATTTTCTGATTCCGAGGCTGGCAGTTTTGAGTAGAAACCTTTGGGTGATTAATCATTCTCTCGCTCTCTCTCGGGCTCCCTATCTCTCGAGATATCGTTGTGTCTGCATTGTTAAGAGGATTTTTTTTCGGGCCTTGAAATTCGAATTTTCGTCAATATGGAACAAGTTCATGAGGATGGACGATCGTAATCGGCAAATCTTCGAGGGAACCGTGTTCTGCTTCTAGTCGATCGATCCCAATTTTCCTTAAGAAGTTGGCGCCGTTTTTTTAAATAAATTTCCAACGCTTTTCTCGTGTTTTCAATTTACAACTCCGAGAGGAAGGTCAAAATTTTGGAAAATTTTAACAAAATGTATTATTCATTGGGATGAGAAAATATTCCTTTTTTCTGGCTGTGTAAGAACTTGTTGAAAATTCCAAGAGTCTAAATACGGGGGCTCGAAATTCACCTTCCTCAAAAACGTCGAGGACTTGAAAGTCCAACAATGAGAGGACGATCTCTCGCCGCGTGATGACATTTCCAGCTCGTTTCGCAGCTTCGAACTCCTGTAAGATTCAATGGTCCCGATATTTAGTGTTGTGCTCCGATGAATGGAAGTATTCAATGTTTTATCGAGGATCTAAAGTTGGATGAATGCCTCTGGCCCTTGAGGTATTGTTCCATCGGAAACTCCCCTCTTGGAAACACGAAAAATACCCCACCAACAAGTCCCAGTTATATAGAGTGTATGCTCGACCCGCTTACCGGCCTGAAAAACTTGAGTTCGTAAATGGAATTCATGAGGCACTCGCGGAGTGGGTGTCTGGGAGGCTCCGCAATGGAAAATAATCTGTAAGAAAGGTAAAAGGAGTGATGAAGGTTGAACGAAAAAGAGACGAAGAATTAGGAGAAGAGAAAAAAAGAGTGTGACTGATATTTTGGTTGGAGAGAAAACGAGCTGAGAAAAAGGGCAAGAGGGTCTGCTCCGGGGGGTAACTAGTGCGGTTATTGGCCAACCCAGCCGACTGGGATGATTGCCATGCTCTATAAAAACGGTGCCTTTTGATTTTATAATTTTTTTTTATTATTATTGTTACGTTAGTTTGCGAATGAGCTCATCATCGTGAAGTTGAATCGGCCATAACGTTGATTTACAGGAAAAACGACGTTCAGTATTTTCGGCTGAGGCCACGCTCGTTCAGCGCTCATACTTTGTAAAGCACGTAACGTTTTTGCAATCGAGGGACAAACATCCAGGCACGCGACGTTGCGAGCTTAGCCCCACGCAAAAGGGACAAAGTTCGTAGGGTATCGTACGAGCTTGTAAAAAACACTCATGCAACTCTGCCTTTGCAACTTTGTACGGACAACTGTGCATTGCGTAGAAATAGTGCTCGAGTGGAAGGAATTTTGTACTGACATCTCGAAACTTTGATTACGCTCGATACAGTTAGTGATCACCGTTTGGACGAGTGCAAAAAGAGATATTCCTGCAAAAAGCGATTATCTTGTTGGGGGATGGGCACTGGATGGTCTATACCCCACAACTCGTAAAAATTTCATCGCGCTTCGTGGTATATACGCTTCGCATCACAATACTCGCTCAATGGCGAATAAAAAAAGTTGGAAATGTTTGAAATTGAGCAAACGCGCCATTTTTCAAGCGTCTTTATATTTATTTTTTCATAGAAATGTAACAAAAATATTGAGGCAATTCTACTTCGGGTGTAGGTAAAAAAAAACAGAGAGAAAATTTGAATCTTATTTTATTTCCACGACAAGACAGACTGCAGATTACCGCTATCAAGCCTCTCCCTTTATTACGTTATTCCTTCGTTCAATGCATCGCAGTTATTCCGAACGGCCAATAACTAGACCGTATTGGAAGGAATTTAGAAAACAGGGCACAGGTGGCCTCTCTTCGTACCTTCACGCACCACTAATTTCTTTCTCGTTATCCTCCACTACCCCCCTCGTCGACTAGTTCATTGTTCAGAAACCGAGCACCAGAATTCCTCTTGTTCCGTGTTTACCACAGAGCATTCTTATACCTCTCAATACTAGCTCTACGAATAGCACAAGTACGCGATGCGAGCCCAGCAACGAGGCTCTTCCCAACTACCTGATATTTTTGACGCCCGGATTGGCAGAACATCCGTTCGAAATCTCGTCTCCTAGTTGCTTCTTGCCCATATGGTCATGAAGCTATATTTATAACGATCGGTGCTCATGCAACTCGGAGCGATTTTTGTTTATGTCGTAATCGCTGCGTTTAGAGAAATATGTACCTGGGAAATGTTGGAAATTTAATTATGGAAAGCACTGCATTTATTCCCTTCAGACAATTTTGCTTTCTCATGGAGGAAGCGTGATGGTGAAATTTTTTATTTTTTCTAGTTTTCAATGTAAATGTGCTTGAAATATTCCGAAAGATCGAAAAATATCTACAAAAAATTCAAACGTTTACAACTCGAGAACGGTTCGAGCTACAGAGCTCCCGTTTCACGCGGATGTTAATCTATACGGGCCCTCCATTCTCTGAGAATTTTTTTGGAATTGATAGAAAAATACTAATTTCACGTCATTTTGAAATTTTCTAAAAAAGGATGTCGACGCTCCAACTTCCGCAAATTTGAAGAGTTATTATTAATTTTTTTTCTAATTGATAGAGTATCATAATAATAGGAAGGTTTGTATTGAATTCGGGAAATATCGGTTGAACGGTTAAAATTTGATGATTTTTCGAATTTTACGAAAATCTGAGTTTTTTGAAAAATCGTCCAACCCCTCTAATTTATGCAAATTTTGTAAAATATTGTGTGTAAGTCTCCATCTTTACTTTCTAGATAAGTTGTCGAAATTATATAATTCAAATGCAATTACAAAAAACGCTGCAAATTGCTTCCTCAAGATGCTCAAGATGCACGATGCTGAGAGCTTCCTATACGAGGAAGCCAAAATGAAAAATATAGTTCGTTTTAGAGGAAGATTTAGTAAGAAAGTCTGCAAAGTATTTCTTCATCCATTTCCTCACTCATTCATCGATTTATTTCATATTTATTCATTTAAATAAAAAAATATAGCCACAATATATTTTGACAGTTTGATCCCAATAGTTCGTGAGAAAGCTGGTGGCATTTTTTAATTTTCCCAAGTGATCGAAAAAAATAAAGGTCGATGGTCAAGTTTGAAGCCTCAGAGCAAAAAAAAGAAATCATCGCAGTTTCATTATCAAGGAAAATTGTTCTTTTCACGTTTATGGACAAGTTCAAAATTGCAGGCGAACTTTTAGCTTTTGTCTGGAAGAATCTACAACGGAATGATTTCGAGCGAGAAGCAGGGTCGAATTTCCGTCGACCGTCAAACGATGAAGAGCGAGATTTGTCAGTTAAAAAAAAAAGGTTTTTCTCATATCGTCGGGTGGATGCGAAGTCACGTGTGGGCCTTGAGGGACGAGGGGGTGCGTCTGGCACGCGAGTTTGTACAGCAGTGCATTTCGAGAGCGCATCATTCCGGGGTAACGCGCCCCTTTTAGCCTTAATAAACATGAGTAGGACGAGCGTCGTGCCAGAAAGACGATCAAGCGCAGCCGAGTTGATCGGGCGTTTCGCCACATCTATATATACACATGTGTATGGCTCATTGTCTGATTCGATTATCGGGACTGTCATTTCGCGTAGAGTTGCAGGATTAGTATTTCGATTATTTGCACAATGTGAGCGCAACTAAGGCACAAAAAGGAGTGGACTCTGGACGCATAGTGGTGAGCTCTTTGCCACACGGGCCAATATCGAGTGGAGTCACGTGGCAATGTTTGCCCACCAGCAAAAAAAAAAACCTCTGTGCTTCGCTCCCAGCAATGCGTCTTGCGTTTCATCGTGTCGAATTCAAATATTTCGTACACGATAGTATCAACGAGGTACGTACACGACAACGATTTCTACTCATTTAATCGAACCCCAAGTGCTGGCAACTTGTTGTCCTGGATTACCGACCGCTTCACACTCCAAAAGTGTAGAAATCACAGAGTGCCAGCAGCGGCATCGTCACGAACGATACACACACTCCGCGGAGCTTCCCGATCCTGCCTTCGGAGCTGTAGATCCGGTAACCTACCGGCAGGCGCGTGAGATAGTTCAATGTGCAGCGTCGTGTGCATTACGAGGAATTCAATATTTGCAAATAAAGTGGATTTGTAAATTAGGTTTTTTTCGCGAGAGCACGCGGAGGGAATTTTTCTATAACCCTGAACCGCCAGATTTACGAAAACTTGTCAGGAGGCCTCAGCGTCCGTTTTTTTCTCGAAAATCGTGAATGAAATTTTTTTTAAAAACGGAATCGACGAGCACTCTTCGCGGGGACACGCGGAGGGAATTTTTCTATCACTGTATAACACACAGTGATTTACAGGATTCAAATCACGTGCCATTTGCACTGACTGAAAAAGTAGTTCCATTTCTCAGCTGCAGAGCGCGCGGCGACGTATCGGTGTGTCACACACACCAGAGAACAGAACATTTTTGGCGCCAAACCGCCATAATTGAGAGCAAAATTCACCCGATTTGTGCTGCCATATTTCGCAGTCGAATTGAGACACAACTACATATTCCGACATTCCGTAAATTCCACGACATTACGTCAAAACCACGGTCTTACATACAGGTCTTGCGACTCAACGGAATTCCAATGGTAGAGAGTGGCTCCACTGTTGAAGAAAAATCCAGATGGAGCTGCGATCGAGGGATGCATCAACATAACCCACATTGTTTGAAGCCTTTGACGTGCGTGTGCCGTGTAATTTACTGTGGCCATGTGACACGCAAGCGCGACTATCGTCATTCTTGTCGCACCGAGCATCCCTCGATCGCAGCGACGCTAGCGGCTTGGCACGTTAAGAGGCCCACGTCGAAACTCAGAGTCGCAAGACCTGTATGTAAGACCGTGGTCAAAACCAATAACCCTACGAAAACGTAACAAATACCAGAATGTCTGTAGAAACTAACGGCCACAATACGAATGGCCATTCCGATAAAGTTCACGATGAATCTCAGTATCTACAACTCATCGAACGCATTCTTTCTCGTGGGACGAAAAAAAACGATCGAACAGGGGTCGGAACATTATCGATTTTCGCACCCCAAATGCGTTTCGATCTCCGAGATGGTGAGTGAAAAAAAAAACACTACACTTCATTCGTGTCCAACAACATTTCGTACAAACGATGGAAATTTTCATTCACGAGTTTTCGAGATCTCTCAATATGATTTGCCGAGTGTTCTTGAAAAACATTTTTAAAAACTTTTACACAATGACGAAATAGTCAAGAAAATCCCTCGAAAATTCGTCGAAAAAAAAAAAAAAAATCGCGACACAGAAATCGTTTTTTTTCAAATGTTTTCAACAATCATCTATTTCAGCATTTCTTTATATTCTTATTCAAACATATAGAATGTTAGATTCACGAAATTTGTCAATTTATCATTCGGGCATTAATATTCAAAAAGAAATTTTTGCTGAGGCCAGGAATTAATTGATAAACTTTTTGGACAGGGTTGCAATTTTTATATTACAAGTTCACAAAGAAATTTTTTTAAGTCGCATTAACAGCTCGACTCTGAATTAAAAATTCTGTTTGTTATAAATTTGCAACGACGACCGAGATTTTCTATTTTTTCAAAGTCACTTTGTGCGTAAAATATTTTGCATCCGTTATTCTACGTTCGTGTGACTTTTTCGAGATAAAAAAAACATTCGGAGTTCATACGCAATGTCTCATGCGTTCGGAATCGACGTTCTTCCCTTTCCAGACACTTTGCCATTGCTAACGACGAAAAGAGTCTTCTGGAAAGGTGTGGTAGAAGAACTTTTGTGGTTCGTCAAAGGATCGACGAATGCCAAAGAATTGACGGACAAGGGTGTTCACATATGGGACTCCAATAGTTCCAGAGCTTTTTTAGACTCCTGCGGCTTCACTGACAGGGAAGAAGGTGATTTGGGTCCCATTTACGGATTCCAATGGAGGCATTTTGGAGCGGAATACACGGATATGCACGCGGACTACAGCGGGCAGGGTACGTCAACCGATTGCAGATTTTTCTTCCAAGAGAATCAGAAGCTTCGGGCGAAACTGTTCTGACAAATCCATTGGCTCAGTGGCCCTAGAACGGTAACCAGGGGTCAAAAACGACCCCCATGCGACTTCAAGTCCCGCGCCCTTTCCTTCCTTTCGTTCTCTCGCTTTTTATCCATTTACCACATTTTTGATGAATTTTTTAACTTCAAGCAAAATTGCCCCAGGCTCACGTGATTCTGCATTAAAAAACGAAAAGAATGAGCCCCAGTTGAACCCTTTTCGTTAAATTTTACCGGAGGTATGAATGTTTCAAAATTGGGGTCATTCTTGACCCCAGATTAGCGGAATACGCAAAAAAAAAACAAAGATTACCGTTCTAGGGTTAAAAACGATTCTTTCCATTCAGGTATCGACCAGCTTCGCGATGTAATAGACAAATTAAAAAACACACCCGATGACAGAAGAATCATTATGACTGCTTGGAATCCTGTGGATATTCCAAAAATGGCACTTCCTCCTTGCCATTGTTTCGTACAATTCTACGTCAGTGAGGGTGAACTATCTTGTCATCTTTATCAGCGGAGTGCGGACGTTGGTCTAGGGGTACCGTTCAACATTGCATCGTACTCATTGTTGACTTACATGATCGCTCGTGTCACGAACCTCAAGGTTTGTTTTTTTATCATTGACCCAGTCGACTCGTGAAAATGTTCTCCTACTTCGATTTTTCAATAACCAGCACGATTGATGGATAAAAAGACTTTGGAAAAAAATGGAAAACATTGTTCGAATTCTCGCCAACGAATTGGATTTTTCTCAAAGAATTTCTTCCAAAAATCGGGCTCGGATAAAAATGCAAAATACTCAAGTTTCGAGGAGTAATTGCGACGAAAAATAGAGCCAGCAAATTTGCCACGTTTGTGTGTTTTTTTTTCAGCCTGGAGAACTCGTGCACACCATGGGCGATTGCCACATTTATGCGAATCACGTAGAAGCCTTAAAGGAGCAAATTAAAAGAGTTCCAAGGTCATTCCCCAAGTTGGAGATCAAACGAGAGGTGGACAATATCGACGACTTTGTCGCTGAGGACTTTCAACTCATTGGCTACAATCCACACCCCAAAATATCGATGCCCATGGCCGTATGATCGTCGAACAACGAAAAATCAATCTCAACGTTTCGTCCGCTGTGATTCGATACACGTTTCGGCAACGACGACTGAAATGTACAGAAAATCATTTTTTCACTAGTCCACGGTCCACAATTCCGCGAAGAATTGATTTTTTTTTTTTTTTTTCACGTTTTTTTTTCACGTTTTGGGAGGAAATTTTGGGCCAGAGTGTTCAAAAATGTGAAAATCTTGTGGGAAGTTTGCGAATTTGAAGAAAACGCGTAACACACACTTTTAGAGACAACTAAACTTTATTTCCTAATGAAAATGATATTTTTCTCAATAAACTTATGCCTTAAAATGTATGTTTCGTTTTGCTTGTATTTCGATTTGTTGAATATCGTGCAAAGACGATGTCGATCCATATCACGGCTGTTGAGCCTCGAAAAAAAAATCACATTGATTCCATGATCGTTTTTTTTTTTTTACAATCCGCACACGTTCAGAGAAAAACGTGAGTTGATGGTAAACGGTTAAGAGCAGGGAATAATGTTGGGCGAAAAAGAAATGAAAAATTGGGTTATCGTGGCGGAGGAGCCTCGAGGATTTTCCAACGCCTGGCAATTTTTCACCAAAAATCCTCAACCACACAAGTTTTTGTCTTTCCACCTGTGTAAATATATATTTTCATATGCAAATTCATTAAGTTATCGAAATAATTTCGAAGCGACGTACGTCGTGAATTTTAAAAAATACAATTCTTACAGAAATATGTTCGTCAGAACTTTTAAGCACACAATTGATCGATTAAATTCATAGTGTTCTCACGAAGCAATAAAATTCTTCATTTTTTATAATTATAGTAACGAGGGACACAATAATCTAGATAAATTTACCAAATTTTCAATTTAGAGACGTGCATTTTCAGTTAAAACTATTTCGTCAAACGAATTTCGATGAATTCGTCGAAATAATTGATTTTTCCATTTTTTCCAATATTGTGAGAGTGTAAACGAATGATTCAGTCAGTCAGGCAATCAACGTTGCAGCATCGAGCGAGACTGAAAGATTTTAGCGCACCAGCGAACATGCGAATGCATTTTCATCATCACAGACGGAAATTTTTAACGAAAAATCGCTTTTTTGTTTTTTTTTTTGTTTTTTAAAAACTCCGCTCGAATCTTGTGTTCGTAGAAACAATGTTCATATCTATACAACAGTTTAAATTATAATCTATTTAAAACAGTCGTTAATCTCTGAATAAAATGTCGACTCGTTGTCTCGATGAATTTTTCGACGTTAAGTTCGGAGAATATTTGTTACAAGTGTTGAGACGTAAATCGTCACTAAAGGAAATACGAATCTGAATGAAAATTGGATCGTAGCGACAGAACGGGCGCAGCATTGTCCGGCGACTTGTTCTCATTTTTTCAATTAACTTTTTAATATTTTTGTAGCTTGAAACTTGGTTTACTATTCATTTTCGCGATTACTATTGTTTCGTATTATTATTTTCATGCGTAGACTCGATTTCTTTTTAGCAATGTCTTTTTTCTACGAGATCTGTAAATTAATGGATGGATGGACCACCCGAGATTTCGAATGACTTTTTCGATCATTCTAATTCGTTTGTAGTACAGAATTGTAATTCTGTAAATTTTTTTTCTGCTATTTATCCAGAGAAGCGAAATGAGCGAGTTAAAAATTTCGATGGAGCAGAAAAAAATTTTGCCAATTATTCGTGTTCCAGCTGAGGGATCGTTGTGTCGTTTGGTCGATTAAGTTTTTTTCCGAAATGAGAAAGCGCGAAGCTGATGCCAAAAATCGTTTGGATCGGAATTTCGAAATTTTGCGATTCGACGGTAGAAAATAAGTAAAAAATTTCAAGGATTTGAAAAACTTTGATACAGCGTCTCGAGATTTGTTCTCTGCAGAGTTTCAAGTTGATTAACGTTGATCGATGCTGTGCGAGGAATTCTACCAACTAGTTGAGAGCGAGAATCTCGTTGATTCGATCGTCGGAAGTCTTCTCAAGTTTTTTCACGTTTTTTTTGTTTTTCAACATTCTCATTTCATTGCAGAACGCGAACGTGATATTATTGCAAGAAAAATACTCACAGGATCGTGTAAAAAAAAAAAGAAAGGAGAAAAAATGTCAAGCTCGTATCGACCAAAACGACAGAGACTTTAGAAAAGTCGGAGTTTTGATGAATCAGCGTTCGTGAGACACACCAGTGGCCCTTTGTTCTCGACCGCGCTTTGTATCCAAGCTGCATTAACGATTTAATTTATTATCATTTTTGTTTTAACGCATTCCTCTTTTTAACTTCGTACGTCGTTTTAAGATAAATCTTTAAAAAATATATATATAGAGGTCCTCGAAAAATGGGTGTTTTTGTGTTTTTTTTTCTCTTCCTTCGCCGTCTTCTGTGAACCAAAGCCTTTTTTTCAATTGGACGACGTGGGGGGGCTAGCACATTTGTACATCGCCAGACTGTGAAGTACTTAATTGATGCAATTGTTGCGTAACAGCTAGCGTGCCTGTTTCGCTCACCGTCACTATCACCCAAATAACGTCTGGATAACAAAAGAAAAAAATTCATTTTCCATATTTATAGAGCGTGAAATGTTTATCAAGCCTGGACGAGATTTGAATTACGTTCTCAAGTTGACCCTTCGCGTACACACGCGAACTTATTTGGCATTTAATGGCAACGAACGTTTTGGCATTGAATTTTCGTTTTCGTCAAAAAAAAAAAATTTAAATGATTCGAAAAACGCTTTGGGTCAGATTGACCCAACATGCATCCAGAGGCATCGTTGGAATGCAACGGAATTTTTCGTTTTATCCATTTTTTTTCAAGACAGAGCCAAAAATTCAATTTTTGCGAATGGAAAACTGAATTTCAACGAAAAATCATTTGCTTGGTAATTAGTTAATAATGTGCGAGGATCAGCTGGAAAAAGAGTTTTCTTACCCCCAAAATAGGAACCCGTTGACGTCATCATTCTCCATTTACTCTGAAATACTCCCAATTCAGCGGGGCTTGTAAGAACGACGCTCAATTCGGCAGAATCTTTTGGCGCTAGCGCAGGAACCTGGACTCTTGTACAATCGCCCATTTGTGTACCGCCGGTGTATTGTAAAACAATGCCCTCCGGCCATGCTTCCGTTCCTGAATTTTGGACCCACCACAATTTTTTGAACTGTGTGTTCGGCTGCACCGATTCACCCTCCCCGATGGTGCTGTCGCATACTAGCGTCATACAGGGAAGTTTAAAGGGTGATTCGAAATCAAAGTAGCTGCATATGGCCGCTTGTAGATTCCTGAAAAAGGAAAAGAGCCAATTTGCGAGTTGCCCAACGTTATGAATATTTTTATTCGTCAGAACTCAATGGGGGAGAACGCGCTCACGAGCTCGATGATTATTCATGCAAAAATGCGAAACTTTGCAAATTTTTGTGTTCGTATTACCGCGTTGAGTAAAAATCGACAAGGTTGACCAAAATTTGGGGCAATTTAATTTTCGAATCGTATTTCTTTGCTCCGTTGATTCGTGAACGAGAGATTTTTTAACCTGGATCTCAGAAATTAGCTCGAAAAAAACTCATGGATCGAAGTATTCGTGGGCAATGAGAAAAAAAAAGGAGGATGAGAGTGTTAAGAAGACGTAACGAACGAAAAAAGAGAAAAAAATGAGGTTATGTTGTACGTTACGAGAAAGGGAAAAATTAGCGTGCGCGACATAATAATGGAGTACAAAAATGGGACGGACCAGTTGTTCATGTCAAGAAAAAACGTGGCTGTTGCTTCATTGAGCTGACTGCCAGCGAGTAGCCTTTGTAGTTGCTTGACGAGATCATCTTTGTCGGTGGTTCCGAGACAACTGAATTGATGAAGCAAGTTCTGATCCAAATCGTTATCGACGTCCATCTCTCGTGTCTCTTTCGGAGGTCTCGTTGACGGTCACTTTGTCGTCGTTTCTTTACCTCACACTATAGATATATATTCAACGAGATGAACAATTTTCGATGTAATTTTCTTTGCTCATCAACACGCCATCAATGAATTTAATTTCGCATATATATGTAGAGAGAGATAAGTATCTGCAATGTGTATGCAGTATAACGAATAAATGTAAGAGTATGTAAGCAGACGTGATATTTTGTTCTTTGTTTGTTTGTTTTTTATTTTTGACGTGCTGATTTTGTGTAGAAATATTCTTACGTCGTTGTTTGTTGAGTTTCGGCTCTCATCCAAACGTCTTTTCCTTCGTCGACACTTGCTTCAACTTTACGATCGCGAGTTTTCTCTTGAAATTACTTTTTTCACTGTCAAACATACATCCACACTTTACCAGCACTTGTACACGTCAAATAACTCAACACTCGCGCAACGAAATCCCTTTTTCTTTAGTGAAATTAGTCGCTTAAACTAGTCGCGTGGAGAATTATTTAATTGCTACATAAAACGTGGTTTATAACTGCACTTTATGATTTCTATGGCTCATCGAAATCTTTCGAATAACCCAACAACGAATTTTAAATGTCATCCTCAATGTTTCCGCTGCTCGTGTGACGTTTTACGACAATCATGCAGTCTCTCGTCGTCGTGTGTGAATTCAGCATCAGAACGCAGTAGCAGCAACGACCGCCAATCAGCCCTCCTTTTCTCTTGCTTGTGTGTACATCGTACAATCACTTGAAAAAGTTTCCCCCTCTTTCCTTACCTTACCAACAACAGCATAACGATGATATTTCGATAGAGTGGGGTTTATAATTGTTTACATTGATTCGTAGTTTTTTCCAGTCTCGTGCTCGCACTGATATTCACGAACTTACGAACACATCGTGTAAATACTTTTTAACGGAAATATATATGTTTGCCATGCATGAGTAATCTGTTGAGTTCTTTGACAAAGCTTTTTGTCATTGAAAATTATTATTTCGTTATTTTTCATATTCATTACTATTTATCGACGACGTCACAAATGTTTTTTTTTTTAATTGGCAATACCAAAAAATTGCATTTGCCATTCCGTGAATCTTGGTTAATAATTGTCATTTTTTTGTTTGTTTATAAATATAAATAAAGACAATAAAATAGAGGCCAAAAAGATCGAAACAAGGAAAACGATATAGGAGTGTGAGATATATTTTGTAAAATAATTAACTGGATGTAGGAATTCATTTGTATGGTAATAGGGAAAATGTATACAGTAGCATGTTATAGGAAAATGAGAAACACGCGCACGACGTGTCTCAAAATGTTCTCGAAGTATCTAGCTCTCTCGTATGCTTGCGATACAGTCCACCACAAAATTAACATGCGCTGCTCTGGTTTCTCGTTTTTGTCTGCCCCTTCCACTCGACTTTCACGCTCGCATGGACTTTTTTCCTCTTTCACTTCCAAGTTCACGTGAATGGGACAATTCCATGCGATCTGTCGAAGAACTCGAGGAATCGCTGTTTTTAATTCCATAGGAAGAATCGTGTGAATAAATTTTCTTTTTTTTTTTTAAATAATTTACACATGCACGCGTGATCGATGCTACATCGCGACGATCAAGTGCGCGTAGTCGCAATAACAAGTTCAATCTGGTAAATGCGATCATTTCGAAATTACTGCGGAGCCCAGAAAAAGACGGAAACTCAATTAAAAAGCTCGGATTCTCATTGCAATTCACGCGATCACTGGTCAAAGATTATTCGTTTTTATTGTTTATTATTTTCTAAATATATGCTTGAGGTGAAGTTTAAAGAGGTTGGCTACATACGCCCATATGATGCGAATTTAATAAAATTTGGTGATAACATTCTTTAGAATCAAATACGATGATACAATTTTTTCAAATTTTTCGTAGTTGTCGAATAATCGGAGTTTACAATATGCAAACGATATATCTATATATATCTGATTCCTATGCTTGTGCACGTAAACTCTATTGTTCAATAACTCGCAAACTATGTAGAAGAAAAATCTAAAAAAAATTGTACATTCATATTCAATGCTAAAGAATATACTCACCAAATTTCATTAAATTCTAATGATTGCGAGGTTTCCTATAGCCGATAAATATTTTCGAACCGTACCGCGCGCGGCGCCATTCACAATAAAAATATATCCCTACGTTCGAGAATTCTATAGTTTTTTTTGTAGTAATTTATTTTTCCAAGTGTGCATCAATTCAGCAGCCAGCCATGTCTCGGTCGATACATCGAATGTTCGATTTAAAGGTCCACGGGATGTAATTCGTATTTTTTAGTGGTTATACATTGTTACGATGATATTTTATTCTATCCTGTCACAATTTCTTCCGATGTAAAAGCAAAAGCAATGATATAGTGATCGAAACTTGTGATTATTAGTTTTAGTGCCACACTGCATTTTGTGATATAAACACCGAACATTTCTCGACGACAATCTTTCATTCGGATAAAAACAGGTTATTCGGACACTTGATCAGATAATACAGATGAAAACATGGCATTGAATACGCCGAGAGTAAAGAGTAAAATCCCTTCGATACCTGGGACAAAACCGTCTATACAAAATGCACAACTTCTCATTTCAACGGGAATTCCATCCTTAGATTTTATGATAGGTTTGTATTTTGTGAACTTATTTTATATAACCAACAATTTTCGGTCTTTCGCGGATCGTCAATGATATTTTGATTTTGCAGGTGGCGGTTTACCCATAGGATCGATCATGTTGATAGGTATTTGAATTTATTCTCCACAATGAAAATACGAAAACACGTAAATAAAGAATCCAAACAATAATTTTTGACACGATGAGTTTTTAACAATTTCGTTTTTTTTTTCAAATCTGATTTTCATTCATTTTTGAAATTTAAAAAATTCAAGCAACAGCCAATTTTTTTCTCGCTAGTAATTTTGGTTTTTCTTCTTGAATTCTTGGGTTTTTGGTTGTAATTAAAAATCGCGCCATTTTGTTTGGGTTTTCTATTTGTGCCGTGCGAAAACGTGTTTGCTCAATTTTCAGAGGAAGACACGTACGGGAATTACGCGCGAGTCATGCTCAAGTATTTCATGGCGGAAGGCGTAGTTTCCTCGCACCCTTTGTTCGTAGCGTCGCGAGACTCTAGGCCGGCGCAGTTGATATCGGAAATGCCGGCTCCGGTAAGCGCATCGCCAATGACTCTGGATCCGAGAGTTCTGGACAGCCAAATGCAAATTGCGTGGCGTTACCAAAACATGAGAATGGTGGAATCGTCACCGACGGGCAGTCAAGCGTTTGGTCATTTTTACGATCTGACTAAACAAATGGATAAGGAAATCATTGACGACGCCGACATAAGCCAATGGGACGGAGAGAATGGGAAATGGCAAGCGGATGGTTTTGAGAACAGCGCTTACGTCGATCTCCTCAAAAATATTCAACAGACAATGAAAAATGGAGATTTCCTTGTGTCCGCTAATCCAGAAAAAAGAAACATTCTAAGAATCGCCTTACACTCGATCGGATCCCGCTTATGGCTCTCCGACACCGAAGAAGCCACTCACAACGATCTTCTTCGTTTTTTGTACTGCTTCAGAGCAATAATGCGAAGTGCTTATGCCGTCGCGACTATCACCGTTCCTACTCTCAATTTTGACAACAGCGTAAGATTTCCTTTTTACTCGATCCTTCGAAAATTGTTCGAGCTACAAACAGATCCGTGTGTGTGTGTGTGTTTGAAAATTCTTTTGCTAAAAATACGATTTCAGCTGGAAAAGATGAATTTTTATCAAGTTTAAAAAAAATTAAAATTCCTTTGCGTTGTAACTGGGCATTTTGTGATTAATCGCAGCTTTTTTCGAACATTTGTCCGATACCACGATAGCGCTCGAATCTTTCGTGCGATGATTCCTTTTTACTCGATCGTTCGAAAATTCTTCGAGTTAAAAACAGAGTCGTGTGTGTTAAAAAATTCTTTTGCTAAAAATACGATTTCAGCTGGAAAAGTTGATTTTTTATTAAGTTTTAAAAAAATTTAAATTCCTTTGCGTTGTAACTGGAGATTTTGTGATTAATCGCAACTTTTTTAAAATCGTTTCAAGGATGCGCTGGTACAACGGTTGGAGCATTTGTCCGATACCACGATAGCGCTCGAATCTTTCGTGCGATGATTCCTTTTTACTCGATCGTTCGAAAATTCTTCGAGTTACAAACAGAGTCGTGTGTGTTAAAAAATTCTTTTGCTAAAAATACGATTTCAGCTGGAAAAGTTGAATTTTTATAAAGTTTAAAAAAAATTCAAATTCCTTTGCGTTTTAACTGGAGATTTTGTGATTAATCGCGACTTTTTTTTTACGCGTTTTAAGGATGCGCTGGTACAACGGTTGGAGCATTTGTCCGATACGGCGATAGCGCTGGAATCTTTCATGGGCTCGCCAAAAGAAACAAATCCTGTCTTCAAAGATTACCACGGCCTTTTGCACATAAAGAAACTGGCCGCTATCAACACACTGGCACCACACTGTCCGGAATCCTTCGATCTCGCCTTCAAGATGAGGCGCAAGAAATTTTTGATCAAGGTAAAGAAAATGAAGCCCAAAAATTCGTGTGCATTCCAAATGAATCCAAAGAATCGATTCTGGGGTCTCCCAGACACCAAATATTGAGTCTACCGCGTTTTTTTCTCTAAAAATCCTAAAAAATCGATTTCCTAACGAAATTAATCGAAATTTCGATAATTCTGTGTCAAAAATTCGTAATAATTTTTTACCGAGAGAAAAAAAAAGTTTTTAGTCGTTTTTCGAGTTTGATTCCTTCTGTGAATACGATACGATCACATTTTCCTTTTAGATCCTTCATCTACCTCCAGAATTCGGTGACTCTGTGCAGCGGGAACAAGACGACAGCGTTCCTTCCGCGGCTGGCTGTGGTAGTGGTACGGGAAGAAATTTATTAGACTTTTAAGAAATCTTTAATACACACGTTTCGAATAAAACAATTCCAGAAAAGTACAAACAAACGTATTATCTTGTACGCATGCACAATTTTTGCTCTCCTTTCCATTTAATCTTCGTGCCTATTAGTCGTAGACGAGAAAGTAATGCACGAAATTTTTTATAGCGAGATCTTCGTTCTTTTGACTCTGAGATCAGATTTCAGGGACTCGACGATTTAAAAATCATTGAAAAAAATCGCGAAAGGGCGTAAGAAAATTGCTTTTTATTCGAATTCAAAATAATTGGACACGCGACGACTTCGAAGTGAGTATTTGGAAAAAACAAATAAAAAATCGAGGAAACGGTACAATGAAAGAGACAAGCAAGTTTCCAAACGACAAACTCCCAAATTTTTCTTCCTTTCTTCTCGAATATTCGATAGACAACGAGCAAGTTTAGTGAAAAATGATTTTTTCGAAAAATCTCACTTTTCAGGAAACGAAACGACATTCCGTGACGATGATATTTTTGTTTTTGATTACGATGGAGATTCTCATATATTTGATGATGAAATTTGCAGCAATGATCGGAATCATCGGCAGAGAGGCTTAAAGCAGATGTGCCAAGGAACGCATTTCCAGCTGGAGAAGAACCTCGTCCCCCAGAAGTTTGTCCAGTTGGTTAAGCAACGTCGCGTTACGGTAAAATTTCATGAGGCTCGAGAACTGACCAAAGCGATGAGGTGATTGCAGACTCTCGGTAGCCCAAGACTCGACCGAATGATTTCCACTTGCCGTTCGTATCTTACCCACGTCTTTCACGTAACTGGGCGAGAAGAAATTGTCTCGTATGCGATTGGAGAAAACCTCCAAACCCCGATCCCTCATTTCATCTTTGAAATACTCGTAATGGTCTTTCAGAAAAACTAGAACCTGAAAGCAACAAAAAAAGAAAAGAAGAAATGATCGTACGACAAGCACGCAGGATAGTGACGAGCCTGACGTTTGCATCGACGCAATGCCACGAAATGAAAAAAAAACAATTCAACCAGGACAGGGTTGTTCCGGAACGAATGTTTTTTCTCACTTTTTTCCTCACCTTTTTTAAATCTCACGAATCGATTTGTCAAATAAAAAAGTTCAGAATCATTTTTTTTATTTTTATTTTTTTCATTTCGTGGCATTGCGTCGATGCAAATTTCAGGCTCATGGATTGTGAGGTTTTTTTTCAGTTCGTGAGTTTTAGTTACTGGAGCACGGGCTTTTGTTGGTTTTGTCATTTGGATGTCGAGCATAAAATCGTTGATTCGAATGATTTTTAATGCGAGAAACGTTTTGATGAAAAAAATAGAGATCCAGACAGTGGAGGTCGTTCTCACCTGATAGACGGCGTTTCCGGTGGCGTAGGAATGGATATAATGAGTGGGGATGGTATTCCAACCGATGGGTTTATCCTGCTGGCTGATTTTTATCGAATTGACATCATTGAGCACGAGATCGTTGGCGAGGGTTTGATTGTCAAGGGATTTTTCAATCTTGATGAAAAAGTATGAATGATATCCGGACGTGATGCTGGATTCATTGATACCGAATAGAGCAGCTATGGAAGTTGTGGTCCAATCTTCAGCGAAAAATTTCCAAGGTCGGCGTGTCCCTTCGATTTTGAAGCGACGGAAATAAGCTTGCAACAGTTGTGTAGAATTTTCACAAAATTCGTAATGAAAATCGAGCTCATTGAGAGCTCTGGAGGGCTGGATGACTTTTGGCAATGCCTCTGGATCCTCGAACAGTTGATCGGTTGGTTGACGGAAGTACCAGCCTTCGTTGCCATTTCTTGGCAAGACTCTTATGTTTTCTCTTAACGAACTCGCCCTGCCGGGTATTCTGATTCCGTCACCCAACCTCGGCTTTTGCGAATAAACATCTTGGAAGTTTATTGTTATCATCAACACCGATATCAACGATGGTCCAAGTTTCCACATCGCACGATCGATTTTCGCTGTCGCGATACCTGAAACGCCAAACCTTTTGTCATTCCAATTGATCCTAGAACGGTAACCTTTTTTTTACGTATTCCGCTAATCTGGGGTCAAGAATGACGCGAATTTTGAAACATTCATACCTCCGGTAAAATTTAACGAAAAGGGTTCAACTTGGGCTCATTCTTTTCGTTTTTTAATGCAGAATCACGTGAGCCTGGGGCAATTTTTCTTGAAGTTAAAAAATTCATAAAAAATGCGGTAAATGGACAAAAAGCGAGAGAACGAAAGGAGAGAAAGGGCGCGGGACTCGAAGTCGCATGGGGGTCGTTTTTGACCCCAGGTTACCGTTCTAGGGTTAAAAATTCAAATTTCTCCATCTGCGCCCAATTTCCTCTCGTTTTATATAGAAAAGTGCAAAAAACTTGTTTCGTGCGCAATTTTTTGTTGCACTATTTTGTTCCGAGTATAAATTATCGTCGGGCTCAAAATTCCCGAGACAAAAACGAATGACCGCGATCATGTATTCAATTAACTCCAAAAATCGTTGAAGGTTGAAGGAATTTTTATAAATTCTGAAGAAAATTTCTGAAACCGCCAGCACAACGTTGAAAAACGTTCGGGCCTTTTATTCAATCACAAAAAGACGAAAATGCTTACCGGTTCACTTGGAAATGAAAACTCAATTGAACAGGCGGCGATAAAGCGATATCGGAGCGTCCACCACTGACAATTATTCCGAAATTAAAATTTACACCGTTTATATACATCGACAGATCGAGAAATTTCACATAATTCTCGTTTGTGGATTTTTTTTATCAAAGATTTTTCTATAACGATAATGATCACGTAGTTGTGTCAATATAAGCATGTGGCTGAGTTATGAAGACGCGCAGTCAGACAAAACAAAACTCTCTTCACGTGGAAAAAAGAGACGCAATCATTCATTTTCATTTCCATCGTCCATCGATGTCGAATCATTGATGATTTTTTTTCAACAATTTTTCTACTCGAAGCTACAAAACCCTTCACCCGAATAAAAAACAAATATTTCGATAGAACGAGCGAAATATTAAAGTTGATGCGCTGTAAATTCTGGAAATTTAAATTTCTGGTCGCCAGAAAATTGAATTCTTCATTCTTTAATTTTATAAACCAATGATTTTAATAGATTCAAGAAAATTCATGGTGTTGCATTTTTTCTAGACGTCATTAGATTTTTCGTCATAAAGAAAAAACCGTTTTTCTCAATATTTTCGGGATGAAAAACATCTTTGCATATCGAACGTATCGCTTTTCCATATTGTCGACCAAGATCCATCGATCCAGACAAAATTTCCAGCAAATTTGCTTCTAAAATGAAAAAAAAAGTATAAAAACTCAAAGTACAAAAAATATTAACTTTTCACGATCTCTGTTCGTTTTTTCAATGTGAAAATTCTTGTTGAAATAATTCTTTGAACCCTGGCTCCTAAGAAATAATTGTACCAAAAAATCTAATCGACCATGTACGTGACTCCAATTTAACTTATTTATTTGAGAACATAAAACTTCGAGTGGCCTGCGCCCACATCTGACAAGTGCGTAGAGCATGAGATTGGAAAGAGTTCGTATGGAAGGTGTTTCGTGTTTTTCGCGTGTCGATTATAGATTTTTTCAACAAAAATGTTTTTTTCCGAAAAAAAAAAATTGTGGATTCTCTGTATATAGGCACGTGTGACTGATTGCCTATGGAGATTACGAGCTTTTTATATGCTAATTACGTGTTCTGCTTGGAATGACGACGTTCATTTTAAAAATATAATATTTGTAATATTCCAGCCACACGTGTCGGAATTCATATCGTGGTCTAACAATTGCTCTGTTTGCGTGTTATTTACGAGGCTAATGTTGATTTTATACTGGAATACTTATTTTGAAGAAAAAAAACAATTCAATACTCTTTGTCGTTGCACGTGTTGGCACGACCAAGAGTTTCTATATACGAAGCACGTAATTCGTTTGCACGATGAAATTGTTTTTACAGCAATTCGCGTGGGAGAAAATCAGTTCGGATGCTCAATTTTTAGTATCGACTGATGCAATACGTTTTTATGATTTTTTAAATTTCTTTCAATCACATAATTTTTTTTCTACTTCTTCATGCACCTGAACGCTTTCAGAATGTTGGAAAAACAATTGAAAGCGTTCATTGAAATTAGGACGTGCAAGTTTGCTTCGTTGGAATGCAACCAAATCCTTTTTTTTTCTTCAGCAGAGCTCGTGATTATAAAAATTCAATAACGAACACAATTTTTTTCCTTTAAACTACAAATTTGACCCTCGCGGGTTTCTTGCTCGTAAAATCGTTCTGACACATGAATCTTTTTGTTTTTTTTTTCTCGTGGCAAAGAGAATGGTGAAGAGTTGAAATTTCATCAAGATCGATCCAAATACCTAAATGTGCTGAAAATCTAATGGGGAACGTAGTTGAAAGTTAACGAACAGAGTTGCGAACTTTAGCGACATTACAAATAACTTGCCACGCCTTTAAACATTGAACGTGCATTTTTTCAAGGATACTCGGTCGATCGCAATACACAAGCGTCATGGAAATTGAATTATTTATTTTTGTTATTTCAAGCTCGTCGACGGGATTCTAGCCCGTGAATTTTTTATCCCTAGCCATCCACATGGGTGCGAATTTGCATCCAGCGAGAAAACTCCAGGCAGCAAGAGTTTTTGTTTGCGTAGATCATCGGCTGTCCCCATAATAATTCCGGATTATTTTTTTTCTCAAAATATAACTCGTTATCTTCAATTCCGCGCAAATTAAATGTCAATACGTTAATTAGCATTGAAATGGCGCTGAAACAAAAAAAAAACAGATTAAAAATTTTTTTTTTTGCGAATTTGACCATTTTTTTGTGAAAAATCGCGTGTTTTTGGATTTTCTAATCATTGCAATCGATGGCTCGGGACTCGCTACCCCTAAAAAGTACCCCTCGCGTTTTCTATCCATACAAATGCCGATGAGAGGGAGCATTTTGAAAACTCGAAATGCAAATTTGCACTCGTGTGCTGATTATGCGCAAATCTAATGTCGATTCATTCCGGTGAATCGTTACCTGATTGGTGCACCACGTGCGCCTGTCCCTTATAGTCTTGAACGGATTCGCGCCATGGTCAGCGTGTTGCTTCCCCTCTTTTGGACTCCGAACTCATTCTTGCGCAGGTTGAGACGCTTTCTGTTTATAATGAAGTGAATTGTGACGGCAATCGTCACTCAGTTGAAAACTCGGACGCTGATTCAAAGATCGCACTTAACATGCCACCGGAAACGAGCGACAAAGATGCTGAAAAGGTCAGTCAGCAGACGGAAGAAAAGCGAAGCAAAGGAAAGAAGAAAAATAAAAGTAAGAAGGGAAGAAATTTTTCAATCTACGTCTACAAAGTGCTGAAACAAGTCCACAGCGACATGGGAATCTCAAGCAAAACGATGAGCATCATGAACAGTTTTCTTGACCACATATTCGATCTTATTGCGACCGAAGCGTCTCGATTAGCTCGTTACAATAAGCGGTCCACGATCACGTCCAGGGAAATTCAGGTTGCCGTGAAACTCTTGTTGCCTGGTGAGCTGGCCAAGCACTCCATCAGCGAAGGCACCAAAGCAGTCACCAAATATTCCAACGCCCATTGATTCGCCTTCGATGTGTTTTCCATCGGCCCTTTTCAGGGCCACCAAAGAATTCTCAACGAAGATCAATTTTTGTTCGCAGCCGAAATTATTTTGCACTAATTTTCGCGTAACTTCGAAAAGGGGTGCTCTAACCCTTTTTGACCAAAATCGATTTCCCATTATCTTGCCGGAGTCCTGAATAAGCTGATCGTTCCTTATCCCGATCGAATCACCAGCGACAGAAAAATTCAACTTCAAAATAAGTTAGAGATGCATTATTGCGTGATTTTCATCCGAACCCTAGAACCGTAGCCTGGGTCAAAAACGATCCCCATGCGACTTCAAGTCCCGCGCCCTTTCTCTCCTTTCGTTTTCTCGCTTTTTATCCATTTACCGCATTTTTCATGAATTTTTTAACTTCAAGCAAAATTGCCCCAGGCTCGCGTGATTCTGCATTAAAAAACGAAAAGAATGAGCCCAAGTTGAACCCTTTTCGTTCAATTTTACCAGAGGTATGAATGTTTCAAATTTCGGGTCATTCTTGACCCCAGATTAGCGGAATACGTAGAAAAAAAAAGGTTACCGTTCTAGGGTTCAGGAATCTCACGAAGCCAGATCGCGGCGCCAATGGCAAAAAAATCACAATTTATTCGTCCCGCGTTCGCCTTTGGAATGAAATCGAAATCACGAAATCGATTTATCAGTATACGACAGGCTCATTTTCAATCAAAATATTTCGAATTTGATAAAATTTTATGAATTCACTCTTTAGTTTTATACACGACAAAACAATTTTTTTTTTAGATTTTTCTTCTTACCAGTTCTCGAGTAATCGAACTTTCAAGTTCACGTGTATAAGCACAGCGTTCCCATATATACGAGTATACTCCGGACATAAGAATTCTGCTTTTTAATTTCTCAATATTTAGATTTTCCTACCGAAACTCCTCGAGGACAAAAATTCGTAAAAAATTGAGATATTGACACGCGAGACTCGAGTCCTTCAGCTCGAGGGATGAGAATAGTCCCTGCGGTCCACGAGCGACATTTTTCCATCGAAATCGAACGACGTTTCTGCATAAACGAATCGAAACATAAAAAAAATGAAGATTAACGATATTAAGCAATAAAATGAGTCGTAAAGGCAAAAAGGGTCGTTGAGCGAGATCCGGCGTTCGTGAACGTTGTCGATTTCGGAATCGTTGGTTATTTGGGATTTGGGATTTGGGATTTTGACAGAAAGGAAAAAAAATAAAAATGGTATCGATGTGTATTGCGACGCCAAGCGACGACATTATTTATTTGGAATTGCTTGCGGTTTTTTGACATTGACATTTTTGTCGAATCGAAGCAGGCGCTTATTCAAGTTTTTCTTGCGATACATTTTGGATTTATTTAAATGGAGAAACACCTGTACGTGCTCGTGATATAATAAAATGCGGTTGTGTTTTTGGGGGATGGAACCAGGTCCGCAAGATCCGCAGATTGTTGGAGATTGGCTGCTCCGAAAAGCCTCGCGAAGAAGTTTTTTTACTTCCAACGCGGAAGTGCTGCACTAACGGAAGCAATCTGGCACTTGTAGTCTTGGACTCTGGC
This sequence comes from Hyposoter didymator, assembly GCA_037952995.1. Classification (NCBI taxonomy): domain Eukaryota; kingdom Metazoa; phylum Arthropoda; class Insecta; order Hymenoptera; family Ichneumonidae; genus Hyposoter; species Hyposoter didymator. The sequence goes on from JBAJMU010000002.1 coordinate 9,218,984, forward strand.
GTCGGGATGTTTGTCGACCCAACGGAGAACTTCGTCGCACAAATTGATGACTTGGTTCTGAACTGCTTCGGAGAATTTGGAGTTTCGAGCAGTTGCTTTGACGGAGGCAACATAAGATTTAGTTTTTTCTCTCGCTGACAGTTTCTCCTCCTCCGAGTCGTCCTCCTCGTCGGACTCATCCTCCGAGAGCAATTCAGCAGCTTCGGCTTGATCGAGGGGGCCGTCAAAGCTGGACTCGGTCAATTCGTAAGCGTGTCCAGTGGCTGGTTGGACTGGAGCAACTTGGAGAAAACCGTTAAGATCGAGTTGGAACTGTAGCTCGATTTTCGGAGTGCCTTTTGGAGCAGGTTCGATTCCGGTGACTTCGAAACTTGTCATCCATGAATTTTTCGCCGCTAAGCAATATTCACCTTCGTAAATTTTAATCATTAATTTCCTTTGGTTGTCGTGCTTGGTGGTGAAATGGCGTCGAGTTTTCCAGGGAATTGCAGAGTTCCGATGGATTATGTTCCTCATGGTATTCTCTGGGCCCTCGACTCCGATGGAAAGGGGAATTACTTCGAGGAGGAGAGTTTCCCTGATCACAGGGTTCCTTTGGTCTTCTCCGGCCAAGACAGCGGCTTGAATGCTTGCCCCGAAAGCCACCGTGTCGCCGGAACTCAACGAAGTGTTGAGTGTCTTCCCGCCGAAGAAATTGCGAACGAGTTCGCGAATTTTGGGAATTTTACTGGAACCGCCGACGAGAATTACCTCGTTGATCGCTCTCTTCTTTATCCCAGCGTCATTCAACGCTTTCTCCACTGGTTTCAGAGTCGATTGGAAAAGATCAGCACAAAGCTCTTCGAAGCGAGCTCTGGTTATTTTGACCTTCAAGTCTTGGCCTTGATGGAGATTTTTAAGCTCAACACACGTTTCTATCCGCGAAGACAACATGCATTTAGCACGCTCAGCGGCTGTTCTCAGTCTCCGGACAGCGCGTGGATCATTGAACATGTTTTTGTTGTAATGGCGATTGAACCCATTGCAGAAATATTGAACAAGACGCGAGTCGAAATCTTGGCCGCCGAGGTAATTGTTGCCTGCGGTTGATTTCACCTCGACCAAGCCACCTTCGTTGACCGTAAGGACCGAGACGTCGAGAGTTCCTCCGCCAAGATCAAAAACGAGGATGGTGATCTCTTTCTGAATTTTTTTTCCAAGCGCATAAGCGAGCCCGACTGCCGATGGGTTGTTGATCAGTCGCAACACCTCCAGGCCGGCTTTGGTTCCAGCGTCCAAGATGGATCGACGCTGAGCCTCGTTGAAATGAGAGGGAACAGTGATGACTGCTTTTGTCACTGTTTGCCCGAGATTGTAGTCGGCGATCTCTCGCATTTTCCTCAACACCAGAGACAGTATTTCTTCCGGAGTGAACTGTTTCGTTTTGCCTTCATGTTGGACCTCTATCTTTGGGTGGCCAGCGGCGTTGACAAGTTTGAACGGCCACAGCTTGATGTCCGCCTGTATCTTCGGATCGTCGAACCGATTACCGATCAATCGTTTCGCGTCGACGATCGTGTTGCTCGGATTCTCACTCGCTTGACCCTTAGCCGCATCGCCGACCAGACGATCGGTTTTCGTGAACGCCACGCACGTTGGTGTTCTTGTCTTGCCTTGGGGATTCTTCAGAATAGTCACTCCACCATTCTGCCACACTCCCACGCACGAATACGTCGTTCCCAAATCAATTGCAATGACTGATGATGACATTTTAATCGCTTCGAAATAACTCGCGTCTCTTTTATTCGGGATTAAGTTTATTTTGTTGTGCTGCGCGCTCGGAGCTTCTTAACAATTTTTCGAAAAGTTGCTTTCCCTCGATCTCTCGATTTGCTGAATGTTGCACGTTCCGTTGCTCTTCGAATACTGGCGTTCGGCTGCATCTGATCGCCGTTATCAATTCTTTACGGTCGCCAAATCCCAACGAAACTTCGAGAACCTTACGAAAAATAAAAATCCTCGAACTATATCGTACGATTCGCAGAAATTCCAACCCGCTTAATTCCGAAGGGACGTATATTCCACTGTACGTACGCTACATACACGAACGCTACGACCTTTTCGTTTCCAAGCCAGAACACTCTAAACTGCTGGACGTATGCCTGACGTTTCTTCTTTTTGTTAACAATCGTGACTTTGCTCAACCTTTTTTTTAATGCGGAAATGGCATTCGTTTAAATTTATCTACGCGATAGTCATGCACGATGACTCACGAATAATTAGAAAAATTTATTTAGAAAAAAAAAGGCAAGTTTTTCGAATCGCCTCAGAGTCAGTCGCCAAGTCATCATCACCAGTATCAGTCGTAGACTCTGCTCCAGTTCATCATCAAGCCAAAGACTCTACTTTAGAATCAGTTCGCGACTAGTCAATTTCAATTTCCAAGTCGAAGTTCGAGGTCTAAACCAAGCCAAAGCCGAAAAACCTCGTCCAGAGCAGCCTGACGTGATCACCCAATCGCCGAAGTCAACCGTTACTCATCAAGCGCACCGCAGCTACGAGGAGTCTGCAACGGTCAGCCATCTTCAAGAATCAACGACAAATCGGTCCTCATCAAACCAACAATCTAAATAAAGGTCAGAGATCGGTCGGAGACTGTCCTCAACAGAGAATCCACCAACCTTCAATTTCTAAAGAACAATTCTACCGCGTCATCGCTCTACGGCGAACTCCCCACTATCAACTCACTGATCCTATACTAAAAGCGTTAACTAAAAGTAGTCGTGGTTGTAATCCGATATCTATTTAACATAATGAATTATAAACGAAGGTTATTACAAATAACCGGACGATAATTCTGTTCCTGCACCGAGTCCCACAAAAGCCAGCGTCAATCCTACCCCGCTAACTTCCCATATCGAAGACGAGACTTCCATCCCTGGGTGAAGGAATTGATTGTCTTGACCCAAAAGAGAAGTCAAACTTGTGTTGCGTCTTCTCCAATTGCGATAAGTTCACGGGGACGTAACAAGACTTCAATGTTATTCATACCTTTCGGATATCTTCCGAACAACCTATGATCAACATATTCCTGAACAAATTGGCAAAGCCCGATTGGCTTCCGGGTTCAACCCGGTGAAAAATCTCAGATAGATATCACTAACTGTCTGAATATTCGAAATAGCTGGGTCAATAGCAACGCGACATGCGAATGTGTCGCTATATGGATAAAGTTCCTCGTTCTTCGCTTCGGGGAATCACCATCCAGCGACACTTGCACAGTATCCTGTCTATATTTAGAAATCGATGCGAATTGCAGAATATGGCTCATTACGTTTACAAATTTTTCTCAGGTTGATCAATTGTTTCAAATCCTTTGGCAAAATGGAGAGTTCTGCATTAGAACATCTGTTTGATGGAGACGAGGAGACTGGAGACACAATTTTGCACGAGCTTACCCGAATTGGAGCATTCAAGGAAATTTTGCGGATGCAAGAACGTACACCTGGACGATTCGACGATTTACTACGAATCCAAAACGACGAGGGTGATCTTTGCACTCACTTAGCAGTGAAACTTCATAGAGGACGTCTTGCCGAAAACCTTATCAAAGTCCTACAACGGATAGGGGCTGATTTGAATGGGAAGGACGGATGTGCAGGTGACACCGTTCTTCATACAACCGTTCGCTGTGAAAAATACGAGCTGGCAGAGTGGTTATGCAGACAACGCCAAATCGATTTGAATGCCAGAAATGACGCTGGACTGACGGCCTATCAAATGGCTTACAAAAATGATGATGAACGGCTTAAGGAAATTTTCCGTATAGCCGGGGCCGACTGTGAAGAGCCGGAAGAGACTTCAAGTGAAGAAAGCGATGAAGAATACTGAACATGCGTTAGCATCAAGCTGCTAGTATGTTATTCGTTGATTCATCTATTACTCAAAATGTACAATTCTAGGTGATTAAGAAAGTCCCCTGCGTGTCCTCGTGAAGAGTTCTGATCATTTAACTATATATCTCAGGGGCCGCTAATTACAAAATTTCAAAATCATAAAATCATCACTTTTTGCCAAATCGTTGACCGCTAAACGATCTCATTACCCCACCAAAAACCACCGAACGACTCCAAGAATCAAATTTCCAACTCGAGCGGGCTTACTCAGCGGAGGCGCTACTCCCGCATCATTGCAGCAAAAGATAACGAAGAAATTGAGTTTATCGATAAAGCGAATTTCCGTTTTATCTACGCATGATGCTCGATCTCCCAAACGGAACGAGGCGGGAAAATAAAAGTCGTAGTGCGAATTATTCAAATTATTTATTGACCCAAATCACGCACTCGACCCAATCGACAATATTCTTTGAAATTACAATTACCGCCAAGGGCAACGTACCACAAATTTTCCATTTGAATGAAAATCCATCCGTCAGATGGCGACACGCGCCAAAGACTAAAATTTTATTATTGTGATGAAGCGTCGTCGTTATCACCGTTATCGAAACATCTTCCTCTGCGCCTTGAACTCACCGGGTCGAACTGGCAGTTTCAGTCAGCCACAGGCGTATGACCGATCATCATTGAAATTCGCCACTTGAATAATTTTTTTTACACACGATGGAGGAAGTTGACAATATAATAATTCATTCACTACGTGAAATTGGCTGGTGAGTACGCTGTCATTGTACAAACACGAAAGTAGCTTTCTTTATCGACAAAAGTGTCAACGAAGTGAGTCGAAAAGGTTTTCGGGCGAGACACGCGAATGACAGTTAGTGGGTGGTGCTCGAAAGCTGTTTATTTTTGTTTTGTAAATCTAAAAATCATAAAAAAACTTAAAATTTATTTAAAAAAAATGAAATCATCGATATTTTGTGTTTTTTTGGATTCAGTGATATAGAGGAACGTGTTACGAATTTAAAAGGCTTCGATACCGATCTTGTGATCGACGCGACCGTAAGATGTTTAGAAATCATTCGACCGGGCCTCGGAATCTCGAAAGTGCTTCCTGCGAACATGGCAGCTCGCTTTCGACTCGGAGCCGCGTTAGCCCAGGCTTGTTCGGTAATTATATTAACAAAAAAATGAATAAAAAATTGCAGGCAATTTACTTTTTCTCGTTATTTGGAAAATACTTCTCGATCGATCTCCAGGAATTAGGGTACAGAGGGGACATCGGTTATCAAACATTCCTGTACAGCTCAGAGACCGATCTACGCAGAGTTTTCATGTTTCTCGTCGAGAAACTCCCCAAGGAGAGCGACAAGACGGCCAACGAACCGACTAGCAAAATCGAGCTATTAGAAAAATCTATCGCGACGGTTGTCAACCGCGGTCTCTCCTCTCCCTGGTTACCTCACTATTGCCACAAAACTTCCAGAGGAGGAGGCTACGTTCATGTGCCTTACACATCCGTCGATATCGACGTCCCGTCGGCCAGAGACGGAGAAGGTAACTGGAGAAAACTAGACCATCGGCGTCGTTTCATTGAGACATTGAAAAATTGGCATTTATCGAGAGCTCATGAAAATGAGAATTTTTTTTGTAATTATTTGAGTTTATTGAAAATATAAGATATTTCGAATTTCATTTCAATCACGAACAAGTTTTTTCATTTTTTAAGGAAAATCACTCAACATACTGGAAACAGAATAATTTTTAAAATAATTTTTTTTTGAAAATAAAATAAAATACAATTTTAAAGTTCGAGAAAAATGAATAAAGAAAAAATGAAACGAGCAATTTCCAAATTTCTCTGAACACGTTGGAAAACTCTTTTACAAAGTCCTTTGGATAATAAATACGAAAAGATCAATAAGTTGCATTCGAAATAATTGAATCATGCAAATTCACTGATTGACTCATTTTCAATGAGAAACAACTCTAAATATTAGAAACAGAATAATTTCAAGATTCGAGAAAAATGAATAAACAAAAAATAAATCGAGCAATTTCCAAATTTCTCGGAAAACGCTTGAAAATTCTTTTACAAAGTCTTTTGGATAGTAAATACGAAAAAATCAATAAGTTGCATTCGAAATAATTAAATCATGCGAATTCCCTCATTGTCTCATTTTGAAAGAGAAATAAATCAAAATATTAGAAACGTCTTTAGAAGCGTTGAAATTTTTTTCATAAGGCCGTTTAGACAGCAACTGCGAAAAGTTCAACAAAACTTGCATCTGGAATAATTGACCCATGCAAATTCGCAGAATTTTTTCTTCCGATTCTCCGTTTTTTTTCAATTTTTTTTTCTGTTTTCTTTCGAAAACGTATTCGATATTTGGATAATTTATTTTTTGTAACTTGCAGACTTCCAAAGTTATTACGTACGATACCAACAATCAGTGCCTGAGCAAACGGGGGACTGCCAAAGTCTCTTGCCTTCCGTGTTATCGCACAACGCAAAACTGCTGCATTCGCGATCAACGAATATAATAGAGCGATTGGATTGGCTGAGTTCACAGAAGTCCGATGGATCTTTTGATCCGATGGTTCCTGGTAAATCGCCAGAGACTTGTTTCGCAAGCAGATTCGCTTTGAACGACAGACTGCACAGTAAAAAAGCAGAGTCTGAGGCTGAACGAGTGACTGCCGAAAAATCGCTTCCTCAGTCCGACGAAGCCGGCGCTGTTACGAGGGAAGAAGGACGCGCTTTGGAGCTCGACAAATTAAAAAGCGACTGCGAACAGTTGAGGATCGACATAGAGAATGCACAGACGGAGATGAAGAAAGTTGTTGCCCAGCTTGCGAGCGTGACGAAGAAACATGCGAGCGAGGAGAAAGAGCTCCAAGTTCTCGAAGCCGAAAAAATCATAAAATCTCGTACTTACGATTTGTTGCAAGACGCGGACAACAATATTGCGAAACTGAAAAGCGTTATTGACGCGGGACGAAATAAAATGATGAGCTTGGCGAATCAATGGGAAAAACACAGAGCACCCTTAATCAAACAATATCGCGATGGCAGAGAAAAATATTCCGCAAAAACCGTAAATACAAATTTCAGTTTTTTATGTCGATCGATTTTTTTTTTTCTGATTCGAAAAATCTAGCGAATTCAGCGATTTTTAACTCGCATCCTCGTTAGGATTCAATATCGCGTTGGCAGACAAAAATATTCCGCAAAAACCGTAAATATAAATTTCAGTTTTTTATGTTGATCGATATTTTTTTTCTGATTCGAAAAATCTAGCGAATCTAGCCATTTTTAATTTGCATCCTCGTTAGGATTCAATATCGCGATGGCAGAGAAAAATATTCCGCAAAAACCGTAAATATAAATTTCAGTTTTTTATGTCGATCGATATTTTTTTTTCTAATTCGAAAAATTTAGCGAATCTAGCGATTTTTAATTTGCATCCTCGTTAGGATTAAATTTCGCGAAATCTACGAGAAATATATTTTCTTTTGGGCTCCACAGAACAGCAGTCAGAAAAAACTCGAGGAATTACGTTTGTTGCGTGACAAAGAGAAAGAATTGTTGGAAGAGTGTCACCTGAAGGATCAGCAGTACTCGCAACTTTTGGGGGAAGTTGAAAAGTTACCAAAGGACGTTAACCGTTCGGCCTATACTCAGAGAATTCTGGAAATAATAAACAACGTTCGAAAGCAAAAAGAGGATATAAACAAAGTTTTGGCAGACACTCGGGAGATTCAAAAAGAAATAAACACCCTTACGGGGAGACTCGAGAGGTCCTTCACGGTCGTTGACGAACTGATATTCCGCGATGCCAAAACGAACGAAGCATCGAGACGTGCCTACAAACTGCTCGCCACTCTACACTCGGACTGCAGCGAGCTCGTAACTATGGTCGAAGAAACGGGCTCCACGTTGCGTGAGATTCGAGATTTGGAAGAACAGGTAAATGCTGCATTTTAAACCTGCAAGTGCATATTGGGTCAATCTGACCCAAGGCGTTTTTCAAATCGTCGTATTTACCGGTAAATATCGATTTTTTCGTTTCTTGTTTTTTGTTGTTTATTTTCCATATTTTTTATGGCCCTGAATTCGTTCTTTTGACGAAAAGGAAAATTTAGCGTCGAAACATTCGTTGTCTTTGAGGACGTTGCATGCGGAATTTCCTATTGATAGAATTTCTTCAAATTTTCACCACACAAAGAGAATAGTAACGTCTGATAGCTTGCGCAACTCTAAGAGGTTTCACCATGTAGAAGTCGAGACATTTATTTATAAAAATCACAATTTTCAGTTGTTTCTCATAAGAGTTCGTGTTACAAGTTGCAATTTTCAAAATTAAATATTTCGATTTCTAAATGGTGAAGCCTCTTTAAACTGTGCACACACTTTTGTGTAACATCGAAGAAGCTTTATTCAATTTTTCAAAAAAATCGGTCGTTAAATTTTTTCGAAATTTTGTTTATTGTATAAAAAGTACAAATTATTTCGGAAAATCTTGGATTTGGAGTATTTTTTTCTTTAGTCAATTTGTAATAACTTTTTTTAACGAACTTAGGCTCGCAAACCATTTTCTATGTAAGAAAAGGTAACGAATAATTGTTAGGGTCAAAACGACCCAGTATGCACTCCAAGGATCAAACGAAAAACAAGTTGGCCATCGATCTTGCATTTTTCCTAATTATCGTTCCAGATCGATTCGGAATCAACGAAAAACGTTGGTGCAAATTTGGAGAGAATAACTGCAGATTTGACACAGATGCGTCAGGAAACTGCATCGTTGATGGCACAAATCGAGAACAAGAAATCATGATTTGCGAGCATCGAACGACACAGCAGACTGTCAAAATGTTTAGAAAAGAAAGAAAAAACACGTTGCAACAGTAAGTTCTTCTGATCGTGGTACACATTTATTTCAGGCCTTCTTCTTATCAACGACACTTTCAACAGTAATAATCATGATTGTGTGTTTCTTCAAGGTGATGATTATTACGGCAATGGAAAGGAAACTGCGAAACGAATAAGAAATCGAGGGGACTGCTCGAGCATGTTTTGCAGTACAATTGACAATAGCACGTTGCAATAAATGGTCATTGGTGTTCCTATTTACACGAGAGCTCATTAAACTCTTCGTTTTAAGGTGACGGAGCAGTTTTGCAATGTGAGTGCGAGAGAGACAGCTGAAATTTTCGAAATTGAATATTTCCAACGCGATTTCAGCAATAAAAAGAAAAAGCCTGTGTCAGCGGATTTTTGCCATCGTCCTGCGCTTTTTTGTTTATTGGTCAAACGAAATCGAAGAAATATGATTTGGAAAATTCGAGGTGACTGATCCATGGAGCCTTGAGAGCCTTTCGATGTCAGAACGGACCAAGGTCCGAGTAAGCGACGCTCAAAAAACGTTTTTTCGTACGAAGCCTAATGATTTTTTCTCATCAATTCCACAGGGAAAAAATTCAAATAAAACAAAAAATATAAGCGTTACAGAAAAGAATTTAAATTTTCGTCCAAATAAAATGAAATTTCGAATACGTACGCAAACGTTTCCTTTCTGTAACGATTGCTCTGTTCTGTAACGCTGATTTTTTCCCTTTTAATCTCCACCACGAGCAACAATGCGCGATTCTTTTATTCGGTTGGCTCGACGTACCAAAATCCAACGAGTTAATTAAGTATAATTGTCATTAGGATGTAAGAAAAAAAGACATGAAACGAGACCATTCGATATTGTACAGAAATGTAACGCTTGTATAAAATTTGCGATACGGATATCGAGACTCGTTCGCCTGAATCTCCCTTCGTCGAGTTTCATGGATTACGAGCGTCTGCTCTGCTTCACGATTTCAGGAGGTATGTATTTTTCGTCGATGTCTTCAGCCAACTCGATTCTTTTACCATACAGTTTGTTTTCTCGCGCAGTTTTCTGAGCTAGTTGCAAACTGAGCTTTGATTTATTCTCGAAATAGGTCAGAAGTCGTTCACGTTTGTGCAGATATTCTTTCATTTCGTCGACCTTCTGCAGCCGAGATTTTTTCTCCGCTTCTTCCAACTGAGTCTCCAGCAGCGAAACTCTCGTTTTTTCCCATTGATCGTAAATCTGGAATTTCGAAATTTTTATTATAAAAAAGAATATGATGTCCTGTGGATTTGCCAAAAGTTGGAATCTGGCAAAATGGTCGTGGGTGTTTTTTCAGTTGTGATGATGATTTTATAAGAAAATTCCGTTTATTTAAAAAATTCAAATTTATTTCTATCGTTTTTTATCATTAACGAATCGTGCCCCATGTAATTTTATGGTGGCAGACACCATAGAACCCCATAAAAATTCAATTTCTCGTTGTTGAGAAACTAATTAAGGGGGGTGGCTACACACAACGATGTCGCCATTTTAAAAACATAGGAAAATTCGTAACGATTAGAATTTAATGAAATATGGTGAATATATTCTTTAGTATTAAATATACAATTTTTTTAAGATTTTTCTTCTACATAGTTTTCGAGTAATTCAACACTAGAATTTAAATGCATAAGCATAGGAATCTGATATATATAGGTATATCTTATGCATATTGTAAACTCCAATTATTCGACAAATATGTGGACGAAAAATTTGAAAAAAATAGTGTCATGGTATTTGATTCTGAAGAATATTATCACGAAATTTTATTAAATTCTTATCATACGGTCGTACGTAGTCAACCCCCTGAATGAAAATAATGGAAAAAATTTAGAGAAGCAGAAAACTCAAGGAATTCTGTTTGCATTTAAAAAACGCACAATTCATTTCTCAAATTTGTAAATTCTCACCTCACGAGCCTCGGCTATGTCGGCCTCTTGACGAGCTTCGACGGCCTGTCTGGCTCGAGACTCAATTTCATCGACTATGGAACCTTTTTTGAGGCTGTTTTTATCGAGTTTTTGGAACGACTCGTTCAGTTGTTTGATTTCATCGGTTATTTGATCTTCCGGGAGCTGAGACACTTGCTCTTGCAGTCGAGTCAAAACTTCTTCGTAGACACATTCTTCTTGGCCGTCGTTTATCCATTGTTCGATCAAGTTCGAAGCGTCTTTGTACTTTTTCCATAGTACGAGGCCGCGCAAGCGGCAGCTCCTGCCGACGACGTCTTTGCTCAGTTTGCCATAGAAAACGAGAGTTTTTCCCACGAGATCGCACGGGTCTCGGAGGTCAAAGTGATCGTCGAAGAAAGGATTTCTTATGTAACGGACTCTGACCTTGATTTCTTCTCCCTTTGGATCTTCCGGCGGTTCCGGTTCGGGAGCTTTCCACGTTTCTGGGTTTTCGAGGTATTTGTGGCAGGAATACAGCGCGAGAGCGTTGGATATTTCGTTGGAGGAATCTTCCTGAAGCATCAGCAACGACGCGACTTTTGCCGCTGAAGCAAAATCCTGTTTTTTTATAAATGTGTCCATAAGAATGTTGTAAGAAATGTAATCAGGAAATATTCCATAATTGATACGATCGTTCAATACGGTGAGGAGAGTGTCGATTTGATTGGTGTCTAATAAATATCGAATGACCGCATGATGAGTGGAGTCGAGAATGTTGGAAGCTTCGCAAGTGAGTCTGAGTCTGGAGAGTAAGTCTATGAGAGCGTCGACATGATCGGGATCTCGGACGACGTTTGCGTAGATGTCGATATCGACAGCGCTGGCTGTACCGGAGGTTTGGAATTTTTTGTCAAGTTCGATGAAAAATTCGTCGGGATTTATTTTGCTGAGAAGAGGAGATTCGAGTCTCTTGGCCCATGAATCGGTGCATCTATAAGCTTCTGACAAAAACGTTCTGTTCGAGTTTAGCACGTTGTTGAAACGTGTCAACGCACGAGCATTGCTTCTCGCGAGTTTCCACATTTTTATTTGTTTTTTAAATCACGATGACATGCTAATTTTCATTGGATTTTCTTTACACTTTCTCGTTTTACAATATCGTGTTATGAAATAACTCGCACCGCCCGGCCAACACGCGTTCGCGAGTCTTCGAAATTGTGCTTCGGAGATAGCCGACCAGTTGTTGCAAGTGGAGCGCGAAATCTGATACGTGCTTCTCATTTCGGCCGCTAGAGCGCTTTCAAATCCGCCATTGCGGTCTACGGCGATTTTCGCAAATTTAATTATAACGAAATAATCTGCAACATTGTTGAATAAATAGCGGTAAGACGACGTTATACGAACGATGTAAAAAATCCTTCGATTCTACCACTCATATCCAAAAAGAAATAAACATTGCAAGAAAAAAAAGATTCAAATATTCCCGCCAAGTTTGCAGAGGGCACTGCCATTGGTTATCGTGATAAGACGTTTTTTTTGTTATAATTCTATCCCTCGCCGCGGAGTTCTGGTTCTCGCGTTGCTCGCCAAAACCGCGATTACTAGGCGAATAGGTACTCGCGCACCCGACAAAAGTTAATACTTAGCGCAAAAACGAGACTTTTTTCACTGAAAACATCGTTTTAAAGAAATTGATTGATCCTCGAAGTAAGTACGTGTAAAATGACAGCTAAGTTTCATTAAGTTTTTACGTACTTTTCTTTATTCAGCGTTTTATTGAAAAATAGTGCATCGCATTGATTTTCACTTGGCGCGTTTGGCGTTTCGAGAAACCTCGAGATTCGTCTATACGCACAAGCCCATTGTGACCCAGCCTCGTGGCTTCTTTTCCTATTACAATTCACCACTCAATTTCAAAAATCGATCACACCTTTTTTTTTACTATCTTCCCGATCAATGAGCATTATTCCTCCCACTATTTTTTTATCCCTTGTCCCAGAAACGCTGTCTCATTTCGAATAGACACACACACACACACACACACACATAATTGACTAAGAGAGTCCAGCGAGGAGTCGAGTTTACATTTTGCCCGAAAAATCAATTTTTCTCAATAAAACGTGCAGCAGGATTTTTATCGATCCAACAAAACCGATCGACCATCCGGAAAATCGAAATATTTCAATTTTCCTTTATCCCTGGACCAAAAATAATAAATTTCGAAATTTTTCGAGCAAAATCTCTGAAACCTGGAAAAACCATAAACATTGACCAGGAATGAGTTGATTTTCAATAATGCTACGGTTCACTAAATTCCCTTTGTGTTGTTATCAATATTTATGAATATTCATGCACGGGTTGCCGCCGCAATGGATTGCAGTAAAAATTGTCCGCGTTCTAGTTTCTCCGAGATTCTGTGTAGCTGATTAAAAAAATGGTCTACATTTGCAAATGGCAAAAAAGCGCAATCACATTGACCTTGGAAAATGTGGAGTAGGATTCAGTCGTGTCTCGCCGAAGACACCGTTGTGATGAACGGCGCGGATCCATTGTACAAACGACTGGATTAGAATTTTACGCTCGGTTGGAAATAATTTCTTTTTTTTTTTTTTTGGAAAATGCGGAATGACGTGGGAATTTCAAGTGCGCCGAGAGAATTTCATATAAATATTACATGCTTCCATAGTTTCCTAGTACCGCATCGTCCCCCTGAGAAATTTTAGCAAATAATTTTCTACTCCATTGGAAATTGGGGAAATTAAAAAATTTTTTGTCAAATTTTGACATTTTTGGCGTAATGTCAGATGGAAAATTATTATGTATTTGCTGAAATTTCTCAGAGGGACGATGCGGTACCAGGGAACGAGGCTAGCATAGTAAATTTTTAGATGAAATTGGATTATAAATTTTTATATCTAGCCTCTGCAGATACGGGTCTTTTTGACCCGAGAGACAATTTTTAGAAAATCTCGTATTTTGAAAATTTTCATGTGAAAATGAAACGAGTGCAACGACTAAAACGATTGGAACGTTGACGTTGAATGTATGGAGAATATTCTAGAATTTTTATCGATTTTTTTCGCTCCGAATACGTGCAATCAACTGGCCAGCACGAAAAGGGCGCCATACAAAATCTTATCATGAGTTTGACTACTTTTTGAGACGACTATAACGATTGAAACGTTGACGTTGAATGTATGGAGAATATTCTAGAATTTTTATCGATTTTTTTCCCTCCGAATACGTGCAATGAACGTGCCAGCACGAAAAGGGCGGCATAAAAAATCTGATGATGATTTTGATTACTTTTTGAGAACCGATAATGGAGGCTAATGAAAAGTCGAATTTGGTTGTTTAAATTAATTTCGATGTTTGTTTGTTTTTTTTTTTTTTTCACAGCATGGCTGCCGAAGATATTTCTCCGCTGAAGGACGGCGGAGTATTGAAGGAAATCATAAAGGAAGGCTATGGGGAGGAAGTTCCAACGGCCGGGAGCAAAGTGACTGTTCATTATACGGGGACCTTGTTGGATGGAACGAAATTCGACTCCAGCAAGGACCGTGATAACCCGTTCCAATTCAGTTTGGGGCAAGGGCAGGTCATCAAGGCTTGGGACATCGGAGTAGCGACTATGAAAAAAGGCGAAGTAGCGATGCTTACATGCGACTCGAAATATGCTTACGGCAAAACGGGCTCCCCGCCAAAGATTCCGGCTGATGCGACACTCAAGTTCGAAGTAATTACTCCGACTTATTATTAATTATCTGCTCGTGCACTGCAAATGAAATTTAGTTAAAAATCGTCAATATTTTGTTGAATATGGTGAACTGAATATTTTTTGATAATTCCAAAATTTTCGTTATTTTGGCAGAATATTTGGTTTTTAACGGAATTGTCAGCGAAATTTTCGAATGAAACGACTAAAATTTCCTCCCAAAGAGACTTTCGAAAATATTTTTGGCTGCAATGACACAATTTTTGGGATTAGTCAAAAAAACGTTTATCAAACAATTTTCATGAATCAATTTAGTCATTCCTCGCTTCGACAATTCACGAGAAATGAAATTTTCTTAAAAATCGTCGAGATATTTCTTTTAATACGGTGAACTAAATATTTTTTGATAATTTGAAAATTTTCGCTATTTTGGCAGTGTATTTGATTTTTAACGGAATTATCAGCGAAATTTACGAATGGGACGACCAAAACTTGCTTCCAAAGAGATTTTCTAAAATATTTCTTGCTGCAATGACACAATTTTTGGGATTATTCAAACAAAACGTTTGGTCGAACGTATCCAACAAAATTTCCATCTTTTTCAACAAAATTTTATTTTCACTGTATCTTCGATTAAAATAGAGATTTGCCCGATCGCTTTTTGATATGATGGATCAGTCACCTCGAATTTTCGAAATGAAATTTCTTCGGTTCTCGTTTGACCATTAAGAAAAAAGGCTCTGTACGCAGGACGATGGCAAAAATCCGCTGACAGGGGCTTTTTGTTATTGGCGAAACCGTGTCGGAAATATTCAATTTCGAAAATTGCAGCCGTCTCTCTCGCACTCACATTGCGAGAAGGCGACTGCTCGATCACTTTAACATAAAAACTCATGAATCTCAGGTGGAAATGATCGACTTTACCGGAGAAGATTTGAGTCCCGACGACGATGGGAGCATTCAGAGATTCCAAGAAGAAGCAGGGAAACCCGGTGGTTATCCTACCGATGGATCGATAGTAGATAGTGAGCAAAAATCTTGACAACATTTTGGGAAAAAAAACATTGACATTTATCTCTCGTTGCTTATTAATTAATTAATTATTTTCAGTACATTTGATTGGCAAGTACAATGACAAAGTCTTTGAAGAGAGAGATGTTCAATTCGCGCTTGGAGAGGGTCAGGAGTTTGGCATTGTCGAGGGTATAGAGAGAGCATTAGAAAAATTCAGTAGCGGTGAAAAATCGAGGCTTAAGATTGCGAGCAAATTTGCATTCAAGGAGGAAGGAAAATCAGAATTCGGCATACCTCCGAATGCGGACGTAGAGTACACGATACGGTTGAACAACTTTGAGAAGGTATGGAGCGAGAAACTTGAATGGTCTTTGCAAGATTTTGCTGTCACCGAGATGATGTTGAAGTTTGCATCGATGAAATGCAACGAAAAGTCATTATTTTGTTATAGCATCGGACCAAATTTTCATACAGTGTTTGTCGACAATAACGAGAAAGTCTTTTTCGCCATTCGAAAAATAAATTAACTAGAAATATTGCAACGAGTCAATTAATTATCAAAATAACAAATAAAAAATCATATTTTTCGTTGCATTGCAACGATGCAAACTTCAATATCATCAATTCTGAGCGATGGAAAATTTAATGAGTATTTGAAAAATAATGATTTTCGATTCTCTGTTGAGATGGAGATTTTCGAATTTTCTTTTTTTTCTTTCTTGCTTTCTTGCTTTCCAATTCTGATGATGTTGAAGTTTGCATCGATAAAATGCAACGAAAACTCATTATTTTGTTATAGCATCGGACCAAATTTTCATACAGTGTTTGTCGACAATAACGAGAAAGTCTTTTTCGCCATTC
The DNA here is from genome assembly GCA_037952995.1 of Hyposoter didymator. Lineage (NCBI taxonomy): Eukaryota > Metazoa > Arthropoda > Insecta > Hymenoptera > Ichneumonidae > Hyposoter > Hyposoter didymator. Next base: position 9,235,263 of record JBAJMU010000002.1, read on the forward strand.
GAAAAGTAAATTAACTAGAAATATTGCAACGAGTCAATTAATTATCAAAATAATAAATAAAAAATAAATTTTCTCGTTGCATTGCAACGATGCAAACTCCAATATCATTCACCGAGTCTGTTGCTGATGATTTTTGATTTTTATTGCGTAGGTAGCACAGCCTTGGTCATTGGAGGGTCCCGAGAAAGTCGCCCAAGCAAAGTTGTACAAAGAGAAAGCAACGAATTATTTCAAATCATCGAAATATTCTCTGGCTATAAAAATGTGTCAAAAAGCAGTTAAATATATAGACGACGCAGAGAGTTTCGGGGGCGATTTGAAAGTTGAACGCGACGAGTTGATTTTATCGGTTTATTTGAATCTCGCGCTGTTTTATTTGAAAACTGAGCAGAATTCTGAGGCAAAGGCCGAGTGCGATAAAGTCCTGGCAATAAATCCAGAAAACGAAAAAGCTCTGTTCCGGCGAGGGCAGGCTCAGCTGGCTCTGGCGTCGCCGGAAACAGCCGTCAAAGATTTCGAGGCTGTATTGAAGGTGGAGCCTAAAAATGTCGCTGCAGCTAAACAAATAACGATCTGCAATGCTCTCATCAAGCAAAACATTGCGAGAGAGAAGAAACTTTATGCAAACATGTTTGACAAGTTCGCGCAAGCTGATAAACAGGTAAGATTGAATTAAGTTTTTTGTCAATGGATTTTGTGAGTCGATTGTTTGTCTGGGACGCTCAGAAAATTCGAAATTCCAGTGAAAACAATTTTTTTTTTAATTTTTTTTTTTTTTTAAATTATTTTTCATTGTTTATTTTGTTTTTACAATGGACGTTGATCAACGGGTTGAATTTGCCGTGAGCGACCATGAAAGTTCGATGAAGAAGAGACTTTTTTAATGTAAAAAAAAATTAGATTAAGATTTCATGAAAGAAAGATAAAAATTTCATGTTCGCCCGTAAACTGTTAGTAATATCGCAGAAGGAAGAAGAGGAACTGCGACAGCAGCCGGACGTGATGCGGGGAACGTTGGGTGAATGGGGACAGGAGGAGCGACCCGGAGGCAGAGATGCGACAGCGTTTGAAAAAGAAAACCCCAATATCCTCATGCTCAACGCCAACGGAAGTGACGAATTCAAGAACATGTGATTTTTTGAATCTTCTCTAGACACACGCATTTAAATAATACATTCAATTTCTCGCCCTTGTTGTTCAATCGTCAGCATTGCGACGTGTATCGATGTACTGCCTCCAGTTGCCTAAAAAAGATAAAACGAAACACAAAACATTTCCAAACTCTGTATTTGCATTAACGCGTTACAATGAATGTTTATATTCGGTGTATCGTGGATCAATAAACTTTTGTAATCTCAATGAAACTTAATTCGTCGACAAAGGTTTCTATTACAAGGTCCGAAACGAAATCCCAATTCCATGACTAACCCTGGAACAGTAACCTGGGGTCAAAAACGACCCCAGGCGACTTTAAATACCGCGCCTTTTTTCCCCTCGTTTTCCCGTTTTTTATCCTTTTGCCGCAATTTTCACTGATTGTTTAACTTTAAGCAAAGTTGCTCTAGGCTTACGTGATTCTGCATTAAAAAACGAAAAGAATGAGCCCAGGTTGAACCCTTTTCGTTAAATTTTACCGAAGATACGAATTTTTCAAAATTGGGGTCATTTACGACCCCCGGTTATCGGAATAGGTCAGAAAAAATAAGGTTACCGTTCGAGGGTTAAAACTTGTCATCGTTCCTTTCAATAACCAAAGAAATAAACAAACAATCTTGCATTATCGTCATTTCCAGCCAATTCAATTGCTAAAGATAAATGAACGAAATTTGAAATACGTCGCACGAAGTGCGGTTCAAATTTCCCGCCAAAAGTTGCATGCAATGCGGTTGCCTAGCGACAACGAATAACCTCGAAGAATTTTTATACTTCCCAAGTTGGTACGACATTCAAAATTGTTTACATCACAGATGCAAGTGAATTCCTAACCTCACTCTCGAGTATTCCATTTCTGCGATCGTCGATTATAAACCATAATTTGCAATATTTTAAATTTTGTCTAATGCATTCCGTTCCAGTAGCAAAGAATATTCAACGCTGCGCGTAAAATTGTTTTGAAATCTATAGCTGCTTGTAAATCATTATCTTTTCGAGTGTTTTATCGTGTAAAAACAACGTTTCCGTTATAATGCAAAGTCGCTAATAAAAACTGAGCAAAGTTGGAGGCTCAGGGTTCTAAGTGAATGCATTTCGTTTCAGTAGCAAAAAATATTCAACACTGCGCGTAAAATTGTTTTAAAATCTATAGTTGCTCAAAAATCATTATCTTTTCGAGTGTTTTATCGCGTAAAAGCAACGTTTCCGTTACAATGCAAAAGTCGCTAATAAAAACTCCTCAAAGTTCGAGGCTCAGTGTTCTAAGTGAATAAACTTTTGTCTGAATAACGTAAAACATCAACAAACAGATCGTTGGGAATTAAATTATTAAAAATAATGCAAAACCGTTCGGAGTCGATGAATTTTATGGTAAATATCGAAATACCGATGGAAAAACTAATCCGTTCGTTCAACAACACGAATAAAAGCCTCTAAAACGATGTGTCGTGGATAAAATCTAAAAAATCGTGAAAAAAGATTCGACGAACTAGAATTTGTCGAAAATGGACGGCGGTGGAGATTACAATGTTGCCGCGAGGTACCGAACGATCCGGAAACACTTGGACAGTCTGGGTTACCGACAAGCACTGTCTCTGGACGCGCTTCCGCTCATCGAGAAATTGTTGGCCGATTTGATACAAACGACGGATAGTCTCAAACACTTCAAAACAATAGCGCAAGACAACGTTGAGGTAAAAAGTTCATAGCGTAGCGTGACGTCAAAGTTTTCATCGTTGGGACGCAACGAAACTTTGTTTTTTCTGTATAGCTCGTAATTATCATTCGATATTTGGTCCGAATGACAAAAACTTGATCGTCACGAAAAATTGGCACGATTTTCAAATTTCCATGAATAACGAAGAGAAGAAATGTTTTTCTGTTCGTTATTCCGCTCAGGACACCGTGTACGTTGTGTTTGTCGATTGTTTTTGTTTTTTGTTTGGACACGAGCTGCTTGGTTAGTCCGACAAACGGAAAGTTGCCAAAATGTTTGACGAGGCAGCGACGGAATCATTTTTCAAATTGCAATAATTGAATCTCTTGAAATCGTAACAGGCGTGTAGCGAATTACAACTTTCCATCGATCCGTACAAATGCGACAATGCCAGGTTGGTCCAAGAGTGCAATCAGCTCCATTCGGATCTCATAGAGGCAAAGGAAACTCATCAGAAACAGACTAAAGATCTGAAGAAAAAGATTAACAGTTTGGAGAGCGAATGCAACAATTTACAATTGGCTTCGTCAAGGAATCTCAAACGCATAAAGCAACTGGAAACAGAGTCTGCGCAGAAAAGTAAACGGATTCAAGAGTTGCTGGGGAAATGTTGCAAGCCTCTGATAAGCAATGCGGCGCTCGGTAATTTTTACTTCAGTCTGCGTGATTCCAATGTGAATCGATCATGTTGAAGTTTGCGTCGATGAAATGCAATGAAAACCCATTATTTTGTTCTAGCATCGGACCAAATTTTCATACAGTGTTTGTTGACAATAACGAGAAAGTCTTTTGCCATTCGAAAAGTAAATTTACTAGAAATATTGCAACGAGTCAATTGATTTTCAAAATAATAAATAAAAAATGTATTTTTCGTTGCATTGCAACGATGCAAACTTCAATATTATCAATTCTAAGCGATGGAAAATTCAATGAGTACTTGAAAAATAACGATTTTCGATTCTCTGTTGCAATGGAGATTTTCGAATCACCTTTTTTTTCTTTCTTGCTTTCTTGCTTTCCAATTCTGATGATGTTGAAGTTTGCGTCGATGAAATGCAACGAAAACTCATTATTTTTTTTAGCATCGGACCAAATTTTCATACAGTCTTTGTTGACAATAACGAGAAAGTCTTTTTCGCCATTCGAAAATTAAATTTACTAGAAATATTGCAACGAGTCAATTAATTATCAAAATAATAAATAAAAAACATATTTTTCGTTGCATTGCAACGATTCATCATCATTGTGAATTGTGCATTTTCTAGAGAATTTAAAAATCGTTTTTTTTTTTTCAGGCTCTAAAAAAAAGCCTTGCTATCCTTTGCGAAGACCTTCTCTAGAGTGCGATCCTCTGCCCAGAATAAAAGCAAATTCTTCTCTACCGAGTCTGAGAAAAGTTGAACCCGGTGTCGTCGACTTATTGGCAATGGCCGATCGGAAAATGAATTCTCTTAATCACGAGGTAACGGGACTAAGGGCAGAGTTATCGATACAAACAGACAACGTTTACACGCTAAAATCACAGGTACACAGAGAATTAGTATTTTCCAATTTCCTCGTCCTCGATTCCTGGCTCCTGCATCCTCGGTCCCGAACTCAGTGATAGATGCTGCAGGGAACTTGAGCTCTGTATTGAGTCAAGCGTTTGTTCGCATTTTTCCAAATCGTTGTTCCCTGTGAAATTTTGCATTAAACGATTAGCCGCGAATGTCAAATTTGAAACCGTCATGCGCAGTTGTCCATGAAGGAGAAGGAGAACTCGAGATTGAAAAAAATGTTGGAGGGTGGACGTCCTCAAAGCGCCGTTTCCAAAGATTGTTGTTGTAAAAAAATTGATCAATTGAGCGAACACAACGGATTGGAAAAAAACTTGGCATCGCATACAGTCTGCCACAGAGGCTCCGAGGCCAGTGAACTGAAAATGTTGCAACAGGTCAAACTCGAGCTTGAGCAACAGTTAAAAGGTACGCGAATGATTGCGCAGTGGCAATTGGAACTTTTGAAAACAAAAAAATCGATGAGCTTTTTTTTGCCGTTACAGAAGCGCTCGACAAGCAACACGATGCCATGTCTCAGGCGATGAAACTAGCGGAAAGGAATGAAGAATTGGAAAAGGAACTGCGCGATATCGATCACATCGCCTTGGCTGTGGAGGCAGATTGCAATTCCGCCGTAAAAGAAAATAACAAACGGGTCAGCTATCTTCAGGTAGAGCGACAAATTTCTCGCACTTTCTCACATTTCGAGTGAATTTTTTACGCAGAAACTCTCGCCTCGTAAGAAATTCACGAAGTATTTTACTTTTTGGCAAATATGATCGTTTTCGCTTTGTTAATTAGGCAGTTTGGTAAACCTCGAACGGTAACCTGGCGTCAAAAACGACCCCACGACGAGCCGAAGATCTCATAAACAGAAAAGTTTGTTTTTTTCTCTCTGTTTAAAATATTTCCAACGAATCGATTAAATGACTTATTTCCGGAGCATATTCTATTGAAAAAAAAAATAACGAAAAAATTGTCTTTAACGGTTCGATGAAGAGAAACTTGAGATTTTTTGAATCATTTGGAGCCTTGACCCTCGAACAGTAACCTGGCGTCAAAAACGACCCCAGGCGACTTTAAATCCGGCGCCTTTTTTCCTTCCGTTTTCCCGTTTTTTATAGTTGTGCCGCATTTTTTCACTGATTCTTTGACTCAAAGCAAAGTTGCTCTAGGCTCATGTCATTCTGCATTAAAAAACGAAAAGAATGAGCCCAGTTTGAACCCTTTTCGTTAAATTTTACCGAAGATATGAATTTTTCAAAATTGGGTTCATTTATGACCCCAGGCGACTTTGAATCCATTTTTTCCCTTCGTTTTCCCGTTTTTTATCCTTTTGCCGCATTTTTCACTGATTCTTTGACTCAAAGCAAAGTTGCTCTAGGCTCACGTCATTCTGCATTAAAAAACGAAAAGAATGAGCCCAGTTTGAACCCTTTTCGTTAAATTTTACCAAAGATATGATTTTTCCAAAATTGGGGTCATTTTCGACCCCAGGTTATCGGAATAGGTCAGAAAAAATAAAGTTACCGTTCCGGGGTTAACTCGGACTGTATATTCAGTTTATTTCATTCACTCGTTTCAGGAAAAATTGGAAAACGTTCTGACCCAAGTTCACGTTCTCGAAGGTGAACTGATGGTCGAACGGAGATCGGCACAAGAGCTACGAGCTGATTTAGAAGCCGGACGTTTAGAAAAACGCAATCTTGAGCGAAAGCTCGAATCGACATTGGACGAGAAGAAGCAAATGACCGATCGCATCAACGAATTAACCGTCATTGGTAATTTCATTTATTTCATTCAAGTCGATCTAGCAGTCGCGTGACAGCGAGAGAAATCACCAAAAAGCAAATACACGGTTTTCTAACAGACCCTTTTTATATTTTGAGAAAAAACAAAGTTCCATTTTCTTCTCTGGTGAAAGGGAAACAACGTGTAACTAATATTTCTCCCGAAATATTCGCTCTTTCTAAATAAAACGTGTAGCAGGATTTTAACCGACCGAGCATGCGATAGATCGCCATAAGCAATAACCGTAAATTGATCACGATCCTCGATTCCCCATCATGTCTCCTTGATCCTCTCCAGAACGTAATCTCAACGACGAGATCCGAAAACTGAGCAAAGACAATGAAAATCTGACGCTCGAAGTTTCTCGAATGGATCGTGTCAACGATTTGTTGAAAAAGCAAATCCATGCCAATGACAAATTGCAGAATTCCAATGAACCGACGAGGAGCCTCAAAGAGAAAGCTGAAAAAAACGATAAAAATAAAGGAAAAGCACTGAAGAGAAAAAAAAATGCTGGTACACGAGCCCACACCGTGAATTATCATTTCTCTGTGTCTGAGCGATTGAAACTCTTTATTTTCGACACACTGTGATGTACAATCACGAAAATACAATTTTCCTCTTTCCCCAGCGTCCCGGGGCCAACGTCGTTCATTTTCTCCGCCTGTTCATGAAAAAGAAATGGACACGGCGAGACGCCAAGGGGATTCCAGGGACGAACAAGTCACCAGAGACTCGAACATTGAAGCGACAAAGAGAAATTTTGAAAAAACAAACAGCGAAAAAGACTCGAAGATTAATCAACTCCAGTCGACGATTGACCAGATCCAGACTGATCGCGATTATTACAAAAACGAGTACAACAGGTTGCGGGAACAGTGCTTGAAAAACGTCGATTCGAATAACGTAAGAAATCGAAATATTGAATTTTGACAGAAAAAGAAAAAAAAAACTTGTGATTTGGAGGAATGCTTCGTTGAATTTTTGCAGGCGGAATTATGGGGTCAAGTGTGTGAACTGAGACATCAACTGATCGAGAAAGAGCATGCGGTCTTGGAGCTGCAAAGAGAGAAAAAGGATCTTTGCCGAGAGAAATTCGAATTGGAATTGCGATTGCAATCCGCGAGATCGGATCGCAGGAACGCGGCCAATTCTTGTGGCCAGTGTCGGCCTGTCGGCAATTGCGCTTGTTCGGCGTCCAGATCAAGTGGCGATTCCAAGGTTTGCTAACTTTTTACAAATCCAATTACTAACCAGTGTCTAACCAGCACCAAAACTAACAGTTTTCTACTTTGTAATTTTTTTTGTTTTAATTTTTTTTTTTTTTTTTAATTGAAAATTTTTTTTTTGCAACTTTTGTTGAAGTCACGCAACGACTTTGTTTAGGGTTCTTTCAAAATTCAATAAAAACATTCTTGGCAGCAAAACTAACAGTTTGATATTTTGAAATAAAAAATTTCTGACGATTAGAATTTGAAATATTGAATTTCACATTTTTCCATCTAAACGCGTGTAAATTGTCGCGATTCTTTATTTTTTTGCAACTTTTGTTAAGGTCACGAAACGACTTTATTCAGAGTTCTTTCAAATATTTGTAAAAACATTCTTGGCAGCGAAACTAACAGTTTTATATTTTGAAATAAAAATTTTCTGACGTTTAGAATTATAAATATTTAATTTCACATTTTTCGATCTAAACGCGTGTAAATTATCGCGTTTCTTTATTTTTTTGCAACTTTTGTTGAGGTCACGAAACGACTTTATTCAGAGTTCTTTCAAATATTTGTAAAAACATTCTTGGCAGCAAAACTAACAGTTTTATATTTTGAAATGAAAATTTTCTGACGTTTAGAATTATAAATATTTAATTTCACATTTTTCTCATCTAAACGCGTTTCTTTATTTTTTTTTCTTGCAACTTTTGTTAAGGTCACGAAACACCTTTATTTAAGATTCTTTCAATATTTAGTAAAAACGTTCTTGGCAGCAAAACTAACAGTTTTCTATTTTGAAATAAAAATTTTCTGACGTTTAGAATTCTAAGTATTTGATTTGACATTTTTTTCCATCCAAACGCGTGTAAATTGTCACGTTTCTTCATTTTTTGTTTCCTTGCAACTTTTGACCGAAACGTGAGTTCGATTTGCATGCATTTGAATGAGAAAAATTGGAAATTGAATGTCTCGAATTGTCAACGACAGAAAAATTTTCCTCCATAGAAGAAAACTGTTAGTTTTGGTGCCAAGAACGTTTTTACTAAATTTCGAAAAAACCCTGAAAAGAGTCGTATTCGTGATAGCAATACGTCAACAATGTTTTTCCCTCAATCAGGCAGTGATGGAGCGAATTGAACGGGAGCGAGATACAGCAAGAGCTGATGTTGATCGATTGGTCGAGGAACGAGACGCTTTACGAGAGAGACTCAAGGTATCGAAAACCTACGAATTAGCCTTGATGATTGCATGACATTGTAGCGTGCTTGGAAAATCTTTGTAGACACAGTTTCATCGCTCATTTCAATGAGTTCGAACATAGAAGAAATATTTTGCAACCGCTTTATTGAGGAGCGAACAGAATCGTTCTGCAGATCGAAAAAGCTTGGTAATCGCCGGCGAAAAACGTCGATAGCGACGTGCAATCATTTTTTTCTTTGTTGATTACATCCGTGCATGCAAAGACTTTGCACATTTGCAAAATGCAAATTGCGCTGTTGATTCGGGCGTTTGCCGGGCGTTTGCCGTGGAAGGCGCACAAATTCGAGCAGCAAGGCTTGAGGGAAAACTTTCTTCGTGTACAAACGCGCTTGAGTGATGTATAGATCGAGAAAAGGAAAAATTTGTTGCTTGCACAGGGAACACAACGAGCTGCGATCGGTAGTTTCGAGGATCAGATTGAGGATCTTAAGGAAGAGTTGCGCCGGACGAAGCAGGAGCTCACGACGCAGCGCACTCAATATTTCCAACTGAGGTGAAAATTATAAATTACGCTTACAGCTTCTTTTTGGGATATTTATTCTTATTATTGCATGCACGATCGTTCTAAAAGTTTGCAATTTTTTTTAAAAGCTTTTAAAAATACTGTTTAGAATTTAATAGAATTTGGTGCATTAGTAGAAGATGATTAGAAAAAGATCCAGTTCAATTTTCAAGAGGCTACAGAGAAGCAGAAAAAAAAATCTTCGCATTGGTTGTTTCATACATTTAATATTGAGTTTTATGACAAATCTCAGATTTCATTGCATTTTACAATGAATTCTTATCAATTCTTAGGAGAAATCTAATTTTCATTGTAAAATACAATGAAATGTATGAAATCGATGTTAAATTCATGAAATTACCAATGCGAATATCGTTTTTTCGGTTCTCTGTAGCCTCTTGAAAATTCGACTAGATTCTTTTCTAATCATAATCTACAACTCTACCGAATTTTATTTTATTCTGAACACTAATTCTAAAACCGACAGTACTTCCTTAAACCAATTTTCAAGAGCCAATAGAGAACTAGAAAAAAAAATCTTCCCATTGGTTGTTTCATACATTTAATATTGAGTTTTATGACAAATCTCAGATTTCATTGTATTTTACAATGAATTCTTATCAATTCTTAGGAGAAATCTCAATTTTCATTGTAAAATACAATGAAATGTATGAAATCGATGTTAAATTCATGAAATTACCAATGCGAATATCGTTTTTTCGGTTCTCTGTAGCCTCTTGAAAATTCGACTAGATTCTTTTCTAATCATAATCTACTACTCTACCGAATTTTATTTTATTCTGAACACTAATTCTAAAACCGACAGTACTTCCTTGGACCAATTTTCAAGAGGCCATAGAGAACGAGAAAAAAAAATCTTCGCATTAGTAATTTCATACATTTAATATTGAGATTTATGACAAATCTCAGATTTCATTGTATTTTACAATGAATTCTTATCAATTCTTAGGAGAAATCTCAATTTTCATTGTAAAATACAATGAAATGTATGAAATCGATGTTAAATTCATGAAATTACCCATGCTAATATCGTTTTTTCGGTTCTCTGTAGCCTCTTGAAAATTCGACTAGATCCTTTTCTAATCAGAATCTACAACTCTACCGAATTTCACTTAATTCTGAACACTAATTCTAAAACCGACAGTACTTCCTTAAACCAATTTTCAAGAGACAATAGAGAACCAGAAAAAAAAATCTTCCCATTGGTTGATTCATACATTTAATATTGAGTTTTATGACAAATCTCAGATTTCATTGCATTTTACAATGAATTCTTATCAATTCTTAGGAGAAATCTCAGTTTTCATTGTAAAATACAATGAAATATATGAAATCGATGTTAAATTCATGAAATCACCAATGCGAATATCTTTTTTCTGGTTCTCTGTAGCCTCTTGAAAATTCGACTAGATCCTTTTCTAATCATAATCTACAACTCTACCGAATTTTATTTTATTCTGAACACTAATTCTAAAACCGACAATACTTCCTTGGACCAATTTCCAAGAGGCAATAGAGAACCTGAAAAAAAAATCTTGCCATTGGTTGTTTCATACATTTAATATTGAGTTTTATGACAAATCTCAGTTTTCATTGAAAAATACAATGAAATGTATGAAATCGATGTTAAATTCATGAAATTACCAATGCGAATATATTTTTTCTGGTTCTCTGTAGCCTCTTGAAAATTGGACTAGATCCTTTTCTAATCATAAACCACAACTATACCGAATTTCATGAAATTCTGAACGATAATTCTAAAACCGACTGTGCTACCTTGAGCCATTGCCATGGAAATAAGTCAGCTAGTCAAAGAAAATTAGTAAAGCAGAGTTTTGCCGTTTCCAGGACGTTGCAAGATCAAGCGGATCAAGCGTTGGGTGACGTTCAAGGTCAGCTGAGTCAGACAGAATCAGAATTGTACAAAACGGTAGATCGCAACAGGATTCTCGAGCAGCAGAGGCTGCAGCTGGAGAACGACGTGAAGGGGTTGAAGCAAGAAATAAATACGTTGCGAGCGAACGTGTCCCGGGGGGAGCAGGAGAAAGAGCAAATATTGGTGAATACCGCGAAGAGTGATTCCCTCATTTTTTCGTCCTTGTCGTTGCTCGAGGTGTGGGAAGAGAAAATTATTGTTACTCACCAGTTTTTCGTCTTTTCAGATGCAAGTGAACGAGCGAAACGAGAGAATCGCATTGTTGGATCGCGAGCTTAAAGCGAAGGAGCAGGAAGTCGCTTCGGTGGAGAAAGCGTATCAAGAACTTGAGCAAAAAAATCAGTGAGTCTTGAAAATGGTTTTTCTGTAATCGTAAGTGGCATGCTCGACGGAGACGGTGGGTTTGAAAGAAAAAAAAAACAGAAAATTCCTTAAATACAATATTTGACTTTTATAATTACAAAATGAAATATTTACAACAGCGCGAGGCACTCGGAGGATAAATAAATAAGAGTTTGTGTCACACGTGACGCAGCGATCGCTAGAGATACGTTTCGATAGTCGTGTCAGTCGAGTTTTTCGATCAATCTTATCGAAATGATGCACTGGAAATGAATTTTTTTTTAAAAATTGTCGATATTTTGTTGAACACGGTAAACTAAATATTTTTTGATAATTTCAAAATTTTCGTTATTCCGGCAGAATATTTGGTTTCTAATAGAATTGTCAGCAAAATTTACGATTGGAACGATAAAATTTTGCCTCTGAAGAGACTTTCTACAAAATTTCTTGCTGCGATGACACAATTTTTGGAATTATTCGAAAAAACGTTTAGTTGAACGTATCGAACAAAATATCGATTTTTTCCGACAAAATGTTGTTTTCAGTGTGTACGAGTCGAAGGCACGCACATAAAAAGTCACTGAATCACAAAAACAGTCAAAAGTTGATGGACTTGATTCTGGCGTTCAAGAATCTGGCTAATCCGACAGCAGGTGGTTGGCAATTGCCTCCGGAGGTTAAGAGATTGTTCTCAAGGTCGTTGGGTTCGGGATTGTCAGCGATTCGTTTGTAGCCTGGACGACACTCGCATCGAGCTTTCGATTGAGTCGATTGGGTGTCTTGCCAAAGACCATTTCTCGATGTTCGTCTCGCAACGAGCCATTCTCCGCTCGTGCAAGGTCCTTGGGTGTAGAGTTTGTAACAAGTTGTGTTGATCAGAACCATCCCCGGCGTCGTTTCGCAAGTGTCGTTTGTCTCGTCCGAGCATTTACCCGAATTCTTCAGCTCGCTCGTACAGCCGCAAACTCCGTTGTAACTTATGCCATCGAGAGATGGTCTGACGTTGTGATCGTACAAAACAATCTGTCCGTTAGGACAAGGCCCTCTCGAGCCTATTTTGTAGCAAGTTTTCTCACTGGGAAAGTAAAGTCTTCCACGTTTGCAAGGAACGGTCAAACAAGTCGTTGAGTTGACGAGCATCTCGCCATAATCGCAGGGACCGCGCGTATGGACGCGATAACAAATGCCATTTTTGTACAAAACGTGGCCGGGTTTGCACGTGCATTTGGCACGCACCATTTCCTCGCTCGAGTCTGTCGTCGTCACGACAAAATTATGCCCCGGCAAACACGGTCCGATTCCTCCGAGTGGATAACACATTTTCGTTTCTTCGTGATAATGCGGCAAAGCGCTGTTGCAACCGCAGAACCCACCGGGCAAGAAAAGTTCGCCGGGTTCGGTGCAAGGTCCTCGGGTGTAGTGCTCGTGGCAACCTCCTTCGACCCCCGGCCAATGATATCGCCCTAACTCACCCTCCAACGAACAGGAACATGTCGCTAAACCGTCGTCTCCGAGGATTAACAACTCGCCGCGCGAGCACGGTCCTCGCGTTAGTTTCGCGTAACATTTTCCATCGCGTGGCCAATAAACGTCTCCTTTCTCCGGACACACCTCGACGTTGCGACAGACACCCCATCTGCGTCTGGAACTGTAAGGAATCGGAAAATCTACGAATTAGACAGTTGCCTGAAAAATTTCGACACCTTCTTCTCATCCGGCTCGAATTTACGACTTTTTTTTTCACACGCTGCGGTCACACCTCATAAACCTTTGGGATGGAACTTTTATGGAGCGTTACTATAGACACTTATTTTTTATTGTGTCAACGAGCGAGGTCTCTAAATTTTCGTCATTTTTTCCATTTTTTCTTCATTTGATCAATTTCCAACGAAATTGCTGCGGAGCTTCAAGCTCCTTCGGATCTTACGATATTGAAGTTTGCATCGTTGCAATGCAACGGAAAATATATTTTTTATTTATTATTTTAATAATTCATTGACTCGTTGCAATATTTTTAGTTCATTTACTTTTCGAATGGCGAAAAAGACTTTCTCGTTATTGTCGACAAACACTGTATGAAAATTTGGTGCGATGCTATAACAAAATAATGAGTTTTCGTTGCATTTCATCGATGCAAACTTCAACATCATCAGAATTGGAAAGCAAGAAAGCAAGAAAGAAAAAAAAGGAAATTCGAAAATCTCCATCTCAACAGAGAATCGAAAATCATTATTTTTCAAATATTCATTAAATTTCCCATCACTCAGAATTGATGATATTGAAGTTTGCATCGTTGCGATGCAACGAAAAATATATTTTTTATTTATTATCTTAATAATTCATTGACTCGTTGCAATATTTCTAGTAAATTTACTTTTCAAACGGCGAAAAAGACTTTCTCGTTATTGTCGACAAACACTGTATGAAAATTTGGTGCGATGCTATAACAAAATAATGAGTTTTCGTTGCATTTCATCGACGCAAACTTCAACATCATCGAATTTTCATGAATTTAGAGGAGAATTTAAAAATTACCCAATGCTGCCGGGTGTCTCTGGTACCGGCGCGAAATACTGTCCTCGATCGCACGAAGCTTTCGAAAAAATAGGATGACACAAAGCGTCTCTGGGCGATTGTACAGTGCCGGGTGGGCATTTGCACTCTGCGACAGTCCCACCACCTTTGGCAGCGGGTCCTAATTCCATAGTTTCGGGACACGGTGCTCCGATCTGTAGTGAATGATAAAAAAATACAAAAAAATGAAAAATATGGAAATTGAATTCGTACGTCGTTTGGAACGAGCCACGAGCGAGGGAGATCGCACTTTCGCTTGTGAACACACGAATGTACGAATTCTTTACGAAGCTCCGACCTCGTTGAAAAAAAACATTTTTTTTTTCGTTTTATGCTTAAATCGCGATTACCTGAAATATTTTGTAACATTTTCCATCCGCTGGCCAATAGAGAAGCTGCCAACCACGTGGCTGCGAGGCGCAGGGGTTGCTCGATGGGTTCGCCCAAGGTGGTGGCACGATCGCTGTTTTAGCATCCGCAACGAGAAGCAGACAAAGAATTGTTCCCAAAGAAGTCTGCATCGTACTGAAACACATTTTTTTCATAATTTTGATGTGAATCTTCACTCGAAAGTCAAACGTCTGGGATTCCGGTGGAAAGACTTTTGGTACGAGGTGAAAAATGAAAGTACGAAGCCAGGCAAACATTCAGTGCACAACGTCCTTTACGATTAACCCTGGAACGGTAACTTTATTTTTTCTGACCTATTCCGATAACCTGGGGTCATAAATGACCCTAATTTTGGAAAATTCATATCTTTGGTAAAATTTAACGAAAAGGGTTCAACCTGGGCTCATTCTTTTCGTTTTTTAATACAGAATCACGTGAGCCTAGAGTAACTTAGCTTTGAGTCAAAGAATCAGTGAAAAATCCGGCAGAAGGATAAAAAAACGAGAAAACGAAGGGAAAAAATGGATTCAAAGTCGCCTGGGGTCATAAATGACCCCAATTTTGAAAAATTCATATCTTCGGTAAAATTTAACGAAAAGGGTTCAACCTGGGCTCATTCTTTTCGTTTTTTAATGCAGAATCACGTGAGCCTAGAGCAACTTCACTTTGGGTCAAAGAATCAGTGAAAAATCCGGCAAAAGGATAAAAAACGGGAAAACGAAGGGGGACAAAAGCGCGGGATTTAAAGTCGCCTCGGGTCGTTTTTGACCCCAGGTTACTGTTCGAGGGTTGAGGCTCCAAATGATTTAAAAAATCTCAAGTTTCTCTTCATCGAACCGTTAAAGACAATTTTTTCATTTTTTTTTTTTCAATAGAATATGCTCCGGAAATAAATCATTTAATTGATTCGTTGGAAATATTTTAAACAGAGAGAAAAAAACAAACTTTTCTGTTTATGAGATCTTCGGCTCGTCGAACTTCGCTGACGAAAACGAAGGGAAAAGAAGGCGCGGGATTTAAAGTCGCCTGGGGTCGGTTTTGACCTCAGGTTACCGTTCTAGGGTTAATTATCGCACTGAATAGTTACGAGAAACTACGAATCCTCGACGCGACCAGTGAAAAGATTTCGCGAGACTTTGGAGCGTGCCGAATCACTCATCACTTACTTTCGTACAAAACGTAAATGCTCGCGCCTCTGTGTGACAGAACACTGCACGCGCGAGAAGCAACGGACACACCGCTCGCGTAAAACGCCGGTTCAACTCACGAGCTCCCGACTTAAAATAAAATGACCATTTATACTTTCACTGCTTCGCTATGGCAATGGCATTGTCCCTGACGGCGGGGCCTGAAATGACAGCACGCATACAAAGTAACAAGAATGTGCATCTCACTATTAATCGCACACATTCGTTCTCTACGCCCACACATTCGTGATCCACATTTTTGCATCATTTTTACATTCCATTGAAAACTCAACTCGTTTCTTAGAGTTCTCCAAGAAAATATGCTCAACGAAAAGTTAATAATGCCGACGAGGTCAACGTTTCTATCGATTGACGAAAATAGCTGTGACTTTTTTTTTTTTTTTGGAAAATCGAACCTCGCAGAAATCTTTTCTCCTTTTCGTTTTTGAAGAATCGTCAAATTTGGAACTCGTGCTTTTCGTTCGAATGAATTTTTTACATGCTGGTGAATTTTCGTTGTCGGAGAGGTGCTGGGAATTTGGAATTTTTTGAGGGCAACTCTGTGAATAATAATTCATCGAAATTGCATCCTTTTTGTGATTCATTCGCTTTATTTTTGTGGAAAATTGGTCGAAATGGTTCTTGCTGTAGATTTTATATTTTCAGACAAATTTTTGTAGGAAAATTAGTCAATAGTTGGTTGATCGACCACGAAGAACTTATCTGAACAGCAAAATCACGGAGACGTTCGATTTTCTGTTTTATATTTAAGGAGGAAATTAAAATGTCTATTGTTTTTTCTCTCTCAGGGAACCGGCGTGATCTTTTCAGACTTTCATGAGTTTTCGTTGTCCAAGAACAACGAAAGCGCTCATTGAAAGTCCTCGCTGGATTTCTTGCTTTAAGGTGATCGATCAGTCACCTCGAATTTTCGAAATTAAAATTCTTCGATGTCGTTCGACTAAGAAAAAAAAGGCTCTGTCAGCGTACGCAAACGCTGCAATGGCAAAAATCCGCTGACAGGGGCTTTTTTTTAATTGTTTTTTTTGTCATTGTAATTTTTTTAATTTCGAAAATTGCAGCTGTCTCTCTCGCACTCACATCAGCTTAACGATCATCGGCTACGATTTTCATGCATCGATGAATCCACCGCTGTGGTCATCGCCATAACGGAATGTCAACGAAAAGACGAAAAAAAAAAGAAAAAAATTCACGTCGTGAAAATTGAGGATCTAGTGAGGTGGCAGTGTCTGGCCTTCGGCAGCGAAGGTCACTGCAAGTGAAAGTATGCTCCATGAGCTCCGGTTAGATCGAGTTTGACTCGTCCCGTCCCGGAATATTTGGTCATCCATAGTCTCGAGCTACTTTACGAGAAAAACAAAAACTTGCCGATCGTTTTTCAAACTTGCTGTTTCATTGCGAGACTGCGTGCGACGTAATCGCTCCTGGCGAAGCAAAACGGATGAATGTGTGAATTGAATTATTGTCTCATTTCTTGAGATCGAGTTGCCGAATCGCAGAAACGGAAAAACTGTGCGAATCGGGTCACTGAGTTGTCGACGAGCCGGTGCCTCATGTTCGTTCGCTCAAATTTCTTACTCAATCGGTTAATTGCGAGCGTGCTAGTCGGATTTTTTTAAGCGTGGAGGGAGGACGCCTTGCGTCAGGACTTTCACGTTGCGTCTTATATTTTCGATCGTTTACAACGATTACTCCATTCCGAGATTTGTGCTCTATAATTTCGAGCAGGATCGCGATATGTACTTTTTTTTTTCATTACTATTCCACATCCTCAAAACTTTTAGATCGCGAGTACTTTCTCGCTTCCTGATTAGAATTTCGTTTTCCTGTTTTCGTCGTTGAAAAATAACACTCGCGTCTTTAAAGTGTGAAAATTCCTTGGACTCTTTTTGCCGATTTGACCAAAATTTCGTCACCGTTTTTCGAGAGCTCTCAAAAAATTTACTCAATTCTCAATAATTTCAATTCTATGGAGCAGCGCTCGGAGAATATTCACATTTTGTCTCTTGTGGATCGTAGACGTCAGACTTTATGAAACTTTTTCTTACGTTTCCTCAGAGACTCGGATTTAGCAAACTTTCTCGATGTTAGAAAAAATTCTTGCGATGAACAAGAACTGTGAAATTTCCAACTTCAGAGATTCGTTTGGGATAACCTTTTCAAAATTATTGAAAGACGACTTTGATACTCTGTGCTGCCCTTTTTTTATCTTTATTCCTTTTTTTTTTTATGGAGATTGTAGAAACGTAAAATCTACTTTTAAACACAGAGCAGTTGAAATTCATAAATAATTACGAGAAAGTAAGGAACCAGTTTTTTTTTACTTTCAAATTTAGTAACGGTCTGGGTTTGAGGAAGTACTGTCGGTTTTAGAATTGTCGTTCAGAATTTAATGAAATTTGGTATAGTTGTAGAGTATGATAGAAAAAGATCCAGTCGAATTTTCAAGAGGCTACAGAGAACCGAAAAAACGATATTCGCATTGGTAATTTCATGAATTTAACATCGATTTCATACACTTTATTGTATTTTACAATGAAAACTGAGATTTCTCCTAAGAATTGATAAGAATTCATTGTAGAATACAATGAAATCTGAGATTTGTCATAAAACTCAATATTAAATGTATGAAACAACCAATGGGAAGATTTTTTTTTCTAGTTCTCTATTGGCTCTTGAAAATTGGTTTAAGGAAGTACTGTCGGTTTTAGAATTAGTGTTCAGAATCAAATAAAATTCGGTAGAGTTGTAGATTATGATTAGAAAAGGATCTAGTCGAATTTTCAAGAGGCTACAGAGAACCGAAAAAACGATATTCGCATTGGTAATTTCATGAATTCAACATCGATTTCATACATTTCATTGTATTTTACAATGAAAATTGAGATTTCTCTTAAGAATTGATAAGAATTTATTGTAAAATGCAAAGGAATCTGAGATTGGTCATAAAACTCAATATTAAATGTATGAAACAACCAATGCGAAGATTTTTTTTCTAGTTCCATAATTATTTTGTTTGAAAACAAAAGTGCGGGACTTGAGAGTTTCGTTTATTTGCTCGCTAAATCGTGAAAAATTTAAATGTCAAACACAGACTGACAGTTTCGCGTTTTTGCCAACAAATGGACACCAGCCATGATCATGAGGCTATTCCGTTGTCAACAATCATGACACCATTTGGCAATAAATTGTTAGTGCACGGGCACGAAGCACCGAGCATCGTTTACGAGGACAAACGGTGGCTCGGTTTTTACATTTTTTTTTCCGGATAACTATCGTGCTAAATATTCCGCAGTGTGTGTGTGTTTGTCTACTTTTTCGTTTTGTTATTTATGAAAAATTGACGAGTTAGCGGCCTTCGCGAAATCCAGTAATCGGAGCCACATTTCCCATCAAAATTATGGATACCTGTTATCACGTTTGTCCGGGCTGCTGCCCTCCTTGCGGCGAAGACGCTAGGTTCAGGTACGAAAGAATAAAAAAAAACCACGCGCCTAACCGCCTTAGAAAAACCGGATTTTCCATTGAAAAAAAAAATAATAATTTCGAAAAAGTTTCTCGGAGATTCCTGGCAAGGCGATCGAGAGAATTTCATTGCGGAGGGTCTTTGAGGTTGTGAAAAAAATGTTTCGAGTTTATCACGATATTTGACCTCTCGGCTGACTCACGAGTACGACCATCTCGAGCGATTTATGCAGATACTATATTTTTCATGCTTTTTAAGAAATTATTACGCATTCGTAGAAAAATCGAAATGGAACTTTTCCAAAAAACGTTTTTACTGCGATGTCGATCCAACGCCATTCATAAATGACGTTTTTATGGTTTTCCTTCATTCCGCAATTACTCTTCGTCCTCCTGCTCGTGAAATAACTGAAGAGCACTTAAAAAGTGATGCAAAAAAAAACGAGATCATCGCCTTGATCCTCGTTTCGCTTCCACAGCATCGTAAGCGGTTACACAGAGGTTTACGCAATGTCGTAACAGCCCGGTCCATCCGGAGCACTCCGTGAACGCGGGAAGAGTGTGATTTGCACATTTTTGTAAAGACTTTGGGACGAATAATTGTTCAGGCAATGGTGGTGACGATTATTAGCGATTTAATTACGAACCAGAGTTGAGATTAGAAATATTCTTATGATTTAGAAAAAAATTTGTAACCATGTTGATTATTGGACAATTGGAAAATTTTCACTGTGTTTTTAAAATCTACTGAAGAGAAAATTTTGGTGAAAGAGATGGAAATTTTGTTCGATACGTTCGACCAAACAATTTTCTAAATAATCCCAAAAATTCTATTCGGAAACAAATTTTGTCGTGACACTCGTAACTTTCGCTAACAATTCCGTTAGAAACCAAATATTCTGCCAAAATACCAAAAATTTTGAAATTATCAAAAAATATTCAGTTGACCGTATTAAAAAAAATATCGACGATTTTTAACAAAATTTCATTCCCAGTGTTGGAATAGAAATTTATTGAAAACGTCGATAATTTCGTTTTTTTCAAATTTTACAAATGTTCGTCGTTCCACTCGTAAATGTCGCTAACAATTCCGTTAGAAACCAAATATTTTGCCAAAATACCAAAAATATTGAAATTATCAAAAAATATTTAGTTGACCGTATTAAAAAAAATATCGACGAGTTTAAAAAAAATTTCATTCCCAGTGTCGAACTATTACTCACAATCGAGACATTGTCGGGTCGATTAATAATCCAGTGTCGATGAAACTCTATCGAAGAAACTTTCACATCACGCTATTTGATAATTAATGAAAAAAAAAAAACAAATTTAATTGAAAAATAAGATGGAAAATCGTGTTTTTTTTATCAAATTGAAATTTTGTTGATTTCGAGAAAGGTGAGCTAGTCGAACCCAGCCGCAGGGATCTTGCCGGCCCGAAATTCCCGTGTAGACTGAGTCTCGACGACTGAGAGACTCGAACGTGACTGTGTTACACCGGTTACCTAACTACGAACCTCGACAACGAGTTCTGAAACTGAAAACTGTCGAGCCCAATAGACTCGAGTGGTAGAACGTACTTGGGGGATCTTGGATATTTATTGTGATACTTTATTGGAAGTTGAAATATTTCTGTGCCACAAAGAGCGAGAAAACATGTGCAATTGTTTACTGAGATCCGGGATATTTAGCAACGCTTATTGATTCGAGGAAATAATTGGAGTTTTACGACGATCGGGTTTACCCAATTCGTCATCTCGATCGTATGCCCACCGCGTCCTTGGCCCCGTTTCGATTTTGCAATCCAAATTCGACTTGACGATTCCGATTCCATTTTTTTTGGACACGTTCCTCGAGCAGAAATAATTATTCAAATGGAATATTGCGGGGAGAGCTTTTTTTTTACGTGTAGGCAAAAAAAAAAAAAATACAAATTTCCTTTTCTTAACATTTTTCGTACTAATTTTGGGTGCCCAGTGACTTTATCGATCCGAAGCGTTAAAAAGTTCAAAGAGACGATACTTTTTCCGAGACCAAAGCCCCAGACCATCGAAAATCGACTCGACGAATCCGATTCCATTTTTTTTGGATGCATTGCTCGAGCAGAAATAATTATTCAAATGAAATATTTCGGGGAGAGCTTTTTTTTTCGTGTACGCAAAAAAAAAAATACAAATTTCCTCTTCTTAACATTTTTCGTACTAATTTTGGGTGCCCAGTGACTTTATCGATCCGAAGCGTTAAAAAGTTCATCGAGACGTTACTTTTTCCGAGACGAATGCTTCCTACGCGAGAAAGCCATAGGAATTGGTTGTTTCGATTGAAAAATTGAGGTGTGTGTAAACGCGTCGCTTTGTTCGGGCCCTGATCCGTTTTATGATAATTATCACAGAGTCGTTGAATAATTCTCCATATTTTTCAATGCAAATGGCTTTTTTTTTATGGCTCATATAGAAGAGATTGTTCTTTACCAAATTTGGAAGAGGCTCCGAAGGGAGTGGAGAGGAGAAGGAAAGATATCCGTGACCAAACGTTTACTTTGTATGCGCCGATGCAGGAGCAGTTCTCTCGTACGCGATGCAGTTGAAAGAAACAAAAAAAAGAAAGGAAAAGGTGCCATAGTCGTGTGAGCCCTTTGAGCTAACGGTATGGAAATGAGAGACTCGAGGGAGGGATCTTTCGATCTGCTGTATAGAGACAGGAGTTCGTGCTTTTCCGCTGTCCGCCTATGTCCAGGGCTGCGCGAGTCTCTCGTGAAGCAATCGAGGAGCAGAATAATAAAGAGATCGAGGCATCTTTCGGGGCGATGCACTCTGTCCGTGAGTCATGGGATACGATCCTAAATGTTCCTCGTGTTTCTGTTTCTCTAGTCCATTCCTTTCACTCACTCTCTCTTTTTCTCTGTCCCTCTCCTTTCCTCTCATTTTCGCTTTTCATGGGGAAAATGCTGACTCCCTGGAGCCTTGGTCACACAAGATCGACGAACCTATTGCTCTCAACTTCTGAATCCATCTTCATCGGCCAGAGTGACACGATCATGTCGATATATGAAAATTTCATTGCAGTCTTTCTCTTTCTCCATCCGCTGTAACGCTCGCTCAATTGAATGGAATGGCGCAGCTCGCAAATGCGGAATTCACCGCAATTAGAGACTCGCGGAAGTCGAGTGAGGATCAACTTCCGCGCTCACCCCGTGGTCGTTTGTTTCCAACTGTTACGTCGATGCCGAAAGTGCCACGTGATTATCAACTGGCGAATTGATCGTCGGAATCATCCCGAGGATTGTGAGCGATGTGTGTTTTTTTAGGCCTGTGGATAATGGAAGGAGGTCAGGGAGTGGAAAAAAATTGGCGAGACCGATTTTCCTAAATTCTGATATAGGACTTGTTTTTTTTTTTTTTTTATTAATAAATTATCATTTATTTTCCTGTTGGTTTTAGAATTACCGTTCGGAATTTCATTAAATTTGATATAGTTGTGGATTTTGATATGAAGAAAATCCAGTCAATTTTTCAAGGGACTACAGAGAACCAGAAAAAAGATATTCGCATTGGTAATTTCATACATTTAATATTGAGATTTATGACAAATCTCAGATTTCATTGTATTTTACAATGCATTCTTATCAATTCTTAGGAGAAATCTCAGTTTTCATTGTAAAATACAATCAAACGTATGAAATCGATGTTAAATTCATGAAATTACCAATGCGAATATCTTTTTTCTGGTTCTCTGTAGCCTCTTGAAAATTCGACTAGATCCTTTTCTAATCAGAATCTACAACTCTACCGAATTTTATTTAATTCTGAACACTAATTCTAAAACCGACAGTACTTCCTTGGACCAATTTTCAAGAGGCCATAGAGAACTAGAAAAAAAAATCTTCGCATTGGTTGTTTCATACATTTAATATTGAGTTTTATGACCAATCTCAGATTTCTTTGCATTTTACAATAAATTCTTATTAATTCTTAGGAGAAATCTCAATTTTCATTGTAAAATACAATGAAATGTGTGAAATCGATGTTAAATTCATGAAATTACCAATGCGAATATCTTTTTTCTGGTTCTCTGTAGCCTCTTGAAAATTCGACTAGATCCTTTTCTAATCATAATCTACAACTGTACCGAATTTTATTTTATTCTGAACACTAATTCTAAAACCGACAGTACTTCCTTGGACCAATTTTCGAGAGGCTATAGAGAACTAGAAAAAAAAATCTTCGCATTGGTTGTTTCATACATTCAATATTGAGTTTTATGACAAATCTCAGATTTCATTGTATTTTACAATAAATTCTTATCAATTCTTAGGAGAAATCTCAGTTTTCATTGTAAAATACTATCAAACGTATGAAATCGATGTTAAATACATGAAATTACAAATGCGAATATCTTTCTTCCGGTTCTCTGTAGCCTCGAGAAATTTGGTCTGGATCCTTTTCTAATCGTAATCTACAACTATACCAAATTTTATTAAATTGTGAACACAAATTCTAAAACCGACAGAAGTTTGTTGTTTTGGCAGGTGAATTACGAAAAATGAAATTGATACGAATTCCAGTTGCTCTTCCGTCTAGGTGTTATGTGTAACGAAAATAAAATTTAGAAAGACTTCATTCTCGTATATTTATGGAGCGTTGTGTGAGAAACATCAAGCTCGGGGATTACCGCTTATCAAAGCCGCGGTCAGTCGCCTCTCGTAGATTCACTTTCTACGGTGTACCGTGCACCCTGTTTCTCCTCTCCCCCGGTATACATCCGTGTAGCGGTATTTTAATAATTGCCGCAAGATCTAGTCGACGCAGCATCCATTCCCTTGCTCCGTCCGTGGCACTACACGGATGCACTGGGTATTTCGAGCGATTCATCTAATCGTAACGAGTGACTCAGGATTCTACAACTTATAGGCTGCGGCTAAATAATAGTCGGAGAAACTTACACACGTAATGATTCAATTCGCTGCTCATACCGCGTTGAAAAAACTTCTGGATTCTCACAGCGTGATCCATTGTTTTACGTTTGAACGCGTGTGGAGCTGTTGAAAGCAGGAAATACGTAACGTGGATGGTGAATAACTTTCGTTTGATTGCCCGCGATAGATAAACAGTTATCCAAATGCAACGATTCGCGTAACTTTATAGAAATTGCTGATAAAGTTATGAAACGTTGATCAACGCGAGAGATGAATCGGAGATGGAAAGAAAATTCCATAAACCAGGTTTGCCGCTAACGAGTTTACCAACTCGATCGGTGAACTCGTTCTTGCTGCACTAGATGCAGATCCACTGCAAATAAAATTTTGTTAAAAATCGTCGATATTTTGTTGAACACGGTCAACTAAATATTTTTAGATAATTTCCAAGTTTTCTTTATTTTGGCAGTATATTTGCTTTCTAACGGAATTGTCAGCAAAATTTTCGATTGGAACGACAAAAATTTACTTCCGAAGAGACTTTCTACAATATTTCTTGCTGCGATGACGCAATTTTTGGGATTAATAAAAAAAAAAAACGTTTATTAAACAATTTTCATGAATCAACTTAGTCATTCCTCGCTTCGACAACTCCCTGGAAATGGAAATTTGTTAAAAATCGTCGAGATATTTTGTTGAATACGGTAAACTAAATATTTATTGACAATTTCCAAATTTCCTTCATTTTGGCAGTATATTTGGTTTCTAACGGAATCGTCAGCGAAATTTACGAATGGAACGACAAAAATTTGCTTCGAAAGAGACTTTCTACAATATTTCTTACTGCGATGACACTATTTTTGGGATTATTAAAAAAAAAAACGTTTATTAAACAATTTTCATGAATCAATTTGGTCATTCCTCGCTTCGACAATTCACTGGAAATGAAATTTTGTCAAATATCGTCGATAATTTGTTGGACACGGTCAACTAAATATTTTTAGATAATTTCCAAATTTCCTTCATTTTGGCAGTATATTTGGTTTCTAACGGAATTGTCAGCAAAATTTGCGATTGGAACGACAAAAATTTACTTCCGAAGAGACTTTCTGCAATATTTCTTGCTGCGATGACAAAATTTTTGGGATTATTTGAAAAAACGTTTAGTCGAACGTATCGAACAAAATATCGATATTTTCCAACAAAATTTTCTTTTCAGTGTGAAAATGTAATGAGCAAGCGCAAAAATATTGAAATCTTTGTCAAAAGGAATGAAAACGCTTGCAACGCGCGTCAGTTGCTCTGGGCTTTTCACTTTCGCGCAAAGACTCGCTGCCTTGCATCGTGATTCTGTTCATTTTTTTTTCTGACACGCTCGGAGGCTGCAGGCAGTACGAGAGCCCAGTCAAGATGAGAGAAAGTCACTCGTTTATCCGCGTAGGATGAATGTCCTCGAAGCTGCACTCATCTACAGAGAATTCTCTGGTTTATTTGTTTTATTTATTATTGATTCATCGTGCATTACGCAATGGACGGGCGACCGGAGTCTCAGGAAGAAGAATTTCTGTTTTTTCCTTGCGTTGTCGCCGCAAATTTGAAAATTTCGTTCGCTCAGCTGCGTTCTCATTGTCGTTCCATCATTTTTATTTTCATTCGTCCTTACACCACTCTTTACGGTTTTTCCGGTTACCAGCACGCTCGTGAGAAAAACCGTTTGAAAATCGCTTTCCCCTCCGATGAATCATGGAGGAGATTATTTTTCCTCATCGTCCACACTTTACTTTCCGTTTTTCTCGTTCGAAATATCTCGAAAATGAGAAAGAATTTTATTCCAAATGATCTCTTCCGCATCCGCAGTTTTCCGAATGGTTACAGAACTCGCTTTACCGGATTCCGTATAATTGGATTGAACCACAGTCATGCAGATAATGCAAATGATGGGCTGTGTAGAAAGGTGGAGTTGAACAAGATTTACATCGTAAACGGAGTGGATGTTGAATCTTAGAAAGTGACGTGCCCAAACTTTGACTTTTCTTTTTCATTATGATTATAGGCCCCAAAGTTTCTATAAGTACACGCGGGAGTCGAGCGGAGATTATTTTGTAGGTGATTGATGTCAACCCTAGAACGCTAAGCTGGGGTCAAAAACGACCCCAGGCGACTTTAAATCCATTTTTTCTCTTCGTTTTCCCGTTTTTTATCCTTTTGCCGCATTTTTCACTGATTCTTCGACTTTGATCAAAGTTGCTTTAGGCTCACGTGATTCTGCATTAAAAAACGAAAAGAATGAGCCCAGGTTGAACCCTTTTTGATAAATTTTACCGAAGATATGAATTTTTCAAAATTGGGGTCATTTATGACCCCAGGTTATCGGAATAGGTCAGAAAAAATAATCGTACGTGGAGCGAGAGAGATTTATTGTTATAGAAAACTTCAAGAAAACTCGTAGCTCTCGCGTATGAGGATTATAGTTGATTGAATTCGAAAACCGTAAACGTCATTATGGTGGAAAGTCCCGAAGCAGGAAAGTTGCTGGACGTTTGGATTGCATCACGAAAAATAATAATCCCGTGACGAAGTTCGAGCGACTCACGTTCGATTGAGCAATTTAACCAGCAAGCCTCGATACCTCTTTATAAAATTTATTTTTCACTACACGCACCGAGCTACATGCACTGCCCTTGTCCTCTTTTTCTACCCATGAGATAGTTGCGTTAGCATATGAGAATTGAACGAGTATTGATATAACGATTGTCTTGATGCTCGTAGAATTTGAATTGACATTGTGATATCCAACTGGTCGCGGTTCGACTCGAAATTTACGAAACGATCCAAGCTGAATAATTATTTGCAGTATTTTTAACGCACACTGAAAAGAACATTTTGTTGAAAAAGTTCTGTTTGAATAATCCCAAAAATTGTGTCATTGCAGCAAAAAGTATTTTAGGAAGTCTCTTTGGAAGCAAATTTCCGTGGTTCCATTCGTAAATTTCGCTGACAATTCCGTTAGAAACAAAATTTACTGCAAAAATAACGAAAATCTTGAAATCATCAAAAAATATTTAATTTAACGCATTCAACAAAATATCTCGACGATTTTTAACAAAATTTCATTTCCAGTGAACTGTCGAAGCGAGGAATTACCAAGTTGATTTATGAAAATTGTTCAATAAACATTTTTTTTTTTAATAATCCCAAAAATTGTGTCATTGCAGCAAAAAATATTTTAGAAAGTCTCTTTGGAAGCAAATTTTAGTCGTTCCATTCGTAAATTTCGCTGAAAATTCCATTAGAAACCAAATACACTGCCAAAAAATCGAAAATTTTGAAATTATCAAAAAATATTTAGTTCACCGGATTCAACAAAATATCGACAATTTTTAAAAAAAATTTCATTTCCAGTGCAAGAGCTCAAGGATATCGAAACGAAATAATATTGGTTTGTCTTTTGTTTTGGTAATTCAGACTGTGCGTGGATCAGAGCGCCGAGCAAGAACGTCGTCTCCGGAACATGCAGATGGAGATGGAAATAAATCAACGACAATTGGCTGCCGCATCAAACGATCGTGACAATGCGGCCCAAGAAAATCGAAGACTCCAGGATGATTTGGCTGCAGTTACGTGCGAAATCAGGACTCTCCAACGCGAGCTTGAAGTCTCGCGAGCCGAGTCTTTCGATCTCAAGAGACAGCTGCAAACCTACGTCAGCGAAGTTCGACGAGCCGAAGATCTCATAAACAGAAAAGTTTGTTTTTTTTTCTCTCTGTTTAAAATATTTCGAACTAATCGATTAAATGATTTATTTCCGGAGCATATTCTATTGAAAAAAAAATAATGAAAAAATTGTCTTTAACGGTTCGATGAAGAGAAACTTGAGATTTTTTGAATCATTTGGGGCCTTAACCCTCGAACAGTAACCTGGGGTCAAAAACGACCCGAGGCGACTTTAAATCCCGCGCCTTTTTTCCCCTCGTTTTCCCGTTTTTTATCCTTTTGCCGCATTTTTCACTGATTCTTTGACTCAAAGCAAAGTTGCTCTAGGCTCACGCGATTCTGCATTAAAAAACGAAAAGAAAGAGCCCAGGTTGAACCCTTTTCGTTAAATTTTACCAAAGATATGAATATTTCAAAATTGCGCTCATTTAAGACCCCAGGTTATCGGAATAGGTCAGAAAAAATAAGCTTGCCGTTCTAGGGTTACCCCAGGTTATCGGAATAGGTCAGAAAAAATAAGCTTGCCGTTCTAGGGTTAACGAAACTCTTTTATCTCTAGTAGTTTGACCTTGAAAACGGGGCTCCGGGTCCCGGATCGACGATTTTTTCGTTCATAACGATTCGATAAAGGATTTTAATATTTTCTTCATTTTTCTTCACTTTTTTCAAATGTGAAAATAACTAAGTTCTAGGGTTAATGAAATAAGTGATTGTCTAATTATAATTGGAACGAAAAATGTCTCGATCCGTCAAAGTTATTTGATCCCACCGCCGATAATGAAAAACTGGGTTAATTCGTAAGAAACGTTGCAGGAGAACGAGAGAACGGAGATGTTGAATCATTTCCGTAGTTTGAGTCTCGAGGCAACGGTACTGGAGAACAATAATCACAGTTTGGAATCCGAAGCCGCGGAGGCACGAGGAGCTCTTCAATCAGCTCGAGATCGTGCCTTGGATCTTGAACGACAGCTCGCCGATCGAGATTGTATGATAAGAGGATACGAGACACAAATCACAGAACTAACGCAGACTGTGGCCAGCCTGGAAACTCAAATAAGACAACAAATTGATCAGCGTCAACGAACGGAAGCTGATTTGAACGCAGTGCGTGATCTCTGCGTTAAATTGGACCAGCAGAAAGAGTGTCTTGTGAAAGAGCTCGGCGACAAAGAGGCGATGAAGGCGCAGGTATTGTTGCTCCGTTTCTGCTGCTCATCGATTATAATGTTCACTATAAACTATGAAAAAACTTTGATGCTGACAAACGAGAGGAATTTGTAAAAAAAACGATTCGCTTTCACTTTCAGTACGAGGCTCAAATCGCCAGGCTGAGAGCTGAACAAAATATGGTCCAAGATCAGATCAATCGCGATCACGTGACTGTCGAAAGATTAGAGTCATTGCTGGACCAAGCGAGACAAGAATCGATGGATAGCCAGTCTGCAAACCAGGAATTACAGTGCGAAATGTCGAGGCTCAAACAAAAAATGTGCGACTTGCAGACGAAATTGTAAGATGATTATTTTTCGCCATTTCTTCGTAATTGAGAAATAATTTAACTTTGGTATTCGTTGATCGAGAGATTCGATACATTTTTTGCCCGTTGCTGCTCGACAGATCGAGCGAATCCACTGAATTGAGACGCTATCAGAATCAAGCTGCGGAATACAGTAAACAAATAAGCGAACTCCGGAGACAAGTGACGAACGAGAGATTCGATCGAGCGAGAAAAGACGAGGAACACAGAAGGTACTTAACTTTATTTTTATCCACTAGCCTCCAACATCCTTTTATGTCTTCTCGTGCTAACGCAAAATCGCACTGGGAATGAAATTTTGTTAAAAATGGTCGATATTTTGTTGAACACGGTAAACTAAATATTTTTTTATAATTTCAAAATTTTCGTTATTTCGGCAGAATATTTGGTTTCTAATAAAATTGTCAGCAAAATTTACGATTGGAACGATCAAATTTTGCTTCCGATGAAACTTTTTACAAAATTTCTTGCTGCGATGACACAATTTTTGGGATTATTCGAAAAAACGTTTGCTTGAACGTATCGAACAAAATATCGATTTTTTTTAACAAAATCTTGTTTTCAGTGCAAGTCCATCTCCGTTAGACTACCGTTAGATACCCATTTCCAAATTTTTCCATTCCTAACGAAGCAGAATGTGTCTCTGTGGAGAGTCCAGTAAATCAACGAGAACCGAAAATTTCGCAAACGAATCGTTGCCAGGAAACGTTCAGCAGAGACGTTTGGATTGTAGTTCGATTAACGTACAGAGCGGTCCGTCGCCAAGGTAGACACGATAATCGCTCGTTAATTCTCAATGTACGTTGAATTGATTGATCAAAAAATAATTATTAGTTGAATAAATGTACTGCGTTAAGAAAGTCTCCTGAGATTGTACGATGCAATTTTGCGAAGAATATTTCCGCTGCCTTTTGAGAAAACTGGGAAATTTCGAGGCAAGCAAAATTCTATTCAGCTGCTGTGATCTTTTGACTGGAAATCAATGTTCGAGGATTCGTAGTCACAAGCAAAAGACGATCGCTGTTCTTTCGCCATAAGGGAGCTCGTTTCTTTTTTTTCCAAATTTAGTCGTTCTAGGAAATCCTCGTATCCATCGTTGAATTGCAACGAAATTCTGTTTGTTTTCTTTTTCATCTCCCCAGAGCTCAAGATTCTTGTTCAATGTTTGGTGAGGGCAAAAAACAATATTTTTCTGATTGAACAAACAAACAAAAAATTGAACAAACAATCAACAGAAAAAGTGATTTTCGTTGGACTCCAAAGTGGCGAACTTCAGTGGCATTCCTATAAATCCATCCTCTTAGAACTGTCCTTCCCGACCTCAAATCTTCTCACTATTTAGATTCCTACGCTTTGTTTTTTTTATCGAGATACACATTTTCGTTTTTTTTCAAGTTTGCATGTTTCCAATTTACTAATGAGAAGGTAACGTCAATTAAGGAGGTTGGCTATATACGACCATATGATAAGAATTTAATAAAATTTGGTGATAAAATTCTTTAGCATCAAATACGATGACACAATTTTTTTCAAATTTTTCGTCTACACAGTTGTCGAATAATTGGAGTTTACAATATGCAAAAGATATATCTATATATATCTGATTCCTATGCTTATGCATGTAAACTTTAGTGTTCAATAACTCGAAAACTATGTGGAAAAAAAATCTTTAAAAATTTGTATATTTATATTTAATAATAAAGAATATACCCACCAAATTTCATTAAATTCTAATCGTTTCAAATTTTCCTATGCTTATGCATGTAAACTCTAGTGATGAATTACTCGAAAACTACGTGGAAGAAAAATCTTCAAAAAATTGTACATTTATATTTATTACTAAAGAATATACTCACGAAATTTCATTAAATTCTAATCATTTAGAATTTTCCTATGCTTATGCAGGTAAACTCTAGTTTTGAATTACTCGAAAACTATGTAGAAAAAAAATCTTTAAAAATTTGTATATTCATATTTAATTATAAAGAATATACTCACGAAATTTCATTAAATTCTAATCATTTAGAATTTTCCTATGCTTATGCATGTAAACTCTGGTGATGAATTACTCGAAAACTATGTAGGAAAAAAATCTTCAAAAAATTGTATATTCATATTTGATACTAAAGAATATGCTCACGAAATTTCATTAAATTCTAATCATTTAGAATTTTCCTATGCTTATGCATGTAAACTCTAGTTTTGAATTACTCGAAAACTATGTAGAAAAAAAATCTTTAAAAATTTGTATATTCATATTTAATTATAAAGAATATACTCACGAAATTTCATTAAATTCTAATCATTTAGAATTTTCCTATGCTTATGCAGGTAAACTCTAGTGATGAATCACTCGAAAACTATGTAGAAGAAAAATCTTTAAAAAATTGTATATTCATATTTGATACTAAAGAATATACTCACGAAATTTCATTAAATTCTAATAGTTTCGAATTTTCCTATGCTTATGCAGGTAAACTCTAGTGATGAATTACTCGAAAACTACGTGGAAGAAAAATCTTCAAAAAATTGTACATTTATATTTAATACTAAAGAATATACTCACGAAATTTCATTAAATTCTAATCATTAAGAATTTTCCTATGCTTTTAACATGGCAACATTGTTGTGTGCAGCCACCCTCCTTAATAATTACGCAGCGGCGTCTAATTGCATATTCGTATGATTACAGGTCGTTCAATTCCACGCCGGACAGTTTTAACGTAGACTTAAACGTCGTTATATAAGAGAAAAAAAAAAAGTAAAATGACGAGAAAAAAAAAAAAGATTGTAAATTGAAAATCGATTCGTGTGCTTGATTGAAAATGTAGATACGGGCAAAGTGGCAAAACTGAGGAGTATCGTTCGCGAATTGATGTGAGAAGCGAAGCCCAAAGAACGAATAGATTTGACACGAGCAACTTGCGCAGACGTTCGACGAGCGTGAATTGCAAGTGCGCGGATTCCAACGGTAAAATGTACAATGGGACGAAGCCTCAGAGTGAAATTTGTCAGGTTGCTCATGGAACTCATGTAATGTCGAATCCAGATTCGTCGATGGTCCAAGCGGATCGTGACTTTGCGGAGTCTACGCAGAGGAGCAACGAAACTTCGGGATATGATGCGGGACCTACCGAGGACACGAAATGCGCTGGTTTGTGCATTCGCGCCAGGCTCGAAGAGGACGCCGAGCACAAGGACATTCGAGTGAGAATTTCAAATTCTTCGGCGTGCAGTCAGAACCAGAAAACTACTGTTCTCAAATTTTGCACACCACTGGTGGGCGAACATTCCGATACACAATATTCATCGGTTAACGAAGCTGCTGGCAGCAGTGACAAACAAAACGAATCTAAATTAGGATTGACTCGAGATCGAGTCGATCAAGATCCAGGAAGCATCAACGGCACACTCGAGACTACGACAAAGTCTCGAAAAATAATTTGCTTTACGAACGACGACACTTCGGGGTATAAAACTTCAGAATCCTCGAGATGCTGTTGCTCGAGTTTTGGAAAGTCGAACAAGGATGAACGGGGAGTAGGTGAGGATACATTGAGAGAATATTTGGAAGACGAAGCCGGTAGAGAACGGAGCAGGAGTTTGCCGAGAGGTCGACTCGACGAGAAGCAATTGGATTCTGCGAAATCGAACATTTCATTCCCCGTACGCGTTGATTACAGCGAAGCAACTTTAACTGCGGCAGATTTGACGCGACCCGAATTTGTTCGAATGCTCACGGAAGTCAAGGAGCACACGCGAAACGTCGAGAAAGAATTATCGCGAATGAACAGCGCAATGAGAAGCACGACTTTTAATTCTTCGGACAATTTGAAATTTGGAAGCGAGAGAAACAAAGCACGGGTATCGTACGATTCGATCGATAGAAATTATGTTCCAACGAGCGATGTCGGGGCTTTAGAAAATCCAAACGTTTTAGCCAGGCCGTCGTCCGTGGCCGGAAATTCCGAAAACGAAAAGCTCAACTATAGAAAAAGAGACAAGAACACTGGTTCGCAGGACAACGTGCGTCTCGTTGAACAAAACTCTGCGTCTGGCACAAAAATCTCGAGAAAATTGGCTCCCGAGTCAACGAGAAAAAGTGAAGAATTGCGAGAAATCGAGAATGATGGAAAATCAAGCCGCCGAGGATGTCATTGCGAGTCAAGCCAGACTTTCGGGATGGAAAGGAGAGACGAATCGTTGACGAGGACGCGAACGAAGGTCGATCGTAATACGATGTTCCCCGACCCCGTGACGAGCGTCGACGAGTCCGTTCTCGTGAAACCGTCAAAAATTCACAAATTGAAAAAACAAGCTCTCACGACTTGCGGCGAATCGACGAGGATCGACAACAAAACGTGGGTCGATGAGCCGCAAAGTTTTCCTTGTGCCAACGAGTGTCTGTCGAGAAGTCCGCGGAGAGACAGCTCGCCGGAGCAACAAACACTTGCGAGGAGAATCGCTCCCAAGCGTCTCGGGGATTCTGAAAAGGTGACGAGCTCGTCGACGCAATCGGAAGATAATCGCGCGATTGCTTCGACTTCGATAGCCGATGTTGTTCCCATTGCTCCACCAACGACTCCTGTCGACGAAGCACACGATTCAGCGATCCAGCGTGGCCGTCAGACGTCTCGATTCTCTTGTATCCCTTTCAAATTCCGGGGCGTATCGAAAAATCAAAAAAATGCGGAAACAAGGTCGCGTAGCGTCGACTCAAAAATCGACGTGTCACCCAAAGATGCGACACTTTTTCACACGGCGAACGAAGCCACTGATCCGACAGTGACGTCGAACAAATTGAGTAAAACGGAGCAGAAAGCTCACAAAGTTGCCTCGCCACAAAAACCAGCTGCTTCGAAAAGTCTGGAAAAATCTAGTAAACTGGAAAATGTGACAAAAGTCGAATCCGCTTGGAATGACGATGACGATAGGCCATCGAGAATATCATCAGGAAGCACACAGC
The DNA here is from genome assembly GCA_037952995.1 of Hyposoter didymator. NCBI lineage: Eukaryota > Metazoa > Arthropoda > Insecta > Hymenoptera > Ichneumonidae > Hyposoter > Hyposoter didymator. Next base: position 9,269,505 of record JBAJMU010000002.1, read on the forward strand.
CGACTGATCCATCGAAAAAAGACAATTCTCTGTTTGCAAGCAAGTTAAAAGGTCAAGGAAGCAAACTGGCAGAGCGTCGTGATCCAGGAACGGAGAATTCGAGAGGCAGAAGTCCGTCCGAAAGCCGGCGGCGAGTCTTGCAAAAATCTGCAAGCCGTAAAGCTTCGGCGGAAGATAAATTATCATTGGCTAATTACACGTCGAAAAGTAACAGACTGGAAATAGTTGGTACGGTCAAATTTCCAAACGATGCAAACAAGAGCAGACCCGACGATAGTTTGACGAAGGAAATGACTAAAAAGAAAGCAAAGCTCCAGCAGAGATCTCGATCGGATCCGCGTGAAACGAGAAACGACACAGAAAAAAATGTGTAAATAGATTGCGAGTTTCTTGGATTAAGTTTTGTCATAAATTCTCCAAATAATTTCTATGCATCTTATTTTTTTGTAACAAGTGTTTTGTACGACGTTGTATTTTCTATTTAGTAATAAAAGTTTCATTTGTGTCTGATAAAAATGTGAGCAGTGGTGATCGAGTCGCAGAAACTAAAAGTTGCTCCAAAATTTTAAGTAGCTTTCAGTTGTTTATTCGATTCTTCATCGTTTCTTTCGAGTTTACAGATTTTTTTAAAGTTCTCTTTGATTCAGGAATATAAGATTGATACTTTGATCGATCGGACTTTGAGAAAACCCAAATAACGAGGCAATGCACATGAAAAAAGAAACATATCATTCGCCATATTAGAGTTACATATTAAATTAGCACACACGCGTAGATAAATTCACGTTTAGCATTAAGTTTGCGACGTGGCAAATGGAACGATTACCAAAATGTCTACGAAATTTTATGTACGATCCCCCGACCCACATTGCGTAGAATGTAATTCAAAAATTTCGTAACCACGAGCAGAGTGAATCGTCTAGAGAGAAAAAACAAAAAAAAACCATTCACTCTTTTTTTCTTTTTTTTTCTTTTATATACACTTTGTTCGTATTTCAGTCAATTTATTACATTGCTCGTTCGCACCCATTACACATCAGTATTCATTTAATATTTTCAATATTTATTTACGTTCTCTCTCGTTCTCTCCCTATTCATCTTCCACGATCGTACGAAACGTCCAACATTTAAACTAATTAATTACAAATAATAAAAATAAAAAGCCTCTTGCAAGATTTTTCGTCCTTCTAAACGTTCAGCTATTAATCTCGTTTTATATATATATTTATATATAAAATACATGATCGAGGCTCATAAGGGTAAAG